>CM053576.1:94954138-95191196 GCA_028646485.1 Cryptoprocta ferox
TCTTTGGTCACTTGTCTCAGAACTTTTCTTGGCACTCTATTACAGCCTCTATGCTGTAATAGAATAATAATAATAAATCATTTAACATTACAGTAATGATATTAATATCGTTGAGTACTCCCTAATGCCAGGCAATGCTCTACAACCTGTACACATTCTCTCACTTCATCCTCTCAACACCCATTTGGGTCAAGAATTCTCACGTCTCCATTTTACAGACAAAGACACTAAGACCTAAGGAGAAGGAACAGCCAGGAGCAGAGGTGGGATGTGGGCCCAGGCAGCCTGACAATGGGGCCCACCTTATTTCTTCTCCCAGGCTTGCCTGTGCTGGCTGGGTCATCTTCCCACCCAGACCATGCAGTTCTGATTAGTGGGGTTCCTACTGTCTGGCGCAGCCCCTGCCCAAGTGGGTGCTTGATAAATGTCTGTTGAGTGAATAAAGATCAAAGAATTGCAAGGAGCTTAACCCACTTGATAGATTCATGTAACTGTCCCCACAAGGTCAGGAGCAAAGCAGTAAAATACTTAGGAGGATTTAAAGTGCTCAGGTGCTCAAGGCTGGCCCCAGCAGAGGGAAGGTGGGGGGCTCGAGCGCCTCCCTCTGGAGAGGAGACCAAGCTCTGGCTAACTCCCTCCTCCCTGTTATTACTGAACAGACCTCACATGGCACCTCACAGCCTCAGAGCCCTGCACCTACCCTCCCTTCTTGCCACTATCATTTACTGCTACTCTGAAGCCCCTACCCCTATCTGACTGGCTCCATTTATCTGCCTGGCTCATTTCTCCTATCTTTGTCTTTCACTCTTTCTCTTGCTCCAAATTAAGGGTCTTCATCCAGGGGCTGCCTCCTCCACCACTTCCACAGCTGTAGTATCTAGAAGGGACCATGAGTCTCATCTCCTAAGGCAGTGGTTCCCCACCAGAGGTGATTTAGTTTCCCCAGACATCTGGACAATGTCTAGAAATACTCTGGTTGTCACACTGAGAGAGTGCTACTGGCATCTAGTGGGTGGAGGCCAGAGATGCTGCGAAACATCCTACAATGCAAAGGACACCCCTCCCCCCAACAAATAATTATCCATCCCCAAAAGTCAAAAGTTCCAAAGTGGAGAAACCCTGGTCTAGTGAGCTGTTTCCCAGTCCTTGGCCATGGATTTTTCACTCAATCATCAAGGACAATCTGCCCCGAGTTTTGTTTTGTTCTGTTTTTAATGCCCAGATTGGGGCCGAGAGGGGGGAGGGAGCCCAGCATCCCAGGCAAGACAGGAGATGCTCAGATAGGAAGGGGCTACCCAAAATCGCTAAGACCACATACCTATCCCATTGGTCAGTGTCAGGGAAAACACAACTCTGAACCTACTTATCAACTTCCTAGAGCTCTGGCCAAGAGAACAGAGGTATTGCTCACATGAATAAACCGTAACTATGATGCCAGTTACAGTTACCAAGGAGGAGCGCTTACCATTCCCGGAGCCTGCAGGGAAGCAGTTGCTGGCCTGGAGCTCAAGTACAAGCCTTGGGACAGGCAGTTGCTAACCTTGGCCAAGACTTCAGCAAACCACGAAACAGTATTTTCTACAGTCCTCTCAGACATCCTAGTGTTGGACTAACATTTCCCAATCCCAAATTATGTTGAAAAATTTAAAAATCAATGTTAACATTTTTTCTAAAATTAATTTTTTAATGTAAGAAACATAGTAGGCCTACTGTATAGTTGTTCATATTATGATAAAACAAATTGAATCTAAGGAATAGTATACCATACACAGGCTTCTGGAATGCTGAATTTCTAGACCTGGTTAGTAGTTATGCAGAGTTCTGCTTTGTAATTACAAATGTATATGAAACTGTACACGTATGTTCTATGCACTTTTTTGTATGTGAATGTTATATTTTATAATTTTTAAAAGCGGTGTCCCATATCCAAAAAAATGAAGTTGCACAAAAGATCTTCCAAATCATGAAGGTACACAGTTTCTTTTGGACATCAAAAGGCTATAATTTTTCTTAATGTTTATTCATTTTTTGAGACAGAGAGAGAGGCACAGAATCTGTAGCAGGATCCAGGCTCTGAGCTGCCAGCACAGCGCCCAAGGAGGGGCTTGAACTCACCAACTGCGTGATCATGACCTGAGCCAAAGTCCACAGCCTAACCCACTGAGCCACCCTGATGCCCTGCTATTAAATTTTACATTGATTACATTTTGTACTTTCTGTTCTTAATAAAATAAAAATACATAATTTCTAACTGTTATTCTCTGAAGGTTTTTTCTAAAAGCGTTATGAATCAATTTTTATTACTCTCTATAAGAATTAATCCCCAAGACCATTTTTGCTGTCTATGCTAATAGAAGGATGCTCCTTGGTTTTTGAGTTCCCATTGGCATTCGAATAAGTATACCATAATTATTAATATGAAAAAACTTAAAGATATGGCATATATTTGAAGTTTCCTATATATTCTTTCCTGATACATTCCACTCCCTCCCTCCCCAAAATAACCACTATCCTGAATTTGGTGTTTATCATTCTCACTATGTTTTTATTAACTACATAAGCCCTGCAGAAAAAAAGTTTTACCTGCTTAAACATTACATATATGGAATTACACTCCATGTATTCCACTGAAATATGTTATTTATTTATTTATTTGAGAAAGAGAGAGAGAGAGAGAGAGAGAGAGAGAGAGACCATGAGCAGGGGAGAGAGGCAGAAGGAGAGAGACAGAATCTCAAGCAGGGTCCATGCTCAGCGCAGGTCTCCATCCCACAACCCTGGGATCATGACCTGAGCAGAAATCAAGAGTCAGATGCTCAAACAACTGAGCCACCCAAGTGCCCCTGAATGTTTTTTAATTCAACTTTGTGTTTTTGAAATTTGATCCATTTTGATATATGTCTTTTTCGACCATTTTAAAAGACTATATGGTATTTCACCATGTGAATATATCACAATTTATCTGTATATAAGTATGCATTTATTCACGCATATTTAGGTTCTTTCCAATTTTTTGCTATTTTAAACAGGGCTGTAATGACCCTTCTAATACATGTCTTCTGTACACATGTGAAACTTCCTCTAGGGTATATACATAGTTTGAGTCATGGGGTACAGCACCTTCTACCATATAATGCAAATCAACTCGCCAAAGAGGTTCTGCCAGTTTCAACTCCTTCCTGCAGTGTAGAAGATTTCCAAGGCTACCCATTCTTGCCAAACTGATATAGATTTAAAATGTTTGCCAGTCTGGGGGTGCCTGGGTGCCTCAGTCGGTTAAGTGTCTGACTCTTGTTTTCTGCTCAGGGCATGATCTCGCAGATCATGGGTTCAAGCGCCATGTTGGTCTCTCCACTGACAGTGCGGAGCCTGCTTGAGATTCTCTCTCCTTCTCTCTCTCTCTGTCCCTTTCCTGCTCTTGCTCTCGCTAAATTAATTAATTAATTAATTAAAAAATTTTTTTGCCAGTCTGATAGGTGTGAAATTGTATCTCATGCTTGTTTTAATTTGTATTTCCTCAATTACAAGTGAGGGTAAGCAGCCTCTTATGCCTATTGGCCATTTGGCTTGCTTAACTGGCCTATTTACATCCCTAATTAGGTTATGTTTTTCTTACTGATATTTAGGACTTCTTTGTGAATTCTGAATATAAATCCTTCCTTGAACATGTTCATCACAAACATCTTTCTCCAATAAAAAACTATTTTAACTTTGTTTGTAGTGCCTTCTGTTGTAGAAGTTCTAAATTTTACATGGACAGGGACGCCTGGGTGGCTCGTCTAGATAAGCATCAGTCTCTTGATTTCAGCTCAGGTCATGATCTCACGGTCATAGGACTGAGCCCCACATTGCACTCCACACTGAGCATGGAGCTTGCTTGAGGTTCTCTCTCTCTCTCTCTCTCTCTTTCTCTCTTTTCCTCCCCCACTCCTGCTCTCTTTCTTTGTCTCTCTCTCTTTCAAAAATAAGCATTTTTTTAAAGTCTCAAATCAATCAATCAATGTTACATGGACAAACATATCAATCTTTTATAGGTTGTTTTTATATCTTGTTAAGGAAATCCTGGTCACATATATTTTCTCAAAATTTGTTTAACTTTTGCTTCTTCACTATCAGGTTTTAATTCACCTGGATTTATCTTTACGTATGCTGTGAGTTCAGGATCCAATTTTATTCTTTTCTGTATGGATCCCAATTGTCCCAGTAATATTTACTGAATCCTTACCCATTGGTTTTCAGTTCTATCCATCATATATAAAGTTTTCCAATGTGTAGAGGTATTATTTCAGCTCTCTGTTCTGTTCTACTGGTCTACCATCTAACCATACACCTATACTGCAGTATCTTAAGTCTCATAGCTTTATAGCAAATTCTGATATTCTTAAAATGGTCTTGCCTATTCTCAGCTTTTTTCTATATGCATTTCCTGACAGCTTGTCAAGTTCCATGAAAAACTTTATTTGGATTTTGGTTGGAATTACACTGAACTTGTAGATTTACTCAGGAAGAAGCATATCATCTTTATGTTACCATGTTTTCTCCTTTTGAACATTATCTTTTCCATCTACTCATGTTTTCTTAAACATCTTTTCATGATATGTTATAAATTTTTCCGTAAAGATCTTGGACATGTTTTGTTTTATTCACTCCTAGGCACTTCAGGGATTTTAGGTGGTATTGTGAATTTTTAACTTAGATTTTCTATTGGCTACTAATGGCATACATGAGTGTTATTGATTTTCCACACTGATCTCAGAACCACTAATCCTGCTGCAATCAAAAGCACTTGGAGTCTCAAATGCATTATATTACATGAAAGAAGCCAGACTCAGGAGTCAACATGCTGTAGGATTCCATTTACATGTTATTCTGAAAAAGGGAAATTTAGAAACAAAAAAAAAATAGATCAGTGGTTGTTGGGGCTAGGGGTGGGAGGGACTGACTACAAAGGAGAGTGAAGGAACTTGGGGAAATGATGGAACCACCCTGCATGGTGATTGTGGTGGTGGTTACAAACTGCATTTATCTAAACTTAGAATTCAAACTCACAATTAAAAGAAAAATCACACAAAAAGAGTGACTTTTACTAATTATATCTCAATAAACATGACTTTTTAAAAAAGCATTTGGAGGAATTCACACTCTTACGTGTGAGTATAAGTGTATGTGTGTATCTCCCAAAATGGATAAAGCCAACTGATGCCTCCAAGCTCTGAGACAGCTTCCTGACAGCAGAGGGTCCATATGTAATGAAACAAAGACTCGCAAAAACCACAATGCACCTCCAGGGCCTGTTAATACTTTAGCCCTGAAAGATGCACCATGGGCCTACGTTCTAAACACAACTGAGCCAGCCTGGTCTCTACCATGCAGGGAATATTGTCACTCACAGTGGTTATCCAGAAGCTTACCTGGGCAGAGTTGCTCAGGCTGGGCACAGAGCTCAGGGTTCCCATGGCACAGTAAACCACCTGGGATTTGGTTGCCAATGGGGCCCAACTCTTGGGCCTCTGCTTCTGCTTACCCACTGTGACCTTCTAAAAGGATAGAGGAGAAACTATGAAAACAGCAGAACTGGCCCATTGTGCATTTCAGCTCCTTGGCAGTTAGATGATTAAGATGTATAAGCAATTATTTACTTATTAAATGCCCATTCTGTGCCAAGAACTGTGCAAACCTCATCATAACATTATTACTTTAATCTTATATAACCCTACGAGACAAGTATTATCATTTTCCTTGTATTGCAGATGGGGAACCTGGGATTTAGTGAAATTAAGTAACTGAGTTTAACATTAGTTAGGGGAGGAGGCCAAACTCGAACCCAGGTCTATCTGACTCCACTGCCCAGGATTTGCTGCTTTATTAACCTGACTGCAATGTGTGGCTCAGAGTCTGCTGTGATCCCTGAATGAATGAGGACCAGAGAGAGAGAGAGAGAGAGAGAGAGAGAGAGAGAGAGAGAATGCTGCCTGCTTTCTTGCCTAAGACAATTCAACCCTGGCCCTGATTTATATATCTATTGACACAGGTGACAGTGTAACTATAGGGTTCCAAATGCACAAACTTTTCACACAAACGAGGTTCTCTCCCTCACCCTCTGCCAAGATCAGAACACAAACAAGTCGCATCTTTCACACCCGGCATGTGATTCTGCTGCCCTCTCTCCGCAGTCTTTCTTTCCCAGTGTGTTCCACGCCCCTCCTCCTCTCCAGATTTGGAACTAACACACACAAAACTCCTCCTGGGGTTATACCCCTCATGAACATCTCATTTGCTTATTTGTTCATTTGATCCGCACCACAACTGCCTGAGATCATTGGGGTTACTTTCCCACTGCACATGAAAATGAAACAATGAAAACCACGGAACAATGAAAACCTGAGGCTTAGAGTGGTTCAGGGGTCTGCCAAAGGCCTCCCCATCCAACCATATGCAAACCCAGGCCTCCTGCCCCCAAGTCCACAACCATTGTCCAGCCCACACTGCCTCTCTTAGCACAGAGAGAGGGGCTTTTATTGCTTGCTTAGAGCTGTCTGTAATTGGTGTGATAAGAACCCTGATTTAGATTGGATTACAGAAATACTCCCAAACTCAATTTAGAAAAGCACAAAACGGAACAAACATTCTGCAAATTTTCAGTTCATGCTGTTAAGCTTGAAACTTGGCAATCCAACCCACTCAAATCCTGCTCAAGTATCAGTCTGGATATTTTTTTAAGTCTAAATTGTAGAGATTTCTATTCTTAAGAAATCTAGAGGCTGAGTTTTGGCATCCAACCTGAAACTGAATCCAGCTCCATCACTGACTACCTGTGGGACTGTGGGTACATTTCTTTTTTTTTTTAATTTTTTTTATGTTATTTATTTACTTTTGAGAGACAGAGAGAGACAGAGCGAGCAGGAGAGGGTCAGAGAGAGAGGGAGACACAGAATCCGAAGCAGGCTCCAGGCTCTGAGCTAGCTGTCAGCACAGAGCCCCACGTGGGGCTCGAACCCACGAACCATGAGATCATGACCTGAGCCGAAGCCAGACGCTTAACTGACTGAACCACCCAGGCGCCCCTGTGGGTACATTTCTTAACAACTCTGAGCCAGTTTCCTTGAGGGTATAGACCAAAATACTTACTTTCAACAGCTGCTATGCAGATTAAATGAGACTAAAGGTTAAGATTTAACATACCAGAAACACCACAGATGAATGGGGGAGGGTATCACAGGGCTCTTGGGAAGGAGAGAACAAATCTTTAGTGATGCCCACCAGGCGCTGTACCAGGCACTGATCCCCCAACAGTCAGGTGAGATTGTTATTATTCCCTTTTTACACAGGAGGGACCTGGGGCTTCCTTCATTCATTTATTCAACAGGTATTTACTCAGTTCAGTCTATGCCAATTCTGAGTCCAACACAAGGTCACAGAGCTGGATTCAGAGTCTGCCTGGCTTTAAACCCCTTACTCTTTCCCATCCAATATGATGCCTCATGAAGGTCAGAGATTTTATCCTCAGGGTGATCACAAAGTGGTGGGGGTGCCAGGTATATCAGAACAAGATAGATAGTAGGACAAAGATGTGTATACTAAGTACCAAAGGAAAAGTCTATGGTGATGGGCCTCCTCCATCTCAGCATCTCCAGGGTTGGGCACAGAGTAAGTAATGCACACAATGACATAGATGAAATTCAAATGCACTAGCCTAAGTGAAAGAAGCCAGGTTCAAAAGGCTATATGCTGCATGACTCCATTTACGTCACTCTGGAAACAATAAAACCATAAAGATAGAAAACAGGTAAGTTGCCAGAGGCTGGGGTGGGAGGAGATGACTATAAAAGATGACCTTTTCCAAAAAGGAAGATTTTGGAGGTGATGGAACTGTGCGATATTTATATTGTGACACACACCTATATGCATTTGTCAAAGCATGTAGAAATACACAATAGAAATTCACTGTATGCAAATTATACCCTAATTTTTTAAGTTTATTTACTTAAGCAATCTCTACCCCAAAGTGGGGCTCAAGTTCACAACCCCTAGATGAAGAGCTGCAGGGTCCTCCCGCTGAGCCAGCCAGGTGTCCCCTCTAGTTTTTAAAATAGAGGGAAAAAGAGAGGAGGAGCGAGAAAAAGAATGAATACAAGCAGAAGTAGATTTACACTGAAGCTAATGAAGTTAAAGCTTCAGGGCTCCTCAACTGCATGGGTCCTGGGAGGGGCCCTAGCGATGTGTTCATCAAATTTTGTATGACTTTTTCTGAAAAGGCTCCTTCTCTCCACCCTAAAAGCTTCAGGCCCCAGGAAAAGTAGATCCATCCCTGAAACAAGTACAAGAGAGAAAGAATGGCGGACTCCCAAGGAGTTGGACTCAAGTGGAACCCTAGAGAAAGCGAATACCTGGTTCTAGCAGACAGAGGTACAGAAGGCAACCCATGGAGAGGAACCAGCAGGGACCAAAGTGCAGAAGCTTTCCAGGATTTCTAGTGACGGCACAAGCACCAGGAGTTTGGTGGTCCTACACTATGGGTTCCCTATCCGGGCCTGTTGTCATGGCGTGATCTCCGCAGCCACACCAAGCCATCCTAGGCAAGTAGGAAAGCTGTGACCTAATGTGATGTGAAAATTCTAGATGCCGCTCAACTGGTGTAACAAGCATTTATCATCCTTCTGGTTCCCTGAAAAGCAATGACACCCTCCACCCCCCACCACCGTCCTGTGTAGGGAGGTTTTCACCTTACATACCTCAAGCTGAAAATGATTAATGCTCCAGTTTCCCTGGTGGCAGGAATGTGGGCTTGTGGCAGACACACCTGCCCAGGTATGAACCCAGGTCCTTCCACCCCCTCACTCAGCCATAAGGAGGCTGCGCTCCTCAGGCTTACAATCCCATGATGCCATGTGAACATACACTGCCAAAGAGGCTGGTCTTGAATGTCAAGTTACTGAGTTTTTGGTGGTTAAAATAAGCCAAGTTAACAGAGTAGAATGTAGCTAAGACTTAAAAATGGTTCTGTCTCAAAGATATTTACACATCCATGTTCATAGCAGCATTATTCACCATAGCCAAGAGATGCTATATATATTTATATATAAAATGTGTGAGATAAGTTATAAATAAACATAAACATAAATATAAATAATATAATGGAATTCTATTCAGCCTTAAAAATAAAGGAAATCCTGACACCTGCTACAACACAGATAGACTTTGTGGACGTTATGCTAAGTGAAATAAGCCAGATACAAAAAAGACAAATATTGTATGATTCCATTTATATGAGTAGACAACCTTAGATAAATCTACTACTCATGTAGATACTACTCTAGATAGTCTAAATTCCTAGAAACAGAATATAAATGATAGTTTCCAGCAGCTGGTGGTGGGAGAAGAAATAGGGAGTTGTCATATAATAGGTATACAGCTTCAATTTTTAATTCTGCAAGACGAAAAAGTCCTGGAGATTGGCTGTGGCTGTACAATAATGCAAATATACTTAACCTTACTGAACTGTACACTTAGGAGAGGTTAAGATGGTAAATTTTGTATCTTTTTTTTAACCACAAATAAAATAAAATTAAATAAATGTATGATGCCTATGAACCAAAAAAAAAAAAAAAAAAAAAACCTTGACATGGGGCGCCTGGGTGGCTCAGTCAGTTAACTGTCTGACTCTTGGTTTCAGCTCAGGTCATAATCTCACAGCTCATGAGTTCAAGCCCTGCATCAGGCTCTGTGCTGACAGCACAAAGCCTGCTTGGGATCCTCTCTCTCCCTTTCTCTCTGCCCCTTCTCTGCTCTTTCTCCCTCTCTCTCAAAATAAAAAAAAAAAATCTTGATAAGAATACTTGTTAAAATCATTCATATTTGAAAACTTAAAAGAACAAAATTTACTTCATGTAGGCCATTAGCTCATTTAATCCATAAGTGGTTCATCCTCACAAATTCTAACAAAAATTCTAACAACTAACAAATTTAGAAAAAGTGGAACATATAAGTGTTGCAAGTTGCACCTGTTCTGTTTCATGGTACAATGTTATTTATTTAATTTACTGAAATTTTCAAACAAAATACTTACCAACTTTAGAAGGCATTGTCATCTCAATTCATTACAGAGGATATCATGACATAAAACGAGTGAAAATTAACAAGCAAATACCCATTTTTTAAATGGTTCTGGTTGTAGAAAAAGAAAGAAAATGCTGTATATTATGTTCTATCCCGAAGTTACACCACTAAATACGTTCCTTCTATATTGATATTTTAAATATTTATTTTTTCTACACCTTGATTTGTTCCAGAAAGGATCTGAGGGGGCTTGGTTATAAATACTCATGTGATTCATAAGAAATTACCACGAGGGGCGCCTGCATGGCTCAGTCAGTTAGGTGTCCAACTTCGGCTCAGGTCAGTGGGTTTGAGCCCCCATTGGGCTCTGTGCTGACAGCTCAGAGCCTGGAGCCTGCTTTGGAGTCTGTGTCTCCCTCTCTCTCTGCACCCCCCCATTTACGTTTCTCCTTCTCTCCCCAAAATAAACAAACATTTAAAAAAATAAAAAATAAAAATAAAGAAATTACCATGATTCCAGGCCACTGGGCTTGTCCACAGAAAGACTCGGGGCAGCTAACATAATCGCTGCTGTCAACCCACCGAAGGGGAGGAAGGAGTAAAGGCAAACCTTGTCTATACCTGACTCACATGCTCGTGGAAGAACAAAGATGGTCTGAAACGGGGATGTTTGGCTCATGCCCAGAATGCCTCCCTGATTAGAACACAAGAGCTGGAGAAAAGAAAGCAAGCTGGCCAACAGCCACGTTTCCTTCAGCGAGAGAAGTTCAAGTTTTGAGAGGAGAATCTCTGGCACATGTCGTCTTCATTATGAGGGAGTTATGCTAATTACAAGTGACAGGTAGGGCACAAGCACAGCTGATGGCCTGGCTGGGTGTTCTCCCGAGGCAGCTCCAGGGCTGGCCAACCTGCGCCCTCCACAGGGAACACCTGCCCTGCAGATGATGTAAAGCGAGTCCACTGCTCCCTTGGGAGATAGCCAGCGTGTGTGGACCTCCCCACTGTGCTAGCTGCACCGCTCCAGGGGCTCTGGCCACCAACGCACACAGGCCTTGAGTAAGGAAGGTGAGGCCCGAGGCTGGGTAATAATGTTTCTGATGCTTGTAAAGGTAATCCTTAGTACTGCTCTAAAAGGTATGGGGGCGTGGGGGAGGCAGGGATACTACTTCATAGTTAAGAAGGTGGAATACAACAAACCGTTTGCTTTGTTTAGAAAAGAAAGATATTCCTCCCAACCACAGAATGAGAATTACTCTTTTTTTTTTTTAAGTAAGATCCACGCCCAATGTGGGGCCTGAACCCATGACACTGAGATCAAGAAGTACATGATCCACTAACTGAGCCAGCCAGATGCCCCAAGAACTACTCTTTAGCAAGTATCCCATTTGTTTCTGCAGATTTGAAAAGAATGGGTAAAAGTAGGTCACTGAGAAGGAGAGAAAAATTCCAAGACAGAAAGTATTGGCTTTGAGGCTGAGATATAAGAAATTTGGTTTGCTTCAGAATGAAAACAATATGCATTCTTTCCATTTGTGAGTCCTTAGTGGCCATGATTATAGGGAGGGCATAAGGGAGTGTCTAGTGAGGAAAATCCCGTTATTCAGGGAACCAAGACCAAGAAGCAACGCTTCATAGTTAGAAGAAAAAAGTTAGGGGTGCCTAGGTGGCTCACTTGGTTAAGAGTCTAACTTTGGCTCAGGTCATGATCTTGTGGTTCATGAGTTTGAGCCCCGCATTGGGCTCTGTGCTGACAACTCAGAACCTGGAGCCTGCTTTGGATTCTGGGTCTCCTTCTCTCTCTGTCCCTCCCCCTCCCCTGCTCATGATCTCTCTCTCTCGCTCTCTCTCTCTCTCTCTCAAAGAAAAGAAAAGAAAAAAGAAAAAAGTTAACATCACATAATAATCAGTGACTGCACTGAATGCTTGGAGTGTGCTGAGCATGGTTTTAAGCAATCACTGTACACGCATTTGCATGTACAAAAACTCGGGGCGCCTGGGTGGCTCAGTCCGCTAAGTATCAGACTTCGGCTCAGATCATGATTTCACAGTCCATGGGTTCCAGCCCCGTGTCAGGCTCTGTGCTGACAGCTCAGAGCCTTAAGCCTGCTTCGGATTCTGTGTCTCCCTGTCTCTCTGCCCCTCCCCCACTCACTCTCTGTCTCTCTCTCTGTCTCTCTCTCTCTCTCTCAAAATAAAATAAAGACATAAAAAATTAAAAAAAAAAGTCTATGAAGGAGGCATGATTACAATCTCCATAGAGAGGAAATAAGAATCAGAGAAGTTATTTAATTGGGCTAAGGTCACACAAGGAGTCTGGCAGGGCTGGAACTCGAATGTGAGCCTAGGTGCTAAAATCAATGATGTCCCCACTTTTTTTTTTTTTTTTAAGAGAGAGAGAGCACAAGCACAAGCCAGGGAGAGGGGCCAAGGGAGATATATATACAGAGAGACAGAGACAGAGACAGAGACAGAGAGAGAGAGAGAGAACCCCAAGCAGAGTCCACACTGAGCATGGAGCCTGACCCATGGCTGGATCCCACAACCCTGAGATCACAATCTGAGCTGAAATCAAAAGCTCAACCTACTGAGCCACTAAGGCACCCCCCACCCCTGCATTTTTTTGATGGTACAAAAGTCAGTAAAATATTTAGATCACACATTCCCTGTATCACATTATTTGTGGGCTTTGCTGAGGAAATCTTTTTAAGTTATCATCAGGGTAATTAATTAATTAATTTAATGTTTATTTATTTTTGAGAGAGAGAGAGAGACAGCGTGAGTGGGGGAGGGGCAGAGAGAGAGGGAGACACAGACTCTGAAGCAGGCTCCAGGCTCTGAGTTGTCAGCACAGAGCCCGATGCGGGGCTCAAACCCACGAATCATGAGATCGTGTCCGGAGCCAAAGTTGGATGCTTAACTGACTGAGCCATCCAGGCACCCCTCATCAGGATTATTAATTTACAATACAGAGGCCAGCACACCAAGGCTCATGCCATTTGTAACACAACTTGATTTCTGCTGAAGGCAAACAAGAGTGAGGCGCTGTGTCAGGGACTGCCACTTCTTCCTCACAATGTCCCATGGGAGTATGTGCCACAAGCCTGGTGCAGACCCAGTACCCGCTCTGGGCTGTGCACTGTGCTACAAACCACCCACTTGATCTTCCATACTCACAGCACCAGCGGTTTTCCCTGACCACAGAGCTGGTCAGCATGTGTGAATGGGGGATGTGGCTACCTGTAAATCTGCCTGCACCCTAAGCTGCCCATGGATGCAGGAACAACCTCAGAGGCTCAGGGACCTAGGCGCTGGTCTGTGCTGCACACTTGCCAGACAAGGGTCCTTGGACAAGTGCCCAGGAGCCTCACTTGTTTTACCTCCTATGCATGATGGTATATCCCCGCAGGTGCTGGTGGGAGGGTCAAATGGGATGATACACATGAAAATTTTATGAAAACACAAATGCTGCACAGATCTGCAAAATTATTTTTCCTATTGGGGAAGCTCTGAGTGGAGGACCATGGACTGTAGTGTACCCCCACCAAGAGGGGTGATGTAGGAGCCCACATGGGAGTTATTTAACCAGTCCAAGAGTGGCGCTGGGTCAAGCCCTTAGGTCTATAAGACCCAGGAAGGTCCTGCAGCTGGGGGACCAAAGGCAGCCACTGCCCACAAGGCAGATTCTCCCTGGGGGTTGGCGTGGGGAAGAGAACACTGACATTTCAATGCAGATATTTTTTGGAGGTATGGGGATAGGTCCCACTGTCTCAGTAGAATCATCCAAGTACCCTATTGCTTGGTTCTGGGTGGGTGATATCAGGGAAATGCCTCTACCCAAAAGGTTCTGGGGGATCTAGAGGACACCAGTCTGGGTCCCTCCCAGAATAAAGAGAGGAAACAACTGACAACTTTACACTATTCCCTTTCCCAAGGGAGACCCAAGAAGGCTTTACTAAAAATTGTATAGATGGCCACAACTTTAGCACTTATAGGCTATTACCTCCCACCCCCACCCCAACTGGTCTGTCAAGAAATGCCTGGGCTGAGGCATCCCTGGAGATACTCCTGAGGTGTATAACTAAGTAACTGGCAGTCTCTGATATTTTAGTATAAATGGGGTAGCTCTCCAACTAATTTCCCATGGCAGCCAGTAGAGAAAACAAGTTGTTTCTTAGGGTGGGTTAGTCAGTTGGTTGGTTTAGGGAGCTGTGGAAATCAAGGACCAGGAGGGGTTTGGAACATACACTGCTGGGTAAAGGTGCCCGGTCTGGGGGAAAATCCATGTCCGCTAGGCCTCAGGATGATGTCTCTGAGTCCCTGGGCACTGAAGGGAGAAAGTAGCATAGGAGAAGGGCTCCCAAATGAGGGTCAGGTTCAGCTCTGATCCCAACTGGCAGGGTGATCTTGAGCCTTCGCAACTCCCCACTCCCGTCTCCCAGACCTTGGTCTCCTCATTCTTTCACTCAGAAAACCCTGACCTACTGCCCTGGTACATATTGTACTGACCTAGTACAGTAGGTATCCAGCATTGTTCTATTGCTGGCGAGCGTGAGTGAACAGATGGGGAGAGCACACTGTGGAGTCACAGGGCACCTGCCCCCAGCTCAGGCATTCCTTCCTCCAATGACTGCAGTCTGACCCAGGTCCAGCCTTGGTCTCTGCTTGGCTGCTTGCACAGTCCGGACACCACTGAGCATGACTGCCCCCCACCCCCAACTCTGCATCCTGAGATAGCGTGAGGATGTTAGCAAAAACCCGAAACGTGGTGATAAGCCAAAAACCAAAGCTGCCACAAGGCCATCAGGGCAGACCTGGATAGTCACCTGTCACTGGGGTATTGTGGCATATCCCTGGAAACTGCAGCAAGAAGTAGTGTGGTCAAAGGGGGGATCTTTTTTTTTCCTGTATCCCTTTGTCACCAGCAGATGGGAATCATTGGTCAGCAAGGCAGAGTGCTGACAGAGCTTTCCTTCAGATGAGAGGAAAACAACAAAGAATGGATGGACTGAGGTGGAAAACAGGAAAATAACAGGTGTGTTTTAGTGTCTGTGGATGTGCAGATGAGCAAGCAATGAAGCAAAGTGGGGGTGCCAAGAACTGACACCTTTCTTGATGAAGCAATTTCACCAGTCAAAAACATTCCATGGCTCCCTGCTGCCCTCAGCAAAACATCTGAACTGCTTACTTTGGAATTGAGGGCTTCTACCATCTAGCCACTGCCCACCCCACCAGCTTCACGTGCCCTCCACCAATTCCCGTGTGCACCTCATGCATTTCTTGTCACTGTGCTCCGCCATCATTCTCTTTGCCTGAATGTTCTTCCCCTACCAAAATCCTATATATGTTTCTAGTGCACTAGATTAGAAGCCTTAGCACAACTGACCTTGGGGGCCAGATAATTCTTTGTTGGGTGAGGGGCTGTCCTGAGCAATGTGAGGTGTTCAGCAGTATCCCCAGGCTCTGAATGCCAGGAACTCTAGATGTCAGTAACATTCCCTCCATCCCAGGTGTGACAGCCAGAAATGTCTCAGGGGGGCACTTGGGTGGCTCAGTTGATTGAACATGCAACTTCAGCTCAGGTGGTGATCTCATGGTTTATGGGTTCAAGCCATGTATCTGGCTCTCTGCTGTCAGTACAGAGCCTGCTTCAGATCCTCTGCCCCCCCTCCCTGCCCCTCCCCTGCTTGTACTCTCTCAAAAATAAATAAACATGAAAAAAAGTATTTCGGAGTGCTTGGGTGGCTCAGTCGGTTGAGCGTCCGACTCTTAGTTTCAGCTCAGGTCATGATCTCATAGTTCATGGGTTTGGGCCCCACGTCAGGCTCCAGGCTAATAGCACAGAGCCTGCTTGTGATTCTCTCTCTATAAACTTAAAAAAAAATAAGGGGTGCCTGGGTGGCTCAGTCAGTTAAGCATCCGACTTCAGCTCAGGTCATGATCCCATGGTTCGTGGGTTCAAGCCCCGCGTTGGGCTCTTTGCTGACAGCTAGCTCAGAGCCTGGAGCCTGTCTTTGGATTCTATATCTCCCTCTCTCTCTCTCTCTCTGACCCTCCCCTGCTCGTGCTGTCTCTGTCTCTCAAAAATAAATAAAAAACATAAAAACAAACAAACAAACAAATAAATAAATAAATAAAATATTTCTAGATACTGTCAAAATGTCTCCTGGGGGCAAAATAGCCTCTAAATGGTTTGAGAACCATTGTTCTACACCCAGACCCAGTGCTACTCTTTTCAAGAAACCCTTCTCTGAGATTCTTAGAAGGAGGGTTATATCATTGGAGCGCCTGGGTGGCTCAGTTGGTTAAACATCTAACCCCTGATTTCAGCTCAGTCATGGTCTCATGGTGAGATAGAGCTTTGTGTTGGGCTCTGTGCTGACAGCTCAGAGCCTGCTTGGGATTCTCTCTCTCTCTCTCTCTCTCTCTCTCTCTCTCTCTCCCTCTCTCTCAAAATAAATTTTTAAAAAAGAAGGAAGGGTACATCATATATGTGTGCCTTCCACACACTATGTAATATTCTACTAGCATTTAACATGGTCTCCTTTCAGCTTGATTTATGTCTGGTTTTATCACCCCCTCCCCATTAAGCCATAAGTTTCTTGAGGGCAACAACCACATTTTGTTCATCTTACACAAGCCATAATACTATTCAGAGTAGATATACCTACTGGTCTAGTGAAATTCAATCCTTGGGTTTCACTTGCTTACTGTTAACATAAACATAATTCATTCATGCTACTTGTCTATGTATACTGCAGAAAAAGATTAATTACAGAAAAGAATAAAACGACAATCAAAATTACCCACAATCCTACCACTAGCAATAACAGTAGCCAAAATACTGCCATCCTGGGTAGGTCCCTGCAATACTGGTATATGGAGAAAATATTTGTATATGTCCCTCCAATCTTTTCCATGCAAAGTCCAGAGGAAGTACATGCAGCAGAGGCGGCAGCTCAGAGCCAGACTGTCATGGCCCCAGGGGACCCTGAGAGCCATCTGGCCCAACCCTACCACATGCTTGGATGCCCTTCAGGAGGCTCTCCTGACTCTGTTTGAACCACTGCACATGCAGGAACTTGCTATCACCCAAACAAAGCAGGCTGGTCTACCTTGGACCATTCTAGAGCTCTTTCCTCTCCTGACCTGAAATCTGTTACTCAGGGAGCTTCCATTCCTTGGTCCAATTCAAATTCTACCTCTTTAGCCAAACTGGTCCACTCAGTCTATTTCCCACCAACAGGATGTCAATCCAGCCCTCCTTCTTCCCCTCTGAGAACTTCCCCTCCCAACCGGTGGTGTGGGCTCCAGCAGCCAAGTTTACATTACAGGGCCTCCCTCTCCCTGATCCCAAGTAGTAAGGTCTCAGGGTTTGGTATTAGGGTTGAGAAACTGAAGTTCGTAGTTGCTGGATGCTTGGAGAAGGAACTGCCATGGTGGGTGCCCATGAAAAATAGAAGTCTGGAGAGGGAGATAAAGTCAGAGAAAGCAACACACACACACATACACACACACACACACACACAGAAAAATAAAGCAGATGTGGCAAGAGAGGCAGAGTGGTGAGACCAGGGCCTGGGGGGAGGCTTCCCGATAGCTTCCAAGCCTGGGGCCTAGTACACCATGGAGTCCAGCTGCAACTCTCTTTCTGACTCTTCATAATGAGTCCCTTAGTCCATCTGGTTTTATCTACCCTGGTTCACGCAACAAAAACAAAAACAGAAAGAGGTCTTGATTAAGACGCAGCCCATCAGACCTCTGACACCTGATGCCTGAACAAGCTCAGGCCCCCCTCAGCTATCTCCTCTCCAATCTGAACGCACAACCACTGGGACTGACCAAGGCCTCTCTGACGGTAGATGGTGCATGTAGGTGCACCAAGCCCTTCACACCTCAGTACTACCAACGAACCCGATTTACAACAGTACCAAAAGGTGAGAATCTCATTCCTGAGTTGAGGGAGCTGGAAATCCAGGCCAACGGTACCCAGGATTGAATAAGGTGGCTACCAAAAGTGCATATGTTGGCTCGAAAACTCTCACCACCCCCACTAAACACAAACACCTACAGGGAGGGTCTAAAGCCAGAGAAGCACCTCTCAGAGCTCAGCCCGGCCCCAGCAGAAGCCACACAGACTTTCCCAGGGGCGCACAGCCCTCTCCTCCCCAGGGGCAAATAACAGCAGCTGGCTTACACCACCCACTCCTCCAGCTCTTGCCAGAGCCAGGCGTAAAATAACCCCCCGAAATACTGAGAAGGGAAAGCGTTCTGGAGCAGACAGAAGGATTCTCATCTCATTTCTACCACTTACTGGGTTTATGACTTTGGTCAAGTTTCTTAACTTCTCTAAGTTTTCAGTTTCCTCATCTACAAAAATAAGAAATAACAACCGTTCCCATTTTAAGGATTAAATCAACAAGAGAGTTTTAAAGGGACCAGAGTATTAACACAAGAGTTTTATACTCACCAGGTACTAGTTTACTGTCTATCCTGTTCATATTAAATATCTTCATATTTTTCAATTTACTAAGTGACAATATAACATCACTTAGTTTTACAACATATAATTTCAAGACATAACTTGACAGAGATTGTCCTCATTATATACAATCAGCTGGAAAATAAAAACTTGATTAGGGTTTTTTTGACTTTATTTTCTAGGTGTCCTCTAAATGGTACCAATGCCAGAAATATGTCAGCAAAAATAGCAATACCAACAGAGCATACATAACACTTCCACAGATGTACAAGAGGCAGCAAGTTTAGTTTCCAGGCAGGTCTGATTCCCTATCAGGCAAATGACTGACCTCTTAAAACCCACATTTGCTCCTGGGCTTAATTGGCCATGGGCTTAGTCTACCATGCAGATGAATGCACAACAGTGACCTCCCTGCACTGTGACAGCAATAAATGCTTCATCCACACTCCATTTTCCTTCAATTCCTGATGGGCTTTTTAAAACCAAACATGCTTCCCAAACCTTGAGTTCCTCATTAATGGATGTGTGGCTAATGGAGTGCTGCCTGGAACCTCCCGCCCAAAGGTCAGCAAGTGGCTTATTTCCCTCCCTGCTTCAGAGACCTGTGCAGTCCCTCCAGGAGGCTCCTGAGTCCCCGCATCCTGCCTGGAAAGGAGCGGCTGTGCTGACAGCACTGGCAGTTGTCACTAAAGGCCAAGCTCCCAGCCATTGCAGAGCAACGGGCCTTTCTCCCCCCGTGTGGCTCCTGACACAGGAAAAGCTGCTTCATCCTCCAAATTAAAGCCACAGTCAATTACAAGGCCACCAGTGCTTCGTTTTTTGCCTCCATCTTTTTTAAGAATGTAAAGCCCAGCCATCAAAAACTGCGGATGGAAGCAGAGACAGCTACAGTCTTTCTGGGAGGCAAGTTGCCATTATTTCTCAAATTGTAACAGCTGTTGCTACCCTCTGACCTAGTAATTGTACTCCTGGGAATCCATCCAAACGAAATCATCAGAGGCAAACAAAGATTAAAGGACAAATACATTATTACATGGCTTTGTTATTATATCAAAGAAAATGAAAATAATTATAAACACCCAACAATTTAAAAAAAGGAATTGATTATAAGATTTTAAAAGGTCACTAAAATACGGTTTTCAGAAATCTCTTGGACACAAAGAAAATATTAATTTATTAATGTTCATGGAAAAGCAAGAGACACAGTAACCTCACATAAAATTTCTGTATTCAAAAAATCTTAAGGATCCCTCCAGAATGTATCTCTGGGTACAGAGAATTATGAGTGGTTTTTATTTTCTTCTTTACACTTCCCTTTTCTCCCCGATCTGGTTGCCCACAGTAGCATTTGATCCCTTATCCATCAGTGTCATGGTATAAAGATGAGTGGGACAGCCCTAAACATCACCAAGTTCAAGTCTAGCTGGATGACATTCAAGCAGACCATCATATCCATAATTACGCTCTGTGAGCCAAGGCTAAGCTTCTAAATCAGCAACGTCCCCAGGCAGGGGATGCTACAGCAGATCCTGAAAAGTAATGGAGGGGGGAGGTGGCTGGTAGACTGGGGAGGCAGGTGGGGGTGGGGAGGCATTCCAGAAAGAGGAGAACAGCAAGAGCAAACCCAAAAGCAGGAGATGCATCGTGGATTGGGGGCTATAAATGTCTCAGTGCAGCTGAGGGGAGCTATCTCTCCCCAGAGCACATTCTGCTGGCATCCATCTAAAGGCTGCGGGTTGGGGGAGGGAAAACTAAAGAGGGCAGTGGCAAGCCCAAGTGACTGATGTGATGTAGGAAGAACTCCACCTATTATCACAGTGCAGCACACAGTGCATATGCACTAAATATGAATGAATGAATGAATGAATGAATGGTTGAATGACTTAGGGGCAGAGAGGAGGTTAGAGAAGCAGTTTATAAAATTGAAGGAAACCAGTGAGTTGAAGTTCTCCTTCTAAGGAAGGTGGGTAAAGATCCATTCACACATATGCCCTGTGGCATAAATATACCAATAGATTCCAATATGACAAAGGAATGATTCCTATAAAACGATTGGCAACCAAGCCCTAGATTTCATGGCAAAGAAAGGTGAATGCATGCAAACTCCCCACAGACAGCACTAACTGGATGAAAGATAAGTCTACTCTGGCCAAGAGGAAGGCACACGGAAGCTGCTCTGATGACCTTCCCTCCTCTCTGAGCTAAGAACCCGTCCTTCAGGCTTGGACGCCCAAATTCTGTTGTTTCATTTGTCATCACAGACTTCAGGGTAGGGGAACAACTGAAGGCTATGTACCCACCCCCACAGCAGTTCCATGCCTAAGCATTTACCTAAGAGAAGCAAAAACGTATGTCCACACAGACTTTACTTGAATATTCATAGCAGTTTTATTCTTAACAGCCAGAGGTTACGAGAAGGAGGGTGCCTGAGGAGAACTGTGCCCCAGGCAGATGAGTCTGGCTGTGATGTGCAAGGTGGGCCACTTTTGGTCAGAGCAACGGGAAGGAGAAGTGGTTAAAGGGTCTCGAAGTCCCCCAGACACCACGGGAAGAGCAAGTGTGGTCAGAGGAATAAGAAAGGACTGAACAGGACAGTCACCACAGAGAAGGCCACAACTTGTAGGTGCTGAGGGAGAGAAAGAAATCTGAACGAGTGGCAGATGGTGGTATTGCAGATGGAAACAGGGCAGTGGTCTTCAAAGCATGGTGCCTGGGCCAGCAGCAACAGCACCAACTGAGAAATTGCTAGAAATGGAAGCTCCCAGGCCCTACCTCAGACCTACTGAGTTAGACACTGGCTATCTACACACTCCCAGAAGAAAGAAGCAATGCATCAATGCCCTCTGTACTAACAAGCTTCCCCCTCAACAAAGGTTTCTGATAATTAGTGCAAACCAATCTGCAGTGGGCCTTCCCATCCCCCCTCCAGAAGCAGACACATCAATGCACAAGTGCTCTGTTAAGAAGTTTATTATGAAAGGAAAACAAAAACCATTTCCCCCACAAGTCACATTAGCAAAGAGGAAAACGGTGCACTGTGGAACAGATACTGTTTGCCATAGCCATGCTGCCCCTTCCCCTCTTATAAGGACCACCCACCCCTACCCCCACCCCCAGAGCATGTACCAAGGACCCTGCCTCTGGCCAGAGCTGATCTGACCAACCCTGGGCCTAAACAGTGCCTCTCAGATTTTCTCCCCCAGGGATTTAGAACTGGGGCTGAGAGGTCTGCAGGCTACCTAAAATGAAGACTGTAAATCAGCAGCTTACAGGGGCCACACCTAAGCATTTCACTCACCAAAGCAAAAATGGATGTCTGCAGAGACAAAGAATGGAATTACAGAGAAGCAGAGACAACATTTCATGCTAAGAGAGACAGACGGACATGCCCTATGAGGGCATGAGCTGGGTCTTCTTTGTTTGTTTGTTTTCTTTTTAGCTCATAATTATTACCTAACACTGGCACACAGGAGTTGAACAGATCCTTGTTCCATGAATTAAAAAAGAGAGATAGCGAGAGAGAAAGAGAGACAGGAGCTGTCTGCATTCTCACTATTGTTCAGTTCCTGGTTTCAGTCTTTCATGAGGTCCTAATGGACTCTACCCTCATATTCCAAGAGCTGTCCCAGTATCCTTCCCATAAATGTCTCCTCTTGCTGATCTGAAGCGTATTTCTATTACTTGCAACCAGAACGGTCTCACTGAGACACTCCCAAGATTGTCGTTCCAGGAGTCCTACCTGTTCATCCACAATTCCACTTTATGAAATCTAGCATAGGGAAAATATCGGAAAAACCAAAGCAAAGACTGTACCATTACCTACAGTCACACACACACAAAATATCAGAAATGAATGAAATGTCTCGCAAAGGAGCATCTCACATTTATCATCCATTCATGCCCAAAAGGACTCGCTATACACTTACTTGTGTGCTAAACTTACTAGAATGCCTACAGCCATAAAAATGACACTTATGAAATGTATGAAATGGCACAAAACTGTTTATATCATCATGTTTAGGGGGAACATGGAACACAAAGTTGTTAATATCTACAATTACAGTTCTACAGTTTTATGAATTAAGTTCACAAGTAGAAAACTACTACTGCAGTTGCACTAAAATGGCGGAGATAGTCATAACTTTTCCTTTCTATTTTATATATTTTCCAATTAATGATGAGCTCATTTTAAAGCTATATCATAAAAATGAGGCACCTGGGTGGCTCCGTCAGTTGAGCATCCGACTCTTGATTTCAGCTCAGGTCACCATCCCAAGGCTGTGTCCAGCTCTGTGGAGCCTGCTTGGGATTCTTTCTATCTCAGCCCCTCTCCTGCCCTCTCTCTCTCTCTCTAAAATAAAAATAAAGATATGGGGCACCTGGGTGGCTCAGTTGATTAAGCAGCCGACTTCAGCTCAGGTCATGATCTCACGGTGTGTGAGTTTGAGCCCTGTGTTGGGCTCTGTGCTGACAGTTAGCTCAAAGCCTGGAGCTGCTTGAGATTCTGTGTCTCCCTCTCTCTGCCCCTTCCCTGCTCACGCTCTGTCTCTTGCTCTCACAAATGAATAAATATTAAAAAAAATTAAAAATTGTTTAAAATAAAAATAAAAATAAACTATATCAGGGGCGCCTGGGTGGCTCAGTCGGTTGAGCATCCGACTTCGGTTCAGGTCATGATCTCACGGTTCGTGGGTTCAAGCCCCGCGTCCGGCTCTGTGCTGACCACTAGCTTCGGATTCTGTGTCTCTTTCTCTCTCTGCCCCTCCCCTGTTCATGCGCTGTCTCTCTGTGTCTCTCAAAAATAAATAAAATGTAAAAATAAATAAATAAAAAGAAACTATATTATAAAACAAACATAGAAGCCTAACAGGGCACAGGTGCCAGGCATTCCCTGTCATATAGCTCAGAGAGGATCACTGGCTCTTGATAGAAATGCGTATCAGATTACAAGAACAAAAGGAAGACAAATGCAAAGAACACATGAAGGTCTAGGAAGACTTTGGTTGTCAGCCAGTGCGCTCTGCTAAGAATCTCCTAGATGCAAAGTTCAAAAGCAAGGATTCAAATGGTGAAAGCCCTGTGGGATTACAGAAGAAAGGGGCCAACACCTGTGATGTTGGAAAGACACATTCCAGTACGACAGAACACAGGTCTTGTTTTAAAAGGTTGGTAGAAGAGGAATAACGGTATCTCTCCTTATAGTTTCAGGACCTCCCCGGGTCTGTTAACAAGTTCACTGCGAAAACCTGGTAAGGCAAGAAAGGCAGATGGCTGGTCTGAAGACCTGAACATGCAGCCTGAACTCGGTCACTAACTTCTGTAGCCCTGGGCCTCTCAGCTCCTGTTTACCTCATCTGTAAAATGGGAGGGTAGAGGTTCTTTTGGTTATAACTAACAGGAACTGACTCAAGCTGGCACAAGCAATAATGGGTATTTGTGGGGAGGACCCAGGGGGTAGTGCAAGACCCCCAGGGAAGCTGGGCCTCATGAGTGTCTGGAACCAGGGACTGAAGAGTCCTGGGGAAGCCATGGAGCATCTCTGCCACCTCAGTTCTCTGAACATCTCTCTCTTCTTCCTTCTCTGCTGGCCCACCTTCCACATGCTCTTCATAGCAGAACACAGCTTCCACACTTCTTCACTCTTACTCTTGCTGCTTCTGCCTCTTGATTAACTGGTGTCTTAGCTCAGGCAACCATAACCAAATAGTACAGATTGGGTGGCTTAAACAACAGAAATTTATTTATTTTTTTTAATTTGAGAGTGAGAAAGAGAGAGCATGTGAGCAGGGGAGAGGGGCAGAGGGAGAGAAAGAGAATCCCAAGCAGGCTCCACGCTCAACACAGATGTGGGGCTCAATCCCACAACCCTGGGACCATGAGCAGAGCCAAAATCAAGAGTCAGACAATCAACCGACTGAACCACCTAGGTGCCCCAGAAATGTATTCTCCCACAATTCTAGAGCTGAAAGTCAAGATTAGGGTACTGGCATGGCCCAGTTCTGCTGACGACTTAACTAACACCTGCCTTCTCCCTGTGTCCTCACATGGCAGAAAGAGAGCTCTCTGGCATCTCTTCCTATAAGGGCACTGCTCCCATCATGACCTCATCTGAACCTAATTACCTCCCAAGGGCCCCATGTCCAAATAGCATCACATTGGGGTTAGTGCTTCAACATATGAATCTTTGGGGAGCACAACTCAGTCCGTAGCAACTGGCTACTTCAAAATCTCACTTCCATGGTGCCAGGGGAGGAGAAATATAACTGGCTCAGTGTGAGTCAGATGCACACTTTGATCCAATCAGCCATAGCTAAGTAGAGAAGGCAGGTCATGTGGTACAAACACGGCTGCCAAAGCCTAGCATGACTCCAGGCCTAACTGTACCTTGTTACCTGAATGAAAAGCCACTGGCAGCAGGTCAAGAAGTATTCATTTCCTTTTTGCCAGTATTCCCACAAAACTAAACACTCATTGAAGATAAAGGTTATATCTGTCTTATTCTCTACCACCTCTCCATGGCCCATCACAGAACCAGGCACATGGGAGATGTTCAATGACTCTGTTGTTGTTTTTTGGATAAATAAGGCTGGGCTTACTGAGAAAAGGATGAAGAATTTGTGCCCCAAGGATATATATAGACATATCATTACCTTCTAGGAGCCAGACTATGCTTTCTACCCTAAAGGTCAAGAAGATGTCCCTTCAAGTCAAACTTTCTTCTTTTTAATCTTTCCCAAACAAAGAAAAATTGTCATCTATCATTGTTTAGAAACTCCTCTATATGTATGTTGAGTTAAAAAACATGTACAAAGTGTATAGAGGAGAAAAGGAAGCAAAAGATAGGCTATCTACCTTTAAGTGACTAAGACCTGAGCCTAAGACACAAGCCATCGATACTGGTGAAGTTAAAAAAACAGATTTATGAGTTAAGAAATACAAAAACATAGGAGATGCCTCAGGGCATCTGGTGGGATATTGCCCAATGACTGGTCTAGGAAGAAAAAATGGGCCTTAAAGAAGGAAGGATATAGCTGGGAGCCAGGAGGGATGCCATTCCAGAAGAGAGGTAGCAATGACTCAAGTCAGAGCATGGAAAGCTCATGGCATATGTAGGAATGGTCATGGGGAACAGTGAAAAATAAGGTCGTTTAGAAGTACATTATGGAGGGTCTGAACATCAGAGCAAAATTCTACACTGGATTATTGAAATGTGAGTACTACAAACAAGAGACAATAAGCTGGGGACTGCATGGGTTTTCTAAGGACAAGTCATGCCAGGTAGCCATTGTGCTGACAGTTCTAGAGGCTAGAAGTCTAAAACCAAGGTGTTGGTACAGCCACGTTCCCTCCAAGGGCTCTGAGAGGGAGAATCCTTCCTTGCCTTCTCCTAGTTTCTAGCGATTGTCTGCAGTTTTTGGTGTTCCTCAGCCTGTAGAGGCATCACTCCAAAATGCTTCAATTGTCACATGGTATTCTGCCTGCATGTCTCAGTCTGCGTCCAAATTTCCCTCTCCTTATAAGGACACTAGTCATTGGATTAGAGCCAACCCTAACCCAGTATGAACTCATCTGAACTTGATTTCATTGGCAAAGACCCTATTCCCAAATAAAGTCATATACTGAGGTCTCAGGTGGACATGAATTTGGGGAGGGACACTATTTACCCCAGTGCAGACATTGAGTAACTTTCACCCTTATGTGCTGGCTTTAGAAGGTAACAGCCATGTAAGAAACCATTCCATTATCCTGCACTGGAAGTGACTTGCTGCCCAGCTGTCACAGATGTCACCAAAGTGGTGCTTAAGCCAGAACAAAATAGGACTTAGCTGACTTCCAAAACGCCTTCTGATTTTACACATGTGTGGTTCATTGTCCTGTCAATTTACTTCTGTTCTGCCGATTCACCAATTCAGACATCTTCTTTCCTTTCCAACTGCCAAGACTCTGGTTCAACCTTGATTGCTTCAAACTTGACACCGATACACTGCTCTCACACCACTCCCCCTTACAAAAACCTTCCCTGGCTCACCCCTGCCTAAAAGCAAAGTTCCGTATTTTGACCTCATATCTACCTTTCCCATCTGAGCTCTCAGGATGTCACTACACTAATTCTCACCTCAAGCTAGTCTCCTCCTTTAAACACAACGGGCACATTCTCACCACTACACCTAACCTCATAGCAACCGGAACATGCCTCCCACCCTACAGAAGGATATCCAAAGTGCGTTTGGACAACCACTTACTCCTCTTTCGTGCAGCCTCCCCACGCCAGCCAGCTCAGCCCACAGCACCTCAGAACCTCCTTGAGTCTCCCTGCTTGGACCCTTACTCTCACTGTCTACTATTAATGCTCCTTTCACACACACAGGGGATTCGGCAACACAGGCAAAGACAAAGCAAAGGCTGTGATATAGGACAGATCCAAGTCTCTAATATTCAAGAGCCAGGCAAATTCCTTAACCTTTCAAAACCTCAGATGGCTCATCTGTAAAATGAAAATCATACTACCTACCCCGTAGGACCTCTGTCAGGATTAAGTGAAACAGTTCGTGCATACTGCCAAGGTGACATCTGCTACAGAGTACAGACATGCATCAATAAAAGCACTTATTATTATTTTGGTAGAATGGATCTAAGTTTTGCTTGTAGGTTAGGGGAACAAGGCACAGATCTGTGCCCTCCAGCACCTAACAGCACACTGTCAGTGACTACTCTGAGTGACAGATGTCAGTGCAGGTAAGACCCCAGTGAGCATTTAGCTACCTCTCCCCCTCCCCACACACACTTCATTTTATGAATGAGGAGACTGGGACCCAGGCAAGGAAAGTGACTCATTCAAGGTCACAGAACCTTTATGTGGAAGAGCCATGAATGAACTGGGCCATGACTATTTTTTATATCACATGTTGAAACCAGTTTGGGCCTTGGTTACCT
This sequence comes from Cryptoprocta ferox, assembly GCA_028646485.1. Classification (NCBI taxonomy): domain Eukaryota; kingdom Metazoa; phylum Chordata; class Mammalia; order Carnivora; family Eupleridae; genus Cryptoprocta; species Cryptoprocta ferox. The sequence goes on from CM053576.1 coordinate 94,981,608, forward strand.
CCCTGGCAAAACGGGGATACAATGCCCACTTCCCCAGCTTGCCCTGGAAACACGGCATCAGGCTGGTGCTGCAAATGGCCAGGTATAAGATGAGAAATGGTACCCACCAGCAGCCCACAGGAACTGGGCCACGTGGAAGCTGAGCAGAGCTGGGAGCATGTACCCCGTGGGCAGCCACCGCTCGGCTCAGCTGCTGCTGCCTCGCTGGAATCACCCTGAGGGGTCAGACGTTCTGATTCTTCAACAGAAGACAGAAGTCTGGAGTTATGTGCCACACCTCCCAAATGTTATATGTTGGTAACAGATTCAAATCTGTTAAGCATTTTCAGGCTTCTCTCTCTACATTTGTGACCCTGTATCCAATCACAGATATGAAAGCAGTTTGAAAACCATCAGGGGTGCCTGGGTGGCTCAGTCCGTTAAGCATCTGACTCTTGGTTTTGGCTCAGGTCTTGATCTCATGGTTTCAGGAGTTCAAGCCTCGCATTGGGCTCTGTGCTGACAGTGGGAAGCCTACTTGGGATTCTCTCTCTCCTTCTCTCTCTGTTCCTCCCCCGCTCATGCTGTCTTTCTCTCAGAGTAAATAAATAAACTTAAAAAATAAAAGCCTATGAAAACCATCAAGGTGCACGCTTATGTAAAGGAAGCGCTGACCTTCGGCAACTAGTAAGCTCATCTACCCAGGAAGCTGTCCTCACATTCTCCCCACGAGATCAGAGCTCCCACCCTGAGTGACTTCAGCCAGCCCCACAGCCCCTTGCCTGGTGCCAGGCATGCGGCAACCACAGCTGACCTCATCCTCCTGCTAGTCCGCCAGCCCGGCGGTGGCAGCTCGGCTACCTAGGCATCCATGTCAGCCAGGGGAGCTGCTCATGTCCTGCAGGGAAACCACCTCCCCGCCCAGAGCCTCATTAAGCTGGATAAGCTGCCTCCGGGGAAGCGCTGAGCCTCAGTCATGCCTGAGAGGACACTGTGGGGCTGGACTGGCCCAGGCTGACCTCAGAGTTTGGATCCCAGCCTCTCTTGAGATGAGGCAGGCACAGGTGTGGTGAGGAGGCGGGCGGGGCTGAGCCAGCCAGGACAGGAAACCCAGCAAGCCAGCGAACCTACTACCAAAGAAGGGCAAAAGCATATCCAGGAGCTCCTTAAATTGATTCTCTTGGATCTGGGTGGGCAGAAGCCACACTAACAACTCACCAGCCAATCCAGTGCTCCTCACCTCCACTTTCTTCCCCCCATAGGAGTGGAAGGAGGCAGTTCCTGAAAGCCCTGCCTCTGTCCTGCTTACTCTCTTATTCTCAACAGCCTCTCATCATAACATCAAAGACCCTGCAGGGCTACTGAGACTCTGGGGAGAGGCTGAGTGGGTGAGATCCTAAGGTGCACAGAGCAGTCAACACTTCTAGGAGATACAGATGGCAGGGTAGTGTGAACCAGAGAACCTGCATGCCGGGAGGTTCAGCCCAACTCCACAAAGAGGAAGGGAAGCCCATGATCATACAGCCCATCCGGGTAGAGCTGAGACCAGAATCTACACCCAAGTCCCACCCAGGCCTGGGCCAGGCAGTGCTGCTGGCCACATCATGTTTCTCTGGATGCGGCTCCACCACTAACCTGCTGGGGAACCTGGGGCTGGCAACTTAGCTCTCTGGGCTTCAGTTTTATCATTTGGGGAAAAGACAGTAATGCCCATCTTGTATGACTGCTGTATTCATGATATCACAGAGCCTTACACGAAAATTGCTATGCTGGCAGTTGATGGAGATGGACTCCATTTTCCCTCATGGTCGCCCAGCCCTCAGTGCACAGTGGCATCTCACTAAATACCAGGTGCCCAAGTGCACTTGCTGAGTGAATAAGGAATGACTTGACACAATATCTGTCACATAGCAGGTACTCAGTAAAGTCTTTGACATTATTATGGAAACTAAACCTTGGTGGATATTTGCCTCTGTCTTAGTAAGAGGATGCAGATGTTCTGTGGGTCCTTTCCCCAGCCCCATGCAGCCCTGTGATGGAGAAGCTGATCATGGCCCCAGATCTTGGGTAGGTCTTGGCTGGTTCAAGTAAGTCAGGACATCCCATCCTCCTGCCACAAGGATTGCTCCAGGACAGATGTGTGACCAAAATCAGGAGACCAAGATGCTTTCTAGGAGTTTCTGGGGGAAGAAACCTCCTTGTGCCCCACAGAAGATGCTCTCCTCTGCTGGACATCAATGAGAAACTCAAACCCCCTAAAAGCTGCTGGCAACCACCTTGGGTCTACAAGGAGAGCCAGCCTTAACCATGGGTGCAGGGGAGAGACCAAGAGAATCTTGTGCTACTAGATCAAGCCTTGCTTGAAGTCAGTGCCATTCTAGACCTTAAGTGCTGTAAGCCCATCATGAACTGTATTTTTTCCCTTAGAACCAAAATAATTCTAACTGACCTACCTTCAAACTTCAAAAATGAAGAATCAAGAGGAGACTATAACAATATCAGATAAGATGCTCTGACATACCCTCCTGCTGAAAACAACAAAAAATTCTGGATTTAAATAAGTTGTAAATCTTTTTACCGAGTGGTCAAGTTTAGTATCACTAATTATGGGACCATGTGATATTCTTTGACCTGGGTCTCATCAAGAGGACAAGTCTGACAAATCCAGAACATTCTATATCACAATTGGCATAGACTGTTCATAAAGTTGGCTGGGGAGGGGGTGGGAGGAGTGGAAAGAACTGTTCCAGATTGGTCAAAAAACAAAGCCAAATTCAAAGTGTGAACTTTAACTGGATCCAAATACAAGCAAGAAAAAAAATAAATAAAGGGCTTTTAAAAATTGGGGTTAATTTGAGTACAGACCACATGTTGGATGCTGCTGCAAAATTAGAGTTGATTTTCTTAGGTGTGGTAATGGTTTTTGGTTATACAGAATAGTGAGTGGTACTTCAAGTGTGATCCAGACTCCTAGGAGACCCCAGAACACTTTCAGGGGGTTCCCAGGGCCCTTTCAGAGGGTTCATGAGGTCAAAGCAATTTTAATAATAATTCTAAGACATTTGCCTTTTTTACTGTGTTGAACATACACTGATGGTACAGAAACAGTGAAGGTTAAAACTACTGTGCGACCTTTGCATGAGTCCAGGCAGTGACGCCATCTCTGCCAGCAGTCACCACGTTCTCCACCATGACACACAGTAGAGGGGGAAATGCTTGTTTCATTTAGGAATGTCATTAAGGGGCACCTGAGTGGCTCAGTTGGTTAAGTGTCCGACTTCGGCTCAGGTCGTGATCTCACAGTTGGTGGGTTCGAGCCCCGCATCAGGCCCTGTGCTGACAACTTGCTCAGAGCCTGGAGCCTACTTCTGATTCTGTGCCTCCTTCTCTCTCTGACCCTCCCTGCTCATGCTCTGTCTCACTCTATCTCTCAAAAAATAAATAAATGTAAAAAAAAATATTAAAAAAATCATCAATTTTATTAATTCTTGACTCTTGAGTACAGATTTTTTTTTAAATTTTAAACATTTTTATTTATTATTGAGAGACAGAGAGAGACAGAGCATGAGCATGGGAGGGGCAGAGAGAGGGGGAGACACAGAATCTGAAGCTGTCAGCACAGAGCCCAACGTGGGGCTTGAACTCACAAACCACAAGATCATGACCTGAGTTGAAGTTGGATGTCCAACAGACTGAGCAACCTAGGCGCCCCTTGAGTATAGGTATTTTTAATATTCTACAATAAAATGAGAAATACACATAAAGTCCCACTGCATACCAAAGTATGACAACTTCCTTGAGGAAAAGCACACGTATCACTGAGGTATATGCTGACTGTTCCCTTTTGTTCATGGAACACCACTGTTACATGAATGACTGACAAACTGTGGTTATTCAGACTTCGGTATCTAGCAGGCATTTTCTAGAAAAGAACAACATGAGCCCATTTTTCCAAGAAAAACAAATAATATTTGTTGCCAATGAAAGTTTGAAATTTCAAGCTAAAATTTGCATTTTGGAAAATGTGCATCTACCACCATGAGCATCCCAACACTTAAAGACTCTTCTAATGGGCTTGATGGTGTTATTAATGTATTTTTTGAATACTGTATAAATGCAATGTGTCATCATTTAGAAGATCTACATTTAATTTGGTAAACCAATAGTTTCCAAATGACAAATGCATGATGTTACAAATTGTGCATGGATAAAAGATCTATTCAAAGTGTAAGACAGATCAGGGAGGGGTGCCTGGGTGGCTCAGTCAGTTAAGCTTCTGACTCTGTATAGGCTCAGGTCGTGATCTCCAGGTCATGGGATCAAGCTCCACATCAAGCTCCACATCAAGCTCTGTGCTGGCAGTGCAGAGACTGCTTAGAATTCTCTCTCCCTATCTCTCTGCCCCTCCCCTGCTCAAGCACTCGCACACTCTCTCTCTCAAAATAAATAAACTTTAAAAACAAAAAACAAAGTGTAACACAGATCAACCTTTATTAATAAGGCTTCAACTTCCACTTTGTGATTAAGTTTGACATGAAAGAAACTTGCAAAAATGTACAATTCCCTCTTCTCGCTATTTGTTTTTGTTCTGGAAAATGTAGTTATTTTTAGTAGAAAAAACGTTATTTAACATGTGATGGCTTTTTATTGTTATTTTAAAATTAATAAATACATATTTCAAAATGTCTCTATTTTAATTTTTAATATAGTAAGAATTGAAAAATATAAGTCACATAAAAAGATTTTTTTAATTTTTTTTATGTCTTTATTTTATTTTTGAGAGAGAGAGACAGAGAGTGAGCTGGGGAGGGGCAGAGAGAGAGGGAGACACAGAATCCGAAGCAGGCTCCAGGCTCTGAGCTGTCAGCACAGAGCCCGACACAGGGCTCGAAATCACAGACCCCAAGATCATGACCTGAGCCGAAGTCGGACACTCAACCGACTGAGCCACCCAGGCACCCCTAAGTCACAGAAAAATTTTTTGGGATCCCCAGTTTTCTTAAGAGTATAACGGGTGCTGGGTGGCTGGTGCCTGGGTGGCTCAGGTGATTGACCATTTGACTTTGGCTCAGGTCATGATCTTGCAGCTCGTGAGTTCTAGCCCAGTGTCAGGCTGTGTGCTGACAGCTCAGAGCCTGGAGCCTGCTTCAGATTCTGTGTCACCCTCTCTCTGCCCCTTCCCCACTCATGCGCACACATGCTTCCTCTCTCTCTTTCTCTTTCTCTCTCTCTCTCTCAAAAATGAATAAACATTTAAGAAAAAAGAGTATAAAGGGTGAAACTAACAAGTTTGAGAACCACTAGTGTGGGAGAATAATCTTGTCCTTAAGTGACATGCTGAAGTATTAGGGAGTGAAGTGGTGGGATATCTGCAGCCAACTTTCAGATAGTTAAGCAAGAGGGAAATATTTGTATTTATGGAGAAAGAGACAGAGTGGGTATGCCCAGGTTAAAGTAACACACATATCTGGGGCACCTGGGTGGCTCAGTTGGTTAAGCGCCTGATTCTTGATTTCAGCTCAGGTCATGATCTCACAATTCATGGGCTGACAGTATGGAGTCTGCTTGGGATTCTCTGCCTCCCTCTCTCTCTGCCCCTCCCCTTCTCTCTCAAAAATAAACATTTTTTTAAAAAGTAACAGGTATTCACTGTGTTGTTCTTTCAACTTTTCAGTGGGTTTAGAGTTTTTGAAATAAAAAAGTAATAAATTTTTAAGTTTACTTATTTTGAAAGAGACAGCATGGCATGCAGGGGCAAGGGAAGGTGGTAGGGAGGAGGGGCAGAGAGAGGAGGAGAGCCAGAATCCCAAGCAGGCTCCACACTGTCAGCCTGGAGCCTATGAGCCATGAAATCATGACCTGAGCCGAAATCAAGAGTCAGATGCTTAACTGACTGAGCCACCCAGGTGTCTCAATTTAAATAATCTTTTATTTTTTTATTAAAAAAATTTTTTTATAGTTTATTTATTTTTGAGACAGAGAGAGACAGAGCACAAGTCAGGGAGGGTCAGAGAGAGAGGGAGACACAGAATCTGAAACAGGCTCCAGGCTCTGAGCTGTCAGCACAGAACCTGACACGGGGCTCAAACCCACAAACCATGAGATCATGAGACCTGAGCCGAAGTCGGACGCTTAACCGACTGAGCCACCCAGGCGCCCCTAAAGAATCTTTTAAAACATATTGATATATTGTATCAATGTAAGGGTATCTTACAGGCCAAACACCAAGTGAAATGAGTGCCCCAGAAAGGTAAATTAAGGGCACTTGCTGAACTGAGGCATTGAACCTTAGATTACAAGGCTTGGCCAGATGTCAACTACAGAAGACAAACTCTAGGGCGATGCTTGTGAAACCTCAGCCTGCGTAAGAAAGCTTGGGGAGCTTGTTAATATACAGATTCCCAGGCCCCATACTCAGGCATTCTCATTCAGTAGGTCTGGGACAGGGGCCTGAAAATGTATACAGTTCTAATAAATTCCCTGATGAGGTGATGGTAGGGTCCTCAGACCACACTTTGAGTAACACTGCCCCAGGGCACCCTGCTATAAAGTTTGGGCCCTGTTATGGACTGAATTGTGTCCCTGAAGAAGATACAAAGAAGCTCTAACCACAGTACCTGTGCATGTGACCTTACTTGGAAATAGTCTTTGCAGATGAAATCAAGTTAAGATGAGATCATCAGGGTGGGCCCTAATGCAATGACTAGTGTCCTTATAAGAAAAGAAAAGGAGACACACCGAGAGAAAGAAAATCATGTGACAACTGATGCAGAGGAAGGGCCAAGGTCTGCTAACAGACACCCGAAGCCAAGAGAGGCATGGAACAGGCCCTCCTGTGGAGCCTTCAGTGACCACATGGCCCTGACATTGCACTGATGTCAGACTTCTAGCCTCCACTACTGTGAAAGAATAAATTTCTGGTGTCTTAAGCTATCCAGTACAGCAGCGCTGGGAAATGAAAAGAAATCCCAGGGCTGCCTGAGTGGCTCAGTCAGTTAAACTTCTGACTTTGGCTCAGGTCTTGATCTCATGATTCATGAGTTCGAGTCCCATGTTGGGCTCTGCGTTGACAGCTCAGAGCCTAGCCTACTTCAGATTCTGTGTCTCCCTCTCTCTCTACCCCTCCCCTGCTCATGCTCTGTGTCTCTCTCTCTCAAAAATAACTGGACATTAAAAAATTTAAAAAAAAAAGGAAAAGAGACCCCAAAGAAGTAAAAGGGTGAACCAGAGACAGCCTGATACCATGCCTTAGGGTACACATAAGGAAATGCCCATTGTTTAGCCACGATAAAAGGTGGAGAAAAAACAGTATTTCCCCCCGGGGGAATCTGTAATCACAGCCTGTCCTCACCCATCTGCAGCTCAAATTTATACCAACCAAGTGGACAAATAAAAAATCTGAATAATTTATTTTCTAAGGGTCTAATATTGGTGTTGTCCCTAGAGACCGACAGAAGCAAATGCAAACCTCTGGAGGAATCTACCTTTAACCCAGGCCTCAAAGTATTCCTACAGATAAAGTCCCAAAGAATGCAAGCTTTAGACAGACATAAACACAGAAAGATAGATAGATAGATAGATAGATAGAAAGAAAGAAAGAAAGAAAGAGAAATATTTTTGATTGGAAAACACACAATGTACCTTACACAATGTAGCCAACAGGTGGTTGAGTTAGACCTTTGTAAAGAATTTAGATGCTAAAATTATCAGACTTGGAATATAAAATAAATATGTTTAATATGTTTAAAGGAATAAACTTGAATTTAAAACATGAGGAAGGAAGAAAGACCATGAAACATGTCCAAACGGTTCTGAAACAACTAAATAAAATTTTGGAAATACAACAATTGAAATTTAATGATTACTGAGTATGGTCAGCAGCTGAGTAGAAATGGCTGAGGAGACCAATGTGAAGGAAATTATTCCTTCAAAGACAGAAAAAGGAATCAGAAATAAGAAATGAAGAGTTATGGGATCAAGTACAATATCTAACTTATGTCTAACGGGTATGCTAGAAGGAGAGGGAAAAAGTAATGGGATGGGGGCGCCTGGGTGGCTCAGTCAGTTAAGTGTCCGACTCTTGATTTCGGCTCAGGTCCTGATCTCACAGTTAGTGGGTTCAAGCCCCACATCGGGCTCTGTGCTGACAGCATGGGGCCTGCTTGGGGTTCTCTCTCTCCCTCTGACCCTCCCCTGTTTTCATTCTCTCTCTGTCTCTCAGAATAAATAAACTGAAACAAAAGTAATAGGTTCAGAAGCAATGTTAACTATCAATAACATGGAAAAAATGATAAATGAATGAAGTCCTCAACTAAAATTGACTCAAGAAAATAGAGAAAATCTATAAGCATTAAAGAAATGGAATAACCAGTTTAAAATCATCTTACATAAAAAGCACCTGGCCCTAACGATTTCACCGGCAAGTTCCACTGATAATTCCAAAAAGAAATCCAATCTTACACAAACTATTCCAGAGCACAGAAAAAGAGGATACACTCTCAACTTCACTTATGAGGTTAGCATAATCTTTTTTTTAAGTTTATTTATTTGAGAGAGAGAGCGTGCATGTGTGCATGTATGTGTAAGCAGGGGAGGGAGAGGGAGAGAGAATCCCAAGTAGGCTCCACACTGTCAGGCATGGAGCCCGATATGGGCTCAAATTCTCAAACCATGAGATCATGACCTGAGCAGAAATCAGGAGTCCGATGTTTAACTGACTGAGCCACCCAAGTGCCCCAGATTAGCATAATCTTAATAGCAAGACCAGACAAGGACAATATAGCCAATACATAACTTAAAAAAAAAAAAAGCTAAACTAAATATTAACAAATTGAATTAAGGATTGTTCTAACAACACAAAAAAGAAAAGTTGTGTGACTAAATCAGTTTATTTTGGAAGGCAAGGTTGGCTTAATGGCAAAAATAATTAATACAACTTGCCACTTAACAGATTAAGGACCAGAAAAACATATTGTCATCTTAAAGGGAGCATTAGAGAAAATACAGTTATCATTCATTATAAAAACCCTTAGCAAACTAAGAATACAAAGAAACTTAGAGTGATAAAGTTAATTTCTGAAAACCCTACAGAAAGCACAATAATTTATGGGAAAATGTTGAAGCATTCCTTTTAAAATCAAGAACAGGGGCACCTGAGTGGCTCAGTCAGTTGAGCATCCGGCTTCAGCTCAGGTCATGGTCTCACGGTTCCTGGGTTCGAGCCCTGCATCAGGCTCTGTGCTGACAGCTCAGAGCCTGGAGCCTGTCTTCAGATTCTGTGTCTCCTTCTCTCTCTGACCCTCCCCTGCTCATGCTGTCTCTCTCTCCCTCTCTCTTTCTCTCTCTCTCTCTCTCTCTCAAAAATAAATAAAACATTAAAAATTTTTTAAAAATACACGTTAAAAATTTTTTTTAAAAAAATAAAAAAAATAAAATCAAGAACAAAGCAAGTATGCTTGCCCTCACCATTTTTAGTCACCTTGCATTAGAGATCACCTTGCAGTAAGGGTAAGAAAAAAAAAAGGAATAATTTTCTGGAAAGACACAGCACTGCTATAGTCTCAGATGACATGACTATTTATTTGGAAATCCCAAAAGAATGCACAGTTTAGCAAGCTTTCATTCTTCTAATAAGGAGCTGGAAGATGAAATTCTATTAAGATACTAAACATACTGGCATCAAAAAATATCAACTACCTGGGAATAATCACAAGCAAGACACAACAAAAATCACATTTTATTGAAAATCATTAAAGACCTAAATAAATAAAGAGATAGATGACCATGTTTACAGATTGGAACACTCATTATCTTAAGAACATCAACTTTCCATTGGCCCATACATTCAATGCTATTCCAATCAAATTCCCAACAGATTTTTCAGTAAGCGCGAGCATGTGTGTGTTGTAAAACATAATTCTAAGATAATTCTAGGGGTGCCTGGGTGGCTCAGTTGCTTAAGTCTCCAACTTCGGCTCAGGTCATGATATCGCATTTCATGAGTTCGAGCCCCGCATCAGGCTCTATGCTGACAGCTCAGAGCCTGGAGCTGACTTCAGATGGTCACCCTCTCTCTCTGCCCCTTCCCCACTTGTGCTCTCTCTCCCTCCCTCTCTCTCTGTCTCTCTCTGTCTCTCTCTCTCTCTCAAAAAATGAATAAACACTTAAAAAATAAGATAATTCTAAGCATATATGTGAAGGAGGAGACCGCTAAGGTGCTCTTGAAGGTGAGGGACTTGCCACTCCGGATATCAAGACTTCTCACAAAGCTACAGTCACTAAGACAGTGTTACTGCTGCAGAGCCAAACTGTTCAAGGGAACAGAATAAAGAGCCCAGAAACAAACTCACACATCTATGGAAACTTAATTTATGACAGGGCTGGGTATTGCAGATCTGAAGAGAAAGGATGAACTTTATAATAAATGGTGCTAGGGCAACGTTTTGCTTATAAAAAAAAAAGAAAAAAAATTCTGGAGTCCTACTTCATGTCATACATAAAAATCATCTCAAGATGGAGAAAGAAATTAAATGTGAAAGGCAAAACAATGAAACTGTGAGGAGCCCTGTAGGAGAATATCTTCGTTATTTCAGGTAAGTAAGGTTTACCGAGGACACAAGAAATATAAACGGTAAATGAAAAACTTGACAATCCCATTGCATTAATATTAAGAACTTCTGTTCATCAAAATACACCATAAAGAAAATGGAAAAATAAACCACAGACTGGGAGAAGACATTTGTAACACATAAGTGACAGAGGGTTAGCGTCCAGAATATTTAAAGAACTCCTTCAAATTCATAAGGTAAGTACAAGAGAAAATTTGGCAAGACTTGAACAGGCCCTTCACAGAAGAGAGAACATGAATGGGCAATATACATATGAAAAGATGTTCAATCTCATTAGTATTCAGGGAAATGCAAATTAAAACCATAATGAGATTCCATTTTGTACCCACCAGACTGGCAAAAATTCTAAACTGTGACAATATCAAGTGACGGTAAAGCCACGGTGCAACTGAAGTTATTTACATATATCGCTGAAGGAAAATCATTTTGGAAAGTAATTTATAAAGAGCAAGATGTGGAGGAGTCTTGCCATGCCAGACAGCAAGAATTCTCATAAAGTTATTATAATTAATACAGTGAAGTCCTGATGCAGGGTCAGACAAACTGATTAACTGAACATAACAAAGACCCCAGAAACGGACCTACACATCTATAAACATGTAATTTATGTGTTGCCTCATAATAATAATGGAATGCCTCAGCCATTCCATTCCTTAAGAAATTTGTGCACAGGTGTACCCAGAAACACATACAAGAAAGTTCCTTGCAGAGCTCATTCCAAGAACAAAAGAAAAAAACAAAAATCTAGAAAGAACCCAAATGTCCATCAACAGTGATGGTATACTGACGCAATGCAGGTTATGTTCTACTTCTTAAGCAGGCATTGAGTAAAGGACTATTCATTGTACTGTTATCTACTATACCCTCCCCATTTGCAATCTTTTCTGTTGATTTCTACAAATCAAGGAAAGTCTGGAAATGGAGACAAGAGAAGATGTTAGAACACCAGAGTGTTCACCTTTCTTTAGTCTGTTTTTAGATGAACTTTCTTCAGCTTAATGGCAGCAGAACGGGCAGCCATGGGTATGGGAGGCTGAACAGTGATCCCCCCAAAATAGCTGGGGCCTCGTCCCTAGAACCTATGAATGTTACTTTATATGGCAAAAGAGACATTGTAGGTGTGGTAATGTTAAGGATTTTGAGATGGGGAGTGTATCCAGGATTACCGACGTGGGCTCAAAATGTAATCACAAGGATGACTGAAAACAGATATGAAGACAGAGGAGAAAGCAAAGTGACTACAGAAGTAGGGATCGGACTGACGTGGTCATGAAGAATGCCAATAGCCACCAGCAGCTGGAAGAAGCAAGGAATGGATTTTCCCATGGAGCTTCCAGAAGTCCTGCTGGCATCTGGATTTTAGCCCTAAAGACTCAATTCAGACTTAAGGCCTCCAAAACTGTAAGAAACTAATTTCTGTTGTTTTAAGCCACAACCAGCTCTTCCAGCAGCAACTATAGACTAACAAAGTGGGTGAGGATGCTCAACCTCACCCCTCTGTTAGTCCCAGACTGTTTTCACTCAGTACAGCCTCTCCTCTGCCTCTTCTCTCCCAACATGGGATGCCACAGTGTTCCCCAGGCAGAGAAATGAAGCAGTGGTTAAATGCATTTGTATGTGAGATGCACCACTTCCCTTGCTGAAAGGGCTCCTCCCTAAAATTTCCAACCAAAGCCAAAACAGTCATTTACACATGCCCACAACATACCCACTTGAAGGAAAGAGCATTGATTGGGCAAGAGGGACATTTGACTCCAAGTCCAAGTTTCCCACTGACTGGCAATGTGACCTATCAGCTTCTCAAAGATGGAACTGAAATGTATTCATCTTTATATTCCTGGTACCCAGAGTAGTGCTTGGCACAAAATAAATGGTCAATAAACAGGCAGTGAATCAATGAATGAATCAATCAGTCAATCTTGCACAACAATGGAATGTCTACCCACTGAAAAAGAGTATCTTTCCAATAACTCTTATCTCTCTTCCTCTATCACTATAAGGGAAAACATTAAAATCATAGTTTTAGAGCTGGAAGTTCTTAGGGCTGGAAGCCAAGAACACATTGCCTCACATTAGCACCAATTACTAGAAATCCAGTCCTTCTATCAAGCCAAAAGTTTGTCTTCTGGTCACCACCAGTCCTAGTCCAACCCCTGTTAACAACATAAAACTAAGCATCTTCAGAAACTAAGACCTGGCCTCAAATCTTGGCCCAGCCAATCAGGCTACTGACCTTGATGAATGACCTAAGCCCTCGGTCTTATCTTCTTTCTAGTGTCAAACAAAAGCCTGAGATCATTAAAATGCCTTCTAGCTCCAAGATGTAGTGTTGAAAACACTCCTCCCTTGGTATTCAATCTCTCATCATTTAAACCATCCATTGAGTTTTTATTTCAATATTTTTTACGTTTAGAATTGCTTCTTTTCCAATGGGCCCATTTCTCTCCCTACTCTGCCCCAGGATCTGTTGTTTTCTTGTATTTTCAATTGTTCATTTATTTTTTCACTTAGAAAGGCTTATTCTAAGGTCTCTAAGTAACAGTAATTGTAGATAAATAACATATATAATTAATATATGTGTGTTATTCATTCATTTATGTCTATAGGGCTAAGTCTGCTGCTGTAATGTCTAACTCCCGCTTAGGAGTGGTCACTACTTTAGGTGTTTTGTAATTTCAGAGTGTGAATTCATGTTCTTTGAGCTAATTCTGTACAATGTGTATTGAAGGTTCTTAGACTGGATTAATTCCTACAAGATATCCCAGGGGTAATACTGGCCCAGGACCAATGATCTCTCAGCTATGGGTATTCAGACCATGCAGGATGCAATCATTTAGACCCCAAACCTACATGAGGACAGATCCATGGGTAGTTTCAAAGTCCCAAGGGAGATTTTCTCCCCACCAAGAATGCAGGGAAAGACACACAAGCTTCACTTTCATCTCCCTGTGCTCATGGGTCTATCCTTCTATTCACGACTACACTGCACCCTAGTGCTTCAAGTGTCAGCTATATGTAAACGTTCAGCTTTGACTTATTACCTCTATGGACCCAAGACCCCTCTTTTCTCTACATAGACATTAAAACCAAGCTGGCCAATTCTCTACGATGACATATTAAAGATGGCTGTAAATCTTTGATATCCCTCCATTGAGAGGTGGAGTCTAATCTGCTCCCCTTCAAATCTAATAAGGCCTTAGTATTTGCTTGGCCAATAGAATGTAGCAGAAGTATCATCCTAGGACTTCTAAGACCAGGTCATAAGAAGTCCTACAGTTTCTAGGACATTCACTCTTGGAGCCCTGAGCCATTACATAAGAAATTTGACTGTCTTCAGGCCTCCATGCTGGAAAAATCACACAGGAAGACCACATGCAGAGGTCTTGGAACACATGAAAAGAAAAGAGATGTCTAGTCTGCCACTGACAGTTGAACCATCCCAGTTAAAGATCCAGACATCATGGAGTAGAGATGAGTTTTGTGTCCTGTGCTTTTTCAAATTCCTGAACCACAGAGCCAGGGAGATGATAATAAAATGACTGTTGATTTAAAATAAATTTCAGGGTAATCCATTAGGTCCCTGCTACAGTACTAGTTTACACCCTTGCAAAATGATTCCCTCTCTCTTCTGTCTTCAGGAAAGTACCCTTACTTAAAAGCTCAGCTATGCTTGAGGGGATCGCTCCTATCTTATTCAAATTTTTTAGAAATTTTAAAATTCAGTTTTATTATGGGAAGACTTCCAGATGATTTAGTTTTTCATATTTCCAGAAAGAGAAAGCAAATCTTTCATTTTACAGATGAGAAACTTGAGGCTTTGAGTCAAGTCACTTGTCATGGTCACAAATCAAGGTTCTACAAATGCAGGTTTAAAAAGGATCTTCTAGAGATGCCTGGGTGACTCAGCTGGTTGAGCATCCAACTCTTGATTTTGGCTCAGGTCATGATCTCTGTGAGATCGAGCCCCAATGCTGACTATGCTGACAGTGTGGAGCCTGCTTGGGTTTCTCTCTCTCTCTCTCTCTCTCTCTCTGTCTCTCTCTCTCTCTTCCCCCCCCTCCCTCCCTCCCTCCCATGCTCGCTCTCTATCTCCCTCTCAAAATAAATAAAACATTAAAAAAATCTTCTAAATTCAAAGGGAATACTAAGTCATCATTCATTCAACAAATATTTTTTAAACACGTAGTATGAACACAGTACTACTTTAGGTACTGGGAAAACAGCTGTGAGCAGGATCAAAGTCTTGAAAGTTATGGAGATCAAACTCTGTAAAGGGACAGACCATGAACTGGTAAATAAATGAATTAAAAGCATAATTTCAGGGAGTGGTAAGGGGATAGAGCAATATGTGAGGTGTATTTCAGAGAAGATGGTCAGCAAAGCCCTCTCCTGGAGAGGTGACATATGAGCAGAGGCCTAAATGGAAAGAGAGTGAAGACGGTGGGCCACTTAGGGGAGTGCATACTGGACAGAGTGCAAAGTGCAAGTGTAAAGGCCCTTGAGTGACACAAGCTTGCTGCCTTCCAGGAACAGCCAGGAAGCTGGAGCTGAGCGTGGGGAGAGCAGTACAAGGTGAAGTGAGGGCAGTGAGCAGGGGCCAGGCCTTGCTGAATCTCATTAAGAATGGTAAGGAATCTTAATTTTATTCTTATTTATTTATTCACTTATTTATCTTTATTTTTTAGAGAAAGAGAGAGCATAAGCAGGGTAGAGGGGCGGGGGGGGGGGACAGAGAGAGAGAGAGAGGGAGAATCTTAAGCAGACACCATGCTCAGCACAGAGCCAGATGCAGGACTTGACCCCGTGACCCTGGGACCATGACCTGGGTCAAAATCAATAGTCAGATGCTCAACCAATGGAGCCACCCAGGCACCCCTGAATTTTATTCTTAATATCATGGGAGTTCTTTGGACAATTTTTAAACAGCAGAGGAAAGCTATGACCTATCATATTTTAAACAAATCATTGGAGGGACAGGAGTAGAAGCAAGAAAACAATTAGGAGGGTTTTGAATGGTCCAGGAGAGAAATAATTTGGGGTTGGAACATGATGGTGGCAGCGGAGGCAGAAGTCAGTGGGTGGGAGGATGTTCTGAAGACAGAGCAAGGAGGACTCCCTCATAAAACTGTGGTATATGAGCACACGGGGCCTGGTCTGAACAGGTTACAGATACTGCTGGATCCTGCGACTTCCTCAGGAGGGACACAGGGACCAGCGGTTCTTAGCCTCTTGTGCTCATGAGAAAAGGTCCCTGCATGTTCCTGAAATCCACTGTAAGCCCCCAGCATCAGCTGACTGTGTTTTACCATGCCTTTCTCAAGGTGGGCCATATCCCACTCTCCTCTGAGTAGCGTGATCCACTCAGCATAATATTATGTCTGACAGCCATTGTCTTGGCAGTCTAAACCCCAAGATGGGCAAAACTAAATTTCACACAGATCACAATTAGGTGGCCCATCTGTGAAAGGTTCGTGGTTGAGCACTGGGTTGGGGGAGTCCAAGGATGCCATTTAGAACTCATGAAAAGTTAGGGTTGTGATCTCTCAGAACTAGGAAGGATGGACCACAGTCCAGCACAATGGCTCATTGGGGGTTGAATCCTGGTTCTATAGCCAATAATGGGAACCTTAGACAAGTTCCCATTAGACCTGAGCTGAGATGGAGAGTCGGATGCTTAACTAACTGATCTACCCAGGCACCCCAAGGCTATTTTCTTCTATTTCCAAATCAGCAAACCGTAGGGAAGGACCTGGTGGTTCAATTTGGGTCACATACCCACCTCTGGACCAATCTCTGTGCCCAGGGAAATGTATAGCCAGGCTCAGGTCACATGCCCACCCCTATAGACGAGTGGAGGGAAATAGGATGGGGTGTGTTGCCAGAGGAGAAGAGGAAATTCATTTTGAAGCCCAGAGTATCATCCATAGACCCTAAAAGAAGGCAGAGAAGATGTGAATGCATAAGTACACATGAGAAGACCAAGGTAGAATTCAACTGAGCTGTGACTGGTGAAAGGCAAAGAAAAAAAAAAAAAGAGGGAAATGTAGTATATTGGGGGTCATTCTAAGAGGAATGAGGCAGACCAGAGAGCCAATAGGCTGGACAGCTCCTATACTGGCAAGAAGGAGGTGCCTTTGGCCTAGAACTGCCAGGTGACTGACAAGGCCTACTAGAGCTGGGATGCTAGGTGGGAAAGTTAACTTAGGTAAAGAAAGTAGCTCTTTGTTTACTAATTTAGGGACGTGTATACAATTCTGACACTGGGATTCTCCCATTCAATCAGGAATGGGCTAAATCTGGGAGAGCAAATGCTGAACCAACAGGTGTGTCCCCATTATCATCTTCCCTGCATGAAACATTCACAGGTCTCCTTCCCCATGGAGCCCAACCCAGATTCATACTCCTCAAGATAGTGTTCCAGGCAACCTCCTATCAGCCATGAGATGAAACTCATTTGCAATCCCTGGTCTAGGTACACATGCCATTTTGAAAGCCTAAACCAGATTACCTGTCAAGATTCCTTCAGACTATGTCCCAAATACTTGGTCCTTTATGTTTCCTTTTTTTTTTTTTTAACTTGTAATCCCAGAAAAGCTTCTGGGTGCAACTAAACAAACAAACAAACAAATAAATAAAAAGGAAAATAAAAAGTGCTTCTATGTGGAGATGGATGAGATTTGAAAGTTCAAAATAAATATAAGAGAACTATCCATCTTCCAATCCATCAGGACCAATCCTCCCAAGGCCCAGAAGTGAGAGGAAAACGTCCTCATAGCCCAAATGCAAACCCCTTGAGCTCTTGTTGGTTCTCGGAAAAATTCTCACAGACACTAATTGGGCATGTGTGCGGCTCATCCCTGACAGTAAAAATCCAAAGGTGCCATATGCTGTGACTATTGTCTTCCCATCCCCCCCCCAGACTTTTGAATCTCATTGGAAAACACACACACACAACACACACACACACACACACACACAACACACACACACACACAATACAAAATGGCAGTCTCACCAGGTGGCCACTGAGGGCCTGACTCCCTCTTCTGTCATTCTTCCTCCCCCAAAGAATATACACTCCAAAGAAGATAGCTCACTTCAGAAGGGAAGGGGAAACTGACCCAGTAATAACTAGGTAAGACTCTCACTTGTCAGCTACCCTTGAAATAAGACACAGTGAGGGGAAAGTGCACAAAAGCTACTTCCCAGCAGGCAAGCAGGATTAATAAACAAAGAACAAGGCAGCAGAAGAGCAATATCTAAGCTGGTATTTTTTACTTCGTTGAGGATGTTCCTCTTGTTTATAAATAAATACGGTGCATGTGGGCCAGCTGGGGGAGAAGGGGGAAAGGAGGGAGCCTAGAACAATTAGGACCTCCAAGGTGATGTTGGCCAACACCCTTGTCTCACAGACCAGGAGCAGGGCCCCAGGCAAGTTGCCCTGTAACAGCGACTCAGTCCAGTGCTGGGATGAGAACCCAAATCCTTTGACTTCCAGCTCAACATTTTCCCTCTCACAATCCAACTGAAATATTTACCCAGATGCTACCCTATACCATACCAGGGTGCCAGGAAATAAATCCTCAACCAACCTGAACCCCTAATTAATAGGATCACTTTTCTGCATTCCACTTTTTAAAGGAAGCCCCAAAGAAAGGCAAGCCCATGTTTAAGGATTTATGGCCTTTTTTTTTTCTTGATTTCCATTTGTTTTGCAACAGTTGGGGAATATCTTGAGAACAACTCACATTCCTTCCAGTCTTCTCTACTTGTACATCCCTGACCAGGACAAATAGACTTCATGCTCCAAATCACAGTCCTGGGACAGAGCCAGATCTGCAGCCATTAAACTAAGACTTTTGTCTTAAACATCAGACTGTACCTTCTAAAAACTAACTCTTTTTTTTAAGATGTGCAATGTGGAAATAAGGGTTTCTTCTGCATAGCTTTCAGTTACTTGGAGAATTTTTAAAATTAGAACTCTCTTTTCCACACACAGTGAATTGGAGTTTTGGTCTAATAACCAAAGGGGAAGCTGTGGATTCATTTAGCCAATATTTTGGGCCGTAGCCAAAATTCTGTCTGAAGACAAGAAGGCAACACCGTCTCCTTGGAATAAATCCTTCAATAAGAAGGCAAGAGCCTTCCCAAGAAGGCAAAGAGCAACGTCTGTGTGAGTCCCCCAGTGCCCATAAACATACTCTCCCCAGTTTAAAATTCATTGGTGCTCAAGACTTGAGTTCTCTGGAATGAAAACAAAGTATTTTAAAGGAGGCAAGCAGGCCAGGCATAAATGAGCCCCTGTGTTCCATCCAGATATCAACCAGGTTTTAACAGGGCCAACTTTGCTACTACATTGAATATTCTTTAATTTTTCCTAGGTCAGTCAATAGAGTTAGGAGGAAGAGAACTAGCAAAACAGTAGCTTCTCAAATTGGTCCTCACTTCAAGAGCTTTGTCCAGTGGGTACAAGCCTGTCGTGATGCCCACTAATCTCCATCTCTGGGGATAACACCGACCGGCTCCCCTGCTTATCCCAGGGACTCTGATCTCCTTCAACATAACCAGCCTGTATGGAGTGCATGCAAGTGCAAGGTACTTCAAAAAAGAGGCTTGGGAGGGGGCAAGGGGTCAGAGAGGGAAATAAGTCATGGTTACGGTCCTAAAACACTCATAGCCAATGGCAAGACAGATATCTACAGGCACTGTCTGGCTGTGCCTGGATGCCATCCTCTTGTCCTGAGGCTTCTGGTTGGAAGGAAGCTACACCCTCTCCATCCT
Source organism: Cryptoprocta ferox (assembly GCA_028646485.1). Lineage (NCBI taxonomy): Eukaryota > Metazoa > Chordata > Mammalia > Carnivora > Eupleridae > Cryptoprocta > Cryptoprocta ferox. The sequence goes on from CM053576.1 coordinate 95,000,996, forward strand.
CAGAACACAGTCATAGGTCTTCCTTAAATGTTCTTTGATGTCACAGAAGCTTACAATGCCTTGAAAGTTTCTTATAGGAAACGGGACTGGTGGATAAAATCACAGGATGCCACAGAAGAGGTCTTGGGGGCTTGAAAGAGATCAATTTTGGACAACTGTCAAGGACAGGCAGAGGTGGAAAGGGCATTGGACCAAAAATCCAGAGCCTGTTTTCTTTACCAGCTTACCTGGTGTCCTTGGGCAAGGCACATTCCCTCTGCAGTTTTAGAGGTGATAGGGGAGAACTGATAAGTGGGTTTTATTTGCACTAAAACCCATATCTTTTCCAAATTATTTTTTTACTTAGAACTCAAGTATACAAACCAAACAAAAGGGGAGTTGCTCCTATTGATCAGGGCCAGGAGCCCAGAGCCCACCCACTAAGGCTGGGTGGCCCTCAGGGAAGCTCAGGTCATGATTCTGCAATTTGTGAGATCCAGCCCCATGCTGGGCTCGGCGCTGATAGCGCAGAGCCTGCTTGGGATTCTCTCCTTCCCTCTCTCTGCCTCTCTCCCCCATGTTCTCTTTCTCTCTCAAAATAAATAAACTAAGAAGGAAGGAAGGAAGGAAGGAAGGAAAGAAAAAAAAGAAAAGAAAAGAAAAGAAAAGAAAAGAAAAAACACAGGAGTAGATGAAGTCTGTATGCATAGGGGAAAACATCTTGAAGAATATACCTCTCAAAATTACTCTTAGCCATCTCTGTGTGGTAATAATGTGATTTTTAATCTATCTATACTTTCTAATTTCCCTATAATGAACAGTTATTATTTATGTGGAACCAGTACTGCTTATTAAATTGGTTTTAATAATTCACAATTGACACCTCCACGTGGGGTTTCTATAAAGATGGTGATTGGGGGAATAGGTGGTATCTCTGATCTTCTGGAGATGACAGTGAGAATAACAACCCCAAATCCCACAAATTCTTGGGGCAGAGGTTCCTGGGCTGACCTGAGGGGCAGTTTCATGGTCATTTAAGTTCTCTGAACTTCACTTCTGAGGAGGGTGGTTTTAGAAAGTAACAGCAACCCTGAGCCCTCTCCTACATATATGCCTCTTTTCTCCACCCCCCCCCCCCTCAGCTCCCTTGGGTAGCAGGGGAGGGGCAATGCTTATAAAATTAAAGACGGTCACATGGATCCCAACTAGAAGCCCTCATTCTCCAGTGGACCAGCCCCAGCCCAGGAGGACCTATAGAAAATGAGCCCTCAAGTCAGGCCAATGAAAGTCTCCGGCCACACCCTGAAGTTGCTCCAGAAGCTACTGCCAAATATGAAGATCACACACTAGTTCAGGAGAGAAAATGCCACCCTGAAGGCAAGACAGCCCTTGGTCAGGCATGAGGTGGGGCAAGGCGTTCCAGCTGCTTCCCTGTATCATTCATGCCAACTCTGCCTTCAGAAATCTTCTAAATATTTAACATGCCACCTCGAGGTACAGCACAAACCCTTAGCAGTCCGCAACAGCTGTGGAGAGGCCTGCATGGAATGAACGACTTGGGGGCCAAGAGGCACATACACTCTGGCGTTGGGAAGAAAGCCCAGAATGGTGGCCCGGATACAATGCTGAGAATGACTTCAGAAGGCTGTCCCTGGCTGCTTCTTTGAAAATCAGCAAAGAAGGGTAGGAGATGGGAGACGTTTCACAATGCTGGGAGTGATTGTGCACAATCAAGCAAAGGCTGGAGCCCCTCTTTCCCAGACAAAGAAAAAGCTTGAGGTACACCTCCAGCCCCCACTGTCCATGCCAATTTCAGCCCCCCCCCCCACCCCGGTCCCCTGGGCAGGTGGCAAGTCTGTCCTGACTCAGGCAAAAATAGTTCGGGAAGGAAAGGAATAGAACAGCTCCGTATATCTCCAAAGGGAAATGAATCCACGAGGGAAGGAGCTCTTCAAATGTCTACTCAGCTCTGGGGCTTGATGGAGAAAAACGCCCCCCACGCCCACCCCCAATGACTTCACACAGGCCTCACCCCAGATGACTCTGCGCTCTCCTACAGGGCCTAGGAGGTGTCTTCGCCACCACCCAGGTAGCTGTCACTTGGAAATTTCCCGTGAATTCCTGGAGATGCCTGCCTCTATTTCTCCCTCAAAACCTCACCAAAGGAATCAGACATGGGGTCCACGGGGCGTCTACCCCAAGATTCATACACGTCCTGCTCTGTCCCACTTGCCTTTGCCGCTGTCAATTTGAGAAACCTAAAAAGGAGTATTCTTTCAATCCCACTAGGAGCCCCGCCTTCGCCTCTCCACCCTTCAGCACGCTGACCCCTCCAGGCAGCGCCCCAGGCTCGTCTGGGCTCTGTCATTTTCACCTGACAAAAGCGTGGCGGTGGGGCGCGGCGACGGGAGACCCCGCCAGCATTTCTAGCAAAAGAGACAGACAGACGCGTGTCCCCAGGGCGCGCCCATTCGGGGCCTCTGCAAATCCCACCCACCCGGGAAACAAAGCGGTCGCGGCGCGGCGGGACGCAGCCCCCAGCACAGCCCCCGTGCGCCCCGGCCCTCGCCGCCCCGCCCGCCGGTCCCCCACTCCCGGGCCTGGACCCGCAGGGCTTCAGCCGCGTCCTGTCGCCCGCTTGCAGGCGTCCTGGGCAGCTACTGTACCTGCTAAATTTAGCGGCCGCCGGGTATTAATAGCCGGAGCGAACCGGGCCGGGCGCTGCAGGGGCGCGCGCAGCCCGGGGGCTGGGGGCGAAGAAGGAGGGGAAGGAAGGGGGCGCGGGGAAGGCCACTTACACCACCAGCCTGGAGATGATCCATGACACCATGGCGGGCGGGCGGGCGGGCGCGGCCGGGGCAGCGCGGCGCGGCTCGGTTGCGGGCGGCGCGGGCGGCTGCGGCGCTCCGGGCACGTCCGTCCGCGCACGGCAGCCGCCGCCACCAGACTGAGCGCGCCTGCCGCCCTGCCCGGCGCTCGCGCGTCGGCGCAGCCGCGGCACGTTCCGGCGGCGGCGGCGGCGGCGGCGGCCCCAGCCCCCCGGGCTCGGCGGGCCCGCGGCGATTGGGCGGTGAGAGGGTCGGGCACCCGCGGGACCCGCCCAGTCCCCATCTCCACGGCCCGCGGCTGAATTTGGGCGTTTCCTCTGCGCGTCCTGGTGCACGGGCCGCTCAAATGGAACCCCGAGGTGGCTGGGTTGGCAGGGCTAAGAGAGACCGAGGTGCCGCCCCACCCTCAGTGTGATGGTGGGGAAACCGAGGCCGGGAGCGGAGCCCTGGGAATCTCTCTACACCTGTTCTAGTTGGGGATGCGGTCATCCCTCACTTGGACACTGCGCTAGCCTCCTAAGGGACTTACTGTATCCGGACCTGACCTCTCCAGTCTGTCCCCCACAAGGCATTATCTGCGTAAGAAACAAATCTGGGCATGGATCTCCCCTAGTTAAAATACTAAAGTTTCAACATCATTTGGTCCCTACCTGAAACCTCATTGCCACCACCATTCCCCAAATAGCCCTCTAGCTCTTTCCAGCTCCGGCATTTTGGATTTACAGATGTTTTGTTTCCTCTCTCCTGTTCATACGCTCCATGACTCTCACCTTCTTCAAGGCTCAGATAAAAGGTTATTTCCTTAAGAAGGCCTTTCCTAGGGGACTGCTCCAGCATTTCAGTGTGGAATTGGCTCAGGGGTACAATCTGACCCGGAAAAACCACCAGTGCCCTGCTGAGCCATTTTTGAGCCTTAACCAAAAGGGAAAATGTGTACACTATATACACGTCCTTATGTATTTTTTAATTGCGTTAAATATTACTTATCTTGATAACTGCATTTTATGGCACCCCCCCCTTAAAGTTTGCCCCTGAGGCAAATGCCTCACTTTCTTCACCCTAGTCCTGGACCTTGTTATATGAGGTCTAGTACATTATTCCCTTATGCTTGGAAAACCTTTGTCCACTGTTCCTCTGTTCTGTTGCTGCCTTCCTCACCCCCCCGGCCATGGTGCTCTCCCAGAGCACTATTCTCCTTTACTGATGCTCATGTCATGTATAATTCAGTGTCAGATGTGAGAGGCACCAGAGAGAGCTAGCTTGAAGCTTTCTTTAAAGGAACCCTGCCCAACACAACTTCCTAGCAGAGGCAAGGAGACCTCCAACCTTGACAGAAAAAGGCTGGAAATATTCCAGCAATGTGTGTGTGTGTGTGTGTGTGTGTGTGAGAGAGAGAGAGAGAGAGAGAGAGAGAGAGAGAGAGAGGACAGGGGAGAAAGAGAAAGAGAGAGAGAGAGAGAGAGAGGCAGAAGAAAGACCTTGCCCACAATAACGGCAAGATGAGGTGAGACATCTATAACAAGGATCTTCAAAGGACCCATAAAATATCTGTATTTTAGTTTAGTTTAGTTGTTGTTGTTGTTTAATGCTGTCTTGACCCAGTTTTGAGGTCCTAGCTAGAAGCCCGTCATTTCTCTTTCTTGGGCAGCCAATTAAGTCTACGCCCCCAATCACCTCCCTTATCATGTTCTCATACTTCAGGCTGCTATACACCTGCCCTGACCACTGCAGGGTCAGGTACCATACAACCAGACACAGCTCCCATGCCCTAGAGCCCCCTGGAATTATGCAAATGAGCCAGTCCCAACTCGGTTCTGCCTTGCCTTTTCCTTCCTGCAGAGCCCACAGTGCCCCTCCCTCCCTTTGCATCATACCCTACGCGCGAGGGTGTTTACCCCGAGTGGCCATGCTGTGCTCTGACCAGGGAACGTGAGCTTAACAAAACTGTAAAACTTTCTCTCTCTTGATCTGTTTCTAGCCTCACCATGCCTTACCCAGGGTAACACAGTTAAAACAATACATCACAAGAAAAACCTTGGAATACCTACTAGGTAGATCAGGACATTACCAAACAAATAGGACCTTCCTGAGACTTCCCTTCCTCTCCCTCCATGCCCTTCTGCCCCCTACCCCCACTCCCTGGAGAGGTCAGAGTATGCTGTTAGCAATCTTGGGGAGTAGAATATTAGGGTTCAAAGATATCCTTTTGGTGGAAAAACAGAAGAATCTCTCCACATGCTGTTTCTCTCTTGGATCATGTCCCCTATTCCGATAAATGGAATACTCCTATAAATGGAATTTTACTATTATGCAGAACTGGACAGTTTAATTAATGAAATGAGTTGATCCATGGCACTATAATATCTGGAGGTTTCTCTGTGGTCTGAAGAAGACCAGAAATCTAACGTGATGAACCCCTGATTTCAGTGGAAGTTTGGGAAAAAACATGTTCCACACAGAAAATTTCAACAGGCAGAGGAGGGGAACGATTGGAGAGAGAAGAAAGTTGCATTTTTACTCCATTCTATCTCAGTGCAACTGTTACACATATTACATCCCTCCATCCTGGGCCTCCTCCAGTTTGTCCCTGACCCTGGAAACCAAGAGGCCAGGGAATGGACATAGTCTTCTCGACAATGGAACTCTTACAGCCTTATCAGTTGGTTAGCTTTAAGTTCTTTCTCACATGAACTATTATAAGAGATGATTATTCTCTATTTTTGCCCTATATCCTTCCTCTTTCATCTGAGAAGACCTCCCAATTTTGTATTGAAGAATGATTCTTCCCACACTCCCATCTTAAAAAGTATCATTTTCTCATGTGTCTTTACGACCTTGATTGGTTCAAGGGTTATCACTGGACATAAGCTGGGCCAAAGTTCTCCCCCAGGATTTTTAAAGTTGTAAATAAGAAAAAGAGAATTTCACTCTCATCCATGAAGCATTAACTTCTATGGGAATGGCCCTTATACTGTAAGTAGCTAGAAAACTAGAAAAATATATACCAAGCAACTGTTTGCAAGCATTGGACAACAGGCAGCCTGGGAAATGGCTGAAATGGGAAACTTAAATGAGTTCTGTAATTGCCAAAGTTGCTTGCTGTCTCAAGGAAAACTCCAGGTATTATTGCAGGAGGGGGAATCCAAACAGAGCCCAGCAATCTCAAAGAGCTCAGGAGACAGAGATCAGAGTTCAGGAAGACTGCAGCAGCTAGAATTTGTGGAGCAGAGATTCAGAGAGGAGGGAGCTGCATAAAGAGAGAGAGAGAGAGAGACATCTGCAGAGGGAGCCCCTCAAGTCTTCAGCTGAGTACTGTTCAGAGCACTCATGGGTGAAATTGCAGGAGACCAGGGGGAGAACCACCAGTGTGTCCAACAATTGCTGGAGCTCACACAGAGCTGGGAATATTCTGTCCTCACACAGGCCAAAATGGAGAAACCTCTCAATACGTGATGCACTGGCTAGAGTTCTCTAGAGGGGCTTAGTATTGGAGAAAAATTAGCTGTAGGCTAAAAACTGATCTGGACCTTCCTTAACACAGCTTAAAAGCAAGACCCCAAAAGGTCAAATTTATCCTAAGTAACTTAACTGTGCTACAGAAAAACAAATCAACAGTTCAATACTATTTTTAAAGAAAAACAGGAAAATGGGGCACCTGGGCGGCCCAGTCGTTACATATCTGACTCTTGATTTTGGCTCGGATCATGATCTCATGGTTCGGGAGTTCAAGCCCCACATGGGGCTCTATGCTGACAGTGCACAGCCTGCTTGGGATTCTCTCTCTCTCTCTATTCTCTGGCCCTTCCCAACTTGTGTGCTCATGCTCACACTCTCTCTCTTTCAAAAATAAACAAACAAACTTTAAAAAAAAAACAGAAAAATCCACTACTCAATAAGTTAAAATTTATAATGCCCAACATGCAAACAAAAATTATCAGGCATGAAAAAGAACATGACTCATAGTGGGAGAAAAAAAATTGATTGACAGAAAATTGATTGACAGAAACAGACCAAGAAATGACAGAAATGATGGAATTAGCTAAGATCTTAAAATATATAATATTTGAACAGACATTTCACTAAGGAAAATATAGAAATGACAGAAAAAGAAAAAGAAAGGGCATTAAAGGATGCTCAACATCATTAGGGAAGTATAACTTGATGCCACAATGAGATACCACTACACATCTATAGCAATGGCTAAAATCAAAGACTGACCATTCCGAGTCCTGACAAGGATGTGGAGCTTCTAGAACTCTCATACACTGCTGGCGAGAATGTAAAATCATTTCTCCAAAAATGGTTTGTCACTTTCTTTTACAGTTAAATATATATTTATACATGACTTAGAAATTCCACTTTTTATTCAGTCGAGAGTAGTGAATACACCTGTCCTTATAAAGACTTGTTCATCGTAGCTTTATTTATAATTCACATCCATACCTAATTTTGCATGCATAGTGTTGAGGACCCAGCTCCCAAATTCTTTACGTTTCAGGCCTGAATATGCCCCTGCGTGTATTATTGTATTTAATTTGCATTCCCTGCTATGGTCAGTGAGATTGAATATTATCTGTTAGTTAGCTATTTATGTTTCTTCTTTTGAGAACTGCCTTTTCTTATTCCTTACCATTTTTCTATTGGAGTCCTTTTGCCATTTTCTTACTGGTTGGCAAAAGTTCTTTGTATAAGGATACCAACCTCTTGTCTGTTATATATGCTAGAATTTTCCCACTCTGCCAGTTGCCTTTTAAATTTGTCTATTGTATTTTTGACAGACATAGTTTTTAATATCTGCATTCATTTATATTTTATGCTAATACAGCAATTAATCTTTATCTATAATGCAGAAACTTTATATTTATCTCTGTTCTATTTTGTCTTTTTTATTTAGGGCAAGTGTTCCAGTTGAATGAAGTTATTTTTAATCCTGTTATCAGTGGTATTAACTATCATACCCAGTATATCTATTAGATTGTTTTCAGCTGCAAGTAGAACATCCAGCCAAACAATAGGAGTTTATTTTTCTCACATAACAAGAAATACAGCAGAGGTGGGGGGTTAACAGCTCAGCAGCATCAGGGCCTTGGGTCAGCCTCTCTGCAATACACTTGGTCTTTCTCTCACAGCTAGAAGGCTGCAACAGCATCAAGCAATATGCCCTCATACAACCATGTCCAATGACAGGAAGGAAAGTGCAGAAGACTCTCTCATTTATAACAAAAAGGAAATATTTTCCCAGAAGCAGCCCCCCACCAACCCTGAATTCTCCTTACATTTCAGAGGCCAGAGCAGGGCTAAATGGTCACTCCATCCAATTCCTGGTAAAAGGGGAATGAATGTATTCTGGTTTGACTCATTCATGACTTTTTTTCCCCCAAGAGCTCGGCCACCTTCCCTGAGCATATTGCTGTCTGATATTGAACAAAATTGAGGTTGGGATAGTTAGAAAGAATGGTGAACAGCAGTTGGGTGGACAATCAACAGTGTCTTATCTACAGGATTGATGAAGCCACTGTATTAGTTCATTTGAGCTGTCATAACAAATTACCACAAGCTAGATGGCTTAAAACAACACAAACTTACTCTCTCATAGTTATGGAAAATGGAAGTCCAAAACCAGGGTGTTTTGGCCATACATCTTCTGAAGACTCCAGGGAAGAACGCTTCCTTACCCCTTTCTAGCTCCTGATGGTTGCTGGCAGTCCTTGGTATTCCTTTTTGTAACTGGATCTCTCCAATTTCTGCTTCTATCATCATATGACCATCTTCCCATCATGTCTGTCTGTGTATCTTCGTACGGCCTTCTCATAAGGACACCAATCATTGAATTTAGGGCCTACCATAATCCAGTATGACCTCATTTTAACTTAACTAACTATATCTGCAAAGACTCTATTTTCAAAGTAGGTCACATTCATAGCAACCGAGGGTTAGAACTTTAAGACATCTTTTGGGGGAACACAATTCAACACCCAACAATCACTATCTATACCTATATCCAAATCTGATGCAATGCTGAGAGAATAGAGCCTAAGACAGACCTCAGCTCACCCTGCCAGTGGCCTCAGCTGTAACAGTTGGGTGACACATTATGGCAGTCTTGATAATTCATGTTCTAAAAACTTTCCCTGCTTTCCTGTAAAAAATTCTTTTATTGCCAGTCTCCCAGCCTCCAGCATCTCCTGGAGTCCTCTCTAGACCATTTATTTTATTCATCATGTGTTACATGGCTTAGCTCCTGTCAACTTCCTTATCCAATGGCAATTCTGAAACTTCCTTCAAATAACCCCTCTCTATTGTTAAATCTCACCTTCAGGTTCAGAAAACCTATTACACCAAAGTAATTTCTTTAAGGGTTACTGGAAGCTTTAGACAGAAGAAATGAAGAAAGGAGGTTAGGAGGGAAAGGAGGAAGGGAGAACAGGGAAAATTAAATGGCCTGGGTGAATATAGAAAAACAAGAAAGAAGGAAAGAAAGAAAGAAAGACAAAGAGAATTAGAGAAAGGAATGGAAGAAAGATATAACATAGAAAGGGAGTGGTGCCAAAGGAGATGGTCAGTGGTGTCCAACAGTGGTCTCAGCTACTCATTGGATTCTTAGCTATACCTAGAAATACCCACATCAAGGCACTGACCACAAGGGCAAATCTGGGGCTATGGCGGGGAAAGGAAAGATGGAACAAACTTAATCCTGAGCCCTAGCCCTGGCTGAGAGATCTCTGAAATCCACCTGGCCTGCTTGACCCACATCTCATCTTCCCAGTATACTGAGCTTATAAAGAGCTCAGTCATCTACTTGAATATGCCCTCACTACCCTCAGAGCCAACACTAGCCTTTGTCTCCAGGCTCTAACAGGGCAAATCTGGACCCACCTGAGCCTACAGACTGTGGCAAGTTCAGCACCATCTTCCACACAACCTTCCTTGATACTGAGCTCAGAAAATGAGGCAGCCACAACAACAAAACAGTTGCTCACAGGTCAACTTTGTGAATATGGGCAGTAAGTTCCTCTCAGCAGTTTGGAATTAAGTGAGCAGACAATTTGTAGTTTCTGCCTAATGGGTTAGAAAGTGGGAATATCTCAAAGCAGCCAATAGATGGGGCTGTCTATACCACACCAAACTCATTGTGGGACTTTCTCTCCTCATTTTATTAATGGATTACTGCTGAAATTACTGAATAGAACAGAGGTCCATGTAAGGTGTAGACCATAGGGACACTAACTCCATTCACATTCCATTCACACTGTTCTGAGGTTGTATCCAGGAGCCTGGACACCAAGAAGATGACTGTAGTATAAATTGAGAAATGGTCAACATTTCTCTAATGCTCAGCCTGATATTCTAAGCCAAGGCCAGTGGTCTCTGCCTGACACCCATAGATTTTGGTCATGTTATACTGAAGTATACAACACCTAGGGTGGTTGCCTGACTCATGTGGAAATACCCAGATATGGGAGGGTACAGTCCAAGAAGTCAACTCGGAGTTGTTGATACCTCCTCCCTGGTTATAGTTGATTGGTCCAAAGGTAGATTACCTGACTCAAAACAGGCCAATCAGAACACTTACTTGAGATTTTTCAAGCTAGAATTAGGGAGATATAGTAATCCCTCTCTGATGAAGGATGCATCAGAAGCTGTTCTCCTCATTTTTCTCTTTGTATGGAAGAAGACCATCAGAATTATGGGGAACTTAAGCTGAGATACAGAAACAAGAGCAAGGAAGAAATGCCAGCAGCCTTCAAAACCTTGGTCTTAGGGGCACCTGGATGGCTCAGTCGGTTAAGTGTCTGGCTCTTGGTTTTGGCTCAGGTCATGATCTCGCAGTTCATGAGATCTAGTCCCGCATTGGGCTCTGAGCTGACAACTAGGAGCCTGCTTCAGATTCTCTCCTTCTATCTCTCTCTCTGCCCCTCCCGCTGTGTGCACTAGTGTGCTTGCTCTCTCTCTCTCTCTCTCTCTCTCTCTCTCAAAATAAATAAACTTAAAAAAAAAACCCTTGGTTCAAGAGCTCTGAGTCCAGCTTTATCCCTGCCCTTCACATATTATACAAGTATCCTTACCACACATCTCACCTTGGGCATAGGGTGGCTTCTGGCACTTGCAAACAAGAGTCCTGAGAAATAACTGTATTACCTTGACTATAAGGCCCTGGACACCTGGCCAGCCCACCTCCTCAGAGACCTCAGTGAAGAATGGCCCAGCAGCCACTGCTCACTCTTCTCATACCTGTGTCATGGCTGTTGAGTGTCTCAAGTTATTCAAATCCCCTGGGCATAGGCCAGGCCAGCATAGACCCAGGTGCCAGCCAAGTGGGTCAATCCCATGCACCAACCTGCTGAAGGCAGAGGGACAAGTCAGGGCAAAGTCCTTGAAGGCAAACAGATAGTTAAAACTCAGAGAAGCAAAACCCAACATGACGTCCAAAGAGCAGCATTAGAGCCCAAGAATGGGAGGCAGAGCTGGTAGCCTTGGAAGCCTATTTATGGGAGTAGATCAGCCAAGATGGAAGTTGGGTCCCTGGTCTTTCTTCAAGCAGTATTAGATACCTGCAGCTCCTTCACCTGCTAGGTGAGAGGGTGTGGTCTGTTGATTGAATGGTTTAGCTTGAGAGGCCATGAGCATAAGAAAGATCAGGGAGTCAGATATTGTCTCAGTACTTTACTAGTTTGTGGTGAGTTTCTTGGCCCTTATGATCCTCATTTTTCACCTGTAAAATGGGGATAATGATACATAACTAGTTTTGTAGTGAAAATTAAATTCAATAACTTCTACAAGGTAGGCTTCAAAAAATGGTTACAAATTCTTTGTTATGTCTACCACCAATGTGTCCCATCTTGTTGGATCTGGGTTAGGATGTGAATGATTTGGCCAATATTTTACAGAGGAAGTGACACCACATGACTTCCAAGGCCAGGTCATAAAAGTCCATGTAGTTTCTGCCTTATCTACTACTCATTCTTGGGACACTGAGCAACCAGGCTAATACAAGAAGTGTGGCTACCCTGAGGCCACCATGCTATGAGGAAGCCCAAGTCACGTGAAGAGGCTACATAGAAGCACTCCAGTTGGGAGTCCTAACTGAGCCCAGCCTTCAAATCATCCCAGCCCAGTCACTAGAGATGTGAGGGAAGAGTCCCCCAGATGATTCTAGCCCACAGTCATTAGAGTCACCCCAGCCATTTGAGTCATCCCAGCTGAGTTTCCATATATACTGGAGAAGAGGTAAGCCATCCTGTGTCATGTCTAAATTCCTGACCAACAGAATATATAAGTGTAATAAGATGGTGGTTGCTTTTGCCACTAAATTTGGGGGTATTTTGTTACATGGCAATAGATAGCTGGCCAGAATGCCATGTAATGGTGATAGTGATTAGTGATTGTTGCTTTATTAATGTCCTTGGCAAAGTAAAAACTGTTAAACTTACATCACTCTTTTCAGTATGTGTATTTTTTTTAAGCTTCATTGATGTTTGAAATCCAAAAGTCCAGAAGCCACTGCTCTGTCCTATTCCTTGAGTGTCACAGAATCAGAGGGGATACACTGGAAACCTGACATTGTTGTAGAATTTTGTATTTTCTTTGGCTCTTCTCTATTCCTTATAGGACTAGCACACTTAGTGCTTAGTGTTCACTTATAATTTATACCCCCACCTGTTTCCAAAAAGGATTCAAAGCCGTAGGATAGTCTTTCCCTTGTCACACCCCAGATTCCTCTAATAGTTACTGAGTCAGACAGCGCCCTTCCCCAGGCGCCAACAGGATTCAAAAAGAAGAAGGGGGTGGATGGGGGACAACACTGCACTATCTGTTGAAGGAAGAGCTACAATATTGTCCTGTGGCAGGGCTCAGCAGGGAAAAGCAGAGACTGAGATGACGGGCCCTTGACCTTCATCCTGGCCAAACCCCCACATGTGGGCTTGTAGGGGCAGCTTCTGTGTCCTGATGTGTGGTTCTTCAGACATCTATCTTTAGGCTGTAAAGATTTATCTTAGGCAACATTTCTTTTCTTCAGGTAAGTGGCTGCTGTTTCCAGCCCTCTTTATAAAGGACCACCCATGGTAGAAACCAAAAACTTCTTGGGGAGGTTAGTGCAGCAGAGAAGTTAAGAGTTTGACCTCTGGAGACAGAATGCCTAGATTGAACCATGGCTCTGCCACTTACTAGGTATGTCATGACCTTGGGCAAGGTATTTCACTTTTCTGTGCCTCTGTCTCCCCACATGTAAAATGGGGATAGTAATAATAATAGCACATATTTCATAAGATTGTTGTGATAAATAAGTTAATGAAACACTTAAAACAGTGCCTGAGAAAGCCAATTAAAAACCACGATGAGACGCAATTCCTATCAAAATTACACCAGCATTCTTCACAGAGCTAGAACAAACAATCCTAAAATTTGTATGGAACCAGAAAAGACCCCAAATAGCCAAAGCAATCCTGAAAAAGAAAAGCAAATCTGGAGGCATCACAATTCCAGACTTCAAGCTGTATTACAAAGCTGTAATCATCAAGACAGTACATGCACAAAAACAGGTAAACAGATCAATGGAACAGAATAGAGAACCCAGAAACAGACTTACAAATGTATGGCCAGCTAATCATTGACAAAGCAGGACAAAATATCCAATGGGAAAAAAAGACAGTCTCTTCAGCTGAACAGCCACATGAAGAAGAATGAACCTGGAACCACTTTCTTACACCATACACAAAATAAACTCAAAAGGAATGAAAGACCTAAATGTAAGACAGGAAACCATCAAAATCCTAGAGAGGAAAACAGAACAACCTCTTTGACCTGGGCCACAGCAACTTCTTAGTTGATATGTCTCTGGAGGCAAGGGAAACAAAAGTAAAAATGAACTACTGGGACCTCATCAAGATAAAAGGATTCTGCAGAGCAAAGGAAACAATCAGCAAAACTAAAAGGCAACTGATGGAATGGGAGAAGATATTTGCAAATGACAAAATCTATAAAGAAGTTATCAAACTCAACACCCAAAAAACAAATAAGACAAGAATAAACACTTCTCTAAAGAAGACATCCAGATCGCTAACAGATACATGAAAAGATGCTCAACATCACTCATCATCAGGAAAATACAAATCAAAACCACAATGAGATACCACCTCACACCTGTCAGAATGGCAGGCAACAGCAGATGTTGGCAAGGATATGGAGAAAGAAGAAACCCTTTTGCACTGTTGGTGGGAATTTAAACTGGTGCAGTCACTCTGGAAAATAGTATGGAGGTTCCTCAAAAAATTAAAAATAGAAATACCTTCCGACCCAGCAATTGCACTACTAGGTATTCATCCAAAGGGTAAGGAGTGCTGATTCAAAGGGGCACATGCACCCCAATGTTTATAGTGGCATTATCAACAATAGCCAAAGTATGGAAAGAGCCCAAATGTCCACTGATTGATGAATGGATAAAGAAGAAGATGTGTGTGTGTGTGTGTGTATGTACATGTATATACATATACACACAATAAAATATTACTAGGCAATCAAAAAAATAAAATCTTGGGGCACCTGGGTTGCCTCAGTCGGTTAAGCAGCCAACTTTGACTGAGGTCATGATGTCGTGGTTTGTGCGTTCAAGCCCTACATCGCCCTCTTTGCTGATAGCTTGGAGCCTGCTGAGGATCCTGTGTCTCCTTCTCTCTCTGCCTCTCCCCCACTTGCACTCTGTCTCTCTCTCTCTCAGAAATAAACATTAAAACATTTTTTTAAAAAGAGTGAAATCTTGCCATTTGCAACAATGTGGATGGAACTAGAGTATATTATGCTAAGCAAAATAAGTCAGTCAGAGAAAGACAAATATCATATGATTTCACTCATGTGGAATTTAAGGTACAAAACAGATGAACATAAGAGAAGGGAAGCAAAAATAGTATAAAAAGAGAGGGAGACAAACCATAAGACACTCTTAAATACAGAGAACAAACTGAGGGTTGCTGGCAAGGTGTTGGGTAGGGGAAAGGGCTAAAAGGGTTAGGGGCATTAAGGAGGACACTTGTTAGCACAGGGTGTAATATGTAAGTGATGAATCACTAAATTCTATTCCTGAGATTAATATTAAACCATATATTAACTAACATTTAAATTTAAAGAAAGAATAAAAAATTAAAAAATAAATCCACGATGAGATATGGGTGCCTGGGTGGCTCAGTCAGTTAAGTGTCCAACTTCAGCTCAGGTCATGGTCTGGTGGTTCATGAGTTTGAGCCCCAGGTCGGGCTCTATGCTGACAGCTCAGAGCTCAGTGTCTGCTTTGGATTCTGTGTCTCCCTGTCTCTCTGCCCCTACCCTGCTCGCTCTGTCTCTCTCTCAAAAATAAATAAATATTAAAAATTTTTTAAAAATAAAAAATAAATAAAACCACAATGAGATATTCCCACCCATGAGAATGGCTAAATTTTAGAAGACTGACCCTTACCAAGGAAGACAAGCATAAGAACATCTGGCACTCTTCTACATTGTTGACGGGAATGTAGAAAGATATAACCACTTTGCAAAATAGGTTGGTAGTTTCTTATAGAATGAAACATATGTACAAAATGTATAAATATGAAAATGTATGTCCCTAAAAAAAGAAATGTATATTTACTGCACAGCCTGACAATCCTACTACCTAAGAGTAATAAAATATATCATCACAAAAGACTTGTACACAAATGTTTATAATAGCATTATTTGTAACAGCTAAAAAGTAAACAATTCAGATGGCCATCAACAGGTGAATGGATAAACAAAATGTGGTAGATTTTGTTCCATGCAATGTGGTAGATTTTGTTCCATGCAATGGAATACTACTCAGCACTCTAAGAAGGACTGAACTACTGATACATGCAACAACATGCGTGAATCTCAAAAAACTTTATGCTAAAAAAAATCTTTGGAATTTTGAAGTGAAAACACAAATGTAGATGGAAAAATGAACTACCATTTAATATTTGCAAGAAGTTGTATGTCTCTAGAGCTCTGTTCTGGAATGGAAACCACACAAAGGCAGGGCTCCTGGTTGGTTTTTCTGTGATGGATCCCAAGCACCCACCAATTAGTACCTGACACTTGGTTGGAACTCTATTAACATGTATTGAGTGAATGTACCTTTGGGAGCATACTGTTTATTTGACTTGATAAAAGACTGAGATAGGCTCTTACATTTCCTAATGTAAAATGTACATTTCTTGAGGAAGATACAGGCATTACTGTCATACGGATCCAGGCTTTGAGATTGCTGGTTGGGAATGTGAAATTGTATTCTCTTGTACCTAATAACCTGTCTCTCTGTATGTCTTTTATTTTAAGGCATGGGTGTGAGCAAATGTTATTTGACTGTGTAGAAGAAGGTAGAAGACACTATCTTTGAGAGGTTGCCTCTTGCTGTGGTGATGAGGGTGGAGTCCAGTTTTGGTTTTGTGAGGGGAAGGATGTTGCTTACAGGATCTGAGAGGTGAGTGGGACAAGAGGAAGGGCCTCATTTAATGAGAGACCATGTGGGACCCTAGACACAAGCTGGGCTGTTTGGGACCAAAGTAAAGATATATGGTGTTGGGAGAGAGGAAAAGGCATCCTTGACCTCTTCAGACAGAACCCAAATCTGCTTGGCATGTGGATGAATAAACAGAGAGCCAGGGAGGCAGTTTATTTTGGTAGGATGCTCATAGTCTCCCAGGGCACAATTGGCAGCAGCCATGGTGATACTCCTTCAGGTGTTTGGAACAGGAAGTGAGGGACATGGCAGGTGCTGTATGGAAACCTTTGTGGTCTGAGAAACTTGTGGGCTCTGTGAAGTGCTTTCTTGGGGACCCCAGAGACAATGAGGGAGACACTTTATGAGGCTAAGAGAATCTGAGACCCAATAATCAAAGCAGTAGAAGGTTTGAACTCTTGTTTATTCAGTACTAAAGTTAATGAGAATCTAATAACCAATACTGTATATTATTTATAAACATACACATATAGAGTAAAAATAGAAATGAAAAACACTGGGGCACCTGGGTGGCTCAGTCAGCTAAGCATCCAACTTCAGCTCAGGTCATGATCTCATGGTCAGTGAGTTTGAGCCCTGTGTCGGGCTCTGTGCTGACAGCTCAGAGCCTGGAGCCTGCTTCAGATTCTGTGTCTCCCTCTCTCTCTGCCCCTCCCCCACTTGCTCTCGCTCTCTCTCGTAAACATTAAACATTTAAGAAAATTAAACATTAAAAAAGAAATGAAAAATACTAAATTTGAAATCCTGATTCCTTCTGGGCAGAGGATGACAGGGGATGTAATCAGGTAGAAGTACACAAGGTATATCAGTCAGAGAGGCAAAATTTCAAGGAGATATCTACCCATCCCTTTCTATCTACCTGTCTACTCACACCCGTCTATCTCTATATGTTCTTTGTTACAGGATTTAACCTTATGCAATTGTGGGGGGCAGGTTAAATGGTTTCTGAAAGGCTATTTCTTCTCTGATGCTGCAGCTTGAAGTCCACAGTACAGGGGGTCAGGAAGAGAAGATGGGGGTAAAGTGGAGAAGAATGAGAACAAGTTGAAATCCACAGCATGGACTAAAATCCACAAGGATGGACAGGAAGCTTTGTCAGTCACTCACCACCTCCAGCCTAGGTGAAGAGTTCCTTGCAGGAGAAGCTGGCATCCCTTGTCATAGAGCTAAGCACAGGACTGGCTCAGCAGCCGGAGAAAGAAACCAAAGGCAGAGGAAGGCAAGGTGGAACATTGCAAGGCTGAATGCCGCCCCTGACAACAAGGTGAACAGAGAAGCAGCAATGTACAACGAAAAAACTGCCCTGACCTTCTGTGTGTAAAGAATAATATGGTTGCTGCTCAGCTCTGTCCTCCTATCTCAGAAAAAAAATCTCTTGTGGCCCACGTTAAGCAAAAAGATACAGGAAAGGAAGTTTCAGGAAATGAAATTCACCCCAGCCAAGCTGACACATTACAAAGCAACCTTGAATTTGAAGTTTCATGTCTCAAAGCTGGTAGGTAGATATTTTAATGCTCATTATGTTGTTCTCTATATTTTTTGTATATCTGAAATGCTTGATAATATTTAACAATGTACCTCACAGCTGGGGAATTATAAAGAAGTGGATTAAACTTGTCTCTGATCTGTATGGCCTGTACACAATTATTTTTTTTCTAAAATTTTTGATCATTTTAAAAAATATTTATGAAGGAAGATTGATATACAGGTCCATTTTTGTATCATTTTTAAAATGAAAAAAATAGATTTCATCTATAATTCATTTCATTCTTTTTTAAATTTTACTTCTGAGTTATTTTTTTTATTGTCAAGTTAGCTCGCATACAGTGTACTCTTGGCATCAAGAGTAAATTCCTATGATTTATCACTTACATACAACACCTAGTGCTCATCCCAAAAAGTTCCCTCCACAATGCCCATCACCCATTTTCCCCACCCTCCCAGCCCCCTACCCCCACCAAGCCTCAGTTTGTTCTCTGTATTTAAGAGTCTCTCATGGTTTGCCTCCCTCTCTGTATCTTATTTTTCCTTCCCTTCCTCTATGGTCATCTGTTAAGTTTCTCAACTTCCACATGAGTGAAATCATATGGTATCTGTCTTTCTCTGCCTGACTTATTTTGGTTAGCATAATACCCTCCAGTTCCATTCACACTGTTGCAAATGGCAAGATTTCATTCTTTTTCATCACCAAGTAGTAGTCCATTGTATATATATACCACATCTTCTTTATCCATTCATCAGTTGACGGACATTTGGGCTCTTTCCATAATTTGACTATTGTTGTTAGTGCTGCTTATAAGCATTGAGGTGCATGTGGCCCTTTAAATCAGCACTCCAGTATCCTTTGGATAAATTCCTAGTAGTGCAATTTCTGGGTCATAGGGTAATTCTATTTTTAATTTTTTGAGGGACCTCCATACTGTTTTCCAGAATGTCTGCACCACTTTGCATTCCTTTGCAACAGTGCAAAAGAGTTCCTCTTTTTTCACAGGCTCCCCAACATCTGTTGTTGCCTGAGTTGTTCATTTTAGCTACTCTGACACGTGTGAGATGATATCTCATTGTGGTTTTGATTTGTATTTCCCTGATAACGAGCGATGTTGAGCATCTTTTCATGTGTCTGTTTGCCTTCTGGATGTCTTCTTTGGAAAAGTTTTTATTCATGTCTTCTACCCATTTCTTCACTGGATTATTTGTTTTTCGGGTGTTGAGTTTGGTAAGTTCTTTATAGATTTTTGATACTAACCCTTTATCTGATATGTCATTTACAAATATCTTCTCCTCTTTCATCCATTGTCTTTTAGTTTTGTTGATTGTTTCCTTTGTTGTGCAGAATCTTTTTACTTTGATGAGGTCTCTGTTCATTTTTGCTTTTATATCTCTTGCCTTTGGAGACATGGCAAGTAAGAAGTTGCTACAGCTGAAGTCAAAGAGGTTGCTGCCTGTTTTCTCCTGTAGGATTTTGATGACTTCCTGTCTCACATTTAGGTCTTCCATCCATTTTGAATTTATTTTTGTGTATGGTATAAGGAAATGGTCCAGATTCATTCTTCTCCATGTTGCTGTCCAGTTCTCCCAGAATCATTTGCTGAAGAGAATTTTTTCCGTTGGATACTCTTTCCTGCTTTGTCAAAGATTAGTTGGCCATATATTTGTGGGTCCATTTCTGGGTTCTCTATCCTATTCCATGGGTCTATGTGCCTGTTTTTTGTGACAATACCATACTATCTTGATGATTACAGCTTTGTAATACAGCTTGAAGTAGAAATTGTGATGCCTCCAGCTTTGGTTTTCTTTTTCAGGATTGCTTTGGCTATTTGGAGTCTTTTCTGGTTCCATACAAATTTTAGGATTGTTTGTTCTAGCTCTGTGAAGAATGCTGGTGTTATTTTGATTAGTATTGCATTGAATGTGTAGATTGCTTTGAGTAGTATCAACATTTAACAATATTTGTTCTTCCAATCCATGAGCATGGAATGTTTTTCCATTTCTTTGTGCCTTCTTCAGTTTCTTTCATAAGCTTTCTATTGTTTTCAGCATACAGATCTTTTACATCTTTGGTTAGGTTTATTCCTCGGTATTTTATAGTTCTTGGTGCAATTGTAAGTGGGATCGATTCCTTGATATGTCTTTCTGTTGCTTCATCATTGGTGTATAGAAAAGCAACCAATTTCTGTCATTGATTTTATATCCTGCAATTTTGCTGAATTCATGTATCAGCTTTAGTAGTTTTCAGGTGGAGTCTTTGTGTCTTCCACGTACTCTATCATGTTATCTGTGAAGAAGTTTGACTTCTTCTTTGCCAATTTGGATGTTTTTATTTAGTTTTGTTGTCTGATTGCTGAGGCTAGGACTTCCAACACATGTTAAACATGTGGTGAGAGGGGCGCCTGGCTGGCACAGCCAGTGGAGCATCTGACTTCAGCTCAGGTCATGATCTCACAGTTTGTGGATTTGAGCCCTGCATCGGGCTTGCTGCTGTCAGCCTGGAGCCTGCTTCGGATCTTCTGTCCCCCTCTTTCTCTGTCCCTCCCCCTCTCCAGCTCGTGCTCTCTCAAAAATAAAACATTTAAAAACATTAAAAAAAAACACGTGGTGAGAGTGGACATCTTTGTCATGTTCCTGACCTTAGGGGGAACACTCTCAGTTTTTACGCATTGAGGATGATATTAGCTGTGGGCTTTTCATACATGGCTTTTTATGATGTTAAGTTATGTTCCTTCTGTCCCAACACTCTTGAGGTTTTTATTAAGAAAGATACTGTATTTTGTCAAATGCTTTCTCTGCATCTATTGACATGATCTTATGGTTCTTATCCTTTCTTATATTAATGTGATGTATCACACTGATTGATTTGTAAATATTGAGCCAGCCCTATAGCCCAGGAATGAATCCCACTTGATCATGGTGAATAATTTTTTTAATATACTGTTGAATTCGATTTTCTAGTAACTTGTTGAGAATTTTTGCATCCATGTTCATCATGGAAATTGGCCCATAATTCTCCTTTTTAGTGGGGTCTTTGTCTGGTTTGGAAATCAAGGTAATGCTGGCTTCATAGAATGAATCTGGAAGCTTTCCTTCCATTTCTGTTTTTTTGAAACAGCTTGAGAAGAATAGGTATTAACTCTGCTTTAAATGTCTGGTAGAATTTCCCTGGGAAGCCATCTGGCCCAGGGCTCTTATTTGTTGAAAGATTTTTGATAACCGATTCAATTTCTTCACTAGTTATGGATCTGTTAAAATTTTCTACTTCTTCCCTTTTGAGTTTTAGTATTGTGTGAGTGTCTAGCAATTTGTCCATTTCTTCTAGATTGTCCTGTTCATTGGCATATAATTTTTCATAGTATTATCCATTAATTGTTTGTATTTCTGTGGTGTTGGTTATGATCTCTCCTCTTTCATTTGTGATTTTATCTATTTGGGTCTTCTTTCTTTAATTTTTGATAAGTCTGTCTAGGAATTTATCAGTTTTGTTTATTCTTTCAAAAAACCATCTCTTAAAAAAACAGCTCTTAGATTCATTGATCTGTTCTACCATTTTTTTTTGTTTTGGATTCTATATTGTTTATCTCTGCTCTAATCTTTATTATTTCTCTTTGTCTGCTGGCTTTGGGCTTTCTTTGCTGTTGCCTTCCTAGTTCCTTTAGGTGTGAGGTTAGATTATGTATTTGGAGCTTTCTTGCTTCTTGAGACAGGCCTGAATTGCAGTGTGTTTTCCTCTTAGTACTGCCTTTGCTGCATCCCAAAGGGTTTGGACTGTCATGTTTTCATTTTCATTTGTTTCTATATATTTTTAAATTTCCTCTTTAATTTCCTGGTTGACCCATTCATTCTTTAGTAAGATATTCTTTAACCTCCATGTATTTGGGGGCTCTCCAAATTTTTTCTTGTGGTTGATTTCATGTTTTATAGTGTTGTGATCTGAAAATATGCATGGTATCAGCTTAATTGTTTTATATTTGTTGAGGGCTGTTTTGTGACCCAGTATGTGATATATTTTGGAGAATGTTCCATGTACACTTGAGAAGAATATGTATTCTGCTGCTTTTGGATGAAAAGTTCTGAATATATCTGTTAGGTCCACCTGGTCCAATGTGTCATTCAAAGCCATTGTTTCCTTATTGATTTTCTCCCTAGATGATCTGTCCATTGCTGTAAGTGGAGTATTAAAGTCCCCTGCAATCATGGCATTATTATCTATACATTTATTTATGTTTGTGATCAATTGATTTATGTATTTTGGAATGTAGGAACATTGGAGGCATAAACATTTACAATTGTTAGCTCTTCTTGATGGATAGACCCCTTGATTATGATATAATGCCCTTCTTCATCTCTTATTACAGCCTTTGTTTTAAAATCTAGTTTGTCTGATATAAGTATGGCTACTCTGACTTTCTTTTGCCATCCAGTAGCATGAAAGATGGTTCTCCATTCCCTCACTTTCCATTTGCAGGTGTCCTCAGGTCTAAATGAGTAGGCAGTATATAGGTGGATCTTGTTTTTTTAATCCATTCTGATACCTTAAGTTTTTTGATTGTGGCATTTAGTCCATTTACATTCAGAGTGATTACTGAAAGATATGGATTTAGTGTCATTATGTTATCTGTAGGTTTTTGCTTGTGGTGATATCTCTGGTCCTTTGTCATCTTTGCTGCTTTCCACTCATAGAGTCCCCCTTAGGATCTTCTGCAGGGCTGGTTTAGTGGTCATGAACTCCTTTAGTTTTTGTTTGTCTGGGAAAGCCTTTATCTCTCCTATTCTGAATGACAGCCTTGCTGGATTCCTGGCTGCATATTTTTCCTGTTCAGCACATTGAATATTTCCTGGCACTCCCTTCTTGCATGGTCTGTACACATTTAGACTCATAGATGTGGCAACTGGGACTCAAGGTCAACCAGCCAGCAGGGGGCAGCACTGGGGCCAGGACAGCTTTCCATGCTCTTCCTCTAGGCTACCTACAACAATCTTGAGTTAGAGGTGATCTAAAGAGATGGCTGCTAATGCATACTGTCTTTTTTATTTAATTTTCTTGTTTCTCATTTGTCTCGTAACCAAAATGCAAGCTCCATGAAAACAAGGATATTTGTTCATTTGTTCATTGCTGTGTCCTCAGAACCTAGAACAGTGACTGGCACACAGCAGGTATCCAGTCAGCATTTGTTGAATGAATGAATAAATATTCAAAAGGAATCAGAAAAGGATTATATTCCTTACATCACATGAGAGCCTTGGATACACACTTGTTTAACTTAAGGCATTGCAGGAAATCTGAAGCGGGACATGTTCCACACACTCCTTCTAGCCTAAGGCTTCTAAATATCAGCCAATGTTCCAGAGACATCATGGTTGAATTGGTTGAACCATTGAATTGTGGTGCATAATCGTAAAAGAAGAATAGATCATAAGGAATTCGCTAGCATTGTTGAGAAGGGCCCTACATCTTGAAGACTGAGTCAGTGGGACTAAGTTATGTGCCTGAATGGTGTGATTCCAGGGGTGCTCAACAACTGAGCATGAAGATACAGCTCTTCATGTATCTTGTGGAAGATACATGTGGAAGGAAGATACCTCCTTCCACCAGTATGCCTCGGCAGCCTCTTACTGTTTTATGGGTCCAGATATATTAATCAAGAGAGGCCAGGTTTTGCCACAGTAACAAACAACCCAAAACTCTCCAAGGTTGTCATACAAATTTACTTCTCAATTGTCACTATATGACAATTACAGTTTGGCTGGGGGCTCTACTCCATGTCTCTTCACTCCGGGACTGAAGCTGACAGAACAGCCACCACTGGAATACTGCTCAGGAAAGAGTACTCTGGAGAGTCTCACACTGGTGACCATTGAGCTCATACCCCATTGACCAGACCCACTCATATAGTTCTACCTTACCACAAAGGAGCTAAGAAGTGCAATCCTATCATATGGCCCTAAGCAAGAAGCTAGAAATAACAATCACTACCATATCAGGACTCTCCACCTGCCATAACCTACTTTTCCCTTCCCTGATAATGCCCAGGCTTCTCCCATTCTCTTATCTATTAAAAGGCAAAACTGACCTGTCTAGTGTCCATTTTCTCAGGATCCTGTACTCTACTCTCCTCTGGCTAAATTGATCAACTAATTCAGATTGTGTGAATAAGTGCTAATGTCTCACAGATTAGGTTGTTGTGAACTCAACTGTGTTCCCCCCAAATTAGTATGTTGAAGTCCTAACCCCCAATGTGATGGTCTCTAGAGATTAAGTATTTAGGACATAATTAGATTTAAGTGAGGTCATGAGGGTGGGATCTTCATATGGAATTAGTAAGAAGAGACACCAGAGAACTTGCTCCCTCTTTCTCTCCACATTGTGAGCACACAAAGAAAAGGTGCCCAGTGCAAACCAAGAAGAGAGTCCTCACTGGGAATTAAATGGGCCGTCACCTCAATCTTGGACTTCCCAGGCTTCAGAACTATGAGAAATAAATTCTTTTTGTTTGATCCCCCCATCTATAGTACTTTTATTATAGCAGCCCAAGCTTCAGGGTTTGGGTAGGAAACCTGCATTTAAAGAAGGGCTATCTGAAGACAAAAATCTTCAACTCAGGCATGGAGGGAAGCTCTGTGGGGATAACAGTTCAGGATCCATGGGTCCTCTGAGGCCTCTGAACTCATCACACCTAAGCTTAGCTGCTAAACATGCATGTCAAGGTATACACCATGAGATGTTCTGAAAAGTCCAGAATACAATCCCATTATTCTCATGAGATATGTATTCATTCTGGGAGTGGAAAGGAAAACAGAATCACAGGTGGACATAAACAGATCACAGGTAGACATGTAAAGGCCCAGCTATTCCCATCAAAGGCTTTCTGACCACCGGGGACCCCTGGAGGCTAAGGGATATTCACCAACAGCCAGCGATAGGCATTGCAAGTCCGTAGTACCAGCTCTCTGGGATGGGAACCCTGATGCCCACACCGATAGCCCAAACCCCTCAAGGCACCCCCAGCTCAGACAGGCCCTTAAGAGAGCTTTATTTGCCTTCATAATTTATCACCCTTGGTACACTACACACTGTTTATTCTCATTATTTATAGATTCCTTATTTGTGAATTCACCTACTTGCTAAAATTTATTTGTAACCTCCAAATCAATACATGCAGCACTTTCACAGTCATTTGTGGACGTGCACAGAGTTCTGAAAAATTGAGTCACCTGGAGCACACATTCCCAAGTGAGGTCAAACAAAGCAATGCTTTGCCTTCCTGTTTTCATTCTTCTATATACAAGTGTCCTTTCTGTGATCTCTTTAGTGCTATTTTATTTACTGAGTTTTTGTGCTTTTTGTGGTGATTTCATTGTTTAAAGTGGCCCCAAGAGCAGTGTTGAGGTGTTGCCTGGTGTTCCTAAGTGCAAGAGGCTGTGATGAGCCTTACAGAGAAAATATGTGTGTTGGATAAGTTTCATTCAGGCATAAATTATAATGCTGTTGGCTGTGAGCTCAATGCCAATGAATCAGTGGTATAAAATAGGGTGTCTTTCAACAGAAAAACACATAAAACAGGGTTACATGTTGATTGGGTGATGAAAATGTTGTGACAGGGCTCCCAAGATCCTAACCCTAGATTTCCCGTAGAAGCAGCTGTTCCGTATTTGCTAATTCGGTGCTAATGGAGACTTTACAGCACTACCACGAATAAAGAAAATAGACTATACTTTTTTAAAATGTTTATTTATTTATTTTTGATGAAGGAGAGACAGAGAGATGGGGTGAGAGAGGATCCCAAGCAGGCTCCATGCTCTGGGTGGACCCCACTGTGGGACTTGGTCTCACTACCCTGAGATCATGATCTGAGCCGTAATCGTAGGTCAGATGCTTAACCAACTGAGCCACACAGGCATCCTGAAAATAGACCTTTATTAATTCATCTTATTTGCTGTTTGTCTCCCCCACTAAGTGCCAGCTCACGAGGACAGAGATATTTGTCTTTTCTTTATTATTCAATCTGCTGTGCTCCTTGCTGCGTTCGTGGTACCTGTGCCAAGCGCAGAGCAGGCAATCGGTGAATGAAGTGCAATCCCATCATATGGATTTTCATGTGGAATGAGTGGGTTGGAAGAGAGGAGTGGGGCTCAGATCCACAGCATATGCCCTCCTGTAAATAGATTTTATTACCACTTCCCCTCTACTGGCTTTCTCCTATGACACACAGAATAGCAGCATTGGCCTCAGTGTCAGCAAGACCCTTTCCTTATCTCTCTGGCCTCTTGTACATCTTGTATGATCCTGTCTGGAGCATATCTAATTACTCTCTACTTTCCACACCTAACAGGTGGTGGTAAAATGGCTTGTATTTGATTACATATCTTTCAATCCCAGTAGATTGGGAGATCCAAGAAAGCATGGGCCTGGCTTATTCATCTATAATTTTTGGCTCCTTCGTTCATGGACCTAAGGTAAACAGGTGGTAGTTGTTATATATAAATTTGTTTAATGACGTAATTAATGAATAAATGAAAAATACCAACTCCCAAGCTATGCCTACTTTACTCAAATCACCCCCATTGAGCTCTGTCTCACTCTGCCTCTCTGATATTTGTGTCCGAATGGAAGGGGTGGCCACAAAGATGGCCAAAGACAGATGGCCCCAGCAGCCCCAGACTTTTATCCCCTCCGAGAGACAGACCCAGAAGAAAGAACCTCTAAGGGGTGCCTGGGTGGCTCAGTCTGTTAAGCATCTGACTCTGGATTTTGGCTCAGGTCATGATCTCACGTTTCATGAGACTAAGCTCCGCATCTGGCTCCACGCTGACAGCACGGAGCTTGCTTGGGATTCTCTCTCCCCCGCCCCCCGCCCCGTCCCTCACCCACTAGTGTTCGCTCTCTCTGTCTCTTTCTCTTCCAAAATAAATAATAAATAAACTTTTAAAAAAACTTAAAAAAAAAAGAACCTCTATTCCCCCAGGTACACATATCAAACCCAGAGAAGAAGCTGATTGATTGGTCTTCTCTCCCCATCCCCACCTTCTACCCAACTTGTTTTAACTTACTGATGACTTCTCATTGGTGTTCACCTATAAGGAGTTCATTTATTATTCCACAGAGATGATGCTGTAGACTGAATGTGTTCCCCCCCGCCCCCCCACACACAAATTCACATTGAAACCTAATCCCCGATGTGACAGTAGAAATGGGAGCCTTCATGAATAGGATTATTGCCCTTATAAAAGACACCCCAGAGAGATCCTCCACCCCTTCTGCTTTGTGAGGGCACAGCAAAAAGACAGCCTACTCTGAACCAGGAAATGAGCTCTCACTAGATATGGAATCGGCTGGCCTCTTGATCTTGGACTTCCAGGCTCCAGAACAGTGAGAAATAGAGTTTTGTTTTTTAAGCCATCCAGTCTATGATATTTTGTTATGGCAGCCGGAGCAGACTATGACATCTGGGCTGGACGAATGCTGAGCAGAGCTCACTGCACACATTTCCTTTCCCAAAGGTCCAGCGTCCTCTGGGTGAGATCCTAGAGAGAGTTGATCAGATTTCAGGATAACATCCCACTGAGAAATGTGAAGGAAGTTTATGCCTCCCTGCAATGCCATTGTTCCAGAAGACCTGGCTAACAAGTCTGGAAAAACAAGTAGCTCTCCCTCCAAATGTGAGAACTAATGTGGATTGTACAAGTAGAAAATTGCTAGAGCAAAATAAACCTGGTTCATGTCCCATCTTCAGGAAACAGTGCAATTTAGGCTATGTAAGAAACAAGGGTCTCAGTAGAAATCAGAATCATAACCATCGTCATCGTCATCATAATAAACCATAGTTTTCAGAACCTTAGTTTCTTACCCATAAGATGAGTATCTCCCACAGGGTTGTTTACAAAATAAAATGAAATGAATTAATACATACAAAGCAGGTAGCAAGTATCAGGGTGACCCAAAAGAAGCACTCCCTAAATCTCAGCTACTTCTTTGCCACAATCAGCCTCTTTCCCACCGCAGCTGGGAATAAAAGTTCATGAACAATAGCTTAAATGAATATACACACACGTGTATTCTGGATATTTATATTCTTTTCATTCAGTGATTGGGTACTATTATTTTTAACATAATAATCTTTTGCTTCTATTTAATTGATCTAGTTAAAAATGGTCAACTCAAATATGAGATCAACATGAATCAGTTGAGCCTGCTGAGTGTGTAAAACTTGAAATTCTGACTTCTCCAGCTAGCTTAATTTTCAGTTTGCTTACTCTGATTGGTAGCCTGGAGAGATTTTTTTTCTAGTTATTTTAATTCAGAATTAATTAAAGCCATTTCTTTTTCTCTCCAGGCAGAAGCAGGTTCTGTGGAAGCTGGGTGAATTATGAACCATAAACTCTAATTAATCCACCCGGAGTCCAGTGATTGTGATGAGCACTGGCTAGCCATGGCACAGGAGAGCAATGCTTGCAGAACACTCAGATTTGGAAGTGGGAAGCATTTCAACTCAGAGCCAAGGCCACAAGAAAAGGCCCAGAAAAGGCTGCTTTGTCTGTTCTTACTGTTGAGCTCATTAAAGTGGATTACCATCAGGACGACCAACCCCCAACTCACAAACTCTGTTGTGCTGCAAGAGCCCTTTAGAGTCTGTTGTGGAAGCAAGCTTGCATTTCCCCCTGGAAACTGTGTTGCCCGGTAAGTGGTTAGGTCCAGATCCGCACTGCCTTCTGATTAACCCCCAAAGCTCTGAGCGTTTCCAGCCTGAATTCTGGAGGCCAGGAACAAGGGAGTCTGTGGTGTGGGAGGGAGATGGTCCTGGTGCACTGCAGTTCTTTTCCAGAGTACATGTTGCCACCCTGGAACAGGGGGTGTTAACCTGGGGCCCACAGACCCTTTGTTGACCCCAAAAGGTTTGTGTAAACATTGGTTTATGTGTACATATGGGCACTGTTCCAGGGAGTGCATTCAAAGTTTACTTGCAACTCAGAGATGTCATTGACCACTCCGTCTGCCCTATCCCCCACTCCCACCCCCATCCTGGAATGTTGGGGAACAACTCCAAAATGAGCCACAGTATGGTCATATCTGTCTGTCCGGATGCCCTTCTAACACCTCATCCCCCTCAGTTCCCCATTCCACTCCCCCCAGCCACTGCTACCTAAATAGGGTGGCAAAACTGTGGTCCATCAGTGGAACATCATTATTTGGTAGGGCTGGTTAGAATGCAGATTTTGAGGGATGCCTGGGTGGCTCAGTCAGTTAAGTGTCTGACTTTTGAGTTTCTGAGTTTGAGCCCCACATTGGGCTCCCCACTGACAGTGTGGAGCCTGCTTGGGATTCTCTCTCTCCACCCCCCCTCTTTCTCTGACCCTCCTCTGCTCATACTCTCTGTCTCTCCTCCCCCAAAAAAGAATGCAGATTTTGGGCCCTCCTCTTTGGATAGAAGTGGTGGGGGGTGGCTGGGGGGATGCATGTGGCAAAGCCAGGCCTCATGGGCCTGGAGGTCAGGCAACCTGCTGTCTTGGCCCCCAAGCCTCACCCATGGCCCTACCTGAAAACTTGGTTCCTGGTTTCTCTACCAGTAGAAGGGGTGGGGTGGGGGTGGTGGGGGATGCTCAGTCTTAGATTCTGTTGCAAGTTAGCCATGGTTAACCTGGAGTCCACCCCTGCCTCACCCCTGCCAGCTCTGTGTTAGTCTCAGGGACTGTCCACATACCATGTCCATTCATGTTGTTTCTTCTTCCTGGACAGAATATTCTCTCTTAAGAAAAGCTTCTCCTGACCTCTATATGGGAGCAGCGCTGCTGTTGCTCACACACCCTCTGAATTCCCAGAAGCTTCCTTCATTGCCTAGTA
Organism: Cryptoprocta ferox; assembly: GCA_028646485.1. NCBI lineage: Eukaryota > Metazoa > Chordata > Mammalia > Carnivora > Eupleridae > Cryptoprocta > Cryptoprocta ferox. Next base: position 95,030,640 of record CM053576.1, read on the forward strand.
CCCCCACTGAAGATTATGCTTTTGTGATATTGATGAACAACCTGGGATAGGGACAATATGTATTCCAAACAGCTCCATTGGCTCCCTGCTACCTGCACATAGTAGGTGCCCAGTTGTTGAATGACAGACTGACTATGGGAGCACTGGGTGGCTCAGTTGGTTGAGCATCAACTCTTAATTTCATCCCAGGGTTGTGGGATCGAGCCCCATGTGGTGCTCTATGCTGAGGAGTATGGAGCCTGCTTAAGATTCTGTATCTCTCTTCCTCTCTGCCCCTCTCTCCTGCTTGTGTTCTCTCTTTCTCAAAAAAGAATATTTATTAAAAAAATACTATGCGCTAAGGACTGGGTAAGTTTTTTTTGGCCCCCAAATTGGAACAGCAATCTGACAAATATGTGTATGTGTGTGTGTGTGTACATGTGTGCACGTATGTGTGAGTAGCTTTGGATAATGGGCAGAATATTTAAAAAGGGGATTGTCTCTGAGGATACAGAAGGCAGAGAGGCCTTAGTTATAAACCTCAAACATTTAGGCTGCATCTCAAACACCCAGTATTTGAAAAATTTTCAAGCCAAGACAGGCCTCTTTACATCTTATCCAAATTCCCTCAATATCTGGCTTTTGTGAACTTCTGCAAATATCCCTAAACACTATCTGGCATTTTCTTAAAGATCATTAGAAGGCCTTCCTGTCAGCACTGTGAGATTTGTGCAGAAATATCTGAAGTAAGGGCCAAATTTGTCACACTATACTGTGTTTTTTTCCATTTCACCCCTAACATCACGCTCCCATTCATCAGTGAATGATAGAATTAGAGCAATTCAAACATGATACTCAAGCTAGCTAAGATTCCCCAATTAAAATAGCATCTATGTGTGTTTCTTTGAACCTAAGCACAGTCTCAGCTTTGCAGACCACATATCTCTCTCTCTGTGAGGGACCAGGACCACCTTCTAGGAGCAGTAACAACCCCACTGGTGGGATGGGAGGTGAGGGAGTGAAGTGGCATGAACAATGCCCTCCGGAATTCATATCTATCCAGACCTCAGAATGCAAACTTATTTGGACACAGAGTCTTGTAGATATAAGTAGTTAAGATGAGGTCATACTAGATTAGCCAGTCCTAGGACTTAGGACCAATGACTGCTGTCCTTAGAAAAAGAGGACAGGACACACAGAGTCACACAGGCTCATGTGATGATGGAGACAGGGATTGGAGTGAGGCATCCAGAAGCCAAGGAGGACCAACGGCTGCCAGCTACCACCGGAAGCTAGAAAAGAGGCATAGGACAGATTCTCCCTCAGAGTCTTTAGAAGGAACCAACTCAACCAACACCTTGATTTTGGACTTATGGTCTCCAGAACTGTGAGAGAATAAACATCTGTTGTTTTAAGCTACCCAGTTTGTGCTAGTTTGTTACAGGAGCTCAAGGAGACTGATATGAGTGGCTGCTTTCAGAATCCCTAGGGACCTGACTTTGTGTTTCCATGTTCTCTGTGGTCTGGGCTCTTTCTGCATCACCTGCAGGGCCCAAGGTAGGAATCACAGTCATATGAGTCAAGCATACAAGACCATGGGTTTGTGACAGCCAGCCATAGGGCAACCTCCTTGAAAATAACTCTGCAAAGTCCGATCATGGGCCTGGGAACAGGATGCACCACTCACCTCAGTTGCCCCCTCTCTATAGTAGAGATGATAATATGACCCCAGTGTGCAGGTAATGTTAGTGAATGAGCAGAATTTTGCTAAAAATAGGCAAGGCTGGGTGCTAGGGAGAGAACAAGGGGTCAAAAGCATTTGGAGATTATGATCCAGTTCTTATTAATAATGTAATGATAAGACCTACCATTTATTGGGCACTTGGCATGCCAGCCACTATGCTAAGACTATACAAGCATTGTCTCAGTTTAGCCTCCCATCAGGCCGGTTGACATAAATAACATCTCCAAGGTCAAAAAGCTAGTCAGTAACAGAGAAGGGCAGATAAGACATGTGCACATTAAAAGAAAGAAGAAACAACAGAGCCGAAGATAATACATGCTTAGGACACGACTTAGCAGGAGAAGCAGCATGCAGTGTAGAAAAATCTGTAAAATAAAGACAAAAATAGTTCCAACCTCATAGGGTTGTTTCGAAGCCTAAATGAGCTAATGTCTCAAAGGATTTTTTTCTAACGTGTCTAGCAGAGAGTAAGCTCTCAATAAGTATGAGGCAATCTAATTATTAGTGAAATGGGTGGGACAGAGAGCCAGAGCCCTCCAGATGGAAAGAGTATCTCAAGAAAAGTAGAGATTCTGGAGTGGGTATTCTATCCTGGAGCCAGATGTCTACACTGAGCTTGGAGATGAGGAAGGCACACATGTGGGGCTAAATAAAATAACAGGCATTGAGAAAGTGATTGGTGATCTCCTGAGCCAGAGGGTCCACAGAGTTTCTTTGGGAGGGGTGAGCAGGAGGTAGGTGTTCTAGGCCCTTCCCTACCTCCCCCACCCTGAGCCAAACTGTACTGAGCTGCTTCACCCACAGGACCTCATTATGGGATTACATCTGAAAAAAAAGGATTCCGATTCCCAGCTTTGCCCCTCCTAGCTCTGTGATGTTGGGCACATTACTTCACCTCTCTGAGCCTCAGGGTCCCCATTGTGATAATATTAGCAATTCTTTCCCAGGGTGGTCATGAGCGGTGCTTAATTCAACATGGGAAGAGGGTGGAACACTACCTTATTGAGGAGGAAACCTTACAGAGGAGGAAACTCCTGCCACCCCCCTTATAGAGGAGGATACTGCTGATCAGAGACAGGAGACGACTCCTTGAGGAAGCCAGGTTGGCTGGTAGCAAAGCCAAGCCAAACCAATCTTTGACAAGTCAGATCCACTCCATAACCCCGACCCATGCTACCTCTATGCCAGACACTGTTCTAAGGGCCTCACAGAACCCACTTAAGCTCCTGACAGTCGTAGGAGGTATTATCATTCTCCCATCTTACAGATAAGGGCACTGAGACCCAAAACAGTTAAGTAACTTGCCTGAGGTGTCAGAGCTGGTTAGTGGCTGGGCTGGGATGTAAACCAAGGCAGGCTTGTACCATACTTAAATTTTGCCTCAATCAAATGACATATCTATTTGTAATTAAGAGGGCTGAAATATAAATTCAGGGGCAGAGTATAAGTGGCTTGCTGGGCTGATTGTGGGACAGGTCAACTTGGGGCTGCCTTTGTGAAGCAGCCTACTGGGGACAGTGTCCTCCAAGACCCAAGTGCCCTTGCTGAGTCTCCTTTGCCCTTCCCCAGCTGCCCCTTACCCTGAGCTTCCTCCATGCCCTGGCTTCCACTGGATAAAGATCAGCACAGCTTTTCAACTCAGGGGTTCAAACCCCAGCTCTGTGGAGTGCTGTGGGCAGGTTATGTAACCTACCCACACCTCACTCACTATCTCTACAATAAGGATGGCTTTCTTGTATTTTCATTGCTTTACTGGGAGAATTACATTAACAGTGTCTATAAAGCAAGTGGCATATAGTTTTCTCAGAATTCTTGCTGCTTCTTCCCTCACCCCCACCCTGCTAAGCCCCTCTTTATCTGCCCACACCTTCCCTCTAATTGCAGAATCCTGTGCCCTGGCTCTTTCCTGCAAACGTCCCTCCATCAGATGAGAAAATACTCAACTCAGATGGAAGTTAATGGATCCAAACTTAATAATAGCAGCTACCATTTAGAACACTGTTATGTACCAAGCTGGTGGTAAGTGCTTTAAATGCATCTTCTTGTTAAATCGTCACACTAATCCTGCAATTTCCTGAGGTTATAGGGATGGTGAGTACCTTGCCCAAGGTCCCGCAGGAATTTAGCGTCCGAGCAGGACCCAGCCATCCGACCCCCAACCCAGCAGAGGCCCCGCCCCTGTGTCTGCGCCCCGCGGTCAGTCCCACTGAGAAGCAAGCCTGGGCGACCCAATTCCTCCCCCAGCTAGGATGGTCTCGGCGGCGAGAGGAGGCCTGCGGTGCGCGGCCCAGGGAAGGGGACTCGCCCAGGATTGGCCTGGGCCGGGTGCGCCCCCTGGGGGAGCGGGAGGAGAGAGCCCGAGGAAAGCAACAGCGGCAGGTGGGGGGAAGTGAGAGGCTTGGAAGCCGCCTCTGCCTACAGTAGGTTTCGGCTCTTTGCTAGGGACGGCAATTAAGTGAGGTCCCCAAGTTAAACCCAAGTTCAGACCCAGACTGTTCGAATGCTTAGGACCTGTGGAGGGGATGGGGTAGCATGAATCAGGAACAGGTGGGTGAGAATTTTCAAAACAAGAGAGGTTCCCAGAAGAGCCCCCTTCACGGGCGATGGCCCCTGGTGCGGGTCAGCTGACATCATCTTAAGTCCTGGGCTGGTCAGAGGCAGCCAGGTGAGGTGAAAGTTGTTCATGTCCCACTCAGAGGTAGTCAATGAGGGGAATAGGACAATGGACTATTACAGAGGAGGAAGTTTCAAGTGCAGAGGACCCCTTTGATGGTCAAAAGGATTCCTGTTTTGGACACAAAGTTGAAATTAAGAGAAAACTCTGAAGTTTCTCTGATTAAAGCTTCTGTGTCAAGAATCAGTGATTCTGTGACAAGTATCTCCCTAGGGAAAAGTGCACCTTGGGAATCTTTCCACACCTGGGATTAATCTGAGCATTAAAGAAGCACATTCGGAGGAAATACTGAGAAAGACAGGTGTGAGCTAGCTTAGTGGTTCTCAAAATGTGGTCCCTGACCAGTTGCTGTAACATCACCTGGAAACTAGTTTAAAATGCAGATTTGGGGACCCCATCCCCACCTCAGACCTGCTGCATGAAAAATTCCATGGGTGGGGCCCAAGAGTCTGTATTTTAACAAGCCCCTGTCTCCCAGAACCCCCACCTCCACCCTCCCTACCCCCACCTTGGGATTCTGATGTAAGCTCAGGTTTGAGAACCATTTGTCTGACTTCATCTTTTTCTGGTTGTTTCTGTACTCTGCCTGTTTATCACAAGGTATCAGTTTTATTACTGGTACTATGACAGTAAAGGATTCATTAATGAGGCACTGGTGATTCAACACAAAAATGAAGAAAACATGGTACCTTCTTAGTAGGATTCACAATCTGATGGGAAACTTGATTGTAACCCAGACAAAGTGTGATCTGCTCTGCAGCCAAGCGATAAACACAATAAAGGCACAGAGAAGAGAGGAGATTCATTCCTACTGATAAGTTCAGAGAAAGCATTACTGAAACATGTGATTTGGATCTTGAAGGATGTGTGTGATTTCCAGCAAGCAGAAGTGGAGGAATTTATTATTACTCACTAGCAGTTCAGACACCCTTAAACTGAGGTTTCTTGTTTTGTTTGTTTGTTTGTTTTAATGCTCACCAGAGCACAATAGGTATTATCCTTGCTATGTCTTGTATATCCAACAAGTCAGGGAGCCTCATTTGCTGGTAGCTCTGGATAAGAAATGATCTTCATTAGTATACAAGGTTAGTAATCACGCAGGGTCATGGCTGGGGACTGTTAACCCAGATGCCACTGGTTTTGTGCAGAGGAGCAATATGCAGAAATAATTCCCTGGTGACAGCAAGAATGTGTCGCTGTGCAGAGGATTAGATGCCGAAACGGAGAGAGGGGACTGGAAAGACATCAACAGAGAGGAGAGAAGAAATGGAGAATTGAATTGGTAGCTGCTGCATGGAGGCCATCAGAAAAGAGGAAGGAGCAATAGCTCGGTCAGGCCTATACTTTGCCTCCTAAATTCAATGTCAATCAGGCTTTCAACCTGAAAGCTTAAAAGGAAATTTCAGTCAGAGTTTCAATTATTTAATACTGCAACATTTGGCGCTGGCAGAGCTGAGATCCGAGCTGGCTTCAGGGATTAGGCTGCATCACCCATGAGAGAGATCAGGACAGGCTAGCCCCTGGATCAGTCAGGGTCCAATCATAAACGAGAAACCACACAGCAGCTCGGACAGGGGAAGTTTAATATAAAGAATTATTAACTGCAATAGTGGATTGGAGTAACAAGGGGTTGGCTAGAAGGAAGCAAAGGAACTCTAAAGAATATGGAAATGGTGGATACAGGGAGCAGCCGCTGGCCCTGGGGCTGCCCGGGGTACAGGATGATAGGGTTTCTGAGATGCTGCAGCAGCAGAACTTGCCAGGAATCAGCCCCCTCGGGTGCTGAGGAAAGCTGCTCACGAGGACGTGCCATTGGAGGTGCTCTGCTACAAAACCACCAGGGCTGTGGTGCCAGCAGAAAGTGCTGGACTCTGCATGCTGCAGGAGCCTGGGGCCGGAGAGGCTGTCCTGCTGCAAGAACCTGCCGAACACGAACACGGGACCCAGAAGCAAAACTCTTTCCTCCTGGGATGTCTCTCTAGAGCCCTCTACTGATCAAACTTCAATGCCAGTTGGGAAAGGAAAAATGTTTCAAAGTCCCATCCTCATTTTCACAGAGCAGTCAAAAAGGGTGAACTTGGAGCTGAAAAGCAAGAAATTGATAACCAACACACTCTAAAACCATTTCAGAATATTCAAGACGCTGAAAAATAGCATCCTTTTATTTGAATGGGCCTCACATTACACGTAGGAAACAACCTAAACTTGTCTACAATTGGAGTTTCAGTGGGTAGAGACTTACCTGATGGGCCCCTGCCATGTGTGCATCAAAAAGTGTTTAGGAATTCCTGCTCTTTGAGGTAGGATTTCTTCTCCTAAAGACCCATGATAAGTGGATGCAAACAAATGACCATTGCTGTGCTGTTTATAAGAGGAGAAAAAAGTGCTTAAAAGTCTGACAAGAGAATGGTTAAATAAATTATGGTGACTTTACAAGATGGAATATTACATGGTCGTTAAAATGCTATTTTAAAGCAATTAACAGGGTGCCTGGGTGGATTAGTCGGTTGAGCCTCTGCCTCTTGATTTTGGCTCAGGTCATGGTCCCAGGGTTGTGGAATCAAGCCCTGTGTTGGGCTCTGTGCTGAGCGTGGATCCTGCTTAGGATTCTCTTTCTCCTTCTGCCCCTCTCCCACTCATGTGCATTCTCTCTCTCTCTCTCTCTCTCTCTAAAATAAAAAAAATACAATTAAGGAAATTGTAAAATTCTCATGATATAATGTAAAAAGGAGAAAAGACCAAAATAATGTATCTATAGAAGATTCTCAATTATGTTAAAATAAAAAGAGTGTATATATATGTAATGAAACAGAAGGAAATTATAAACAGTGTTTATCTCTGGATAGTGATTAATTTTTCTTTTCTTCTTCATATTTATCTATACTTTCCATTTTCCTAGACCGAATGTTTGTCACTTTTATAATTAAAATAAAATGTTTAGAGGCACCTGGGTGGCTCAGTCAGTTAAGCATCTGACTCTTGATTTTGGCTCAGGTCATGAGCTTATGGCTCATGAGTTCAAGCCCTGAGTCAGACTCCATGATGACAACGTGGAGCTTGCTTGAGATTCTCCCTCTCCCTCTCTCTGTCTGCCCCTCATCAGCTCTCTGTCTGTCTGTCTCTCTTAAAATAAATGAACTTTTAAAAAAATGAAAGCATAAAAAGAAAATGTATGATAAATTTTAAGGAATATGCATCTCTCTAGCTTTCAGTAGCTGGAGGGAGGGAAGCTTCACAATTCCTTCTGGGAGCTTAACTTCAAGATCTGATTTCTCTCCAGGAGCACAGACATTTAACTGCCTATTTACAGTTCCGGTGGGGATGCAGCTAGGGGTCCACTACTGCCTTTCTCATTTCCTCTTTGTCTCTCTCTTGACTATTTCCTCTCTTTGTGCAAGAGGAGAGAGAGAACAAAACCGTGCAGCAGCGTGATAACATGGTCTTAGTAAACTCTGCTCCTGACAGCGGGCAGCAGGGCATTCCACAATTTGTTTACAGACTATAGAACCTCCTTCTGTCCTCCCCCCAAACCCCTCCTTCTCTGCTGGATATGTACCAGTTCACTTGTATCTATGTTCCCTCTGAAACAATCACTGGGATAAGATGAAATGACTCTTTCTTAGATTTTCACTTGCCAGATCCACATTCCAGAACGCTGTGTGTTGTTTTTCAAACAGAACTCAGTTATGGTAAAGAAATGCATGTTACAGGGGCACTTGGGTGGCTCAGTCGGTTAAGTATCTGACTTCCGCTCAGGTCAGGATCTCAGGGTTTGTGAGTTCGAGCCCGGTGTTGGTAGACAGTGTGCAGTTCTCCATGTCAGAATGGGAACTTATTCTAGGGTAATCGGTGCTGGAAGTAGTCCTAGGAAGCTGACTATAAAAAGGAATCTAGGAGGGGCGGGGGCGGGGGGGGGTGCGCCTGGATGCCTCCGTTGGTTAAGCATCCGACTTCAGCTCAGGTCATAATCGCTCAGTTTGAGGGTTCAAGCCCTACATTGGCCCTGCACTGATAGGTCAGAGCCTGGACCTTGCTTTGGATTCTGTCTCTGTCTCTCTCTGCCCCTCCCTCGCTCATGCGTTTGCTCTCATGTGCATGTGCCCTTTGTCTCAAAAATAAACATTAAAAAAATAAAAAATTAAATTAAAAAGGAATCTAGGAAGTGAATCATTTGTTGGCTAGCTGGCAGTGAGGACCTCATTACTGGTGGTTGGTGGAATACAAATAGTCCCTGGCATGCTGTAGCCACACAATTGTTAAAACTTTCACCTGTGGTGATTTGGGATGCAGTACCATAAGGTGATACACTGGCAGATACTGTAATCCCAGCACTGGAGAGGTATTAGGGAGATGGTGACTGGAAGGTTAATAGAATTGGATGACTGTTGCTGAGAGCACTGAAGTTATTGAAGAGAGAAAATGGCTGGCGCAGGGGGTCACTCACCAACTCAAGGTGAAATGTGAAAGCCAGAGGGCCTCCTTGGCAGTATTTAAGGAGACTAATCTCCTACAGCCAGAGGGCAGACAGAGCAGAAGACCAGACTCCAGCTCTGGACTTAATTGTAATCATGGAGCATCAGAGGATACTGGATTCTCAGCCCCTATGGCCTTCTGTATGGCCTCCCACAGTCAGGGGCCTGCCAGGACAGCATCGGAGTCTGAGACTTACAATGGGGCTATCTGGCTAGATGCAGCTGAGAACTTTGAATGCTCGGATTTCCCCAAATGCTTTGCAGAAGTGGCAGTAAACTTTGGCTTAGCCCTTCAGAGTTCAGTTTAGCAAGAATTTTCATAAACAACATCCTGATACTACTTGTCCCTGACAATACCCAGTGAGATGGGCAAGACTGATATTATTTCTCTCATCCTTCAAAGGAGGGAATCAAAGTCGAAGAGTGAGAGATTGAAAGAATGACTCCAACCTGGGACTCTGACACCTACTCTAGTGGTTTTCTTGTGAGGAAGGCAGAGTCGGGCTAAGTGGCCATCAATACGGCTGCTTCTGCTCCTGCGTCTACAACTAAACTACATTTACCAGGCCCATTTACCCTTGGGTTGGCGCCTCATGACTGAGTTCTGGACAATGGACTATGGACAATGGACTATAGACTACTGCCACTTTCAAAGCTGCCTGCCTGGCCTAAAATACCACCTCTGTGTCATCTTAATTTTCTCTTCTCTACACTTAGTGACTTTGGCAGATCTGTGTTGAATGAGGATGGTGGCGCTGCTGGATATCTATGGATGTATTTGTGCAGCTCTTCTGTTTATGATAGGTAGAAATAAATAAAAGTTAGGCATGGTAAGGAAAAATTAACAACTCGTAGGAAGGCACATATGGGAAAAATCATTGCAGCGGTGCAAGCATGAGAAACACTGCATTGTAACCTTCCACATTTTGATTTCAAACACATGCCTAGTCACTGGGGACAAGTATAAGAGCAAAGAGATAAAGGAGCAGGTGAATCTGGGGACTCACTGCCCTGGACCATCCTGTGGAGGCTATAAAGGTGTGTTGGGGGGGATGTAAAGAGCAGGTCAGGCTGGTCCCATTGACCCAGGAATTAGCAACCCATGCAGTTAATGTGTCTATAACTGTTTCCCATCAGGCCTGGCACCCAGAATCTGAATAAAGTCTCCTCAAGGGCAGAACACATACCTCTCTATGTCTATGTCTCCTTGGCTGCAGGCCTGGAGCCACACGCTCAGGAGGACTTCAGGGATACCAGGCGCAGGAATTCTGCAGAAGAGCAGGTAAGGTCTGGGGTGTCATCACTCCCTGAGCGCTGATGGGGCCACATTCTGCTGGCAACCCCAGGTAAGCGATGCCAGAGTGCCTCTTTGGGTAGGTATGGCCGTAGAAATCTCTGGGAGGCTGGAGTTTTAGTAGCCTGAGGACACCACAGTTGGCAGCCCATAGCTCCTGCTGCTCTGGGTGTATGGGGGAAGGGTGGGGATAGGGAATTTCACAGAGTGGGTCTAAAGGGGAGAAGCTGGCAGGGCAGCAGTGCCAGGGGAACCACCAGTCTCTGCTCTCTGCGCCTGGGGCCTCCAGGGCAGCTGCCAGGTGAGGACATTTGAGAAGAGGCAGGTTGGGTTTGCTCTCCTGGCTCTCGTGGCAGAGTTGGGTAAAAAGAGGTAGGATGCCCTTCCACACAACCGTTACATCATCCTCTACATGCAGGCTACCAGGTCTGGCTCCCTGGATCCCTGAAATGCCCATAGGAGTGCGCAGCCTAGCAATGGAGGCAGCAGATGAGTGACAATTACACCTTAAGGCAAAGGAAGAAGGACAGAGGCCCCAGCCGGGGGTGGTGGGGCCCAGACACAAGTGCCATCGTTGGGAGGTAGCCCTGTGAGGTGAGAGCCCTGCCAGACTTGACACAGCCCAGATCCAGAGAGCAGCAGGAGAGGCTAAAGGAACTCTGCAACACCTGCAGGGCTAGCCCGGCTCTCCCCTGGCCTGTCATCTACCACAAAGGCGGAAGTGATGGTTTCTTTCTTCCCCTTTGGCCACACCCCTTTTCATCTTGTCCCTTCCTAGTTTGCCCAGGCAGTCAAGATGAGAGGTCTCCCCAACTGGGCTTTTCTTGAGGCAGAGACAGTCTTAAGAGAGAGGCCTGTCTGCTCTCATGGGATAGGTCACCACGGAAGGGATTACGATGAGGATGTACGAGGTCCAGGGGACCCCTCCCTACCCCCACCCTCAAACTGAATGAGAAGGAAGAGGTCTGGGAGCCTTGAGCTATCATCACTCTTACCCTGGTCCACGTTCCAAGAGATGATAGTCAGGCCTCAGGAGGACGACTGAGTATGGAAAAGAGGGAGGCTGCCCTAGTAGGGCATTCCCAACCTCAGAAAAGATCTCTGGGTCCCACAAGTGACCCCAAAACCAAAAGGTACCATACCTGGAAACACTGCAGGCCTGAACAATGATAGTGGCAACTGTGATGAACTGGAGAGTAGAGACCCTTCTCTGATTTTCAGGGCTCTGTATCAGCATTCTGGAGTGCCAGCACACCCCAGCACAGGGAGCTCAACAGTGCCCTGAGGGCTCTTGTAGAAAGGACTAGATCTTGGTGCCAGAATTAAATTGATTTAAAGAAAATAAATTTAGGGGCACCTGGGTGGCTCAGTTGACTGAGTGTCTGACTCTTGATTTTGGCTCAGGTTATGATCTCACGGTTTATGTGTTTGAGCCCTGCATTGGGCTCTGTGCTGACAGTGTAGAGCCTGTTTGGGATTCTCTCTCTCCCTCTCTCTTTCTGCACCTTCCCCACTCACTGTCTCTTTTTCTCTCAAAATAAATAAATAAATAAACATTAAAAAAAAAACAAGCCTTTAAAAAAAAAAGAAAATAAATTTAACCAACTGAGACTTACACCATTACATTTGTTTGATTATGCAGCTTCCTCTTTCCTACCTCAGCCTTCTTAAAAGTGGATTATCATTTGCATAAGCTAATGTATGTGTGTATATATGTGTATGTATATAACCACTTATATATACACCCCATTCCCACACATATAACCCTATCCGGACACACCCACAGCCCCCCTACTCTCCATATCCTGCACCAGAGTGGTACATATGTTGCAGTTAAAGAACTTACATTGACTCATTATTATCACCCAAAGTCCATAGTTTACATCAGGATTCATGCTTGATGTTGTCCATTCTATGGGTTTTGACAAATGTATAGTGACATGTCTCCACCATTGTAGTATCATACAGAATAGTCTCATTGCCCTAAAAGTCCTCTGTCCTCCAGCTGTTCATCTCTCTTACACTGCTCCCCTGCCCCACATTGCAACCACCGATCTTTTTACTGTTCCCATAGTTTGGCCTTTCCTAGAATATCATATAGTTGGAACTATACAGAATGCGCCTTCTCAGACTGGCTTCTTTCACTTAGTAATCTGCATTTAAGGTTCTTCCATGTCTTTTCATGGTTTGATAACTCATCTATTTTTAGTGCTAAATAATTTCATTGTCTGAATGAACCACACTTTATTTATCCATTTACCACTGGAGGACATCTTGGTTGCTTCCAGGTTTTGACAATTGTGTATAAAGCTACTATTCCCATCTATATGCAGGGTTTTGTGTGAACCTAAGTTTCCAGTTCCTTTGGGTAAAAACCTAGGACTGCTATTGCTGGATTGTATGGTAAGAGTAGGTTTAGTTTTGTAAGAAGCTTTCACGCTGTCTTCCAAAGTGGCTGTGCCAGTTTGCATGCCCACTAGCAATGAATGAGAGTTCTGGCTGCTCCACATCCTCATCAGCATTTGGCATTGTTAGTCTTTTGGATTTTGTTCATTCTAATAGGTGAGTAGTGGTATCTTATTGTTGTTTTAATTTGGAAATTAATGTCTCTCATGACATGATGTTGAACAACCTTTCATATGCTTATTTATCATCTGTATTTCATTAATGATGTGTCTATTCAGGTCTTAGGCCCATTTTTTAATTGGGTTGATTTTCTTAATATTGAATTTTTAAGAGTTCTTTGTATATTTTGGATAATAGTCATTTATCTGATATATCTTTTGCAAATATTTTCTTCAGTCCGTGGCTATCTTCTCATTTCTTGACATTGTCTTTCAAAGAACATAAGAAAAGAACATTTTCAATTTTAATGAAGTCAAGTTTATTATTTCATTTAGTTCAGATTAGTTTTAACATATCTTGAGAGTCCTTTTTTGACCCATGTGTTATTTTTTCTTTATTTTTTTAAAAGTAATTTATTGTCAAGTTAGCAAACGTACAGTGTATACAGTGTGCGCTTGGCTTCAGGAGTAGATTCCCATGATTCATCGCTAACATACAATACCCAGTGCTCATCCCAACAAGTGCCCTCCTCAATTCCCATCAACTGATCCATGTGTTATACAGAAGTGTGTTGTTTAATCTCCAAGTATTTTGTGATTTTCTTTCTGTTATTGATTTCTAATTTAATTCCACTGTGATCTGAAACCATTGTACGGATTCTATTTTTTAAACTTGTTAAGGTGTGTTTTATGACCCAGAATGTCTATCTGGGTAAGTGTAGCACATTTCTTACTTTTTATTATGTGAAGAACATAGTATAATAATTACACTAATTATTACTAAATATATAATATTATATTTTCATCACTCAACTTCAACAATTATCAACACATGGCCAATCTTATTACATTACTGATTTCTCACTTCCTGGCCCTTTGATTTAATTTAATTTAAGTTAAGTTAATTGTTTAATTTAATTTTTAAAGTAGGCTCCATGCTCAACATGGGACTTGAACTCACGACCAAGGTCAAGAGTTGCATGCTCTTCCATCTGAGCCAGCCAGGCACACCCCCCACCCCCACCCGTCCATTTTAAAGCAAATTTTAGACATAATATAAGTTTATCCATATATACTTCCATATATATTACAATGTAGTCATCACCTTTGTGAATGTGATCCCCTGGAGTTCAACAAAATCAGCCCATACTGAGACCTACTGGTATCCTGCTTTTACCCACCCCACTCTTTGCCCTTACCCTTGACCAAAGCTAGATAAATCTAATTTGGCTCTGTGCATTGAGAAGATGCCAGAGGCTGGTGATGTAAACATGCCTTTAGGTAGCTATTTTGGGTGGGCAAGGGAACAGTGTTGCAGTTGGGAGTCTGAATCCAGCTGTCACCACCTGTGAGCCATGTAAACTAGAGGAAGGCATTTAACTTAAGAGCCGTGTCTTAGTTTTCCTCTCTGATTAAATGGGGATCATAAAACCTACTTCACCAAATTGTTGTGAAGCTTAACTAAGATAGTAGAAGTGAAAACCGTGTTAGTCATTATTATCCTGGTTTATGTGGCAACAAAACCATGTTAGAGAAGATTTTCAATTAGCCTTTGGTACAAGAACCTCTTTTCTACACAGAAAGCCCTGTGCCTCTTTAGAGAAGAGAGTCCAAAATACACCCACCCACCCCCATCCTCCATGAAACCACAAGCTTCCAGGACACTAATTCTCAGAACAAGGCTGAATTTAGACCCTGGTAGAGACTGAATCTTAAACACAAGATACTAGGCAACCCAAACTGTCCATCATGAAGTAAGGTATTATCTGATCCACTAAGTCATAAAGTTGGCTTTGTGAAGACATTCAGATGGCAAACAGACACATGAAAAGATGCTCAACATCACTCATCATCAGGGAAATACAAATCAAAACCACATTGAGATATCACCTCCCACCTGTCAGAATGGCTAAAATTAACTCAAGAAACAACAGATGTTGGCGAGCATGTGAAATAAGAGGAACACTTTGGCACTGTTGGTAGGAATGCAAACTGGTGCAGCCACTCTGGAAAACAGTATGGAGGTTCCTCAGAAAATTAAAAATAGAACTACTCTATGACCCAGAAGTTGCACTACTAGGAATTTATTCAAAGGATACAAAAATACTGATTCAAAAGGACACATGCACCCCAATGTTTATAGCTGTGATATCAACAATAGCCAAATTATGGAAAGAGCCCAAATGTCCATCAACTGATGAATGGATAAAGAAGATGTGGTATATACATATATGTATATATGTATATATGCACACACACAATGGAATACTACTTGGTGATGAAAAAATGAAATCTTGCCATTT
Source organism: Cryptoprocta ferox (assembly GCA_028646485.1). Taxonomy (NCBI): domain Eukaryota; kingdom Metazoa; phylum Chordata; class Mammalia; order Carnivora; family Eupleridae; genus Cryptoprocta; species Cryptoprocta ferox. Next base: position 95,045,670 of record CM053576.1, read on the forward strand.
GCAACAACATGGATGGAACTGGAGAGAATTATGCTAAGCTAAATAAGTCAGTCAGAGAAAGACAGACATATGATTTCACTCACATGTGGAATTTGAGAAACTCAACAGATGAACATAGGGGAAGGGAAGGAAAAAATAAGATACCATCAGAGAGGAAGGCAAACCATAAGAGACTTTTATATACAGAGAATCAACTGAGAGTTCTGGAAGGGGGTTGTTGGGGGTTAAATGGGTGATAGGCATTAAGGAGGGCATTTTTTGGGATTAGCACTGGGTGTCATATGTAAGAGATGAATCTCCAGTTTCTACTCCTAAAGACAAGACTACACCGTATGTTAATTAACTTGAAAATAAATTAATTTTAAAAAGGTGTAACTGACATACAATAAACTACATATATTTAAAGCAAAGTAATAATCATAATGATAAAGCTGGCTTTGTTCTCTTGGAACGGCTGCTCATTGGATGAGGGGATGTAACTGTGGGCAGTCCCAGCTTTACATCTTCAGAGCGTGCAACCAGAAAGGAAACAGGGCTCCTTTCCAAGTTCTAATGAGAAAAATCCCACAGAAAAACTCTGATTGTCCACATCATGTGTCCATTGCTGGCCCAATCATGATGCCTTAGGAATTAATGCCCAACTTGTGCCACCTACCCTCACTAGTGGCCAGAAGCAGACTCATGGCTGGGGTGCAGGGATAGTTTCCTAGAGGAAGGAAGTTGCTGTTATGGGCAGATGATATAAATAATTATATACCACATAGATACATACTAAATTTTGCTATGGAGGAAATACATGCTTGTGAAATAATTAGTAGTTTTTAAATTCTATTTTCATGATGTCACCAATATATTGTCTTTTACTCAGAACAAGGTATTTGTCTTTTAATATAAATAAGCAAATTACTTAATTCAAAGTTTCAGAAAAATTTTTATCCAGTTATTTTCAGCAAATTACTGTGATTTTATAACTCAATTATGTCCATGAGATGAACATTTGTCTCATTTACTTTATAGTAATCTTTATAAAGGGACTTATTAAGCCATGGCTTAGGGTGAACAAAATTTAAGTCACCCTTCTTGTCTACTCCATAGTACATAGGGCTTCTTTCTTTCTGTGGCCACAAATGCCTGTAATTCCCAATATTATTTGAAATTGTCAAGTGAAAAAAAAGTATAGATGGAAGAGAAGACAAAGGAACTCTGGGGGACATTCCCTTCATGAGTGGAGCAAGCAATTGAAGCTAGAGAAAGAAGCAAAGAAGGAGTTAGAGAGGAACCAGAAACTGGACAAACCATGATACAGGCATTAAAGAAGAGTTGTGGGAAGGAGAGTAACCTGGAGGCTGGGAAGTCTAAGATCAAGGTAATGGGTGGATTCAGTATAAGGTCAGAACTTCTTCCTGGTTCATAGATGGCCATATTCTTGTTATAACCTCATATGGCAGGAAGGGAGAGAGAGCTCCCTGGGGCCTTTTCTTATGAGAACACTACTCCCATTCATGAGGGTCCACTCTCAGAACCTAATCACCCCCCAAAGGCCTCACTTCCAAATACTATCACATTGGGGATTAGGCTTCAATGTATGAATTGGGGATGGGGTAGGTGCATACCAATATTCAATCTATAGCATACATCATGCCAATGGGCTCCATTATTAGTGATGTTGAATGTGGGGGAGGTCTTTTTGGAAAACACACTGTGCAACTTGCCTTGAGATCAGACAGAACCCCTCTCCCCCTGAGTCTAGACACTGGAGAGACTTTCATATTGACCAGGTGGCTGACAGGCTTTTTTGAGATACCCTAAGTTAGGACAGCGTTTCCTTGCTAAGGGGCTAAGGTTGAATTAGTTTGCAACTTTTTCAGAGTCATGCAGCCACTGTGACTGTGACGCAGAGCCTGGGGTATTGGGAGTAGGAGACAATGACAGCTATAGCTTGCTGCTAAAACAGATGTTAGACTAGTCAAGGGCAGCCAACATGAGCAGGAGGGACTGGGATAGCCTGGATCCTCTTTCCCTACCCCAAGGGTCCGGTTTTCCTGGAAGAGAGTTTTCTGGTCTATGGGACAATTGAAGTTTGGAATCCCTGTCCAAAAAAGCTATACTATGAGCTGGGGCCAGGCTCACAATGGGGTCTGGAGGTAAATGCGTGCTGTACTTTGCAAGTGCTGTGGCCCTCTGGCCATGTGGGCACATGCTGCCCACATGAAGTCCAGGTATGTGTTCAAAAGGCAGTGAATGAAGCAGAGAAGAGAACATCACCTTGAGGAAGCACCCTTTCTGGTTGAAGAAGCAGTACCATCTTGACTTGCCAGCAACATGACATGGGACAGCAGGTCCTCCATCCTCTTCAGAACATATGTCGAACCCTACCCTCACCTCCACAGTGTCTGGCAAAATGTGCATGGAAAGGTCAGAAGGTTTCTGTGACATGCTTGGCCCATGAGCAATAATAGCTTTGAGACAATAGAAAATAGGTATATTAGTCTCTGCCCCTGGTTACTGGCACATGGCTCCTGAAACCCTTATAATTGCCTAAGTGATAAGAATACTAGAATCATCATTTGTTCCAATATCTGGTCTTTGACCCTGGTTTCTGACACAGTGCTCCAAAATTTCCTGGGATTCCTGAGTGATAGGAATGTCTTTTGTTCTAATGTGATGACTCTTGATGGAGTGCTTGTTAGGGATTGGTCACCAGAGAGACCAAGCCACAATTAGAAGCTTGGAATTTTCAGGGCACCTGGGTGGCTCAGTCGGTTAAGCCTGTCATGATCTCATGGTTCATGGGTTCGAGTCCCACGTCAGGCTCTGTGCTGACAGCTCAGAGCCTGGAGCCTGCCTCAGATTCTGTGTCTCCCTCTCTTTCAGCCCCTCCCCTGCTCATGTTCTGTCTCTCTCTGTCTCAAAAAAAAATAAACATTAAAAAAATTTTTTAAAAAAGAAGCTTGGCATTTTCAGCCCCACTCTCCATCCTCCAGAGAGGAGAGAGGGGCCAGAAATGGAGTTAATGATTGATCATGCCTATCTGATAAAGCCTCCATAAAATCTCAAAAATATAGAGTTCAGATTGCTTCCAGATTGGTGAACATGTGGAGGTTGCAGGAGAGTAATGTGCCTGGAGAGGGCATGAGAGTTCTGCACTCTTTCCCTAGCCCTATGCATCTGTTCCATCTGGACATTCATCTATATCCTTTATTATATCCTTCAACAATAAGCTGGTAAACATAAGTAAACTGATTCCCTGGTTCTGTGAGCTGCTCTAACAGATTAATGGATTCCAAAGAGGGGGTCATAGGAACCTGTGATTTATAGCCCACTAGTGAGAAGCACAGGTGAGGACCTGGACTAGAGATTGGCATCTGAAGTGGGGTGAGGGCAGTCTTGTGGGACTGAGCCCTTGGCTTGTGAGACCCAACACTATCTCCAGGTAGATAGTGTCAGAATTGAGTTAAATTAAAGGACACAGCTAGTGTCACAGTGTATTTCTTAGTGGGGACAAACTTTTACACACATCTAGTGTCAGAAGCGCGGTGAGTGTGGTAATTTTGTGAGGGCAAAGGAGACACACAGGAGGAAGAGTGAGTTTTTTTTCTACACAATAACCAACTACAGTGTGTATGGTCCAGTGTGTATTTCAAACCACCTTCCCAGGTTTTCTAACTCAATGAGATGACAACCTTATAACATCGATGTTATTATTACTACTTTATGGATGGAGAAATGTAGGCTTTTATAGGTCAAGTGACTTGCCCATCTCCAAAAAGCTAAAAATTAGCAAAGCTAAAATGCAGACTCTGGTTCTCCTGCCCTATGAAGTTTAGTTAAAATGAGGGGCTTGGGTGAGATCTGGGGGTACATGTGTGAGGCTGAGTTCCAAGAGCAATTTTTAATTTGCTACTTTCTTTTTGATGACCATCTCAAAAAAAATTCCTTAACCATTTCTAATGACAAATCTTCCTATTTGCTGTAAAAATCACTAAAGTGCTCATAGAGTAAGACTTTTTATGTGCTTTTCTCAAACTGGGAACAAGGAATCTGTGGGTCCACAAAAGTAGTGTCAGGGGTTTCATGAGATATTTTTTGTGTTTAAAACAGTTGTAAATCATATTCAAGTTTGAGAAGGACTGGATCAGATGCTTTCAAAGGGAGACTCTATGACTCTATTTCATAGATTTACTGGGAAGTAGGAGCTGCGTGACTGGTTAGATTCACTCAACATCCATTCATCCAGTCATTTGTTTCATTACCCAACATTAACTGAGTGCCTAGTATGACTCGGGGCTACAGATGCCAGGAAATAATAGACTCTATTCCTGACTTTGTGGAGCAATGGCCCGTTAAGTGAGCAAGATGTGAAGAAAAAAAGGTACCATAAAAATAAAATCATACAGTGACCTGTACACTGCAACGTTTACAGTGTTTAGTGATGCACAGAAGGTGAGGAATTGCTTGTGTCTCAAGAAGGAGTCATTGTTGGGATGAAAGTCACAGGTAGGTCTACCAGGGGGAGAAAGGGTGAGTGGTGTCAAAGTCACTAGGATGAGGCACACAGGAGACAAGACTTAAGGCTACTATGCTCAGGTGTTGAACTTGCATTTGCATGACTCTGAGAGGGGGTGCCTCTTTGAATTTTGCATCCTAGGTGCTTCAGTCACCTCACCCTAGGCCTGGCCCAAGTTACACAGTGGAATTCTTTTGTGGCATCCCCAGACCCCCTTTGTTTGAGCAAGACATCCATCCTCTAGCTGCTTTGGAGTCAACGGCTAATAGCTCACGGCAGACCCTCTCTCCAGAGAATTACCTTCAGCCAAATGGAAGTTATATCACTTGGGATATTATGTCTCTTTCCCACTCCCCATCCAACGGCCCCCCCACAACCAAGATTTACTGGCTTGGAGATACAAAAAGAGAGAGCCTGAAAGAGGGACTTCTGGAGTGGACCTGTTCCCAAGTGAAGTGGTGAAAATTATTCAAAAAAACCCAAAAACCATGGAAAGCCTCTGGAAATGGTCCCAATTTCGTTGCATATAGCAACGAAGAAATGTTTATGCAGGAAAACCTACTAGAATTCAGCATGAATAGCAAGAGTCAGTAGTATTTGAACCTAGGTGTGCTCTCTACCTCTACCTTCCCAAGTCAGGGTGGTGGAAACCCTGCTCCAGACTGGTTTAGCCAAGACCATGGGGCTCCTATCCCTCCTTTCCAGCTCCTGGTTAGAAAGCTGTCTTCCTGAGTTAGCTCAGGCCCCCAGCTATTTGTCCCAGGTAAGTGTGGCTAACTGGTGGGGGCTACCATCTTCCACCCAGCCTGTGCTCGTGATGAGGAAGCTCTGCTTTCGGTGGGAGTTCCCAGTTGCTCTTGTCCCTGCTTGTAAGACAGTGATTTCATGCCAGGAGAGATAAGTCAAAGAGAATGAAACCTGGCCATGGAGGACAAACTGTGTCCCTTCTACTGAGTTCAAAGCATTCAAAGTCTAAATGACTCATAGAGCCAGAGAAGTGTGTTCTCTTCTGGGTGCATATTCCAACAGCTCGAGCTCTTCCTGGGCTCTGGAAATATCCAGTCATCCTGACACCAGCAAAAGGTGCAGGTTGAGACACTAGGACCCAATCCCTCTCCTATTCTCGACTCTTAGGAGGCACTGAGAAATATGACAGAGCCAATTCTCTCATACTTTTTTGTTTTTGTTTTTGTTTTGCTTATCAGCATGACTGGGAAAGCTACTGGCATTTAGTGGGCAGGAACAGTCCTATGCATCAAAGAATTATCCCACTCAAAAAGTCAGGTGTATTCCTTTGAGAAAAAACTCCTCCAGATTGTACCCAAAAAGTACACTAAGAAATTGGGGAAAACAATACTAAATCTCTAGAATGTGTATTTCTGACCTTGCTTTAATATGTAGTTAAAGATGGATTTGGCGGCACAGCTAGCCCCAAACCGTTTTTTGGTACCTCAAATCAGGTACCGGATAACATGCTAAGCCAATATTCCTGGACCCCCAGCATGGGTGGGTATGGGTAGGTATTATGTTTCTGTCTGATGGGGTCCTCCATTCTCAGAATTTGCTTCATGGTCTGATGCCGGAATGGAATGTGTGCTCCCAGATCACACTCTCTGACCCAGGCCCCACAGAAGGGAGGACCTTTCGGTCTAGCTCCTGTCACTTACATGAGGTAAGCTTCATTGAACCTGCCCTAAGATAGTCCTTCTCTGGCCTCAGTCTATGTACAGGTCAGCAAATAATTTCTATAAAATGCCAGCTGGTTTCCATATAACACCCAGTGCTCTTCCCCACAAGTGACCTCCACCAAGACCATCACCCCCCTTTACCTTTCCCCCTTCCCCTTCCACCCTCAGTTTGTTTTCAGTATTCAAGAGTCTCTCGTGTTTTGTCTCCCTCCCTCTCCCTAACTCTTTTTCCTCTTTCCCCTCCCCATGGTCCTCTGTTAGGTTTCTCCTGTTAGACCTATGAGTGAAAACATATGGTATCTGTCCGTCTCCGCCTGACTTATTTCGCTTAGCATGACACCCTCGAGGTCGATCCACTTTGCTACGAATGGCCAGATTTCATTCTTTCTCATTACACATGGCCATGTTTCAATAAAACTTTATTGAGGGACACTGAAATTTGAATTTCATGTAATTTTCATGTGTCACAAAAGGTTATCCTTCTTTTGATTTGTTCCAACCATTTAAAAATATACAAGCCACTCTTAGCTCATGGGTCACATGTTTACTGCACATGTAACCAGGCACTGTCTTTGCACTTCATGTTTGTTCTTGCAACAATGCTTTTAGATAGACACCATTGCTCTTTTTGTTTTACAAATGAGACAACTTAGGCATAGAGATATGAAATAACTCACTTCCTCGTCTTGTTCTGGAGTAGAACCAGAATTATCCCACAAGTCTGCCATGGATTCTAACAGGAAGGAGAAATTCATAGGCATAAACACAAGGCGTTGAAGAAATTTCAGATGACAGAAGGATCATCCCTAAATCCAAAAGGCCTGTGGGAAAGGAAGCAGAGGAAAGGGAAGAAATGGCCAGAGAGGGAGTGGATCTTTAGGTTTTGAAGGAATAGTTACGCTTGTCTTCTTATCAGCCTCAAAAAGATGCCCATGTCTTTAGCAGGCACGGAGCAGGAGCATGGCAGAGTCCCGGCTCAGATTACCAATGACCAGCTCTTGGACACAGCTTATGGGTGGGGACCCCAGCCACGGCTCCAGTTAGACTCTTTTGCTAGACCAGAGATGGAATTTAAGGTAAGCTAGAGGAAGTGAAAGGCTTATGTTTCTCACATACCTATGTTTATGGATTGAATGTCACAACTACTCGCTTGCTGAACATGTTTTTCAGGAGGATAGGGGCCTAGGACGTGAATATCAGCACAGAATAATCCCTGGTTCATTCCCACCACCAGCCTCAGTGTGTGGTTCTGGTACTGCCTCCGTGGCTTCATCCTGACACACTGCTCCCCAAACTCAGTGACAGTGTCTGTTAAATCTGTGCCCCCCAGCTGGTGCACAGCAAGCTGTCCGTGGCAGAAAGGCATTTGGAGGGGTGATTTGTTTCTCTGATTGCTATTTTTTAAGTCTCTACACCAGTGCCAAAGGGCATTGAAATCTATTAAGAGAAACCAGAGAGACAGCTGTAGCCATAGCCAAAAAGAAGTCTTCCCAGTTTATGTTAAGAGTTTTTGCTATAGCTTTCAACTCCCCACCAATTTCCTAATTATGAAAACAAACAGTGAAAAGTAGAAGAGTAAGAAGTAGGTAAAGCTATTAAGATGAAGTTATCTTTTCAAGCAGGTAAAGGAATCAAATGAAAGGGGAGGAAAAGAGTTATGGTTCAAGTGCATGAAACAAATTCAAGCCAGACAAAACCAGAGCTTAATAATTCATGTGGTAAAAGTAATGGCATGATTTAAATATAAAATTATTTTTAAGGAATTTAAAATAATGTGTATATGAAAATGAGTATCAACAAAAAAGGACCAAATGACTTTGGAGCCCCTGTGTGGCTAAATCAGTTAAGCATCGGACTCTTGATTTCAGCTCAGGTCATGATCTCACAGTTTGTGGGATCAAGCCCCAAGTCGGGCTCTGCACTGACAGCGTGGAACCTGCTCCGGATTCCCTGTCTCCCTCTCTCTCTGCCACTCCCCCGCTCGTGCTTGCTCTCTCTCTCTCTCTCAAAAATAAACATTAAAACAATTTTTAAAAGGACTAAATGACTTTAAGAATGAATAAATAAATCCTAAGCCAATATAGTGTGTTCAGATAGCAAAACAGACTAAAAATTTAAGAATAGAAATTATGAAATTAAAATAAGGAAGCTAATTTATAAATAAAGTTTTTATTGAAGTATAGTTGACATACAGTGTTATATTAGTTTTAGGCATTCAACATAATGATTCAACATTTATCTACATTACACTATACTCACCACTGTAAGTGTTGTTACTGTCTGTCACCATACAACGTTTTTACAATATTATTGACTATATTTCCTACGTTGCACTTTTCATCCCTGTGACTTATTTATTTTATAAGCCAAAGTTTGTACTTCTTAATCCCCTTCCCCTATGTCACTCATTCTCTCACCACTCTTTTCTCTGGCAAACACTAGTACTAACTCTGTATTTATAAGTCTATTTCTGTTTTTTTTTGTTTGTCTGTTTTGTTTTTTAGATTCCATGTAGTAATCAAATCTTATGGTATTTGCCTTTCTTTATCTGACTTATTTCATTTAAGGTCTATCCATGTGTCACAAATGGCAAGAAATCATTCTTTTTTATGGCTGAGTAATATTCCATGAATATTACCCCATCTTCTATATCTATTCATCTATCGATGGGCACTTGGGTTGCTTTTATATCTTGCCTGTTATAAATAATGCTGCAATAAACATAGGAGTGCATGTATCTTTTCAAATTAGTGCTTTTTTATTCTTTGGGTAAATACCCAGAAGTTGAATTGCTGGGTTGTATGGTAGTTCTATTTTTACTTTTTGAGGAACCTCCACACCCTTTTCCACAGCGGCTGCCCCAATTTGGATTCCCACCAACAGTACACAAGGGTTCCCTTTCCTCCACATCCTCTCTAACACTTGTTATTTCTTGTCTTTTTGATATTAGTCATTTTGATTGGTGTGAGGTGGTATCTCATCATGGCTTGATTTGCATTTCCCTGATGATGGGTGATGTTGAGCCTCTTTTCGTGTATCTGTAGGTCTTCTTTGGAAAAATGCCTATTCAGGTCCTTGTCCATCTTTTTAATTGAATTATTTTGGTTTTTAGTGTTGAATTATATATGTTTTTTAGATATATTTTGAAAGCTCCTTCTCAGCTATAGGGAAGCTAATTAATTTAAAATGTAAAGAATTTCTTAAAGAACATTGAAATAAGTAAAACCAAAAGATCAAAAATGTTGAAGATAAAATAGTGACTGCTAATAGCAGGATAAAAAAAAGAAAAATATTAAAGGGAAAGAACAGTAATAAAAAGATTAAAATCAAACACCATATTTGAAAAATAAAATATTGTTTAAAACACCTATAAAATAAAAGCTTAGAAAGTTTAAAAAGATTAAAAGCAAACAAATATGAAAAGATTAGAAAGATAAAACTAGAAAACTGATAAAGACTTAAAAGGTGAAAAAATAAGATAACACCATTTGAAATAATTCAAAGCAACATAAAATCAGAATAAACAGAGAATCCTAAAGTACAAAGGTAAAATTATTTCAGACTAATCCTTAATTAGGAAAAATATACTCATGACAAATGGCCAAGGGTGAGTGTCTAAGCATGAACTTAGGGCTGAAGCAGCCCTCCAGGGAGGCAAAAGGGGGTCCAGGGTGGGAGCAGAGAAAGTGGGCAGGAGTTGTGCTCCATGCAGGAGCCCCTTGAAGGATGGTCCGGGAGGAGCCACGCTGCAGGAATAAGCAGCTGACAGCCAAATCTGTCAAGCCAACTGGGCTGCCAGGAGGCCCCTTCACCCCCTTATATGTTCCAGTCATAGCTGCAGCAGTCAATAATGGTCTGTGGTGACATCAGGCACCTTTTTAACTTAGGGTCACAGACAGCATAGGACAGGAGTAAGTGAACACACCAGTTTTGAATGCAAGTTAGCTTACCCTTCTTAGATACACGCTCCTAGGTAAATTTCCCAAGTTCTCTAAGGCTCAGGCTTCTCATGAGGAAAGTGAAAATAGTTTACCTACCTCATGATGCTATTTGGAAGATTCTACACACTAAAGCTTACAAATTCTGTTACAAGAAATCAACAAAGGATAGTCTTTATCATTAACTCACTAGGAGGAAAAAGGTCCAAATATTTACCTTGCAGCTATACAGAAAAAAAATTTTTTTTAAGGTGTTAAGATTTCTTGAAGGAGAACCAGAAAAGGTTGAACCATGCCATCTTTTTCTTTTTCTTTTTTTTTTTTTTGGCTTAAAATTACACAAATTTATTATCTTACATTTCTGGGGCTCAAAAGTCCTAAAATTATCAGCAGAGCTAAATTCTTTCTGTAGACCATAGGGGAGAATCATTGTCCTTGCCTTTTCTAGTCTCTAGAGGCACGTGTGTGTGCTCTCTTTCTCTTTCCCCCTTCTTCCCTCTCTCCCATCCCCTCACCCCCATCTCTCACTCATTTCTGTAGTCACAATCTCCTTCTCTGACCCTCCTGAACCTCCCCACTCCCCACCACCAAGAAATCCTGATTATATCAGGGCCACCTGGACAATCAAGGATACTCTCTCAATCTCAAGATCCTTAACTTAATCATATATACAAAAATCCTCTTGCCATGTAAAATGATATATTTGCAGGTTATAGGTATTGGGACATGGATGTCTTTAGGGGACCGTTATTCTGTCTACCATATCCCCTATAAGGATTAGCCTAATACCATCTTAAGATGCCCTACATTAAGCTGTACCTCGTATTAGGGGAGGATTATTTACATCTACCTCAGAGGAACTTCTACCATGTCAGACCTCTGCAGTTGAGAATATTCCCCTTACTTTTGACATATGCAAATGGAGCCCAGTGCTCAGTCCAGGGGCAAAGAGAGAGCCCTCCCCAATAAGCGTATGGAGGAATGGGGCCCAGCGGTTTGTGGTGAAAGTCAAAGGAACACTGCACTCTGGGCATGTTACTGCCTTAGCTGTCTAGGAATTCATAAGAAAGGTAAAACAGTGAGAACTTATTGGAAGGAGGAAGGAAACTCAACCAACTTCTTCACCTTTCTCAGCTGCACTTATATAGACTCGTGTGTGTGTGTGTGTGTGTGTGTGTAAAAGCACACAACAAAATTCACCATCTCAACTATCTTAAAGTGTACAACTCAGTGGCATTAGTACACTTATAATGTTACTCAGCCATCACCACTATCTATTTTGAGAACACTTTCATCACTGCAGAAAGAAACCCTGTACCCATTAAATAGTCACTCCCCATTTCCCTCTTTTCCAACCTTTGGCAACCACTCATCTACTTCTGCCTGTATAGAATTTCATATTCAGATAGTTCATATAAATAGAGACATACAAAATGTGGTCTTTTGCATCCGGCTTCTTTCACCTAGCACAATGTTTTCAAAGCCCATCCATATTGTAGTGTATATCAGTACTTCATTATTTTTTGTGGCCAAATAATATTCCATTTTATGGATATACCTCCTTTGTTTATCTGTTCATCAGTTGATGGACATTTGGATTGTTTCCAACTTTTGGCTATAGTGAGTAATGCTGCTATAAGCATTCATCTATGAGTTTTTGTTTGAATCTTTATTTTCAATTATTTTGGGTACACACTTAAGAGTGGGATTGGAAGGTCATATGATAATTATGTGTTTAATGGGCCATCTTTTTTTATTAAAAATTTTTTTGTAATGGACCATCTTTTAAAAATACAATGTAAATAAAACTTAAGTAAATTCAACAAAAAAACATTACCATATTCAAGTAGGGAATATGTCCTCTCAAGGAGAAGATGGCAAAAGAAAAAGGGACAAAAGAGGAAAGAAGGAGGAGAAGATGAAAGGAAAGAGAATAAAAATAGAAGGAGGAGAAGATGAAAGGAAAGAGAATAAAAATAAAAGGAAAAACCATGAATTAGTTGGGATATAGGTTCAGGCCTGTAAAAGAAACCAAAATAACAGTAGCCTGAGCAAAATAAGAGTGTATTTTTTAATGATGTAAAATGGGGCCAGGGCTTCAACAGCTTCCCAAATGGCAACTCCAGTCTCTACCATCACATCTACACTTAGGGTGGCTAACTTGTCCCAGTTTGCTAGAGACCTTTCCAGTTTTAGCTCAGAAGGTCCTGAGTCTCAGGAACCTGTACAAACAGGTTGGTCACCCTGTAATATTCCATCCAGTAGGAGGGGGAAAGGAGGAAGTGCAGGTCATGCCTTCCTTTTAAAGATATAACCTGGAAGTATACTTATTGTTTTCTTTTCATATCCTACTAGCCAACAATTAGTCCACCTGGCCACATCTAGTTATAGAAAGGCTCAGATTTTGACCTGGAGCTGAACAGCTATGGTCCAGCTAAAACTTAAGGATTCATTACTAAAATAGGATAATGGACAGGCAGAGACAACCAGCTGTCTCTACCAACATACATGACAAAGAGAGGTACAGGGACACAATGGAAGTAGAGAGAGCTGTGCAAGGAAAACAGGGAGCTATGTCATTAGGTTTGTCATTGCTGAGGTTTATAAGTCTAATTGTTAAGAGATTATCTCCTATTTGAATACTTTATGATTCTACCATCTGGTAGTAGTACAACCAACAGGTGACTATTAAATTTGTTCCTTTTCCTTCCATCCTTCCTTCCTTCCTTCCTTCCTCCTTCTTTTTTTTAAGTTTATAGATTTATTTATTTATTTATTTATTTAGAGAGAGAGAGAGAGAGAGAAAGAGAGGAGGAGGGGCAGAGAGAAAGGAAGAGAGAGAATCCCAAGCAGATTCTGTGCTGTCAGCATAGAGCCCGATGGTTCTCATGAACCGTGAGATCATGACCTGAGTGAGCCTAAATCAAGCATCAGAAGCTTAACTGACTAAGCTACTCAGGTGCCCCTCTTCCTTCTTTTTAATAAGGAACATCCTTTATCTGTCAAGATCTTGGCAGCAAATGGCAGGTTCAAGTGAAACAACTGAGGAGAATGTAATGAATGGACTATCTACGGGGTGAGGATAGGGTTCAGGTTAATCACAAGAATGGTGCAGTACTCTAAGGCTAGCAACTATGTAGAGCCATCATGCCCCCCGTCTCAAGGGCAAGAGGAGGAAGCGGTTACTGGGGCCTGGGAGGAGCAGCTGTGGTTGTAGGAGACTGCCACCCAGCATGAGTTATGACCTCCTCTGAAGGAATATAGTTAACTCACGTCCAGCAGGGAAAGAAGAGCCTGGAGAATAAACACTCCAACCATTCTCTCTTCCTACCTCCAATCTCCTCCCCAATAGGAGAGTCAGCCTCCTGGGGCACAGAGATAGGAGGAGGCAAATCTGGAGGGGCAGATACAAAATACTCAACAAATCAACTTTTCATTAAAACAGCTCAAGTGTACAGAGTTAATAAGCATGATTTAAATTAATAAATAAATAATAAATAGAAGTAATAGTTACTTTACCTTTTAAATTAGCCTTAATATTATTAATTATAACTTCATCTAATGCTAGTCTCATATAGAGAACTTGATTTGCAATTCCCTATGGAACTCATCTTCAATCTTATTTTGAAGCCTAATCTAAGACTTGTGCTTACCCACCAGACTCACTTGGTAGATTCCTGTCTCTGTTTTCAATAGGGTATTTTACCACATTATGAAAAGTATTTTATTTACCCCTGTAATTATCCCCTTAACATGGCTTATTAGCTATGAATGCATGAATATGAATGCATCCCCCATAATAAAAACAAACAAATCAAAACATTTTGTGGGCATGTGTTCATCCTGGGATTCCAGTGATTTGTTTGAAAATAGATTCAAGCTCCCAGAAAGTCACTGATCTTCAAAATTCTACCTTCCATTATAACAAAAACATGTAAATTAGTATGACAAGCACTAATTCCCTAGCTAATCAACGGACAAAGGGTATGAATAAACAATTTTTAGAAAGAGGATAAGAAATGTTCAGCTTTACTAGTGATCAAAGAAAAGTAGATTTTAAATAATCAGATTCAAATTTGGTCACCAGCAAATTAGCAAAATCAGAATTTTTAAATCTTATCCAATCTATCAAGGGTGCAGAGAAACAATGTAACTTGTCCAATCTTTTGGAAAGCATTTTGACAATACGTATCAAGACTCTTTACAATATTAATACATTTCCAAAATGGAGCATGTGCCATGTGCCAGGCCCTTTTCTTGCAGGGTTTTCACCAGGTTTTCTATAGTTAAAAAAACACACATTTCTTCTCTGTCTTGGTGTGGAGGGGCATGGAGATGGATAATAAACAGTCAATAAATCAACAGGAAAAATTCAGGTAATGATAAATTCCACAAATAAAATAAATGTGTTTGTGGGAGGCAGTACAGAGAGGAACTTGTCAGGGAAGTCACCTTTCAAGAAATAAATGCCAAGTTGAGACCTACATGAGTAAGAGAAGCCAGTTGTGGGAAGATCTGGGTGAACAGAGTCCCAGGTTCAACTGAAGATGGCACCATTCTACTTGGGAGCCAGCCTGTGCACCTAGGAAGTAACTGAAGGCCTGTGTGGATGGCACCAGGAGGGAGAAGAGACCAGACAAATGACAGGCCATTGCAAGGGGATGTAGGGTTGGGTTTTACTCAGAATATGATGGAAGTCACTGGAGAAGTCTAAACTGGGAGTGATGGGAATTAGGAAGTTCACTCTGTAATTCTGTATCTACTAACTTAGAAGTATGTCCAGGATGTAGTATTTTAGATCCAACCCTGCACTGGAGTTTATAGCACTCTGATGGAGCACAGGCTTGAAACAGAAATGAAGTCAAGTTATCAAAAAAGTTGTCTATGTTGCATGTCTGAGTTGCAGTGTGCTATAACTTTTGTGTTTATATAAAGAGGCAGTGTGACTCTTCGGGCCTCTTTGCCTCAGCTCCAGTAGCAAGGTGATGAAGAGAAGGTGATCATTGGGAAAACATGGCAATGAGACTCACATGTTGTGCTGCTGCTGTCTGTTTAAGGCCTACCATCTTCAGAAGTTGGCCTGTGGCAAGTGTGGCTTCCCTGCCAAGTAAAAGAGAAAGTATAACTGCAGGTCTAAGGTTGAAAGATGAAATACCATGGGGGCCAGTCAAATGAGGCACTGAAAGATTGTATGCTGCAGATTTAGGTGTGGATTCCATGAAGGAATAACATCTAAACCCAAGAGAGCTAGTGTTGCAGCATTCAGTTCATCTTAGGGATTTCAATGATTAGTCACAATACCTATTTTGGTTTAAGATGATGATGATGATGATGATAAATAAAGAAGTGCTATGTATTTCTATGGGTCCAATAACTGCAGCCAGACTGCCCAGGCTTGAGCCCCAGAATCTCAGCAACCTTACTTAGTGGTTACATATGTATCACTAATAAGTCAGTGTATCAGTCAGGATAGGCTAGATTATGCTACAGTAATAAATGACTCCCAAGTCTCAATAGCTCTAGCAGCAAAAGGGCATTTCTCTCCTGTGCTACATGTTTGTTTGTTTGTTTTAATTTTTAAGTAGGTTCCATACCCAGTGTGGAACCCAGTGTGGGACTTGAACTCACAACCCTGAGATCAAGACCTGAGCTGAGATCAAGAGTTGGACGCCTAACTGACTAAACTGCCCTGGTGTTCCACATGCTACATGTTTTTTGAGGACTAGGCTATGTCTCTATGCCATGTTGTTTTTACTTCAGGACCCACGCTGATGGAGCAGACTTTATATGGAGTATTGTAGGCCACTGTGGCAGAGGGGAAAGAAATGTGGAGAATCATGGGCTAGATCTTAAAGCTTCTACTTCAAAGCGATCTACTTCACTTCTGCCAACATATTATGTTCCTCCTGAGTTTGACAGTGTGGGATTGGGGACTTTCACAGAAGAAAGAGAAAGGGGAAAGTGAAGGGAGAATAAAGGAGTAAGTCTTTCAACGCAGCACCTAAGAACAGAAATTACCTGCTTCTTGAGGGTCATGTTAAGGGGATACAGAACATGGATGAATTATTTCATGGTGATGTTAAAGATGCCATTATTAGCACCATCAAGTTCCAATTCTCATGGAAATAGCCTTTGTGGTGAACCACAAAAGTGAGCACAGCCATGAAGGGAATGCCATTCATGAAGAGCATCTGTGAGTGGCCTTACATACTCCATATAAAGTCTGCTTTATGAAGCATGAAAGCGTGAAAATGGGGCAGGATGTTGGCATGGTTGTGTCTGTGACTCTTCTCTTTCTATGTCTCTCAAAGCTCACATGCAATCTGTCAGCAAAGACTTCAAAATATATCTATCATCTGACTGCCTCCCACCAGCTCTACTGCTACCTTTATCTCCCACCTGGACCACAGCAATAGCCTCCTAATTGGACTCCAAACTCCTACTCTTGCCCCAAGGAGCATCCTGACCAAACATATGTCAAGTCATCTATTTCTGAGTCTGAAAATCTTCCAGCGGCTTTCCATTTCACTCAGACTAAAATCCAAAGTGCTTGCAGTGCCTGCAAGGACCAACACTGGTCTTCTGTTACCTGTTAGGCCTTAGCCGTCTTTATTCACTGTGCTGCAGCCACTCAGACCTTCATGGGACATGACAGGTACACCCTGCATCAGGGCACTTACTGGTCTCTCTGCTGGGAACACTCTTCCCCCAGGTACCCACATGCATGTTCCCACACATCCTCGGGTCTTAGTCCAGATGTCACCTTCTCACTTAGAACCCCATTCATAGCATTTATTGTCTTCTGGTATTCTGTATAATACACAAATTTATTTTCCCTATCTCCCCACTGGCCTGTGAGCTCCAGGGGGTCAAGAATTTTTTATGCATTATTTATTACTGTACCCCAGTGCCTAGAATAGGGGCTGGCACATAGTAGATGCTCAGTTAATCTTTGTTAAGTATTAAATGACTCCACTGTAGCTGAGAAATAAAAAATTTAGCTGTAAATGTCCTTAGAGTAACTCACATCTGCAGTAAATCAGCTTTCCTACCTGTCTCCCATTTCATAGCTAAGGTCACCATCCACCCCATGGTTCAAGCCAGAAAACCTGGAAATATCCTGGATTCTTCTAGCCCCTTTTTAAGCATCACAAGTCCTACTTTATATTCCTTATTGTTTCCAAACCTTTCCATTTCCCTCTATCTCCTCTGTCGCTACTCTGGATCAAGCCACCATCATCTCTCCTCTTGATTAAGAGAACAGTCTCCTGACTCACCTCCCTGCTGCTGCTCTCATTTCCTCCTAATTCATGATTTGCTTAAACTTGCTTAAACCATTCAATGACTGGTGTATGCTCTCAGGATAAAATCCAAACTCCTGACATGGCTTAAAACTCCTTTCCGTCTGGCTCAGTATAACTCTTTAGCCTTCATTCTCTGGGCCTTTACACTTGCTCTTCCCTTGGCATAAAACCTTCTCTTGATCCCGTCTTTGCCTGGCTAAGAGCTGCAGTGTCACTTCTTCCACAAAACTGTGGCTGCGAACCATGTACAGCACTCATCACCCTCTCCGTTGACTATCCTCCCACCTCACACACCCACCCTAATCTCTGAGCTCTGAGAGCAGGAGAATGAAGGTTTGGTGCTCAGCCTCCCCTGGGAGCATCAGAGAGATGGCACTGGAGCTGCATTTCAAAGGTGAGCAGAAATTATTACCGCCTTTGCCAGCATTCCCCACCACAGTGGTATATTTGTTACAACTGATTAACCTACATTGACACATCATGCTCATCCAAAGGCCATAATTTACATTACATTCACTGTTGGTGTTGCACATTTTATATATAAATGTGTATATGATGCTGCATAATGACATGTATCCATCATTATAGTATCACACAGAGTAATTTCACTGCCTTAAAAATCCTATGTGCTCTGCCCATTTATCCCTCTGCCTGAGTTTCCGTCCCTAGCAGCCATTGATCTTTTTACTATCTCCATAGTTTTGCCTTTTCCAGAATGTCATACAGATGGAATCATACAGTATGTAGCTTTTTCGGATTAGCATCTTTTACTTAGTAGTATGCACTTAAGAATCTTTATCTAGGGGCACTTTGGTGGCTCAGTCGGTTAAGCATCTGACTGGCTCAGGTCATGATCTCGCAGTCTGTGAATTCGAGCCCCATGTCAGCTCTGTGCTGACAGCTTGGAGCCTGGAGCCTATTTTAGATTCTGTGTCTTGCTCTCTCTCTGTCCCTTCCCCACTCATACTCTTTCTCTCTCTCTCTCTCTCTCTCTCAAAAGTAAATAAACAGTTAAAAATTTTTTTGATAAAGTTAAAAAATAAAATAATAAAAAAAGAATCTTCCATGTCTTTTCATGGCTTGAGAGCTCATTCTTTTTTAAGTTCTGATTATCTGGATATATTACAGTTTATCCATTTTTTTTTTCTGCCGAAGAACATCTTGGTGGCTTTCAAGTTTGGGCAACTACTGATATATTAAAGCAATAAAGCTGATATAAACATTTGTGTGCAGGTTTTTTATGGACATAAGGTTTCAACTCCTTTGGGAAACGCCAAAGAGCACAATTGCTGGGTCCCGTGGTAACAATATATTTAGTTTTTTAAGAAATTGTCAAACTGTCTTCCAAAGTGACCATACCATTTTTCATTCCTACCAGCAAGGAATGAGAGTTCTTAATGTTTCACATCCTCACCAGCATTTGGTGTTGTCAGTGTCTTGGATTTTAGCCATTCTGGCAGGTATATAGTGGCGTGAAAAATGGTTTTGAGGATGCCACATGGCAGGTAAGTGGACCAATGAGAGGATTTTACCTTTCCAAAGCCTCTCATCATGGCAACTATGTCCTCAAATCTGATTTATTACTGGCTCTAATAGCCAAGTTCAGCTAAGTCAAGTAAGTCAAAATATGCTTTTTTTGGAAGTAAGATGTTTAAACAGAAAAAAATATTTAAGGTGGTCTATTCAATAGTTTGTTTGTTTCATGAATACTTCCTCAACTTTTTAAGATTAGGTATTACTTCCCTATAGCTCTTGTTAAACCAGGAACTGTAAGGATTAAACCTGTTCCCCTAAATATGGAAGAGGTAAACCAGTTTTACTTTCCAGAGCTTTTGTGATTTGGGGGGAATGCCTCTCTCACTTTAGGCAAATGAGATGGAGTTTTGAAAGGCTATCGCTCTTAAAAATCACTGACAGTGAAAACCTTTTACCATCTTAGTTTAACCTCTTGATCTCATCACTTCAACTGTGAGCCCTGGGCAGTTTAAAATGTGTGACTCTTTGTCCCTTATATACATGTTTCCTTTCTCACAATGCAAACCCTGTCTTCCTTGACATATTAGAAGGGTATTTTTCTTCATTTCCAAAGGAAAGTGCTATGATAATTTGCTATTTCAAAATTAATTTTCTAAATACTGTTGTGGCATATGTATGCATTAAAATATGTATAGCTAAACATCTCTTCTTTCATGAAAACAGTATTTACTTGTTATTTTCATTAATAATGAATGATGAATAATAATGAATACTGATATAACTTTCACTAATGAAAATACCATTTATGTAAATATGTTATTATTTTACCTACCTATCCATCTATAAAACTGTGTGGTAAGTATTACTGGAGCAATCTTATCTGTGAGTAAACTGAGACCCATAGAGATTAGATAATGTGCCCAATCATTCAGTAAATGATGACCCAAGACTCGTGCATGACTCAAAGCCCTTGTTCCTTCCACTGTATAAGTACCTCTCCTTGTGTCTGTTGTTTCACAATGTGATTTTTTTATTTAAAAAAATTTTTTAATGTTTATTTATTTTTGAGACAGAGAGAGACAACGCATGAACTGGTGGTGGGCAGAGAGAGAGGGAGACACAGTATGAAGCAGGCTCCAGGCTCTGAGCTGTCAGCACAGAGCCCGACGTGGGGCTCGAACCCACAAATGGCGAGATCATAACCTGATCTGAAGTCAGATGCTTAACCGACTGAGCCACCCAGGCGCCCCTATGCAATTAAGAGCTTTCAGCAACACTGTTAATAATACCACAAAAAAGACTCCTTCACCCCCAGAAAGCTCTTAGAGGCTAAAAGGGCTTTGTGGGAGATGTACATGATGACAAAAGTAGAGACCTGAGGGGGTAGGACCTAGAAACACAGTCAATTGGTTGTGGATACATCGTCATACAGATGGGAAAGTTTAGGAGAGTCTTTGGAACACCTCCCAGATGGTATAAGTACAGCTTACTCCTAAGGTAGAGCCATTCAGTTGGATTTATGTTCATTTAATAGGTCATTAGCATTTCTTTGGTCTATTTTAATGTTGTTTGTTTTATTTTTTAAATGTTTTTAATGTTTTTTTATTTTTGAGAGAGAGAGAGAGAGAGCGAGAGAGCAAGCACACATGTGGGGGAAGGGCAGAGAGAGAAGGAGACACAGAATCCGAAGCAGGCTCCAGGTTCTGAGCTGTCAGCACAGAGCCCAATGCTGGGCTTGAGCCTATGAACTGCAAGATCATGACCTGAGCCAAAGCTGGATACTTAACCGACTAAGCAACCCAGGTGCCCCCAATGTTGTTTATTTTCAATCTGTAAACTCTTGGATAGTTGATTAGAAGATATAGATGCAAAAAAAATATTTAAAATTTTTTCTTAGTTTTCTTTTAGCACTGTTATAGTTTTATTTTTTCCTGCTTAAATCTTTGAACTTCTGGTATAAAGTGTCATGTAGAAATTCAATTTTACCTTTTTTCAGATGACTATCCAATATTTGCTGTGGGATCATTTGTCATATTTGTAACCACCCAGTGTCATTTGAATCCCATTTTTGGATTTGGGGATGTCCTCATGTTATGTGCCCTGACTCCTCAAAGTATGAGACAACATTCAATTCAGATTTACCCCCATACCTAAAACAAAACAAAACAAAACAGACAAAATATATGAAACAATAGTTTTCAAACATAACATTATGTGGCGCATGGCCATGATTCCTGAAAAAGGGGAAGCAAGTGAGATGAGCCCTACAATTGCCCAAGGCTACATTTTTGAGAGTTTTTAGTCCACAATTCAGGGAGTGGGAACCCAGGCAAAGCTTCGAGGCTTCCTTGAATTGAAGAGATAGACTTAGGAGACTGTGGTGGCTAAGGCAGCTAGAATTCACAGAGTGGAGAACCAGAGGGGGAAAGAGCTGCATACACAAAACAGTTCTGGATAACTGTAAAAGGTCCACTTTGAGTGGTTGGCTAAATGTTCTAAATACTCAGAACACATGTATGTATGTGGGTATGTATGTATGTAATCTACCCAAAACTAGGGAAATAACTGTCTAAAAGGAATACAACCACCAGAGTTTGCAGAGAGCCAGGATTCGCCAACAATTGGACCAGGCAGAGAAGAATATGTCACCATTCATGTGGTATTAGGTAAAGTTCTCAGAAGAGCAAAATAAGCCGTGGACAAATTGCCTCAATAGTGTGATAAATCACTATAACAAAGCTTAGTGCTATTTATAGGAATACAAAAAGTATTCCAGGAAAGCAAAATTCACAATGTCCGGCATCTGATCAAAAAACCACCAGACATACCATCCACAATGATAAGAAAAATCAATCCATTGAAACAGACCCACACATGTCATGGATAATAGAATCAGGAGACAAGGACACTAAAATAATTATTAACAATATATCCCATATGATCAAGAAGGTAGAGGAAAGCAGAAACATGTCAGGCAGAGAGACATGGAAAATATACAAAAGACCCAAATTAAAGTTCTAGAGATAATAAAAACCAATGTCTGAAATGAAAAATACCATGGGAGAGATTAGCAGCAGATTAGATACTGCAGAAGAAAAATTAGTAAGCTTGAAATCATAGCAATAAAAATGATCTAAAATAAAACACAGTGAGAAGACTGGAAAACTAACAGGGATTCAGAGAGCTGTAGGGCAACTTCAGGTGGCTGAATATAAGTCCAACTGGAGTATGAGAAAGAGAAAAGATAGAGAGGAAAATAAAACAAAACAAAAACATTTGAAGTAATGACTGGTTTTTTCAAATTATTTGAAAATTTGTAAATCTACAGATCCAAGAAGCTCAACAACTTTAAGCAGAAGAACATGAAGAAAATTATCTCAAGGCACATGATAATCAAATGAAACTCACCATAATAGCCACAATACAAGAAATGTTAAAGGAAGTTCTACAGACAGGAAAAAAAAAGATACCAAATGGAAACCTGGATCTACATAAAGGAGTGAAAAACCCCAGAAATGGTAACTACATGGGTAAACATTTAAGGTTTTTCTTATTATGTTAATCTCTTTAATAGAAAATTGATTTTAAACAAAATAATAAAAATGTATTTTGGGCCTTATGACATATGTAAAGGTAAAATGCATGAAAATCAAAATATCATAAGGACTGAAAATGGCAGAGTAGGGAGGTTTAAAACTCTGTTCCTCTTTTTTTTTTTTCAATGTTTCTTTGTTTTTGAGAGAAAGGGACAGAGGATCTTAGGCTCCCATCTCCATGCTGACAGCAGGGAGCCCCCTGTGGGGCTTGAACTCATGAGCAGTGAGATCATGACCTGAGCCAAAGTCAGGGGCTTAACTGACTGAGCCACTCAGGCACCCAAAACTCTGCACCTCTTCTAAAGCAATGATTAAGTTTGTAAAAACTGTCTGAATGAACTTTTACAGAACTTTAGAACATAATGAAAACTTATAACAACCAGGGAATGCTAAATGCAGAAAGAAGCTGCTGAACTGTAATAGAGCATTGTTTAGCATTTTTCCTTACCTGCCTACCATCCCCCACCTCCCAGATCAGCAGCAGTCACAAAATAAGTCTCAATAAATTTAGAAGGATTGAAACCATACAAAGCATATTCTTTGACAACAATAGAATAAAATTATAAATCATTAACAAAAGAAAAACAAGAAAATTAATGAAGTACAAATTAAACATCCTTAAATAATCACTGGGTCAAAGAAGAATCACAAGAGAAATTAGAAAATATCTTGAGACAAGTGAAAACAAAAACACAACATACCAAATCTTAGGGCATGCAGCAAAAACAGTGCACATAGGAAACAAAAGATCTCAAAACAATAACTGTACACCTTAAGAAACTAGGAAGAGGAGAAAAAAACTAAATCCAAAGCTAGCAGAAGAAAGAAATAAAGATTTGAGATCATTGAAATAGAGGTTAGAAAACAATAGGGAGAATTAATGACACCAAATGTTGTTTCTTCGAAAAACAGCAACAAATATAACAAACCGTTAACTACACTAACCAAGAAATAAAAGACTCAATAAAATTAGAAGGGAAAGTGGGGATATTATTATCAACCTTATAGAAATAAAAAGAATTATGAGAAAATACTATGAACAATTATACACCAACAAATTAGATAACATATGTGAAATGGACAAGTTCCTAGAAACACACAAACCACCAAAATTGACTGAAGAAAAAATATATAACCTAAACATACCTATAATAAGTAAAGAGATCGAATCAGTCATCAAAAACTTCCCAGTACAGAAAACCCCAGGACTAGATGACTTCATTGGTAAATTCTACCTGGTTCATTTAGGCATATTGTCCTGCCTTCTCCCTTTTTTCTTTCCAGGTATTTGTGCTCTGTCTTTGAATGCCAAGCCTGATTTTTCCAGCTGTGTGTATGTGCCCAGACTTCTCTGTGGTAATGCTGTGTTCACCAGAGAAATCTGCCTGGCGCATCTGTTGATCTCACAGATCTGCCTGGTATCTCTGGTTCCTTTCAACCATGCCTGGTCATGTCCACTAAGCTGAAAATGGATCCTGGGCATAACAGAGACAAAGGCAAGGATACAGATAATCTGGAGAGAACTGTGTAAAGAAGGAAGTCGGTTTAGAATATACATGAAAAGGGAATCAGTAAGGAACATGGGAGTAATAGATTCAAACTGTCAAGGATCAGTTCAATATCTATTGAGGAACTGCTATTAACTAGTGCTACTAAGTATAGATTCAAAGAAAATAAGATAGGATAGAAAAATCCCAGGCAGAATCTTTGAATGAGAAGGTAGGCGAGCCTAGTTGAGATGCAGGGAATGCACAGAGATTGGGGTTAAGAGTGAGTCAAAGGCAGGTGTACCCAGTATCATGGTCATCTAAGGGCCAAAAGTTTCAAACAGTAGATCAAAGTCAGCCAGTTTTTATCAAAAGAGTAATAAAAACAAACAAAATTGCCTTTTCCTTTCTACTTTGGATGTAGAAAACTTCAAGAGAATTTGGTTCTCACTGTAATGATGAAAACGAGCTGAGTTATCTACAGAATCATGGTTAAGTCCATTAGAAGCTCCCAAAGAAACCTAATAAATGATAATCCATGAAGTGGAAAGCCTTCTTAGGAGAAAAGGAACCCATGGCTGATTTCATTCATGGCAGAGCAGCAGAAACAGCAGAAGGAAGAATCTGTGGATGCAGGTGAGAAGAAAACAGCTGAATACTATGTGAATTTCTGAAGGCAGGATGTGGTCAATGACAGTTTAGAATTCCTGGAATGTGAGGACACAGGTGAGTCTGAAACAAACTGCCAACTCTTTTCCATAGACCTTTTTACTGACTTCTCAGAAGAAAGGTTAAGACAGGCCATTTGGGAGACACCCTCTGAGGCACAGAAGTGTTAGGCCTGTTGATGTCTCAGGTTGAAGCGAGAGAATGGAGAATCACTCTGGCCCTTACACTGAATATGAGGGAGCAGTTGCCTACCACTGGGGAGACACAAGTAAGCTGAGAAAGCTCCCCTGAAGAAACCCCCCAAGCACTCCAGGCCTTACACTGAGTATCAGGCAGTATCTGCTGCTTGGAGGAGATGGAAAAGCTCAGCAAGACCCCTGAAATACAGTCACATGGGATCTGCTGACCTCTGTGGGTAGAGGAAGAAAAGGAAGACAAATCTTCCAGACATTCAGTTACCAAGTCCTGTTAAAAGAAATGTTCTGATACTGCAGGGTCAGAACTAGTGTCAGACAAATGTAGCAAATGAGGAACTTACCCTTGGCACAAAAAAGGGGTATCCCCCCAAAACAGCAATTATGATAAATGATATTTTAATGCAATATTTACAAAAACCCAAAGTTACGCGAAAACATCTATGATGAGCAAAATCTAAAAATTTTAAATGCAGAAATGGTATTACTGATTTATCCTTCTGCCTCGGGCTCCAAAATATCTCAGCACAGCATTAACGGATCCTGTCTCATTTTTTATCTCAGCAAATGCCTCACTTGCCTTGCCTTAGTGCTGGACTTGACTTTCAAATAATTCAAAGTGTAATAAGCTGAATCCAGCTAACAAATGTAAAACTCAGTGCCAGATCATTTGGGACCAACTAGATTGCCCCAATATCCCACAGTACAGCTTGATAGAAGAGATATACCTTTTTTCTGAGCATCAATATTATTTATTCCAGGATCCTCTGTTATTTGACATATAATATCTGTTATTTAATTTAAAAATTCTTTTTTAAAGAGAAAGAAAAACAGATCCATTGTCAAGTGATAAAGTACGCAGTAGAACCAGACACAGAGCTGTCCTGTACGTTGGCATAATCAGCTCCCTGTTTTAAAATAACTGTGTTAAATAATATTTACTGGTAAAAGTAGACAACATATGCTAACAGGTGGGAAATTTTCCCTAGGGAGAGGAAAACTATTAAGAAGAACCAAGTAGAGGGGCACCTGGGTGGCTCAGTCAGTTAAGTCTCTGACATCAGCTCAGGTCATCATCTCACGGTTCGAGTTCAAGCCCTGCATCAGGCTCTGTGCTGACTGCTCAGAGCTTTGGATTCTGTATCTCCCTCTCTCTCTGCCCCTCCCATACTCACCCTTTGTCTCTTTCTCTCTCAAAAATAAATAAACATTAAAAAAAGAAGAAGAAGAACCAAGTGGAAATGCAAGAAATGAAAAAATATAAGAGATAATTCTTTTAAAGGGCAGGTTAGATATAGGTATCAGCCAACTTGAAGAAAGTCATTAGAAATTATATGAAACAAAATACAAAGAGGAGAAAGAGTAAAAAAAAAAAAGAAGCATCTGAGTTGTGTAGAACAATATTGAATAGTTTAATACATGTGTGCATTAAGTCCCACAGAGAAGACAGAGAGAGAATGAGGCAGAAAATATTTGAAGAGATAATGGCTGAGAATTTTTCTAAAATTAATTAAAGACATTAGCTCACATGATCTAAGAAGCTTACTGATCTAAGAAGATCAGTAAATTTACAGTGAGTTATTTACAAAGAAACTGCACCTAGACACATTAGAGCTAAATTGCTAAAATCCAAAGGTAAACAGAATATTTTGAAAGCAGAGACTAGAAGACACATTACATAGTGGGAAACAATGATAAGAATAATGTCTGGCTTCTCATCTGGAATAATAAAGACCAAGAGATAATATATTGCTGTCTTCAAAGGTAAAAGAAAAAAAATCCTGTCAATCCTGAATTCTATATCTAGCAAAAACATCCTTCAAAACTGAAGGTGGAATTAAGAGTTTTTGAACAGACAAAAGCTGAGATAATTTATCTACAGCAAATCTCCACTACAAGATCTACTGAAAGAAGTTCATTATTATAAAAAAGTGCTGGACTCTACCCAAAGGCTGCAAAAATGAATGGTTTGGATATATTTATGATACACTGAATTAAACTTTCTCTGTAAGAAGAAAAATTAAGATCACTTATTTGAAAACAGACATGAAGCCTCACTTTCCAATTTGCTTTCTTATTAAGTCCTTCCAAAGTAAGATTTTAAAGCTATGAGTGACATTTTTCTCAAAATGAATCCTCACAGAACATTGCTTAGCTTGTGGTAAGCACAAAGGGGGAGGAAGACATGTTTAAGAGGTTTAATATTAGCTTTACTATTAGTTGATTGTTCTCCTCTTATTCCATTAAGTCAAAATACAAACCAGCACTGATACTCAGTTTCCAATATTTTAAAATGTACTGAATACTTATGAAAAATATTCCTCATACAATTGTGTATGTGATGCTTATATACCTCAAGTTAAATTGATGGCTTTAACTATGCTCTAAAGCAACGTGAGTAATACAAAAATTAATATTATTAATTATAACCATGAGATGAGTCCTGGCATTAGTGCTAGGTACCATTTTGTACTTTCCCCCTTATGTTCTCTATAGTGTACATATTCCCCAAATCATTGAGCTGCTCTTAAAAACAAAAAAGAGGGGCACCTGGGTGGCTCGTTTGAGTGTCTAACTTCAGCTCAGGTCATGATCTCACAGTTTGTGGGTTTGAGCCCTGTATCAGGCTCTGTGCTGACAGCTCAGAGCCTGGAGCTTGCTTAAGATTCTGTGTCTCCCTCTCTCTGCCCGTTCTCCACTCACACTCTGTCTCTCTTTCTCTCAAAAATAAAATAAAAACTAAAAAAAAACAATTAAAAACAAAAAAAAACCAGGTTGACATTGTGTACATATTTTCTTTTCATTGATCAAATTACACAAATGGAAATGTGTAACAAAACTAAGTGGAGTATATATATCAGTCTTGGCTTAGTATTATAGGGGCAGAATTGCATAGTAAGCTTTATTTGATAATTCCTTTGATTGGTCCTTATGCTACCTAAATTGCTGAGTAAATTGTTAATCTATTTTAAAAGTTCATTATGCTGAAGGGAAATTATATTGGATGGAAAGCTGGCTTTGAAGAAGGAATGAGGAATAGCAGAGTTAAAATATTAGAAAATAAAAAGATCAGATAAGATAAATAAAAATAAAACTTAGTAGACTTAAAGTCAAACATATTTATAATTATATATTCATAATGGCCAAGAACTGAAAACTATTCAGGTATCCATCAACAGAGTATAGATATAGAAACTATGGCATATTCAGACAATGGAATACTAAATAGCAATTAAAGGGAATAAACATCTTATAGATGTATCATATGGATGGATCTCAAAAACGTGCTCAGTAAAGGAAGCTAAGCACAAGAGTACATACTATATTGTGTCATTTAAATAAAATTCAAGGACAGGCAAAGCCAATTTATGTTGATAGAAATTGGAACAAAGTTTACTCTGGGCAGTAGTATTGACTAGAAAAAAGCACTTAGAAACATTCAGGGGTGATGAAATATTCTCTGTCGGGGGATGTAAGGAGATGGAGAGTAAATACTTTAGGCTTTGAGGCACATAGAGTCTCTAGTGATTCTGTTCAGCTTTCCCATTGAAATTAGCCATAAATAAAATATAATCAAATGGGTATGGTTGTGTTATAATTTTATTTATAAACACCAAAACTTGAATTCTATATAATTTTTATGGTCATAAAATATTGTTATTATTCTTGAATTTTTCCAAACATTGAAAAAATGTTAAAAACCATTTTTCAAAGGCTGTAGAGAATTAGGTGGTGGGCCAGATTTAGCCAATGGGCTGAAGTTGTCTGACCCCTATTCTATATCTTGATAAGGTGTGGGTTATATGTATGTAGGCTTTTGTAAAAAGTCTTTTAAAAAAACAGCAAGAAGTTTACTTAGTACTGATGCTCTGCTTGCTTCATTAATTGTTACAGGTGCACCGCGTTAACAGAAATAGCATAAGATATTTACATTTTCACACAAAGACACCACTTTTGTGCTATTTAAGGAAAGGAGATTTAGACAGAAAAGATTGTATTCGAATTGTCTTGCAGTTGAGAAACGAAGGTCCAAACAAATTCCAAATTACTAGTTGCTAACTTTCTTAGTCTTTTAGAAACTTCTGATGTCCTTAGGGGTAAAAGTCAACTCAACTAGTTAGTGGCAGGATTTTGACTGGAATGCATATGCTGGAGCTTATTAACTAGTAGAAGTGATTTCTAACAATACTTCCAGGCTAAAATATGTTTGTTGGAAGTGTCAATAACCTGATGCTCAGTTCTTTATTTGCCTTGACCTCAGCATACCCTTGATCTCTCTGAATGGTTCTGAATCATTCTCCAAATTGGAATTCTCTCCTGCCTTTTTTCCAAAATGCACCTCTCTCCTGGTTCTCCTCCTGCTTGAAACATCTCTCTTCGTCTTTTCAGTGTTCTTTGCAGGTCATCTTTCTTAGGTTCTAATACCCTGTGCCAGGCTTTCCCCCAATGTGAGCAGTCTCTTCACCTTGGTTGGACCCTTAACATACCACACTAGGTGACTCCCATTCATGGATGCCCTCCTCACCTCACTTGGGCTCTAGATATTCCTTGTTGGGTTCATCTTCTGTGTGTCTACCCTTCTCACCCGCCTTGGGCTCTCCCTCCCCATGCCACGCTACTATTCCTTACTCTTTCTTCTTCAATCATTCCATGCTAAGGCAGCCTGTCCTTATGAAAACATACTTTGTTCTACACTCCTACTGTCTTCAGGACTAAAATGTTAAGGAAGAGGAAGGGAAAGAGAAGGAGAAAGAAGAGGGAAAGGAATCTTAATTACTAGATTTTTGTTTAGCTCTTTGATCCTTACAACCAATAGACCCTAAAGTATATATTGAATACTTTATTATTTACACTCATTTGAAATGCTGTGTTAATCATAAACTAATTTTTCATATATACATGGATTTGGTTCTGTATTCTCAAAAATTTTATATTTCTATTTTGATTCTTTCATTCATTGATATCGTAGTTTAAGAAGAAACATTTTTATCAAGTCATATAAGGACACAGAACTTTTCAAATCTTCTTTTATACCTGTCAGTAAAGTCTCACAGTTTTCTTCACATACATTTTATTGATTTCACATTATGTTCTTTCCTTAGGTATTTTGAGTTTTTAGGGTCCTAGATAGTTTCTTTTTTCCTATTGTATGCTTTAATCGATGCTTGTTAAGGAATAGGAATTCTTTTGATTTTTGTTTGATCTTTTATTTTACCACCTTTTTGACTTATATTAGCTCTAATAATTTGTCACAAATGCTATGGGTGTTAATGTAGTAGATTCCATTCATAGGATTTTAAAATTAATTTTCAAAAGTAACATAAGAATACATTTGCCTTATAAAAATGAGAGAATTAAAAATGATGCTAAATCACCTTAGACCAATGCCCCCAATTCTACTGTGCACCCCCCATTCCAGTCACTATTATTATAAGTATATGCTTTGTAGAACATGTATAGTGTTATTTGTGTGTATTTTCAAATATTACCAAATGCAACTTTCTTTTTCATCCAAAATGTGTTTTGCTAAAATACCCTTATTGGTACATCTAAATATATTTCATTTATTTTCAAATGTTCTACAGCTTTCTATTAGATGTATCATATTCCATTTATTAATTTTATTTATTCATTTCCCAACTGAAATGCATTTAGATTATGAAATTTTCACAACCGCAAACTGCTGAAATGAACAAATTTGTTGATGTCTCCTAATTCAATGTGTGGGTGTTATATTCAAAGGCTTCTAGGAAGTTTAACATTTAAAAAAAGAATCATGAGTATTAGTGTCTCTACATTCCTAACATTCCAAGTGGTTCAGTGTTCAGTGTGAATAGACAGTCTTTTTAGCCTCTACTTAAGTAAACATATTATTTTTCTCTTTTAACCTATTTTGGTGAATTATGGTAATTTTCTAAACTTGAAATATCCTTGTATTTATATGATAATCCTAATTAATCCTGGTGATTATTTTCTAAAGATACTGACTTTAATTTGTTGATATTTTATACAAGAATTTTCCATCTGTGTCATGAACCTCATTTATGTATACTTTTCCTTTCTTGTATTCTTCTGGTTCAGATTTGATAATAAAGTTTTACAAGTTTTATAAAATGCTTCAAATATTTTTCCATTTTTCCTGAGTTCTGGAACGATGAATATAACATAGGAATTATACGTTCTTTGAAACTTGGTACAACTAACTTATCCCTAATGATTGTTTTCCAAATTAATAGTTAATTATGTAATAAAAGTCTTCTATACCCCCACTTATTTTAAAAATCGGAGAAGCCCATTTCTGGGGTAGATATATTTGTATCTTCTGCTTCTATTACAAATTGTCAAAATTTTCCCATAGTTCTGATATTTAGTCTTAGCTATGTTTTCAGAGTGATACTAGTTCAGAGCGTTTATTATCTTTGTGGACTTTATCCTTTATTAATATAAAATCCCTTTCTCTTTTGAAGCTTTTCTTTTTAATTATATTAACATTTCTATATTGCTTTCCTTCTACCACTATTTGATTAGTAAATCTTTTTCACTTAATATTTTCAAGCTTTCTGTGTCATTGTTGAGTCTACTTGTGGTCAAGTTATAGCTGGATTTTGTTTTTAATCCACTGTGTCTTTTAAAAATTAGCCCATTTATATTTATTGTAAATACTGATGTTGGGCTTACTTCCTTGTCTTACTTTTTCTATTTACTATATTTCCATCTTGTTTCTTTTTCTTTTCTTGTTCTCATTTCTGACTCTTCTTAGACTGGATAGGGTTTCTTTGTTCCATTTCCCCCCTTTTTAATGGTCTTGGCAAATTATAAACCCAATTTAATTCTTCAGTGTTTAGACTTAAATTTAAAAACTTAATGTCATATATTCAGAACATCTCTATTAAAAATTAACACCTGCAATAAACCTGTATCTATACTCCCTTGAATACATTTCTGAACTTTCTCTGATTTTCAGTTTTCACACTTGTAAAATTGGGAGTTTGAGTTCTTCACTTAATCTTCATTTAACCTTAAGGATTAAATGTGATACCATGTCAATCACCAGCCTCTGTTAAGAGGACTTCAATTCCTTCATTCCATTTCTTTTCATTCAACCAAAAAACTTCAGGTCCAGAAGACACCATCACCTTTTATCTCCTTTGCCCTTCAAAGTCACCTCCTCATATTTCTTTCACCATTATGGCCTTCCTCCAGTCTTTCAATTGCTTTGTAAGACTCAGAATATCTTCTCATCCTCTCTCTACATAAAAAAAATCCCATTCTGCATTGTACTGAAAGGACTCTTTTGCTCTAGATTTAATGAACGTCATTACCCAATGACTCCATGCCTTTCTTCATTTTTCGTTCAAAATGGCGGACTTTAGACGTTCCACGAATAGCACCACGTGCGCCTGCGCCTCCCGCGGCCATTTCGCCCAGCAGCCCTAACTCCAGCCCCCTGCTCCGCGAAGCGCCTGCGCAAGAGCCTTCAGAGCACAGTGGCTCCTCCCTCTAGCTGAGTACGCTTGAAACCGCACGTTCCCGTCCCTTCCCTCCCCCGCTGACTCTGCACCGCCCTCACCCCTTTCCTGTGAGATTCTTCCGCCAAGTGGAAAGCCCATCTTCCGTCGACAGCCTACGCAATTGAAGAGCAATCCAATAGGCACCTACAGCCCTGGGGCTCGTCATTCAGTCTTATCTATGCACCACTGCAATTTTCCTCTGGGCCCTAAAGTTGATAAGCGATTTCGCGGGACTTTTTTGCATCCTGTGGGCAACAAATGGAAAGAATAGCTGTGGCGGAGGGATCTCTCGCTTACGCTCTGTGTACTTTAACCTAATGGGGGTCGTCCGGGAGTCGGAAGGGGGAGGGGAGAGGGAGGAGGCAGCCAAGGAATTGTTTTTTTCTCTCGCCCCGCCTGCGCCAGGTCGGCCAATGGCGGGGGGCTGTTTACCCACGAGCCTCGCCCAGCTCCTCGAACTAGGCCAATGAGCGGCGGCAGCGGCTCCGAGGGGGCGGCTCCTAGAGGCTGTGCGTGTCTTGTGAGAGCTCTTGAACCAAGTCAGAGCGAGAGCTGGGCGGCTGGAAACGGCGGCTGCCGCCGGTGACTCAGGGAGGCAGGAGGCGGGGTAAGAGCGCCGCGGCCTCGGTTTAGGGGCGAGGAGGAAGAAAGATGAAGGCACCGAGCCCGCGGCCCTGTCGCCCCCGCGCCGCGGCGCAGGCCGGGACGACCGACGCCCGGGGGTCGGCGGCCAGGAAAGCGCGGTGTCGGGGCGGGGCGGCGAGGCAAGTGCGGAACCGCGGGCTCGCCCCTCCCGCGGGGCCGCCCGGGGCGGGGACACGGCCGCCCGGGACGGGCCCTTGCTTCGGGCCTTTTCTTTCCCAGGGCCGGGGGGCGAGCACTTTAAAATCCACGTAAGCTGCAAATAATTCTCCCCTCACTCTGTCTGCGTTTAGGTTTAAGGTTTTGGAAAAGCGAAACTTGGTAGAACGGGGGTCACGCGGCGCTTGGGCCCGTGTTTGCGGTGGGGGAGGGCTCCGGGGGGGCGGGAGAGGACGCGGGTGTAGAGATCGGGGGTTGGGGTCTTCCCTCGTACCGGCCGCCGCCGTCTGGGGTCTCGTCTCGAGCGCGGTTAGGATCCCAATCTCCGCCCCCGCTTCCCCCGCGTCCTCTCTTCCCGGCCCCCTCCCACCGACAGCCCCCGTTGCATTTTGTTTTTGTATTTTTGCAGGGAGGAGCCCTTCCTGCAGGCGTGGAAACCATGGTGCTCACGCTCGGAGAAAGTTGGCCAGTATTGGTGGGGAAGCGATTCCTCAGTCTGTCTGCAGCCGACGGCAGCGACGGCGGCCACGACAGCTGGGACGTGGAGCGCGTCGCCGAGTGGCCCTGGCTCTCTGGGACCATTCGAGCCGTCTCCCACACCGACGTTACCAAGAAGGATCTGAAGGTAAAACCAGCTCCCGGGCCTCAGCCGTCGGACGTTTTGTAGTTACCTTGGTAACGAGACAGCCAGCGGCCCCACTCCCCTTTTCTGAAAAGCGCGACCAGAGAGTTGGCATCTGATCTGAAGGTGCAGAAAACTAGACCTTGAAAGTCTTTCCAATGGTCATGTAGAGCCGACGTGTGTTTGGCCTACAGTTGCCTGTGTTTAATGACGGCCTTGGGGTTGCTCAGACATGCTTCGTTAATGCCCGCGCTTTGCCCTACTAGGACCGTAGCAGTGTTTCTCCGAAGGGGGAGCATTGTTCATATTGGATTTGTCAGGTAGGTGATGTTAGGAATCTTTAGGAATTGAGGGCTAGTGCTTTTGGGTGGATGTTTTCGTCTGCTCCTCTTAATTTCTTCACCCAACTTGTTAAACTTTTAGCCTTGTTAGAAATGAAGTGTAAGTGAAGAGGGAGGAGCTTAGTTCTGTTGGGCATATTAGGGTGGGAACTTGTCCGTGTATGGGGGGTCAGGGTGGAAGTAGCTCCCGGTCCTCTGAGGAGTTTGTAGGTAGGTGTGGGCTATGACCATATATGGAGGGCAGGGGTGGAGCCGCCCCTTATATGGTGTGTTAGAGGACTGGCTTTGAAATACTCCACTTTGGTGTGCGCGGTAGGGTAGGGAGAGACGTGAGAACAAGTGTGGACAGTGATTTTTAATCAGAATGACGCTCAGAATCTTTTTCAGTTAGATCATTTCAGAAAGAGATGAATTTTGATTGTACTCCCTCATAGAAGTATTGGTGGCAAAGGATTGTCTGGGAACAACCAGTAAAGAAGCCATTCTTCCAACAAAGACTCCTTTGTGCAAAAATAACTGGAGACAGGTCCCAAACAAAGACACCAAAGTGGTGGCAACTTGAAGGAAGCTTGTTAGAAGAGAAGAGATTTCCACCCTGGGTAGTGGATATGTTTCAGTATCTTCCCATGGTCATCGCTGCTATTGTCTTCAAAACGATGTTCAAATTGGGAAGCAAGTTTTAG
Source organism: Cryptoprocta ferox (assembly GCA_028646485.1). Taxonomy (NCBI): domain Eukaryota; kingdom Metazoa; phylum Chordata; class Mammalia; order Carnivora; family Eupleridae; genus Cryptoprocta; species Cryptoprocta ferox. Next base: position 95,080,487 of record CM053576.1, read on the forward strand.
CGTCAGCCGCTGAATACATGTTGATTTCGGACACACTGTTCGTTTGAGTGCTTTAAGGGGACTGCACATGCCCAAACCAGTTTCAGTCTGTAGGCGGTTGTTGGAAAAGGGTGTGTGGTTATATATTAAAGCTTTCAGCATGCCTTGTCTTCGTGTTGAAAAGGAGTGACTGTTGAGCACTTAGCCACGTGCCAGGCATCATGCTGAACACTTCATGGCCATGATCTTATTAATCCTTACAGCAGCTCTGTGGGAGTAGGTACTGATGTTGCCCCAATTTACAGACAAAAATATCAGGGCTGGGGAAGATTAAGTATCTCACAAGGGTAACATAGAAATTGGCATAGCCTGTGTTCTAACCCAGGAAGTTTTGATACCTGAGCCCGCCCTCTTTACTATTATGATCCCTGTTCCCACACAAGGATTCCTTCATACACTGTGGAGTTCGCTTTTTCTCCTCCTTTTCATTACTCCTACCAGTCTGGGTTTTGTTGTTGATACAAAGAAAGTAGAGTGGTACAAGGGTGGCCAACCTATTTGCTTTAGGCTAATAACCTTTCTCCATAAAGTGGGCTTTGTGTGCCAGATTTCACTCATAGTTGTGGTTTATTTCACCTGCCAAGTAAAATTTTCTCTAGTGCATTTGTTTTTATCTGATTTGAATGGAAACAAGACTTGGTTTAAGTCTTTAGTTCTTTGGCAGATGATAGACTAGGTGTTCCCTTCCCCCACAGGCCCTAATTATAGACCTGTTGGATTAGGAAGGCGATCTAGGAGGTCCTTTTTATGTGTTCTTTGTAATCTCCCACCTTTCTACCACCTCAAATCTTTGAGGTGGTGGTAATATCTTCATTTTCAGAATGAGAAAATAGATTTGGGAAAAGGAGTCTTGGCCAGATTTGCATAATTAGCTACTAAGTGATGCAGGGAGGATTTGAATCTAGGTTTGGCCGTGTCTTTTCCATTGCATTAAGGTGCCTCACCTGAGGATAAACAGGGATTTTAATTTCAAGAACAGTTTTAACTATATTTGATTTTTGCTTTACCTGCAGACTTCATGATTCAGCCTTCGTGTAAGGTACAAATTTCTTGATTTCTTTTATCTAGTCATGATTTGTCATTATGTTCCTTGAGTAGCAGATGGCTTAAGTTTAAGGGCATATTGTATTAGCAAACACATAGAATTTCAGAACACTAGAACCAAGTTGTGCTGGAGGAAATACAGGCAGAAACTAGTAAGTAACTATGACCATGCTTACCCTTGGGCTTGGGGATACTGGGTTTTGGGGGGTGGAGTGGGACTGGGGACTAAAATGTATATAAATGAATAAAATTCAAGTAGTGTGCAACTGTTTTGGTATCAGTAGAAATGAAGTTTGTTGAGGCTGATTTGCTGTTAGTTGAGGATGATAATGAGGCCAACGCTTGTTAACTTTGTTTCACCCAGAGAGACTTTGTAACAAAGTCACTTGGATACAATATGTCTAGCTGTTGATTACAAAGAGTCAGAGTGAAGACATAATAACGATTAAATACTTAGTATGTGGCACCTTATTTAATCCTCATAGATACCCTAGATGGTAAACCACATTTTTTAGTGTTAGAAATTGAGGCTTGAAGAAGTTAAATAACTTGCCCAAGTTTGTCTTTAGATCTTAAACACTAGGCAGTAATAGTCAGGTAAAGTGAGATTAAAGCACTTTATTTTGCTATCCTTACTACTTAGAAGACCGCTTGGCATGTTGTGTTTCCTGAAATATTTGAATAAATGGAAGGAATCAAAATTATTCTACACTGAAAAACAGCTTTAGAAATCTACTAATGGAGCAATGGCATTCTCTTTTTTCTGGAATAACAACAAATCTTTATTAGGTGTGGTTATTGAGAACCTCTTTTTATACTACTCTTTCTACTTTAGTGTAAGACAGGTGGCTCTGGCTTTGTTCATTATGCATGCTGGGAATGTCCTCCTTCCCCAACTTGTCTGTCTATGTCTTCTCCTTCCTTTGAACCTATCTGATCCTTGAGTCTTCTGCTCTTTCTTGGTCTTTAGGGATATCCTTAGCAGATGAGTAGTACTTGCCATCTCCGTATACTGTTTCCTGCTGTTAAACCATTTTGGCAGTTGGGTGCCTTGACCAATGCCTAGCCTTTTCATCCTTACGTACAATTGGAATTTGCATGTTGATAGATTCTGCTGCCAGTCAAACCATGTGAAATGAGAAAGTCCTAGCAGTGTAATAAAGTCTGTTTACCCCCCCCCCCCCATAATTGAATGCTAGACTCTGGGATTTTAAATGCTTATGTATTTATTTTTGAGAGAGAACACAAGCAGGAAGGAGCAGAGAGAGAAGAAGACACAGAATCTGAAGCAGGCTCCAGGCTCTGAGCTGTTGCGCAGAGCTGGAAATAGGACTCGAACTCAGGAACTGTGAGATTGTGACCTGAGCTGAAGTCAGACGCTTAACCGGCTGAACCATCCACGTGCCCCTAGACTTGGGGATTTTGAACAAGTATTTTATTTAGGTGTAAGAAGACCTAATCAGAAGCATAATGAAATAATTTTCTAATTTGTGGAGTAGTGAAATAAGTGCATTGTAGTGCTGGGCATAGAATATATATGTCATTAAGAACGTTGACTAGAAATCAAGCCATTCTGTAAGTGCCTACTTTTAAACTCAAATGTTTTACTTGGCCTTTCTGATGGTTTTCTTAGTCATATACTCAGGTGAGATTAGTGTGTGTTAACAGTGGGAGGTTTTGAGATTAACTTGATTAGATAGAGATTTTCTGTTGGGGAAAACTTGAAATAATTATTTTGAAATGATTAGTTTGAAATAGTCCAGTTTCTGGTCCAGGTATTTAATAGACAAATAAGGTACACGTTTACAAAATGTCGTATTAAAAGAATAGCAAATTTGGAAATGATTTGTAGTGAGTCGTAATAGGCCTCTTTTTGGCTTTTGGAATCAGATAGCATAAACAACATCTCCTTTGTGGACCAAAGGAACATGGGGGAATAACACAACATAAATGAGAACTAGTTATATTGATAAGCTTTCAGAAGCTTGGTTAAGTCACTTTAGTTTCCCCCGAATTTGAGTTTTTATTGGTGTGTCTTTTAATACAAATTTTTGCTTAGGAGGCTTTGGTGGCAGAGGGGTCCCTTATGTAGAGAACTGCAAGCTTCAAGGCACAAATAGAAGACATATGTGTTTATGATAAGAAACTTGTGAAAGAGTGTTGAATAGACCTCACAACTTAGTGGTTTATTATATTTTTAAGTCATCTTTTAAACTAAAGTTAATGTGAATTTTTGACCATGCAACCTAACATGCCAAAATCACAAAGTTATTTTTTTAAGGAGCTAAACTTAATTTTTTAATCACTCAAAAATTAGGATATAAAGAGGGAGGGCCCTGTCTAAATTTTGGTTTAAGGTCGATCGTAAGCTTCATAGGTGGTGATCGGATAAGAATTGTGATATTGCTAAAGTTTTGGAAAGCCACTGAAGATCTTAATCCTTTACTTTTTTGTCTTTGTTTCTTTGTTTTTTGCTGAGTAGATATTGGATAATCATATTTAAGATCTTTCCACCACTCCGAACTGAACTGATACCTTGATAAATTAAGATTTGAATTCCCATGGAGCTTTTAAGGCTACCTAGTCTCCTTGTCTTAAAAACTACTTTGTTTTAAAAATCTATCTTATAGTTAAATGAGGGGTAGATGTTAGTACTTTCATTTTAAAGCTAGCAAAACCAGTTTCAAAGAGCTTAGATTTTTAGTAAGGGTTCTTAACCTGCCATGCAGGTTAATTGGTTTTCTTTTTAGTATGTATCTTATTTTATGCAAGTAAAATTATTCTAAGAAAGTGTCAACATAGCTGGGATTCAAACCCAGATTTCTCTGGTGCTTTAGTTTATATATGCTCATTCCTCTTACACATTGATGGGAAAACTGTCATCTAAAGCTAGTTTGGGTTTGGAGTTGATGTGATGTGGGTCAGAAAGACTATCCAGTTCAGGGGAGCTATCACAGGACCTGGATTCTGGTCACTGGGGGGGCAGGAAGATGAGCAGTCTCTGAACAGCTCTGTGCATGACCATTCAATGGGGTATAGTGATGGGGGGGGTGAGGTGGGTAGAACCAAGGAGAGAGGACACACACAGGGCCTTGTTCCTTAGCAAATGTTCACACACTGGGACGTATTCTGTGATAACTGCAAGATTACAAGTCTGCCTTGCCAAGATTTGCATCTTCTCAGGGGAAGTTGCCTGGGAAGTTAGGGATGCAGATTTTACTGTTGGGAGGAGGATAGGATGGATTTTAAATTTCATTGATTTTTAAAGATTGATATTCTAACTAAGGCCATGAAACTGGAGAAGGTTTAGGATCGGGGTTATAGTGGTATCCCAGTTGGGAATGTCTTGCCTGCTAAGTGGTTGAGAGTAACAGAAGGTAAGAGCCTAACTCAGACATATATTCATTCAACAAGTATTTGGGTACTGACTGCGGACTGGATACTAGTGAAATACAATGGTAGGTAAAAACAGATGCAGGCTCTGACATATTAGAATTTATGTCAATTAGCCACAAATAAGTAATTCAAAGTGTGAGTAAATGCTAGAAAGGTAAAGTATAGGGCTTTGAGTGCAATGAACAAGGGCACTCTCTTGTGAGGGGTGGAAGGAAAGGAGTTTTTTAATTGGGTTCTGACAGATGAATGGAAGTTAACTTTTTTTAAAATTAAAAGTTGAAAAGGAGATATGATTATCTGTGAAATTATGAATAGAGTTGGCATGTTTATTAACTAGTTCTTTGAAACCAAAAACTAGAGACCTCTGTAGTAGGAGAAGGAATTTTAAATCAAATTAAAGTGATTTTTACACCAAATATTGAGGAAGTTTAACTCTGAGGTCAGTTTATCAACTATTTGCTTCTCTATTTAGCAAAGTAGTCTTTGACTTCAAACTCTCAGTTTATTCAACTGAAAGGGATATTGAGGATATGCTGTTTGGTAGGCCTAGTGTTAAATCCTGTGAATACCAAAGAGATTCAAAAGCAAGTCCTGGATTATGGTGAATGGAGTGGGTGTGGTCCTCTTAGGCCCACAAGGGAGTCAATTTAGAATTATAATGACATCCAATAAGTACTTCTTTTAGGGTTTCAAATTTCTTTTGATTCTTAAAGCTCTGATGTCTAACATACATAAAAACTTTCTACATGGGAGGTTTTCACGGTATGTATGGCCTTCCTAGAAGTTAAGTTTGCGGGCAGAAATTGGCCTCCAAAACCCTTGACTGCTGCTTCCCAAAGAGATTTGGGAGCCAGAACTTGATGGTTAGATTAACAAGTCTGACTGGTTTACTGTGGACTGTGAAGGGAAGTAAGAGTGGGAAAGAAGGGCAGCAAACATTCAGATATTCAGATTAAAGATTCAAGTAGAATAATAAGGGCATAATCCAACTTTAGCATTTTTTGTGTTTATTTTTGTTAATCAAATCTGATTTTTTTTTAACCTTCCATTTGTCTAGGTGTGTGTGGAGTTTGATGGAGAATCTTGGAGGAAGAGAAGATGGATAGAAGTCTACAGCCTTCTGAGGAGAGCATTTTTAGTAGAGCATAACTTGGTTTTGGCTGAACGAAAGTCTCCTGAAATTTCTGAACAAGTTGTTCAGTGGCCTGCAATAGTGAGTAGAACTTGGGCTTATGAGAAGAGGGTATTTAATTCGTTATGTGTGAAACAAGGGAAATGGATATGTAATGCCAATATTTGGCCTCTGGAGAATAAGAGTACAGAAACATGACAGTGTAGGGAAGTTAGAAGAGCACCTGGGATCTCCTGTCAGCTCTGCGAGGAACCCTGTAACTCTAGGCCCTTGCTTTTCTCGAGCCTGTTTCTTCACTTAAAAAATGGGGTTGGAAGTAATATGGGTAATGTCTAGGTCAGAGATCAGAAATCAGCAGCTGTATATAGACATACAGATCTGTTTAGCTTGACCCTCGTAGTGTTTTTAGATTTGAATTAGTTGTCTGCATTTAAATGGGGAGAGTATACCTTAAAATCTGGCTGTTGCCTGCCTCCTACAGGAGGGAGTTGCCAGTCTTGGCCTCATGATCGCTAAGGTTCTCTCTGACTCGTAATATTCTTTAGCTCTGAAGGTACTGGCAGTTAGCATATGATTATACCATTTCCGCATTGTAAGTCTGGTGTAGTTGTAATACGAGAGTGATCACAGGGTCTGGAGAGGACGGTTCAGGTTTTGTGAGACATAGGGCTTAATGGTGGAAGGGCCAGATTTAGACAGTTGGAAAGGCCAGGAAGGTGACTGAAAGACTGACCAGATTGTGAAGAGCCAAGCATGCTGTGTTAGCAAAGTTAAGATTTTGTCAGTGGGTGAGAAGAGCTACTGGAGTTTTTTGAGTAACATAGGGTTTTGGTTAAAGTTGTATTTTGCTCATTGTATTTTTCCACCTCTGCTATTAAGAATTTGCTAAAAACATGGTTCTGTATCCCCAGAAAAATGTATACACACAATTTTTTTGCATAAATTTTGGAGAAGTTGTGTATTGGACCCAGACTTCTATGTTAATGAGTCCCAAATGTGTATCTGGTTTAAATGATTGACTTTTGGATAAAAATTATGTGATCATATGGTTACATAAATAGTCGTTATTGGGATACCAGCAGTAAATAAAAAACTTAATGGTTTTACCTCTTTGTGCATGTGTGGAAAATTGCTAGTCCCCACTTTTCAGAGTTATGCTGACACCAGTTATGATGCCAAAACATTTCCCTTTGCTTTGCTGTAGGTGTACAAGTCTCTGTTGGACAAAGCTGGTTTGGGATCCATAACCTCTATTCGCTTTCTGGGAGATCAGCAGAGAGTATTTCTTTCTAAAGACCTCCTGAAGCCTATACAGGTAAAATATAAAAACAATATTAAACTCTAAAGATAGAAATACAGTCTTTTAAGATGAGAACTAAAATATTGATGTTGATTGCTCTAATTCTAATAGCTATCTAACAGAAAAGGACCCATCCCGGCAGTTAGTTGTTAGACATCATCCCTCAGTGTTAGTCATTGGGTTGGTGCTGTCCATTTGGGATTGGAAGGGCAGAGATAATTGCAGTTGATGGTGTGTGTGTGTGTGTGTATGTGTATGTATGTGTACGTGTGCACGTGCATGTGTATGGAAACACCTAGGTGATACAAAAATAATTTTAAAAAGATTGACTCTCATTCATATATACATGTGTATATGTCTATATATGGCAGGTGTTATTTTATGTATTCTGTATTCTTTATTTGGGAAATTGCCTAATTGCTAAAATATATTTGTAACCCCCAGATTAGTACTTTGGTACTTTCATGGTCATTCACAGACATTGGCAGTGTGGCAAAAAATTTGAGTTGCCTACAAATATTCCCAGCTGAGGTTGAATAAGATGACATTCTGCCTTCGTGTTTCATCTCTCATACTGTAAACAGATGTCCTTTTTGAGGTTTAATTAGTGCTGAATTTTTATGCCTTTTTGTTTTTTGTGGGATTTTTTTGGTGGTTTCACTACACCAACTATAGTGCTGAAGTACTATCTAGTTTTCCTAGTGCAAGAAGGCTGTGATGTGTCTTAGGAAATACATATGTTAGAGAAATTTCATTCAGTCATGAGTTATAATGCTGTTGGCTGTGATTTCTAGGTTAATAATGAAGTAATATACATTAAATAATGTGTCTTCCAACACACACACACACACACACACACACACACAGATAAAAACAAGGTTGTATATAGGTTGGTTGATGAAAATGTGACCCAGAGGCTCAAAGGAACATAACCCTTTCTTTCCACTAGGAACAGTGGTTCATGCTTCACTATTTCAGTGTTTGTGGTGACTTAATAAAACATAATCACAATGAAAAATGAGAATTGAGAGCGCATGCACACGTGTTCTTTCCAATTAGCTTGCAAAACCCCCCCATCCTTTTCTTCACAACATTTAGGCTCTTGGGTCTTGCTTATATGTGATTATTTTTCTCGTGAAAATGTTTGCAGAGAGAGGGAAAGAACACACAGATTATTTCCATATTACTACCTTGGGAATAATATTGGTCATGCAATACCATTAGTCTTTTAGAGGTCATTTATGAAAGCCAATCCCCTTTATCCACATCCATTTGGACTTGTTTCTGTGGACTGTATTTGTTAAAAGGCAGTTTAGGGTCAGTGGTCATTGCCTCTGATGTCCCTGTGTTGGAAAACCCAAAGCACTGGCTTTCTCACTACTTAAGTCTCATTTCTGTGTCCTGGAGGTGAGTGAAAACAAGGTCCACATTCTGAACCTTATTTTATAATGTTTAAATAGAACAAAAAAAGGTGCTTTTGCTTAAGTTAATTTCAGATGCAGGTTACCTTCATGATGTTCAGATAGGCATGTTGATGTTTTTCCTGCTGTAAAAGGAAAAATGACTTGCTCTTAAGGACCAAGGAACATACAGGAGGGGTTTTGGGTATCTCACTTTACTTAGTGATAGAGTAATTTTTACTTCTCAGCATTGTTTTCTGGACAGTTCCGTTTTACATCTTTTGTATATCCAAGCTTTTTAGTCAAAGTAGAACTCATAATTTTGTTTCTTAAGATGAAAAAGCAAAATCTAGATCAGTAAGTATTTGTTCTCAGGGAGGTGCATTGTGGCTATCACTGTGAAAATTACTATTAATATAATATTAATTGAGGGAGACTATGATGTGTGCTCTTGACTTTTACTGATGATAACAGTGGCCGAAGTTTAGTGCTTCAGGGCATTCTCTTGTAGATGTGGGTGATTACATCCAGCTTCTAGTGTATGAAACTGTCTTGGAGGATGTGATTACTGCAGTAGAATGCTTGCCCTATATAATGCACAGAGAAGGTGAAAATCATTTGGCGTATGTAGAGGTTCAGATTGAAACTTAAGGTCTGTCTTTTGTATTGAATTTGACTTATTTATCTGTGGGTAAGAAAAAAGACAAAATACCCAGGTCAATCATCTGGCACTAAAACTCTCGTGGGCAGAGTAGAATTATTCTACCTTGTTTAAGAGCCATTTGTGACTCTCTCCATTAATGTGCCATTTTTATCTCTTAAGAGTTGGATGGGGCGCCTGGGTGGCTCAGTTGGTTAAGCGTCCGACTTCTGCTCAGGTCATGATTTCACAGCTTGTGATTTCGAGCCCCGCGTCTGGCTCTGTGCTGACAGCTCAGAGCCTGGAGCCTCCTGATTCTGTGTCTCCCTCTCTCTCTCTGCCCTTCTCCCACTCGCGGTCTCTCTCTCAAAAATAAACAAACATAAAAATTTTAAAAATAAATAATTGGAGCACACATTTACATTTTTTTTTTGAAATTGCAGCAGCATGAGGGAAAAAAACCCATATATGGTCCATTCTAATTAATGTTGAGCTCTTCTGAAGACCCTAGGTTAAGTTTAATTGGCTTAAGAAATGCATTTTTCCAGCATGACCTTTCTAAAAAACTAGTTATTTTTCCCAGTGGGAGAAATGGATGAACTAATTTTGGCTACTGTATATCCATTTCACAGTGTCAGAAAAGGGTGAAGTCCTGATATTAGAAGGGCTTCTGTGCTGTATAGTGTGCGTTTGGCAGGTTATTCCTATTGACAGTTTTTGTATACATTTATCATAACTTAGTGTGCACACAAAGCCAAAAGACTATGGCAAGTGCCCAAAATGGGAGCTGCTGCCAAGAATTGAGTGTTTTAAAACTGGCTTGCTGAAAACTTAACGTTCTTCTTTCAAATTTTTATCTCTCCCCATACCTCCCTTTACCATTTGTAAACAAAAATGCATTTAGAATTTTAGTTAGGTTAAATCAATCTGTGCGGTGATTTGTTAAAAACAACTTCAGTGAATTGACTCTATGTTATCTGTGTGTTTCTATATATGTGTCTTTTGCCCCTGGGAAATCCATGGCTTGACCAGCGAGTTTATTGTTATTTCCCATAGTCAAAGTTATGTCATATTTAAAATTATGCTTTGAGCCACTCCTTAGCAATTGTCATGCTCTTAGCTTGGGGTGACTTCACTTTTGTCTGCCTTATACCTGTGATCATTTGATGGATTCCTACTGTTTGACCTTTTCAGTTCATTGGAGTTGTGGTGGTTTGGTGCCATCAAATGGCTAATGACAGTACTTTAACAGTAAGCTGATTGAAGTATCCACTGGAATTTAACTCTTCGTATTTGTTACCTTAAAATCTTTCATTTTTCAGGATGTAAACAATCTTCGACTTTCCCTTATGGATAATCAGAATGTCAGTAAAGAATTTCAAGCTTTGATTGTGAAACATTTGGATGAAAGTCACCTTTTACAAGGTATATAGATTATGTTGATGATAGTTCTTGAGTTGACAAATAATGAGCTTATAAGCTACATTTTAGTCCTCACTCATTCTCTCATTGAAATTTCTAATTTTTTAGTGATTGCTTTCCTCATGCAACTAGATGATTGGAGGACTTTATATATTCAAAAGCCTCTGAAATTTGGAAAGCTCAGGGCTTATGTGAAACTAGTAAAGTAGATATTAAAACTCAGATGTATTTTGACATGGAATTTGGTATGTATGAAATTTGTCTTATAAAATTGTTGAAACATGAATGTCGTAATCCTGATCTTCCCATATATGGTTACTGAGTTTCATGGTCAGTTTCACAGTTTTAAGTGTTTTGCAAGACTTAGTAGTTCTCTTGGGGTTCCTGAATTTGGATCCCCTAAAACTCTGCACAGGAAAGTAAGTTAGGTTCAGTGAGTTATCTGGATACTACTTGATCTCATACAAATGGTAGAATAAATATATTGCCACTTTTAGGTAAATTAATAAGAAAATGGAACAAAAAGTTAAAAATAAAATTTAAATTTTCTCCTAGCTTTTCTGAAATACCTGTCTTCTCATGTTTATAGCAATATCTTTTAATGTTTTTGTCTACTGCTTTTTCTAAAGACTTGAGAAAAGATTATCCTGGATGTTGGTGTCTTGGCAGATAATGCAAATTGCTCTAAAGATTTTTTTTTTTTCAGGTGACAAAAACTTAGTTGGTTCAGAAGTAAAAATTTATAGCTTGGACCCATCTACTCAGTGGTTTTCTGCAACCGTTGTAAACGGAAACCCAGCATCAAAAACTCTGCAAGTCAACTGTGAGGAGGTAAAAGAGGATGCTAATTGCATGTAAGATAACTTTACAGAGAAAGATAATTCTAAAAAGGAATTACAATATTTTGTAGGAATTAAACAATTTTATTTATATTAAAATGTTAGAGTAGAAAGAGAAATATCACAATTATTTTTAAAAGAAATTATTTGTAAGAAGCTCCTCTTTTATGTTAACAAAAGTAATTTCTGGTATGTTTCTGAGCATTTTTAAGTTTTCCAATATCTTTGTTTTATTTTTAAGATTCCAGCACTGAAAATTGTCGATCCATCACTGATTCACGTTGAAGTTGTACACGGTAACTTTGGGACGTGTGGTAAGATATATTGTTTGATTAAAGCCTTCGTTCTCCTTCTGATCTTTCCCCCTTCTCCTTTTCATGTTAACAGGAACAGGCCAACTTACTTATTTTTAAATATTTTAGGTAATTCTACAAAAATTGGAGCTGTAAAACGCAAGTCTTCTGAGAATAATGGAAGCCTAGTTTCCAAACAAGCAAAATCTTGCTCTGAGGTAACCTCATGTTTGTCACTTGTGTCAAAGTTTCCTTAACTCTAATGCTGTGTGGCCAGTTTGTTTGGTGGTTATAAAGCTCTCTTCTGTGCTGTCTTGTCTGTTCTTCTTTGCTAGTTCCAGATCTTGGCCATAATTTCTACACTCAAGCAGATGGAGATAATATAAGTTTCTGGTTAACTATTTTTTTTTTTGTAAAACATGTATTTTGCTATTTGCTGAAAATGCTCAATAGATTTGACAGTTTTCATCCATAAGGAGTGTTTTTGAGGGTAAACGGAGTTGTGTGTATCACATTGGAAGAATGCCTGGCACGAGAGAAAGGGAGGAACCTTAGAATTCTGAGTAGGGAAATAGGATTCCACGCTCCTCGGTAATAGAGAGGTTTGATTGGTAATTTGTGATTGGTTAAACACACATGCTATATTTTTAAAGGAAGTGTTGGTTTGCTGTAACATATTTCTGACCAGAAAAGTATAGTCTTGTATGAGTGCCACTGTGCGTTCAAGTACTGGATTTAATTCTATTCTGAAATAGTAAGGATTTAGATCAAGAAACTTAAGGCTGTTTCTCTTTGAGGTGAGTTGAGTCCTTAGGACCTATTACAATATAGGCAACTTATTTACAACCTAGGTATGTATCCTAATGTACTCGTGTTACAGGGAGAAAAACACCTTTGTGATGCGCTGCTCCGGGCTGGAGCTTAGAACTTAAAAATTGACCAAGTTGGTATTAAGATTGTTGGCAGCACTTTAGAGAAAACTTTGGGGTCTGCAGGAGTAAGGCAAGAAGAAATGGCATGGTAGTGAGCCAGAATCAGTTAATGCATCCAGGGTTCTGCGTCAGGGCCCAGGGGACTACAACAACATCAGCTAGAACCAAAGCAAGTGCTGTGCTACACAAATAGAAATTTAAGAATCTGAGTGGCTAGGATGATTGCCTTTCCTGAGTCTTAAGCCTGTGCACAGGCAACAGGAACTTTGACACTTGACCAAAGACTTTGTAAACCAAGGTATCTAATATCTCTGTGTCTTTCTTCAAAGTGTGTAGGCCTGACCTCAGGTTGTTCAGGAAAGAATGAAGAGGTAATTATTGGAAATCAGTATTACTGCTTTCATTTTTGCCTTTAGGTTTACAAGGGGAAGTAATGTAGTAGGGAGTGATTATTATATCTTAGAGTTAAGCAAGTGATTATTATGTCTTAGAGTTAAGCTCACAGAGGATGTTGTCAAGTAATCCACAGTATCAGCAGCTGAGAGAGAAACAGACTAGAATAATGACCTGTTAGGTTATTAGCAGTCTTGGATCCCAGAGGTAATAAAGGCCAGTTTGGAGAAGCTGATTGGGTGTAGCCTGGCATCAGTGTAAATAGCTGGTGAGATGAAAAGGAGAACCACATGATGTGTTGAGGAGGGGCCAGAGAATCAGAAATGGTACCCTGACAGATTGGATTGTTGAAGAATCAGCGTGAGGTACAGGCAGAGGACTAGGGTCAGTGGGGAACTCCTGTGGAAGAAGATGCCAGTTCTTCACAATGTCAAGTTTATCAGTGATGGGACAGATAGTTGAGCAAGTAGATGCATAGCCTTCAAGGAGGCACATGAAAACATGGTAATAAATACATCTGTAAGTGATCCTCTCCTCTTCGAGGGCAGGAAGCATGTCTTTTTGATCTCGGTCAGCATTTTGTCCAGCTCAGTAGGTTTGTATGCTGCTGAACTGATTGTTGGGCACAGTGCAGGCTATTTTTGAAAAAAGCCTGAACTTTGGCTGGGAGATAAGTTCTCATGACCTATTTGAGCTTAATTTCTGCATCTAAATTGAGAAACTAAATTTGATGTTTTAAAAATGGCTGTTTCAGCTCTTAAACCTTGTACTGGTCAAATTCTCATTCCAAAGGAAATTGAGATGATAGATTTGGCTGGAGATGGGTATTGGCTTTTTATTAGTTTTATTGTAAACCTTTTTCTCCTTTATACTGCATTTATTAGTCAAATAAAGATTGCCACATTCAAAAAAAATTATTTAAAAATTTTTAGTTGGGGCACCTGGGTGGCTCAGTCGGTTGAGCGGCCGGCTTCGGCTCAAGTCATGGTCTCGCGGTTCGTGGGTTTGAGCCCCGCATCAGGCTCTGTGCTGACAGCTCAGAGCCTGGAGCCTGCTTCCTATTCTGTCTCTCTCTCTTTGCTCCTCTCCCCTCCTGCTCTGTCACTCTCTCAAAATTAAATAAACATTAAAAAAATTAAAAAATTTTTAGTTAACCCAGAAGAACACTAAGGTAAAGAAACATCACTTATAATCACACTTCTCACAGACTCTCACTATTCAGATTCTGGAATATCTGTTCTGTTTTTTGTTTTTTGTTTTTCGTTTTTTCCTATATAATCATGGAGGCCTTTAAACAAAACAAAACAAACTAAAAACCATAGAGTTTTCTGGCCTCCTTGATTCCCTTCCAGTGTGTTGTGAATATTTTTTCCGTATCCCTAAATATTCTTTTTTTATTCTGAGTGGTTCTTGTAATCTGACAAATTTTGGAAACAGTGGCTGGGGCTAGATTTCAATAGAGCTAGAGAGATAAAGGAAGAAATGGGGAAAGAGTTCACTTAAATGTGGGGGTGGCAGGTGAGTATAGTAACACATTTGGCACACATTGCACTGTGTTTGCACTTCCCAGATGTGTTAGACTGGCAGAGTCCACTTTTAGGATGGTCTTTGGAAGACAGGAGTTTGGGATTAGGTACATGAGAGTCTAAATTGCCTTGGTGAATACTTTCGGATAGAATAAACCTGTTTGCCAGTAACGTCTGGCTCCTTGAAGGTCTTCTCTGCCTAGCAGACTATTCCTCAGAGTTAGGACGTTGCTTGGTTAATTGAGAGAGTCTGCTGAGTAATGTGAGCCAGCAGTGTCCTTTTTAGAATACCATCATACACTCAATTATATTATCTCCGTCTGCTGGCAGGGAGGAACTATTGCCATGACTGGTATAGAAGACCTTCAGGGAATACTCTTCAGGTAAGAAGAAACCTTGACCCTTGTCAAGTCAGAGGCCAGTGCAGTGGTGTGCACGTGAACATGGGTTTTGAAATTGGAGCCCTATCCCTGTTGAGCATATTTCAGTTTCTAAAAGGAAAAGTTTCCCAAGTTATGGTATTTGTAATACATGGTGACTGCACTGAGAAAATTTTCATATCTTACTGCTATGAGTCAGCTTATCTCTGTGCCAGGCACTGTGGTGAAGCAAGCCCTGTAAAATATGCTTCATTTATTCTCATTTACAGTTGAGGAAACTGAACTTGGCGAGCTTAAATAATGTGCTAGGAAGTGTCAGGGATGAGTTTCAGACCAAGGTCTGCCACTAGAGCCCAGTACTCAGGCACTGTGCTGGTGTTGCCATTCCTCTCCAAACCTTTTCCTTGGTGTGGTGAGTCACCACTGTAAAAGAGCAGATTCCTGCTTCATTCTATCTGTCCTTCCATCCGTCTTTCCAACAGATATTTACTGAATCCTAAATATGTGCTAGACATTGGTGAGCGTTACTGTCAGTCATAGGACTGACCTAGCTATTTTGAAATATTAAGTGCTCACGCCATTCATTCATGCATTCCACCAGTTTTACTTGAATATCTGCTATGTGACTTGCTTTATAAGGTTTAACAGTGGACACAAGAGCAGGGTCTGCCTGTAGGTGTGTATGATTCGTTGTGAGGAGACTGACAATAAAAAAGTAATTTAAATAAAGGGATTTTCACAGTGCAGTGTCCTAATGCAGTGACAGGTACAAACATAGAAATATGAAGAGTAGGGGGATGCATTTTGGGGCACTGCTTTGGAAAGAGTAATCAGAGGTTCTGAGGAGGTGACAATAGAGCAGATTTGAGAGCGAGGTGATGGACCCAGCCAGCCACATGAAAACTTTGCAGAGGGAATGGCAAGTAAGAAGGTGCAGCAAGAAAGAGTTTAGACCAGAAAGGAAGCCAGTGTATTTGGAGCACCGTGACCAAGTAGAATGAGAGGAGTGGGAAGGTTGGCAGAGACCAGACCGCATAGAACTCTTCTAGGCAGTGGAGTGCCATGATCTGATTGATTTATATGTTATAGATGGCTCTGTGGTAGAATACATTTTGGGTAGGATGCAGACCATTTGGCAAAAATGGAGGAAAGTCAGGCCAGTTAGAAGACACATTGTAATCCCATGTGGGGGGGGGGGGGAGATGGTGGTAGTGGTGGAATGGAAAGAATTGGCTAGATTCTGTAAATATTTTGGAAATAGAGGCAGGATTTACTGGTTTATTGATTGGATTTAGGAAATGAGATGGAGGGTTGTTTGTTGTTTTGTTTTTTTACTTAAACAGCTCAATGGCTATTGTACAGAATAAGAATTTATGCAATCTAAATTTCTTCAGTGTGTTACTCTAGGTTTGCAATCAAAATTTCTCTCAGGAAAGTAATTTAAGAAAAGGTATTATATGTATTAGCGGATCAACTCTAAACATAATTCAGAACAAGGAAAGTGATATGAGGGAAGATGTTTGGTGAAGTGAGCCTCAAGTAAGCATTTTGAAATGACTTGGCAATTAAACTTTGGGAAGGTAACCCTTTTATAGGTGATTACTAGAGAGTTATGAAACCCAGTCAAAAAGGATTTTTAAGACTAAACTCCTCTAATTTCCTCAGCTTAAGGGTTAGGAAACTGAGGCCCAGAGAGCTAAAGTTGACCATCCCAAGAATATTCTTAGAATAGCCAAAGCCTTCCCCCCTCCAAAGAAATTTTTCTGGGGAACATTAAGTTAATATTTAACTGAAATTGAGTTGACTAAAATAGTATAATATATGAGCAGGTAATTTTATATTTTAGTATAGTTTGAAGCTGTGCCAAAACTTTGACAGTGATTCAGTAGTTTATTTTTCAGATATTTTTATTTAGCATATACTAGACAATCTTTTCGAGGCTGCCAGAGTTAAATGTCTAAGAAAGATTCATGAGTAGACTACATATAAATATATACAGAATTGTGAAGTTTTAAAAACTTACTAAGGGAAGTTGTACCTCAAATTTTAGAAGCTAATCCTTAGAAGATGAAGAAACTTTGAAGATTCTTAAGGTTTAGAATTGGGTGTAAGATAAACGTAGAAGTCATTGTGGAACGAAGGAGCTGCACCTGGGAAGGGCGCAGGACTTAACGTTTAAGCACGTGCGAAGAGGCTGGTGAGCAAGGGGAATGATTTCCCCTGGCTTTGCTGAAGGCTAGCCATGTGGAGTTGAGTTTAATCTCTTCCATCTTTTTCCCTGGTGGGAAGTTCACGTGTGTGGATAGAAGAAACCGGAAAGAAGCGGGTCCATTATTTATATTTTTGTGAAGATAAAATGCCCTGAAAAGAGAAGGTTTCCCAACTTTTTTCCACAGGCTTGTCATGACTTGATATTTTTTGCAGCTTGCGGTGGCCTTTGTGACTCAATGAGCCACATAAAGCAAGAACCATGTTCTCAGCCTTTATTGCATTGTAAATTAAAGGCTTACCTTGGTACCCAGTAGGAACCACTGCCTACAGGAGTCCTAGTGGTCTGGTCTCCTGCCAGCCTGTGCATTAAGTGCATGGTAGGCACTCGAGTCATGCGAAACCAAATATATGTGAAGCTGCCACCATCTAAAGACTGTCAGTTGAAAGCTCACTTTTGTGCATCACATTCTTAAAGTAATTGCCACATGGCCACGTTTTCCTGACATAATGATTCAGAGGTCAGTGAAAGATCAGCCAGTGATCTTTTATAGGAAGACTCGAGCTTTGTGAAAAGCCAGAGAGATTTAACAGCCTTCAGATAGAAATCCTTAATTTTGTGGCTTTTCACTCATTTCACTGTCTTGTGCTTTTTGTTTAGAAATGGTGTTGTGCTTGTTTAGTACTAACCCAGGTAAATAAATGTGAGTCTTGCTAGGACTTCATAATTCCCCAACTAGGGACTTTCCTTTTTAATATCTGTTGTTTTGATATCTTTTTAGGCCTCTCCCAGTGTGTGTCCTGTACAGTCTGTGCCCACAACAGTTTTTAAGGAGATCCTGCTCGGCTGTACAGCAGCAACCCCACCTAGTAAGGACCCGAGGCAGCAGAGCACTCCTCAGGCTGCCAACTCTCCACCCAATCTCGGAGCAAAAATCCCCCAAGGGTAAGTAAGGGTGTTTGTTAAAGATGTTTAGTTATAATAGGAGGAAAAGGATTTTACCCCTGGTTCACCGTGTCTGGGCGTAACCATTGCTCAGGTGGCAAGGCTTAGCCTGCATTCGTGTTTCACAGAGTGTTAGCATAGCTATGTTTGGCGTCTCAAGTTATCCAGGAGGTTTTTCATTAGAGTTTTCAAATTGGGCAGGTGCCTTCAGAGGTGAAAAGGGTAATAGGCATGCAGAACAATGTGGAAAACGACTTTAAAAAATGAAGCAGTTGTGAGGAAAGGGCAACTTTCTTGATACAGTGAGAATGGTCAATTGAAATACTATAGACAGTTGCAGAATAAACGTCTGCTGTGAGGAAAAGGAAGCTGAATGGTTGTATGTGGAAGACTGAGGTCAATGGGAGTGTGCAGAACAGGGAGACATGATAAGAGTGGTTCTTACCAGCCAGACCTCAAGTATAGGTGAGAAACGTGGCAGCAGATAAACTATTAAGTCATAGAAATGAGGATGCGGTAGCTGTAGGAGGAATAGGTTACTAAGTTATAGGTGAAGAAAATGAATAAGATTGTAAAGTGTAACCAGAGATTTGAAGTGGTACAAGGTTACAGAGAGAAGAGTTTTAAGGGAAGACTATCTCTTAGGCATGGCGGCCTGCGCAGGCAGCTGATAAAGACTTAAGATACAGGTCAGAGAGATGACGGCAGAGAAAGGTGGGTTTGGAAGACTGTTGCAATAGGTGGAAGAGTGGTTGAGCACATTGGTTCATTGGGAGGAAAGTGGGCTGCTTGGGATGAGCTTGGAAGGTGGCCACAGAGCAGTCAGATGAAAGGAGGAACAGTCCTTGGAGTAGAAAGAGGGAGCAGTAAGAAGGATGGTGCTACCCAAGCAAAGTGTCTAATGCGAGTACTTAAATGAAATTCTCGGGGCACCTGGCTGGCTCAGTCAGTAGTGCATGTGGCTCTTGATCTCAGGATCGTGAGTTCAAGCCCCATGTTGGGCATAAAGCTTACTTAAAGAAAAAAAATCTTCTCAAGGATGAAATCCAATGTTGGAGACAGGGAAAAAAGGCATAATAGGAAAAAAGCACTTTGTGTTTTGCTGGGGAAAAAACTTAGGCTGAATTTCAGAGAAACAAAAGTTCTTTAAGGATATCTCCTATTAAGGTAGGGGATAGGAGAAATATCCCATCATTCTGTGAACAAGCAAGTAATCAGTTGGCTTTTCAGTTGCTTTGGGTCTTGATCACTAACCAAACGGGAATGGAGCCGCTTACATGTTGTTTGTAGCGGGACTGGGTTTTGTGCTGCTGGTGGTTTCGGTTCCATACGATACTGTTTGCTTTGAGGGAAAGCTAAGGTTTGTTATACTGTGATAAATAGAACTAACCTGAAGTAGTTAGAGATTTTTGAAAACGTACAGCTAGGATTTAGGATTTTATTTTTTTTGAGTGTTTAGGATATTTTTGCAGAGCCATTGACTGACTATCTTTAACTCCAGCTCACAGAAACCTATCCTACATTCTGTAAAGTAAGCAGTTCTCTTTTTCTCTCTCATATTGATTGCCTTAAGGTACCAAACAATTGTTTTTGGGAAGTAGAGGAGAAGTAAAAGACACCTAGATGCTAGTTTTTTTATATTATCTTTTTCAGATGTCATAAACAGATTTTACCAGAAGAACTTTCTTCCTGTCTAAATACAAAGCCTGAAATACTGAGAACAAAACCAGATGTTGTCTGCAAAGTAGGACAGCTATCTTCAAAGTTCTCTCAGATTGGGACTGGAGACTTAAAACCCCTTACTGAACCGAAAGGTAGCTGTACCCAGCTGAAGACTAGCACTGATCAGGAAAACAAATTGGAATCTGTTTCTCAGTCATCGACTGGCCTTCCTAAGGAGTGCTTACCTACAAATCCTTCTTCTACGACAGAATTGGAAATCGCCAGTACTCCTGAACTGCAGAAGCACCTAGAATATACACCTTCCACATCTGATATCCTTTCAAATAAGCCAGAAGAGAAAGCAGGTGTCAATAGTAATAGCTCTAATAGTTGTGTGGAAAAAAAGAGAGAACCTTCAACTTTAGGATGCCGGTCACAGAATTCGAAGGAATCTTCAGTAAAAATAGATAATGAAAGCTGTTGTACCAGAAGCAACAATAAAATTCAGAATGGTGAGTGTCTGTATTGGTAGAAGTTGACAGATGGTAGTGGGTACATATATATCTCCTTACTTTATGAGAAGATAATGTGAAAGTGACTATAGCAAAAGTTCATATAATTGGAAAAGTAGCATCCTAAAATCTTCTCAGAAATAATTACTGTTAATATTTTGGTGTACCTGGTTCCATGTGTATTATAAGTATGATAAACTATTCCACAAATGGGTTTCTACCAACAATTTTTTCCTGTGAATTAGTATAGGTTTAGGTGTCTGTCAGCCTTTCAAAGGCTGTGAAGATTCCATTATATATGCATTTATTAGATGACTTAACTGTTTCCTACCAGATGGGTAATTAGGCAGTTCCTAGTTTCTGGTTGTAAGAAAATAATTTTGAAACACAAACCAAAATAATCTGGTGATTATTTTATCTTAAGCTTATCACTGATTTTTTGGTAGCATCCAGATAGAGTGTTAGAGATGATTGATACTTTATGCTCATGCAGGTAGTTCAGATCTGCAGTGTATTTTTAAAGACAGAGAATTTATACCAGCACCTCCAGAAAAGGGACTTTTGGTTAAAGATTTTAAGGATAGGGCTGTAACACTGGGCAGTCTCTTTGCCTAAGGGGAAATCCTGCTGCACCCACAATTTAAAACTATGTGCAAGCATACCTTATTTTTTGTGTGTGTGCTTTGCTTTATTGCACCTTGCAGATACTGCGGTTTTGACAAATTGAAGGTTTGTGGCAACCCTGTGTCAAGAAGTCTGTTGGCATCATTTTCCCAACAATATTTACTCACTTCTAGTCTGTATGTCACAGTTTGGTAATTCTTGTGATATTTCAGACTTTTTCATTATTACAATATTTGTTATGATTTGTGATCAGTGATCTTTATGTTACTATTGTAATCAGGGCACCCCAAACTGCACCCATATGAGATGGTGAACATGTTGCATTTGTTCTGACTGCCTCACCAGCCAGCCATTTCCTCATCTCTCTCCCTCTCCTCAGGCCTGCCTATTCCCTGAGACACAAAAATAGTGAAATGAGGCCAATTAATAACCCCACAGTGGTCTCTGAATGTTAAAGTGAAAGAGTTGCACATTTCTCACTTTAAATCAGAAGCTAGAAATGGTTAGGTTTCGTGAGGAAGGCATGTCAAAAGCCAAGATAAAGCTAGGCCTGTTGTGCCAGACAGTTAGGCAGTCTGTGAATGCAAAGTAAAAATTCTTGAAGGAAATTAAAAGTACTACTATAGTGAACACAAATGGTAAGAAAGTGAAACAACCTTATTGCTGACATGGAGACCCTTTTAGTGGTCTGGATGGAAAAGCAAGCCAGCCACAACATTCCTTTAAGTCATTACTCTCTTCAATTCTGTGAAGGCTGAGAGGTGTGTGGAAGCAGCAGAAAAGTTTGAAGCTATCAGAGATTTGTTCATGAGGCTTAAGGAAAGAAGCCATTTCCATAGCATAAAGTGCGAGATGAAGCAGCAAGTGCTAATGGAGAAGCTGCAGCAAGTTAGCCAAAAAATCTAGCTAGGATTATTAATGAAGGTGGATACACTAAACAACAGATTGGAAGAAGATGCCATCTAGGACTTTGAGAGCTAGGGAGGAGTAGTCAGTGCCTGGTTTCAAAGCTTCAAGGACAGGCTGACTCTTTTGTTAGGGGCTAATGCAGCTGATGACTTCAGGTTGAAGCCAACGCTCTTTACCATTCTGAAAATCCTGGGGCCCTTAGATTATGCTAAATCTATTCTGTGCTCTATAAATGGAACAACAAAGCCTGGATGACAGCACATTTGTTTACAGATGGTTTACTGAATATTTTAAGCCCACTGTTGAGACCCACTGCTCCGAAAAAAAAGATTCCTTTCAAAATATTACTACTCATGGACAATGCACCTGTTTACCCAAGAGCTCTGATAGAGATGTACGAGATTAATGTTGTTTCCATGCCTGCTAACACAGCATCCATTCTGCAGCCCATGGACCAAGGAATAATTTCGACTTTCAAGTCTTATTTAAGTAATACGTTTTGTAAGGCAACAGCTACCATAGATAAGTGTGTGTGTGTGTGTGTGTGTGTGTGTGTGTGTGTGTGTGTGTGTTTAATGGATCCAGGCTGTTGGACACTTAGTAGACTACAGTATAGTGTAAATATAACTTTTATGTGTACTGGGAAACCAGAAAATTCATTTGATTTGCTTTACTGCAATAATTTGCTTTATTGAGGTAGTCTGGACCCACACCCACTATGTCTCCAAGGTATGCCTTATACTCTTTAGAGAAAATGGTATTTCATACTGCTTCTGTTAAGTTGGAGGATGCATTTTACTGAGGGTAGTTAACAGAAGTTCCCTTATTAGAATTGTTAGAACTAAATGGCTTCGGTATGTCAAAAAGTTCAGAGCTATTACAGTTTAAAAATACCTTTGATCACTGTCAGCTGTGTGGGAAAATGAGCATGCATTTTGATAGCTTTAAAAGAACTTAATTAGAAACACTATTCTCTTGGATAAGTAAGACATGAATATATCCACAATTAAGCTTTTAATTCAGGTCTCTGAAGCTAGAGGGAAAATGGGTGGATTTGACTTGGGCTTTGGGTGCAGAGTTGGAGGAGTGGGAAAACCTGTCTTTGCCTAGTGATACTTCTAGCCTGGCTTCCACGTTCTTGAGGTTTAAGTTGATAGAGCTGTTGATTTGCATAAAATTAATTGCATAATATATTTTTCCTCTTGAGTTTATGTAACTCCCCAAAGAAAGTGAATATTCATAACCATATTTCTGTTCTATTTTTTATTCTTTTTGAGTCATCAGGCCTTACATTCAGCTAGTTTTTGAGACCAATTATTTTAATATAATGTGAAGACATAGTAAAAATTCTAGATTGATAAGCACATTGCAAGTTTATAAGTTATGGAGTCTCGCTTTGTTTTAATATGTTGTACAACTATGCACCAGCATAGTGAATTAAAGTGATTTTAGGAGAAGTGAAAAACCTAGTTAAGTGTCCCAGTGCATACTGTCTCCTGGGATTCTTGCTTAAAGAGTGAGAGAGTGTGACCAGGATCTCTCTGCTGTGTCCACTGATACTGCTTGTGGGTATGGAAAGGCTTGACTGGAAGCTCTTCTGTCCCCTACGTCCCTTCTCCACTTAGGGACTGGGAAACAAAAGCAGGCTGAATGCAAGAACAGCTGCCTTTTTTTCCATTAGGTAGATGGATGCCTTCTCAGAAGCTGGCATTACCTTTTTCCCTTGGCTCTGCTCCAAATTGAGGGAATCACTGATTGGGTCAACTGTTGCTCTCTTCACTAAAGAGCTAGACATAGATAGTTTAGCTTGCTTATTTCTAGATATTTCCTCTCATAAGCCAGGGAAGAACAAGAGAACCTTTGGCCTCTTTGCCCATGATCTGTGAAAACCTGGCCCAATTTAAAGGATGATATTTTTTCAGTATCTGAGTAATTAAAACTCCATCCTTGAACTGTTGATCTCTTTATTTTCTGTCCTTCTTTGCTGTATGTACCTTCTATTTCACTATAACTAAATAAGAATGCCTAAGGGATCATGGCCTGACAGTATCCATTTGGCATTTTACAGTGTGCTCTGGTTCTGCTTTAAAAGAGAAGTCAGATTGGAATACCTCTAAGGTCATTATTAGAGATGCTTATTTTATTTAAAACCATCTTTGCTTTGAGATCTTCCAGTTTCCTCCACAGCTGTTAACCTCTCCCAGCTGTCTCTCAGCTGGTTCCCCAAAAGTTGTTTCTTGGTTTTTGTTTTTTATTTGTTTGCCAAAGAATCTACTTCTCTGCTCCCTTGGACCCTGAGTAAAGGTCTTTTATTTTTCTTTTTTATTCTTTTTAAATATCAATTTTTGAGACAGAGAGAGACAGAGTGTGAGCAGGGGAGGGGCAGAGAGAGGGAGACACAGAATCTGAAGTAGGCTCCAGGCTCTGAGCTATCAGCAGAGAGCCTAATGTGGGGCTCGAACCCATGAACCGTGAGATCATGACCTGAGCTGAAGTTGGACACTTAACCGACTGAACCACCCTGGTGTCCCCGGAAAGGTCTTTTCTGTCAGTTTCATATAAAATACTCCTCGAGGCTCTTGATTTATAGATTCAATTTCTGTGCTGTTTGGGCTGATGCAGTTGACACAAAAACCACTCTTGCCCGCACATCTCTACTTTTTCTCCCTTTTTGTTTATGGTGGTTATTTATTTATTTATTTATTTATTTAGTGAGTAACCTCTATACCCAATGCTGAGCTTGAGCTGACAACCCCAAGATCAAGAGTCACATGCTCTACCGAGTGAGCCAGTCAGGTGCCCCTCTCCCCTTTTCTTTGGAAACCATGTTAACATTTCCTTTTAAGTTCTCCTGACCATTACAAATTAAAACTTAAAAAAAGGATTTACTTAAAATCATCATCCTGTCTGTAGTTACTGCTCTTAATCTTGAGTGGAACATAAGCATGAAGGAAATTGAAGACCTATCAGAGGTCAAGTGGCACCCCTTGTAAGCATTTAGTAGATAGCTCTTATCTTTTAGACCCAGAGACCTATGTGGGAAAGCTATTTGGTTATTCTATTTAGAATGGTTAGCTTTTGCATAGTGCTTTAGAAAACACACTTAAACCAGTCTTTGCATGTGAAAAGTGACAGAATTGACTTGCACACAGATCTCTCTGTTGAGGTGAACCTGTCTCTGTGCATTGCTAATGTTGTGATAAATTTAAGTATCTGATTTGGAAGAGTCTTCCTAAAATATTTTTCTTATCTAGGGTTGTGAATAGAAGTACTCACTAACTTGGAATTATGAATCTAGTTGGTGAATTGGGGGTTTTCAGTTGCCTTGCCAAATTGATTTACCAAATGAGAATTAGTTTATTTTATTTGAGAGAGAGAGAGAGAGAGAGAGAGAGAGAGAGAGAGAGAAGCACGAATGGGGGAGGGGCAGAGGGAGAGAGAGAATCCCAAACAGGCTCCACACTCAGTGTGGAGCCCAACGTGGGGCTTGCTTGATGTCACAACTGTGAGCTGAAACCAAGATTTGGACGCTTAACTGACTGAGCCATCCAGGCGCCCCGAGAATTATAGACATAGTAAAGCTTTCCAGTCATTCTGATAGTTACCTTACGTTAAGCCATCTTTAGAAATTACAGTTGAACCAGAACTTAAGGAGTTCTCCATTTGGGAAAACTGGCCATTGGAATAGAAGTCAGTCAAATGTTAGGTGACTTTTAAAAGTCTGAGGTCTCATTTCTTCAATCTTATGTTTTCCTAGCCCCATCCCGGAAGTCGGTTTTGACAGACCCAGCCAAAGTCAAGAAGCTGCAGCAGAGTGGTGAGGCATTTGTACAGGATGACTCCTGTGTGAACATTGTTGCACAACTGCCTAAGTGCCGGGAGTGTCGCTTGGACAGTCTCCGCAAGGATAAGGAGCAGCAGAAAGACTCACCTGTGTTTTGTCGCTTCTTTCACTTCAGGAGGTGAGGCATTTGGGGAAAAGCTCAGATAATCTGGGCCCGATAGCATACAGCAAATCTAGAACTAAAAGGAGTGAAGATTGTATTTCTAATCCTTGGGTTTGAGCATCTAGATCTTATCGCACATCATTTCTTTCTCAATATCCCTTTCCATTTTTTTTTTTAAGTAGAGAAACTTAAAAAAAAATCTCTTTCTAGAACTAACAAACATTATAGAAAAGTGCTGAAGTTTCCTAAAAACCACTACAAATAACCACTGTTAACTTTTCAGTGCAATTTAGTATTTAATATGTTCATAAACTATGTTCAAGCATACCTACTTGGGTATATTGCATATACTGTTTTGAATCTTAGTTTCTGGTGTATAGAGGAACCACGTGATATGTTAGCTTTTATTTTTTGCAAAATCTTTGAAAAACTAGGTAGGAACCCATGAGAGTGTTTGAAAATTCACTTAACCAATTTTCTTACTGGTGTTAAGATTATTTTGTGGTTTTTGCCACTAAAAATAATACAGATACGATCATCTCGTCTCCATCTTTCACTGTTTACTTTTAGAAGGATTACTGTAAGTGACACTACTGGTCAGAAGCAGTGTGTGTTTTTAAGACTTTGATACATATGTTCTGCCAAATTGCCCTACAGGAAGGCTGCACCTGTGTCCATGCCTCTGGCAGTGGTTGAGATTTTCTATCTCTGTGCAGTTTCGCCAGCAGAAAGACGCATGTCTTTTTAAAAAATCTTTTCTAATTGTATAGGCAGAATCTTTTATTTTTACATTGTATTTTTAAGTCAAATTAATTTTCTCTAAATTTTTCTCTCCTTAGTGAAGAAAAAGGCTGTTTCTTCTTCTTGATATATAAGTGAGCAGTGTTGTTCTGGGTATAGATTAACTTTAGGTAGGATTTACTTTCTCAGAAATGTAGACACTTTTTCAGGCTCAACTAGTTCTAATCCTAAACAGGTGTTGACTTGAATTTCTTCCTATTCACCTCCTCCCCTTTAGTTTTATCAAGATTAAAGAGTGCTGAATAACTGGAATTAAATGCACAGATATTTCAGGTCATTGATTATATCTGTTCGGTAACTTTCAGATTCAGGCTTATTTAATGAACTCTGTCGTTTTTTTAGGTGGTAGTTTGCCACATTTGTTCCTGAGTAAATTGCAAAAGCACCATGATAAAGTGTGTGTTTAGTATTTAGAATTGTAATAACTGTTAGCATGTTACCATACCCATATATTAGTGTATATTTTGAATAACACCTGGTCCAAAATAAGTTCTTAATATAGGTTAGCTTATTCTATTTCCTCTCTGGAGAAATTCTTTTTTATAGGCAAGTGTGTGAAGATGCATACGCAGTGGGTTCTGAGATATATTTTGAAGAGAACACACAATGTGTGTTGTACAGATCTATATATTTCTTTTTTTTTTTTTAAATGTTTACTTTTAAGAAAGACACAAGAGTGTGAGCAAGGGAGGGGCAGAGGGAGAAAGGGAGACACAGAATCTGAAGCAGGCTCCAGGCTGTGAGCTGTCAGCACAGAGCCCAATGTGGGGTTCGAACTCATAAACTGTGAGATCATGACCTGAGCCAAAGTCAGATGCTTAACAGACTAAGCCACCCAGGTGCCCCAGATCTATGCATTTCTATTACAGACTTAATTTCATTGGTTCCTCTACTCTGAAAGTGGACTGGAGGGAAGATACTGTTTGGTTTTGGTGTAAGTTTCAGAGGCCTTATAGGGAGGGGATATTTTTTTTCTTTTGAATATTACTGGGGCCTTTTTTTTTTAACCACTCTTTTGTAACCATCTAGAAATCACTGACTTGATGACTTAGCCATTTTCCTATTTTTGACCTCTTTGAAGGGGAAAGTGCCTTTGCTTAATGTTGCATGGTAGAATCCAGTCTAGTAGCAATTAGAACAAACCCACCTTTTTGGTAAAAAAGAAAAATGTCAAAATTTGAAGAACAGAGCCTTTTCTTCCTCTTGATGTTTAGAGAAAAGTTAAGGCTGTCATTAGCTTCCTCATCAAGTTTGTTTTTCATAAAATTCTCCTGCAGATGAAATAGGAGGCTTACGGTCACAGTAGTAAAGCCTAGTTTCCAAATCCTGTTTGCCATCTCCCCCTTTGAAAAGTTTTTCAGATTCATTTTTAGTATTATAACTGTCTCTCATTTGGGCAATCAATTAAAAATTTGCATCTCTCCTTTGGACTGCTTGAAATAAATTTGCTTCTGTTAAGTAACTCTCAGTGTCCTTCCAGTTCATTCTACACTCTTCTGGACAAATGGTTTTTCTAATATACAACATTAGGTTTGTATCATAGGTTCAGAGATTTTTGGTAGCTGCCCCATGACCTGCAGAGAAATCAACATCCTTCCTCGACATGCTTTCTCTTACCTACTGTCTACTTGTTCTTGAAAGGCCAATGTTAATCATTATCTCTACCACAAAGTCTTAATATTAGCCCCATAAAACTCAGTCAGTACTTCCTCCTCTGGTTCCTAGAAGATTTAATGATTCTTAAGATACCTGATATACCCTACTTCTTTGTGTATATTATGTCTACTTCTATGTCTCCAACTCGATTAACATAGAAAGTCATTTTGAAAAAATTCAAAACTAACACATAGCTTAGGAAACACACTCAGGTGTTAAAGATACTGAAAGAAAATCCTGAGAATGTATTCTGCCTTTTGCTTCACCTTCAGGTACTTGGGTCCATCTTAACACTGCCTCTCATTCCAGAAGCTTACATAATAATTTGTAGCTGGGATTCATATGGGTGCTGAGTTCTTCAGGGATCTATGTGGTCATGGCTTCAGTGACTATCTAGAGTTAGCATTCTTTTGCAAAGCATTATTCTTGAAGCAGTGTTTGTATTCAAATCTGATCAGATTATCTGTCACCTGCTGTTTGGTTTCCGTTTTCTTCTGTGGTGACTTGTGGTCGTCCTTGCTATTAAGTCTCAAGTCTGGAAGGTTCAGCAACTGCCCCTGGAGGCAGTATGATTAGATCTTGGTTAAAGTAAATAGCACTTCTCCTCCACCTCCCTCTCCATGTCTTCTGAGGGAAAACTTAGAAATTAAAAATTTTTTAAATCTTTCCACTGATGTTGCTAAGTAACAATTGGCTGTAATTAGCCATGTAGATTATAGAAAACCGGGAAGGAATTTGTTTATTTAAATACTAACTGTAAGATGTAAATCAATTCTTTGTATGTGTGTAACCCACTTTTTCCCCCTCCTCTTCCTCTAGGTTACAATTCAACAAACATGGTGTGTTGCGGGTAGAAGGCTTCTTAACACCAAACAAGTATGACAGTGAAGCAATTGGCTTGTGGTTGCCTTTAACCAAAAATGTTGTGGGGACTGATTTGGACACTGCCAAATATATCCTGGCCAACATTGGAGACCACTTCTGTCAAATGGTGATTTCTGAAAAGGAAGCTATGTCAACTATTGAGCCACACAGTAAGAGCATCTCTTAGGGGGTAGGATTTTTGAGTCCAACTTGATTTTGTTCCTAAATGACATCTAAGTTCTAATTTGCATGGGTTTCATTTTCTCCCAGAGATTTGGATGACTTCGGTATAGTGAGGTTGCATTTTCCCTTTTATAACTTTTATAAGGTTCTGCCCATCGGTCGGAGTCAGTCACTTGTCTATGGGGTTTGTTTTGGAGCAGTTACCAAAGGAGTGGAACTCTTTGTTAAGAAAGGTGAGGTAGTGGTGGAATTTGCAGAGCCTTATCAGCAGTGTGGGCTCATCAGAAGGTGATGAGGCTTCTCAGGTTGGGTTATTTTTCAGACAAAGGTTCTTTTTGTTTTTAAGTTTGTTTTGAGATAGCAAAAGTGCATGTGCGCAAGCAGGGCAGGGGCAGAGGATGAGGGAGAGTGAGGATTCCAAGCAGGCTCCACACAGTAAGTGCAGAGCCCAACACAGGGCTCAATCTTACAACTGTGAGATCATGGCCTGAGCTGAAATCGAGTCAGACACTTAACCGACTCAGCCACCCAGGCATCCTTAAGACAAAGGCTCTTAATCAGGGATTCATGTCAAAGAAAATAGACTTAACTGAGTCAGAGTCTGGGGAGCTGGGTCCCAGGCATGGGAACGGGAACAGGCTCAGATGAAAAGGATTCTGTTAGAGTCAGGGTTTTAACAGAATATATGGAGCTGGATGAGTGCCAGTGTCTTCCACTCTCTGAGAGCACCCTCACACTCATCTGGCAGCCCAGTAATCCACAGGGATCAGTGCGGGTGACACACGAGAGCCAGACCTCCTTCGTGACATCTCAAGGTATGATGTCTGGCAGAACAGCACAATCTCTCTATTTTATGGTTCTGTAGAAGTGAGACTTCCAGCCAGAAGCATCAAGGAGCAGCTAGTTTATTTAAGTCTCACGCTTTCTTCCATCATTTTATCTTCCCCAAATGGTTGCAGCTTAAAGGTGAAGCCTTTCCGTTTCTCTGTAGATATCTTTCAAACTTTGCATAACCGGATGTGTTTCAGTACTGGCATCCACACATACCAGCCTTAAGAATTTTGGTTCTAGGTACCAGAAACTAACTGAAGCTCTGAGCTTCAGCAACAAAGTAATTTGTTGGATAGGTATGGATAGTGTTAAATCGCCAAGTCCAAAGAATGGAACTGAGGCATTCCAAGAAGCAGGAGGAATTCAGAGCTAGAAGGAGAATGGGATTGTGAGTTCCAGGGGGAAGCCAAAGTCGCGCTAAAGAGAGCTGTAGAATCTGTTCTGTTGGGGGTAATAGAGAGTCTTATGAGTCAAGGATCTTATTAAAGTTGTTTTTCCTATAATCTTCTATTTAGGACAAGTGCCACTGGTTTCCATTTTTAGTAGAGATACAGAGTTTCCTTATTAAATACATTTAAGTAAAAGTGGCATTAAAGAATAATTCTTTTTTTTACACGTTTTATTTTATTTTAAAGTGTTTGTTTATTTTGAGAGAGAGAGAGGGTGAGAGCGAATCCAAAGCAGCGTCTGTGCTGTCAGTGCAGAGCCTGAAATGGGGCTCCAATCCCACAAACTGTGAGATCATGACGGGACCCGAAATCAACAGTCAGTTACTTAACCAACCGAGCCACCCAGGTGCCCCAAGAAAAACTCTTAGTAACTAGTCTAGAGGTATTATATAAATGACTGGAATGTAGAAACACTTTTTTGGAATATATTAGTAGCTTCACTCCTGAATTAGCAGGACTGTTATAAGCAACTGTTGTTTTTTCTTTGCTGAAGAGACGTCATCTGAACAATGTATAGAAAAAGGTACAGGTAGTTTTAAGAGCATAACTAAGAATCTCTGTCCTTGAAGATATAAATATGATTAACCCTTTCTCCTTGCCTTTTTGATCATTCTGTTCCTCTCTGTTTCCTCGGTGACAAGCTGGTCAGTTGGAGAGAGGAACTCACTGTGAGTGATACTGACAAATGCACCATAAGGTGTTCCTAAAAGGGTTACCCTCTGATCCTGAGATTAGGAAGCAGGTCTCAACGCTTATACATTTGTCCTGTCTTTTCAATGACAAATAGTCATTAAATAGGTAGCTAAGAAGTGTAAGAATACACTGTAATAAAACCTCCTTTGTAAAACGCACAAGGCTCTGTGTATTGCACACGGAACTATTACATTATAATGAAATGAAATGGCGGAAGTTCACTTAGCAATTGAATTATTTTGGTAAAAGCTGAAGTTGATCATTTGTGTTTTGGTCCATCAAGAAAGAATGAATAAACCACAGATTGGATTAGGAAAACGGTATTTTCCATAAAACAAGAACGTGGCAGTATTGATCCAGTCTTGTTCAGAAGAGACAGACAGACAGAAAAGAGCTTTCTGATTAACAGACATTGGGCTTTTTTGCAATCCAGGAAAATTTCCTCCCTTTGCACCTACTCCTTGAGGCTTTTTGATACCTGATTTGGCACTCCTCCATACTAGGGGAGGGGTGTGATGGCCTGCCCAGTCCTATAAGGCTGCCCCAGCCAGTTATCAGGGCTTGGCCACTGCAACAAAAAATACTGGTTTGTAGAATCTTGGATTATGCTTCAACCTGTTGGATATTTAGTTAGTAGAAGTCAGTCCTGGATGCCTGCATCACTATTGGCACTAAAAAAAATCAAGTTTCTGACTCTGACTTTGGCCAGTGAAGGAACCAGCCGTGTTGTTGTGCCCCTTTAAGTTAATATGCTGCTCCTTTCAGCTTCCCTACCCCCTTATGGCTTTTCCTTAGGCTGTATGCGTGGATTCAGGGCCTGTGTGAATAACCTGACAATTAAGTTGGGTTGGCAGACCTGAGTCATTCCTTTTTCCTTGGGAGAAAGCATTGTCTACCCCGTCTTCAGATTCTGAAAGGGGCTCATGATCCAAACAAAAGGTGAAAGAACCACTACTGTGTAATACCTGTGTCTGAATTGCAGCTTGTGTAATTATTGACGCTTTTTCCACTGATTCATTCAGCAGTACTTATTACGTACCAGTGGTATGCAGAATGGGTTTGTTATAAGGCACAGTCTAAGCAGGGATTCTGCTTGTACAGAGTTTAGTCTCCTAGGAGGAGGTAAAATTACACCTGACTGTATACAGTGTAAAGAAGCCTGAGTCTGAAATACAAATACAGGTTGATGGGAGTGCTGAAGGAATCCAGGAGAGCTTCATGGTGGAGGGTTGAGAGGTCAGGGGGGCGTTTGAGATGATCTTTGAAGGCTAAACAAAGTTGATGGGAACTCCAATAAGAGGGAGGAATGATACCAACTTCTCTCCCCTTTCATGTTTTACTTCGAAGCACTCTCCTCCCCAAGACTAAGTGATTTTTTTTTTTTTTAATTTTTGTAGGACAGGTTGCTTGGAAGCGAGCTGTCAAAGGTGTTCGGGAAATGTGTGATGTGTGTGACACCACCATCTTCAACCTGCACTGGGTGTGTCCTCGGTGTGGGTTTGGAGTATGTGTGGATTGCTACCGGATGAAGAGGAAGAATTGCCAACAAGGTTAGAAATGACTTGATACACCTTCAAGCCCCCCTTGCACAAATTAAGCCGTTTATTGATTTGTGGTTGATGGATTTCTGAAGCATTTAGGGCCAGAGTCCATGGGGAGCAATTACTACAAATCATTTCTTTGTAGGTGCTGCCTACAAGACTTTCTCTTGGCTGAGATGTGTGAAGAGTCAGATACATGAACCAGAGAACCTGATGCCTACACAGATTATTCCTGGAAAAGGTATTTCATGCGGTGCAATGATTTCCTTTTCCCCTTGTTCTGGTTAGCTCCTAGGGGCTGGTGGTTTGGTTTTACTTTCTGTAGTATAATTGCTTGCTAACTTGTTTTAGCGTATACCATAAATTGTCCAAAAATGTGTTAAGTAAGGCCCCAAAACGTTTTGATTAAGGTCTTGTGAATCATTTTGTAGAAGGAAGGAAAAAATTCTTTTGTGGAGGAAGGCATACTTAGGATGAAAAGGAGGAAAGAGAAGCACCATGCTGCTAAAAAAAAAAAAAAAGTAATCCTATTGGAAATACCAGTTTCTACTTTGTAATGTTGAAGTTGAAAGTACCTAATGCCCTTGTTAAGATGTTTGTCTCTGCCCCCCCTCCCCCCCCCTTTTTTTTTAGCCCTCTATGATGTTGGAGACATTGTTCATTCAGTGAGAGCAAAATGGGGAATAAAAGCAAATTGTCCCTGTTCAAACAGGCAATTCAAACTCTTTTCAAAGCCAGCCTCAAAGGAAGACATAAAACAGGTATTACTGTTTATACTAGATTCACCAACCTTGAGATTGTTGTCTTTTCAAATAACCCAAGGATTTCCATAGTGTGTTTGAAAGGAACATGGGGACAGTGGTCCGTGGAAAGAAACAACTCATACATTTCACGTGACACTTCATAGACCCATTCTCACTTTCCACGTTATTTTTGTGGACCTCATCTGTAGTCTCTTAGTAGGTTTTAATTTTTGTTCCTTGAAAAAGCAAAAACGTCTGTCGGTTGTAGTCTACTTAATGAGTTGCTGTCGAATTTTATGTGGGTTTTTAAAAAACTTTTTGTGCCTTATAGAGTTAAGATTAAATATTCTTTACAACCTTTTAACATTAGTGAATGTATTTTACCTATATATTTGAGGAGTTGAAGGAAATAATATTGAAATGAACCTTTACATACTCATTTCTCACCTCAAAAAATGTACATTTCTGTGGTGCTCATGTGCCTTTTCCTGGTAGCATCCCTTTCATCTCCTCCATCACGTCTACCCCTCTCTGTCTCCCTTCTTCCCCTTTACCAGAGTGTATCATTCTGTCACGTTGTATTTGATAAGCAGAAGTTCTTTTACATTTTCATAAACCTTTGGTGTCAAAGGCAGTAGAGCAAGAAGAGCTGTGCTCCTTAGACTCAGAACTGAATTTTAAATCTTTTTATGCCACTTTGTAGTTGTGTGACTTTGGCTCACATGGACTGATTGACATGTGCTTCCACTTCCTCATCAATAACAGAGGAATAATAATACTGATAATGGGTATCCCAAAAATCGATCACATGTAAAAGAAAGACCAGGACCACAGCAGGAATTGTTTTCCTTCTTATGTTTGTATAAACTCATTAGCTGAGTCAAGGCAGTTTTTAAGTAACAGAAAAATAAGTGGTGTGCTATGTCCAGTTTTTTAAATGTTTGAGTTCTTTTAAGAGCTGTTGATCACATTTTAAAGCCTACTATGCTATGCTGAAACAAAAAAGCATTTTTTATTCTGCATCCCATTTCCTTCTGAAATCACAACTGTACCTTTCCTACCCTGCTTCCTCCCTCCCTCCCTTCCTTCAGCAACCATGCTCTGAGTGCCTATTCAAGATACTGTGAGTTCACAGGGGAGGTAGACACAAATTAGTCATTATATTTATTTATTTTTTTAAAGTTTTTATTTATTTTTGAAGGAGAGAGAGAGAGTGTGTGTGAGTTGGGGAGGAGCAGAGAGAGAGGAAGACGTAGAATCCAAAGCAGGCTCCAAGCTCCGAGTGGTCAGGACAGAGCCTGACGCGGGGCTCAAACTCACGAACCATGAGATCATGACCTGAGCTGAAGTCGAACACTTAACCGACTGAGCCACCCAGGCACCTCCAAACTAGTCATTTTAAAGCAGCATGATAGGGGGAGTGATAAGGATTTGTATGAGTAAGAGAAGGGTTATAAAGGAGTAGGGAGGGAAACACGTCTTTTGTTTTCACCAGTGATATTTAGAAGCTAAATTAAAGAAGAGAATATTAAAATCTTTTATTTTGTAAAGTTCTGCTCTATTATTGCAAGGTTACTGCATGCTAATGTCCAGGACTATTATGTGGTTTTGTTTGGAGTATTTATCTCTTACTGGTGAGCTGTTAGGGAAGAAGGTAAGAAAAAGGAAATGTCATGTTTCAGCTTGTGGAAAATTCTTTTATACTCAACACAGACTTCCTTCACTGGAGAAAAACCTACCCTTGGTGCCGTGCTCCAGCAGAATGCCTTGGTGTTGGAGCCAGTGCCTGTGGCTGGGGAAGCTGCTTCCAAGCCAGCCAGCAGCATGAAGCCTGCCTGTCCGGCCAGCACATCTCCTTTAAACTGGCTGGCAGACCTGACCAGCGGGAATGTCAACAAGGAAAACAAGGGTGAGTATTTCCTGCTTTCCTGTGGGTTCCTGAGAACTTTAGTCCATCCTTGCGGGGCGGGGGTGGGGGGGGGGATTGGCAACCTCAGCTGCTGTGAGAACAGAGTTATTAGAAGTGTATGGAATGGAAGGTATTGGTTCCCTGGAGTTATCCTGTGTCCTGATACAAATGCAAGTATTTTTAAAATGCAGCCCCAAAGGGGAGAACTTTTGCTGACAGTAGAACTCTAGGTTGAGATTGTGTTTGGCAAGAAAGGAGAGGGCTGAGACTTGTTTGTTTTAATAAGCGATTTTCATCTTTCTATCCTTACCCTGTTTATTTTTTCTCTTTTGTCTAATTGGAATGTTCTGGCTTCAGTTTTATTTTTCTCATCGTGCTTTGGTCTCAGGATGCTTGATATAAAGAACATAGGCTTTGGAGTTAGATTTAGGTGATTGTGCTTTTCAGCTATGTTATAAGAAAGAAAAAGTTGCAGGTTAATTTCTTTCATGGTAAGATCCTAAACAACATTTCAGTGAATAGAATTCAACACTAAGGCACCTGGATGGCTCAGTTGGTTAAATGTCCGACTCTTGATTTTGGCTCAGGTTATTCATGGTTTGTGGGTTCAAGCCCCACATCGGGCTTTGTGCTCACAGTGCAGAGCTTGCTTGGGATTCTCTCTCTCTTTCTCTCTCTCTCTCTCTCTCTCTCTCTCTCTCTGCCCTTCCCCTGCTTACTATCTCTCTCTTGTAAAAATAAACATTAAAAAAAAGAATTCAACACTATAAATAAATGAATTCTACAGGGTGACCAAGTAGGGCTTCAGAAATGCAGCTATAGTTTAACATTGAAAATGTGGGAGAAAAGTCATGTGGCAAGACACAAAGTAGTAAAATTCAATAGCTATTCATGATTTAAAAAAAACTCTTAAATTAGGAACAAAAGGGAATATCCTCAATCTAGTGTGTTTCTATAATAAAACTGACAGTAAATATAATGATTGGTTTTTTTTTTTACTGATTTTTTTTTTAACAGTTTGCCTCTGTTTAGGAATAAGAGGATCCCTGCCATCACTATTTTGTTAAACACTGTACCGGAAGCCTTGGTTATTGCAAAGGCAAATAAAAAAAGATGTTAGGATTGGAAAGAAAGAGATAAAGCTGTCGACATTTTAGACAATCTGATTATACATGTGAAAAATCTAAAAGTATATTTAATAAACACGTGTATCAAGGTTGCCAGTTACAATGTTAATTTATATTAAATCTGTTGTATTTTGAATACCAGGAGCACACAAATTGAAAATGGAAGTTTAAAAAATACCATCTGCACCATATGATTTCACTCATGTGGAACCTAAAAATTTTTTTTTACATTTATTTATTTTTGAGAAACAGAGTATGAGTGGGGGAGGGACAGAGAGAGAGGGAGACACAGAATCCAAAGCAGGCTCTAGGCTCTGAGCTGCCAGCAGAGAGCCCAACATGGGGCTCGAACCCATGAACCATGAGATCATGACCTGAGCCGAAGTTGGACGCTCAACCGACTGAGCCACCCAGGCACCCCTCCCTCATGTGGAATCTAAAAAAAAACCAAATGAATAAATAAAAAGTAGAATCAGACCTATACTTGCAAGAGGGCAGAGGAGAGGAGGGGTGGGCAAAATGGGTGAAGTGGAGTGGGAGATACAGGCTTCCAGTTATGGAATGAAGAAGTCACAGGAATAAAAGGCAGAGCAATAGGGAATATAGTCAGTGGTACTGTAATACTGTTGTATGGTGACAGATGGTAGCTACCCCTGAAACTAAAGTAACCTGAAGTGTTACCTATACTCAAAAAAAATTTTTTAACATAATACCACCTTGAATGTTAGATTTTTTTTTAATACCAGTTGGAAATCATTGTGTAAATCAGTAATTTCATTAGTATTTATCCTCTTAAGTTTTTTGGTTCTAAAGGAAATGAAAACCAAGTTCTAAAGTAATTCTATTAACAGAAGACAAGTAAGGGATTTGCCTTTTGGAATGCTTTTTCATGTGGATGTTTTTGGTTTTGTTTCTAGAAAAACAGCCAACGATGCCAATTCTAAAGAATGAAATCAAATGCCTTCCACCCCTCCCCCCTTTGAGCAAATCCAGCACAGTCCTCCACACCTTTAACAGCACAATTTTAACACCTGTAAGCAACAACAATTCTGGTTTCCTCCGAAATCTCTTGAATTCCTCTTCTGGCAAGGTATGCATTTGTTTTATTGTTTGTGTTCCACTTTACAAAGATGAACACAGAACAGGAAGAGAAAGTAGAAAGAGGATTTGAATCCTGGGCTTTCCTTCATGGGTGCGGGTTTCATTGGCAGCAGCCTTCATGTGCTTGTAGCGCTGGGCTGGGCTGTTTTCTCCTATTAAACCTTTTTCTATACCTGCTTCCTGTGAGTTATACTGTCAAGTGAGGGAAGGGGATTTACCTGTTTGTCTCAGGGTCCTGACATGACACCTTCTCTGGGTGTGTAATACCCGTTCTACCACTACAGGGATGGGTGTTTTGATGTTAGGGAATGACCTATTTAAGACTTGCATTCTTTCTCAAATTCAGACAGAAAATGGACTCAAGAATACACCAAAAATCCTCGATGACATCTTTGCCTCTTTGGTGCAAAATAAGACTTCCTCTGATTTATCTAAGAGGCCTCAAGGACTGACTATTAAGCCTAGCATTCTGGGCTTTGACACCCCTCACTATTGGCTGTGTGATAATCGCTTGCTGTGCCTCCAGGATCCCAACAACAAGAGCAACTGGAATGTGTTCAGGGAGTGCTGGAAACAAGGACAGGTAAGAGGGGCCTCTGCTCCCTCAACCCAGCTCAGACCCCCTTGTGGGGGCCTTTTGGCAGGCTTTCTGACAACCCTGCCCCCGACCCTCTACCTCTCAATTGTAAGTGGTATATACTTTTTTGTACTTTAGTGTGAATCTAATTAGGGCACTGTAGCTGTGAGTCTTGTTTTACAGCGGACATTCCTGAGCTCTCTACCAGTGAGGTTTTCATTGCTTCCGAACCAGTTTATCATTGGGTTTTTGATGAGTGCTTTCTGGGCTCAGTGATTCTTAGGTGATTAAACCTCAACAGGAGAAGTGAGAGAATGACTAAGAGGCTGATGGGGTTTAGGGGATTAGACAAAATACTATTCAAATCATGTGTTCCTCTTCCCAGAGTTAAAACCCTTGTGCTGAAAGCAATTTTAGGTGGGCCGGAGCCATGTGGTATCATCTTGGATTTGGTGTGTAGTCTCCCAGGGGTCTGTTTTTAAACGGCAGCGTTGTTCAGTCTTAGGGTTTGGTTGATGGTTCAGGAGATGCATGGCTCGTAGACCTCTTCCTCCGGTTCCTTGTTTTGGTTTTTGTATTCCTGATCTTTGACTTCTCTTCTGGGCCAAATGGAGTCCTCACTAAGGGAACACTATGTTCTTGGACAAGGCCAGGACTTGGGGAATTGCCAGTTATGTATGTATTTAGCCCCCAAAAAATTAAAGAATTTTTTTAATTCAGCCCCATATACTAACTAATAAGATTTGTTCATGATGACAATGACAGGCTGAATACAATCCACCATCCATGTTTTGTTTAGATTACATCCTGTTTGGAAAAAAAATTGAATTCACCAGTATTTTAGACTGTTTCACCTAAAGATCGGTATTCCTGGGAGTGCCTGGGTGCCTCAGTCGGTTAGCCGACTGCTTCTTGACTTAGGTTCAGGCTCAGGCCATGATCTCGTGTTTGTGAGTTCAAGCCCCACATCAGGCTCTGTGCTGACAGTGCAGAGCCTGTTTGGGATTCTGTCTCTCCTCTCTCTGCCCCTCCCCCCATTGGTACTTTGTCTGTCTCTCTCTCTCAAAAATAAATAAATAAACTTTAAAAAAAAATTTAAAAAATTGGGATTTCTGGCTTGTCTTGGCCACTTCCGGTGCCTGTTCCTGCCTGGCAGCAAGCGTATTCTGTGAGTAATGGGATCTGAGTTGGAAAATGTGATCCTTGCTTGTAGAAGCTTACTAATGTAGTTAGAGCAAGGACTATGTGAAGACAAGAAATGCTGTGGGAGCTCAGGGCGCTAAGCTGCCGCTTTGGGATCTGACACTGAAGACCAGCTACAGAGAAATGAACAAGCAGCTGTTTGAAAAGGGGCTGCCACTGGTTTGGGGACAGAGCTGGGGGAGTTCAAACTAAAGACTTTGTTCTCTTTTTTTTAGCCAGTGATGGTGTCAGGAGTGCATCATAAATTGAACACTGACCTTTGGAAACCTGAATCCTTCAGGAAAGAGTTTGGGAATCAGGAAGTAGACCTAGTAAACTGTAGGACCAATGAAATCATCACAGGAGCCACAGTAGGAGACTTCTGGGATGGATTTGAAGATGTTCCAAGTATGTATTAAAGACCTTTTACGGGGTTAGAATGTGAAAGGAGGGCACAGGAGTAGCGGGAGTCTGAAGCCCTTCAGGAGCAACACAGCATTGTCCATGATCTTGGAGTTTAAAATTAGTGTGTTATCTCTTCCTCTCCTTTCTTTTTGCAAAGTCTATGCTTTGGACCTGAGGCCCATTCGCTTTGTAGTTCCTTAAAGAGGTGAGGTTTTCGTTATCTGTACTTAAGGTGGCTCCATGTCTGTCCTGTGACAGAAATTCTGTGCTTCCACTTGTGCCTAGCAGGAGGGGAGCACAAAGCCAGGGCTTGGGACTCACGGCTGGTGGTTTTATGTGTATCTCACCTTTATACATCCTTTTTACTTTTTAAATTTTTAATTATTGATTAAGAATATAAGACCTGAAGATGCTAGGGAATGTGAATTCATTTAACATTGGGTGTCCTGGTCACTGCCTACTGCATCTGGGCTAGGGGGCATTGAGGCAGTAAGAAGACTGTCTGGTGCTAAGGCATGGCCCTTTCTGTGTATTGGCCAGTCAGTAAACTGTTTCCAAGAGCATCGAGTTCATCTTTGACCCTGGGGATTCACATCACAGGCACCTGTCACCAGTCCTCCATCCCCGCTGGAGGGTTTGGCCAGCTCATTCTTTAGACTCTCAGTAGTTCAAGGTCACTCATTCATCACCCTCACTTGTTTAGACACACTTCCATCTTTCAGTCCGCTTCCTTATTCACTTTTGTCCATATTTACAGACAAAATATGGTATTATGGTTCATACTTGATTTGTAATAAAGTATTTAATACAGGCATGGTGGGGTTTTCTACAAGTACATACTAATAAGATGGA
This sequence comes from Cryptoprocta ferox, assembly GCA_028646485.1. NCBI lineage: Eukaryota > Metazoa > Chordata > Mammalia > Carnivora > Eupleridae > Cryptoprocta > Cryptoprocta ferox. The sequence goes on from CM053576.1 coordinate 95,120,945, forward strand.
ATTTCAGACATAAGGTGGTTACTTAGGGATCATCTGTGAAATGAAGAGGAAACAGGACTGAGCAGGCAAAGGAGTCAGCCACAATGCGGACTCAACAAAGCCTCAGCCAATCTTGCAGGGAGTTCTGAAGCAAGGATCGCCCTCCATTGTCTCAGATTAGGCTGAAGTTGGAAATGTCAGTGTCTCCCTCAGTCTCTAGATACTGGTGTCCCAGGACAGACATGGTCTGGCGAGGCAGCCCTGTGCAGCTGAGGCAGACCTTGTGAAGCTTTCCAGTGAGGCCTGAGTTCAAAGCCTGACTCTTGATATGCACTTGTATATATGAGCTTGGTAACTTAGTTTTCTGGGACTCAAACTTCCTCATGCCGGCAGATGGTGAAAACAGCTGAGTCAACTATAGCTTGCCTTTTCTGTACTGATGATTCCGCTGCGCACACCCCCAGCATACCACCCACACTGGCGTACTGCTAGTATTCTGAACATACGCTGTACCCTGTGTTTTTCATGCTCCTGGAGTGTGCACTTAATTAAGCTAGGTTATGGGACAGTACTTTCTTGACTACAAAACATTATTACAAACGTTAGTCCTCAAGAGTACAGGGTCTGAAGTCAAACCTGGGTTCCAGTTCTAGTTCTGCCACTTAGTAGCTGGATGACCTTGGGTATCTCCCAGTTTTCTCATCCCAAAATGGGAATATTAAATAGTGCCTAATCTCACTGGGATGTTGGCTTTAGTTGTAAGATTAAATGGTTAAGACACTTAGCAGAGACTAGAACACAGCAAGAAATGATATAATAATTCTCATTGCTATTAATTGTAATTATGAACTTATTTTTCGAGTAGAGCTTGGCTCTTGGTTCCTTGGCATTGCCTGCAATGGGTAATAGTTCTGACTACACCCTGTGTGCTGTTGGTCCTAGTTATCTCTGTACAGAACATCAGGTAGTTTCAGTGTCTGAGCAAAACAAGTTATTTTTATTTCATGGTGGCCTCAGAAAACCTGGTCTAATCTGTGGCCTCTGATTGTTAAAGTGCCCTGCTGTTTATTAGTTGGAGAGCTGCTCACTTCTTCCAGAACACTGTATAGGAAGAAGAGACTGGTTCTGAGACAGCTGTCAAAACATCACCTATGTGTAAAGGGCAAAAGGGGGTGGCTGAAATCTAAGTGAGCAGCAGTTTAATGAGCATCTAGAAAAACTTAGTAGCAAAATTTTTATTTTGCTACTCCCATGCTACCTCCTGAGTACGAATGGGTTTCTTGGCCCTATGGAAATAAAATAGGCAATTTTATTGCAATTGGCAGGAGGGGAATATTAAAGAAAAATATTTCTGTACTAAACATATTGGGTTATGAAGATTTTGCCGAGGTAAATTTTATTGGATTGTTAAGCCTAATATGCTAATTTGCATTTATTTTGGTCTGTTTCTGAGTTATGAATAGTAACAATTCAGTAATTCTGGTTACCTTTCAGACCGCTTGAAAAATGAAAAAGAACCAATGGTGTTGAAACTTAAGGACTGGCCACCAGGAGAAGACTTTAGAGATATGATGCCTTCTAGGTATGATTATTGGTCGAGTGAGGGATGAGTCTTTCCTTGACTTGGTAGGATAAATTCTTTTTGAGGTGGTGAGAAAACAGTTTTCGGAAGAAAGATGAAATATGGAATAGTTCCACTGGTGCTGATATTTCATTTCTTGACTATAGTCTTTGGAGATGTGTGTTTTAAATGAGATGAAGAAGTTACTGACTCTGAGATCTCACTGACTAATGAAAGGTCCACTAGTTTCCACTGTAGCACTCTGCCAGAAAGAGGCCAGCTGAGGTATGTAGCCTCTGGGCTGGAGGCAGTACTGGGATCAGACACATCAGGGTTCAATGTAATGATACCGTTGCATTAGACAGCAAGATTGCTGAATTGGTAGATCCATTTTCTTGATTTGAGCTTGAACTTTGAATGCTAAGAATGCTTAGAACTAATAATACATCCCTGAGTGTCACTTCTTATCCTTAGGAAATTATTGCATCTGTCTGAAATGTTCCAGATCATTTTGATAAAGATGTGTGCTGTAGGAGAGAAAGAAGACATCTTTGTTCATAGCTACTCTAAGTCTGATCTTAAATGTTGTTAAGGAAAGCTGTCTCCATCTTTATGAGCACAGATATTTTTGTTTGTTTATTTTGGTAAGAAGGAACAAAACAAGACCACACAATGATGGATTAGAAAGGCAAGCTTATTTTGCTAATGCTTGGTGCTCTTGTCCTAGGTTTGATGATCTGATGGCCAACATTCCACTGCCCGAGTACACAAGGAGAGACGGCAAACTAAACTTGGCCTCCAGGCTGCCAAACTACTTTGTTAGGCCAGATCTCGGTCCCAAGATGTATAATGCTTACGGTAAGGAAGAAATGGCTAACTTGAAAACCTTATAATGGAAATAGAATTAAGTCTGAATGTTTGGAAAATTGCTTTTGGGGGAGGTGGAGATGGAAAACATTCATAATCATAATAAGAACACCGCAGTTGGCTTCATTTTTGTGTATTTCTTTTCATTCTGTGTATACGTGTGTTTCCTTTTCATAGTTAAAATTATAGGACATATGCAATTTTTAATTTTTCTCTTTTCCACATTTAGTATTATATCTTAAAAATCTTTGTATTGCTTAATCATTTTTAGTGTGATATTTTTTAATGGTTGTATGGTATGTCATCAAATTAATCTATCTGTTACTCATTTTAAAGTCAGTCTGCTAGCATTCTAGCTGTTTAACACCAGATACACTTAAATGCAATTAATCCATGTTGGTGAGTAGTAGTTTACTGGAAGCACCCTTTGTTGTTTATTTTAGAGAGAGACAGAGTGAGAGCAGGGGAGGGGCAGAGAGAGAGGGAGACACAGAATCCAAAGCAGGCTCCAGGCTCTGAGCTGTCAGCACAGAGCCCAGTGTAGGGCTCGAACCCACAAACCGTGAGATCATGACCTGAGCTGAAGCTGAAGTTAAGCTGGATGCTTAACCAACTACGCCACTAAGGTGCCCCTGGAAGCACCCTTTGAATTGGATTTTCATTGTTTAGACATGACTCCGTAAACTGTCCAATGAGGAGGACTGTACAGGATAGAGATTGATTTCCTCGGTTACCAGAGTCATCTTTTATCCTTAATACTGTGACCTTGACTAGTTTTATGTTGGGTCTTTATTTAGGTCTTTATGATAGTTGGCTTTTTTGAAGCAATTATTTACCAATTGATTGTTGAATGAAGTTTGGGTTGTTTGGATCATTTATTGAATTTTCTTCTATCTGGACCCCATTTTTCCAGTCCTTCTAGAAATTACTTCTTTGATTTTATTCCTTCCTCCTATAACTACTCTGAATTCTAGTCTTTCAGGCCTGAGGGCGGCAACCCTCCTGAAGAAAGGATGGTCCTTTGGCATCTTTGCCCTGTTCTCCCGAGACAGTTGGGGGAGAAGAGCAGGGGCTTGGAGCTCAGCCCCACGATTCTTCTGTTAGGGTAGAATCAGCTCAGGGACCCACCTGGACTGGAGTCAGGGAACATTTTGAGAAGGGAGTTTATCTTGGGACGCTCCCATGATCTAGATGCCCAAGATTGTGAGAAATGGTCTGTGGGAGAGAGGACGCAGCAGGTAGGGGTCCCCTGGGCTATTCCCTCTGATTTCCAGGTCTCAGTTTAGAGAGCCCTACATACGCTGTGGGGTTGTTGCATGTTCCCTAGTTGACTTTCCTTCCTGCAAGCCCTTCAAAGCAGCTAGTTGGTTTGGGGTCTCAGGGCACACTCTGTTCACAGTGGGGGTTTACAATGAACTTACGTAAATGAAAGTATTTTTCCACCAAAGTGAATGGTGGAAGTGGTGTAATGTTGCATAGTGATTGTCCGTGCTTTGTAGACATCCTGAAGCTTTATGGGGTAGAAGTGGTTATCTGAGAAGTTTTCAGAGTAAGTTGTTTGCTTGGTTTGAATGGCTTGGCAGCATGGACACCAGTAGATAGATGGCAGTGTTACTCTTTAAAAGCTTTACCTGTGACAAAATTGTTCCCATCCAGAGTAAGCAGAGAGGGATTGAAAATAATGAAAATGTGTTCACTTTCAAATACCATGTATCCTCCCATAAAATTAAAGAGCGGTCATTTTCAAAGGTTGAGCGATTGAGCTGTGACTTCTCAGTCAGAGTAGAGTGAAAGGCTCTTTCGAGAAGGAGAGTATCTCTCCAGCTCCGGTACCACCAGCAGTTTTACAGATGGGGCCAGGTCTTCAGGACAGTAGCAGGGACAGTGACCTTCTCTGGTCTGAGACTAGGACATCGAGTCTCCTCTGATTTCCAGGCTAGAGCCATTCTACTCTGGCCCCGACCCCAGTGTGTCACCATCGGCCCAGATTGTTGTAAGCTCATGTGCTTTTCATAATAGTCCATGGTGTTGTGTTTCAGGATTTTCTATTTTCTGGGAATCCTTTCCCTGGGACCTTTATGTTTTTATAATCTTAGTCTGTTGGAGTTCAGGCTCTCTCAATTTAGAGACTGCTTTATCAGCGTGCAGTCGCTGTGGCCACATTTGGATGAGCGTTGGGGCTGATGGCTGGGTAGGTATTGCCTCCTTCCTCATTTGGCACAGGTCTTTTCCTCTATTTGGCACTGACCATATTCCCACAGAATATTCTTTCAGATTTAACCTGTGTTTGAGCTCTATATAAATAGAATCAGACTTTTGGATATTTGCCCATGCTATCATTTATTACTATCCATTTCATTCATTTTTCTTACATTAATTGCTTTTCCTTCTTAAATTTCAATTTTATTCTTTATTACAGAAAAATTACACTTAGAACTTCAGAGTCTAATACAGTGACTCCCCATATACTTACCACCCAGTCACAGTAGCTATCAGCTTTTTACCATGAGTGTTTCATTATTCCATTCTGTTATATTTTTCCTTTACCATTTTGAAGCAAATCTCCTTTGATATATCACCTTTAAAGCACATCCTTTGATTTTTCCCTAATACCTAATGTTCTCTCCACTCCTGGGGCTGATAGGTCAGCTGAATGGAAAGAAAGGAGAGCACAGCAGGGCTCTAGGGCCACAGTCCTGGGTGGACATTATGGGGTACCCTCTGCTGTGTAGAGCAGCTCCTAGAACCGTGGCTCTCAAAAATCAGAGGGAAGTCCTTGGCCTCCACCAAACAAAACAGGGCTGTTTCATAGGCTGGCAGATTAGCAGATGGCCTCCACTTGCCCAGTTCAAAGGCAGGCTTCCCTTCACTGCCTGTTCAAGAAGCAGAGCCTACAGGCGGCTGGTGGCTCAGTCGGTTAAGCGTCCGACTTCGGCTCAGATCATGATCTCACAGTTTGTGAGTTTGAGCCCTGCGTTGGGCTTTGTGCTGCCAGCTCAGAGCCTGGAGCCTGTCTTTGGATTCTGTGTCTCCCTCACTCTCTGACCCGCCCCTGCTCTCTCTCTCTCTCTCTCTCTCTCTCTCTCTCTCAAAAATAAATAAAACATTAAAAAAATTTTTAAAAAAGGAAAAACAAGCAGACCTTTCCTGTCAGGGTGGGCTGTCCAAGGTGACCGCAGGGCTTGGTGAGCCTCAGGGTGACTGCTGAACAAAGTAGATCTTTTCCTGGGGATAAGAAATTAAAATCTGACTATGAGCTTGTGCTGTGGCTTACCCTCCCCTCCTGGGGTTTTGTTGTTGTTTGGTTGTTGTTTTACAGCTGAAGCCACCAAGGCAGTGTTTTCTTTCTTATGAGTGTATATCCATTTGAGGTCCCAGCTTTATGTGTATGTGAGGGGGGTTTCTGTTAGACTCTCCATCCTGAGTGGACCCTGGGCTATATGTTTTACCCCACAGCGCTCTAGGCTGTGACAGCCAGAGCTTGGATTCATCTGCTCAAGCACATGGCCTTTTGGAGGAGCCACTGTACCATTCCTGAGTCCTGCTTTCTGGTTTTTTGGCTTATGAGTATTTCTTTTTTTCTTGCCAGCACACTGATTCATTAAAAGAAATTTTTTTTCAACAAATTCATCCAGGAGTTTTAGTTCTTACAGGAGGGTGTGTGTCAAGGACCTACTTTCCCTATCATCAGAAACAGAAGTTCTACTGTTAGGACTTTTTTTTTTTTTTTAATGATTAAACGATGAGATTGCTTTCTTTCAAAGTTGAAAGGATAATTTAATAGTAAATACTGTTCTCTTGTACATGCTTTAGAGAGGCAGCTTTTTAAGTTTTGTGACCAAGTATCTCCCAGGGAGTGGGAAAGACAATGGCAGGCTTCACATCTCAGTAAATTTAAGGTGTTTTCTGTTGGCAGGATTGATTACTCCTGAAGACAGGAAATATGGAACAACAAACCTTCACTTAGACGTATCTGATGCAGCTAATGTCATGGTGTATGTGGGAATTCCCAAAGGACAGTGTGACCAAGAAGAAGGTAGGGTGCTGCGCATAAAAATGGGGCTTACTCTCTGAGCTGGAGACTGTGGTCTGATCTTTGCTTTCTCTTGCTCCAGAAGTCCTTAAAACCATCCAAGATGGAGATTCTGATGAACTCACAATAAAGCGTTTTATCGAGGGAAAAGAGAAGCCAGGAGCCCTCTGGCACATATATGCTGCAAAGGACACGGAAAAAATAAGAGAATTCCTTAAAAAGGTGCGCTCTTTATCCTGTGGCATGTGAGGAGAGAGGCGTGGACAATACCAACATTATAAAGTACACATGTTGAGACTAGCTGGTTACCAGGAAATAATCACAACCTCAAAAGTTAGACCTGTGCATGTCAGGTTGACGGGGCTGAAGCTGGTTACTGAGGAACAAAGACTTCTAAGTGATTAGGCTCATCCCTTTGAAAAGAGGAGGGGGGCCTTGCCTTTTTTCTTACGTCTGTGTTTTACATTATAGTGGATTTGGAGATTTTTGTGCATTCTACCTTCAGGTTAGTTCCTCTGATCATCTGTTAGTATCAATTTGATTTTATTGCCTTGAAAATCTAAGTACTGTACTTCAGAAGTTCATATATAATTCCTTGGCCCTTGTTATCTTTGCTCTGAGAGAGTTACTTAGGTCCCTGTAGGTTTTGTCTACCTTCACTAGTAGTAGGTCAGGAAATGCTCAGGCATTGCTTGTGGCCGTTAGTTTGTGAAGGGTCATTGGAAAGAGATGCAGGGGTTTGTTTTTAAGATTCCAAGTTTCTTGTAGTAGGCAGGTTTGTTCAGCAAGGGCTGTGTGTGGAAGTTCTAGGCAAGATGGATACATTCAGTTTTTAACCTGGTTGCCACTGAGGCTGCTGATTGCAGCCCAGGTATCTGTGGCTGATTCTCTTCAGTTCATGAGGAATGAAGGTGAACACTCCTAGCCTGTTGCCTGCTACCAAGCAGGTCCTTAACCAGCGTTGTTTGAATCAAAGCTATTTCTAACTTAGGATCTTTGGACTCTTCCAAAACCTGCTGGTCGCCATATTGTTCCTTTGACTGTGTCACCGTGAGTCTAGGCTGCCAAATAACTCTGTCTAAAATAAACAAATTTAATCTATGGCTATCTTTGGGACTCATCTGTAATTCAGATTAAGTGAATATAGATTTTTAATAACTGCAATACAGCAAGTCTGTTTCTAAGGACTCAAGCCTATTTATGTTCAAAAGTTTAGACCAGGGGTGCCTGGTGGCTCAGTCAGTTAAGCGTCCGACTTCGGCTTAGATCATGATCTCACAGTACGTAGGTTCAAGCCCCGTGCTGGGCTCTGTGCTGACAGCTCAGACCTTAGAGCCTGCCTCGAATTCTGTGTTTTCCTCTCTCTTTGCCCCTCCTCTGCTCACACTCTGTCTCTCTCTCAAAAAAAAGTCTAGACCAAAATATTGTGCAAATATAGCATTTCCAAATTTATGCAGGCTGCCAGTCAGAGATTATTGGAAATGACAGAAGGAAAACCACATTTTCTTTCAGTTTTCTCTTGGTTCTTTCAGTTAATGTCTTTGAGTATTAGTTGTCTCTTTCTGCCAACAGGGTATCTGTTAAGGAAGGCCTGACATCTGTTGACTACTTACACTATTCAGAGGGGGAAAGTGCCCTCATTGGGCCTCAGTATGTTGCTCAGTTTCATAATATTTCAAATGTATTCTAGGTATCAGAAGAGCAAGGTCAAGAAAACCCAGCAGACCATGATCCCATTCATGATCAGAGCTGGTATTTAGACCGATCACTAAGAAAGCGCCTTCATCAAGAGTATGGAGTTCAAGGCTGGGCTATTGTACAGTTTCTTGGGGATGTGGTATTTATCCCAGCAGGAGCTCCACATCAGGCAAGAAATATTACTTTATTCTTTATTCTCCTGACACTAAGAACTTTTGCATACATGTTACTGATGTAGCTTGTGTTTTCCAGGTTCATAACTTATATAGCTGTATCAAAGTGGCCGAAGATTTTGTTTCTCCAGAGCATGTTAAACACTGTTTCTGGCTTACTCAGGAATTCCGTTATCTGTCACAGACTCATACTAATCATGAAGATAAATTACAGGTAAAAATATTACTGATTCCTGGCATTTTCTGACTCTGGCTTTATGACCCATTATTGACCTTATAAAGAGAATTTGTGCACTTGGCCATATCACACTCGGTACATGAGTTGATGAACTCGGCTTATGTCTAGTTCCACTGTCTACTTTGGCCAAGGAGGAACAAACATAGAAGAAGTCTAACTTGGTTTGCTATTTTTTGGACTGTAAAGTACTGTCCCCCAGGCTTTAGTATTGAAAATGAATAGATTTGATTTCTGATCCTGACTCAACTGCCCAGACATTGGTCTTGAACAAAGACTTTTAATGCTGTGGTGTTGTTATCCTTAAATGGAGCAGAATAGAATCTTTGGGGTCCAGAGAGGCTCTCAGAGAGTGGGTTCAAAGATGCGTTCTGTAGTGAGTTATATAACATATAATTTCACATTTGGAAACCTAGGGGAACATAACAAGTTTTGAAGAATTGTACCTTAGGACTTAACCTCTCCCTGTACTCATCGGGCCCAGTGCCACGTGGCATCAAAACCTACAGAAGGGGGAATAGGAGGTATTTAAAATGGGTATGGAATACTGGCCTAAAGGAGTCTAGGGACCTTTTAAGTATTGACTTTCAAATCCTGAGCTTTAAATTTGGAGAGAGGGGAGCCTGGGTGGCTCAGGTGGTTGAGTGTCCAACTCTTGATTTTGGCTCAGGTCATGATCTCATGGTTCATGGGATCAAGCCCCATGTCAGGCTCTGTGCTGAGCATGGAGCCTGCTTGAGATTCTCTCTGCCCATCCTCCCTGCTCATGCTCTCTCTCTCGTTCTAAAAAAAAAAAATTAAAAATTAAAAAAATATATTTTTAATTTAGAGAGAATGGTAGTAAAATTGGTAGGGGTTTCGTTTATTCCTAGTGACAGATTTTAGATTTTTTGGTAAACTGACCATATTTTCTCCCACCCTTCTAGGTGAAGAATGTCATCTACCACGCAGTGAAAGATGCAGTTGCTATGCTGAAAGCCAGCGAATCCAGTTTCGGCAAACCGTAGGGGTCCAGGAGCCGCCTTTACCCCTGTACATTGGACGTGAATTACTGGCAGCTGTTCAAGTTCTTCAGGCAGGATTCCTGTGGACTTTGAGATTCATGTTACCTCATCTTCTTTTTTAAACTGTACCCAACTGGTAAGGGTACTCTGTCTAATGTATATTTCTAGTGTTTACACACACTAAATGTGTATATGTAGGAACTATTTACAGAACATGCATCCTTAAACTGTGACTTTTCACCTAGTGCAGACCTTCTACCATGCTGTAAAAACAAAACCTCTTATCAGCTCTGGAACAATACCTGCAGTTATTCCCAGCTGTTTGGACAGCTTAGTCAAATGATTTAACTATTAGGAATCACTGCACAGTTTATTTGGTTGTATTTTGTTTTGTGTCTGTCTGAGTATCCTCTCCCCTACCCCTTAGGGTTCAGATGAGCGATGGAGGAAATGACAGCTAACAATGTAGTTCCTACTGTATTGCATTAGGACTGGCATTATATAGCAGAAATCAACTACTGTACAATTCTTGGGTTTAACCATCTTTTAGTTAAATGGAGTTTTAATTTAAATGAAGCTTTGCTAATTTTAAGTGTTAAGCATTTTGCATTAAAGTATTCATATAATATTTTGACTCCACTTATTGGCATTTTTATCTTCTGGTTATAGATTCAACACACTTGTCTCCAATGTTCCAGGTATAAGAGGTTGCTCCAGGAATGCCTCTTAAAAGCAAAGAAGTTAGATGCTCTAGTGAGTTGTGAGTGATTATTTATAATGCTAACATGGAAATAAGTTTTTTCTTAGCCAAATGGAAGCCTTGTCACACTTTTGCAAAGAAATATCATCAATTAACTAAATCTGGAAGTGGAAGTTAACCAAAAATCAAATAGTGACTGGTTAAATGGCTCTAAAAAGGTATTTCAAAGAGATTGAAATACTTTGTCTTATTTTTCATAATATAAGAGTTTACAAAGGAAAAGGAAATTATTAGAAATTTTAAACAGTAGGATCTTAATCCTTTCTGAAGGATGAGAATTCATCAGGAAGCCACCTTTCTGTATTTCCCTGGGCTTCTCTTCAAGCCAGGCCTCAAAGGAGTCCCACAGATAGTTACACCACTGTTATTCACGATCAAATACATTGTAACAACAAATATGAAAACAGAAAGCCACCATGAACAGTAGTCAATAAGAACTTTCAAACTGTCATATTAAACCTGCATAGGTTTACAGACTGGAATGATACAGTATAATTTTATATTCTCAACTGCTTAAAGAAATGAGAGTATCTTTACTCTCATTAAATTAAAAGAAATGAGAGTATCGGAATATGATGAAAAAATGAGATTTCCAGAAATGACCAACTATGGAAAGAAGCTAAATAGAATTTATAGAAATGAGACATGATGGTTAAAATTAGAAATTCAGCAGATGAGTTAAACAGAAAAAATTCTTTTATGAACTGAGAGATTGGTAAAACTACAGAATACATCATTGAATAACAGAAAACTATAAAGAAATGTTAACTGATAGGCAGGACACTGAAAAATACAGGTTTGATAGTGCAAGCCAAGAGAGTTGAGAGGGGGATGCTGTTCAGAGATAATTTTCCAGCATTAATGACATCATCAGATTGGTGAAGCCCACCTAAATCAAGCAAGATAAGTTAAAAATCCGCCTGTATATTAATAAGTTAAAAGAGTACTCGAACAAGTAGGTTTTATATTAAAAGCAGCCAGAGTGGAGAAAACATGATCTTCAGAGAAGTGACAGATGAACAGTTGACTTCATAACAGCAACCATGGAGGTCAGAAGAAAATAGATGCCATTCTTCCTGTGCTGAAGAAAATAGCCAAAAACAGAAGTACAGACACAGCAAAATTCTTCCCCTGTTCTTTATGGAAATTTTCAGATGAAAACCAGAGTTTATTTTCAGGCCCTTACTGAAGGAACTTTTAAGGATATCCTTAGGAAAGAAAACCCAGAGCATGCAAGAAAAAATGGAGTACAAGGGAAATTGTAAACTCCTGGATGAATTTAAACAATAATAGTGTTAAACAATATTTTTTAAAGTATGGATAAATTTCCTTAAAAAGTTAAACAGAATTAACATATGAACCAGCAATTCCACTCCTAGGCTTACTTAAAATAATTCAAAGCAAGGATTCAGATACCCATACACTCATGTTCATGGCAGCATTATTCACAAGAGAGAAAAGGTGGAAACAGCCCAAGTGTCCATCAACAGAGGAATGGATAAAGAAGATGTGGCATATACATACAATGGAATATTTTTCAGTCTTAAAAATGAAGGAAATTCTGGCACATGCTACAACATGGATGAATCTTGAAAGCATGCCAAGTGAGATAAGCCAGACACAAAAGGATAGATGTCTGATTCCACAGGCACCAGGGTGGCTCAGTTGGTGAGGTGTCCAACTTCGGCTCAGGTCATGATCTCGCAGTTCATGAGTTCGAGCTCCGCGTCGGGTTCTGTGCTGACAGCTTGGAGTGTGGAGCCTGCTTTGGGTTCTGTGTCTCCCTCTCTCTCTGCCCCTCTCCCACTTGCACTCTGTCTCTCTATCAAAAATAAACATTTAAAAAAATCATAATGTTCTAGACAAAGTAGAATGGTGTGTTGTGGATGGAAGGAAGGGGAGTGGGAGTTACTGTTTGATGGGTACAGAGTTTCGGTTTGGGATGATGGAAGTTCTGGGGATGGATGGTGGTGATGGTTGCACAACATTGTAAATGTACTTACTACCACAGAATTGCACATTTAAAAATGGTTAAAATACTCAATTTTTTATTATGTATATTTTGCTAAAATAAAAAAGAAAATGACACTCTTATTTTTAAAAAACTGATTAGAAAAGCAGGAAAGAAGGAACAAATGGGACTTTCTGAATACTCCAAATGCAAGATACAGATGGTCTGACTGTAATAAAAGACGTGACTATATGCTGCTTATGAAAGATACTGTTTGGCTGTAGATTAAAAATAAAAATATAGAGAAAAGTATACCATGTAAACACTACTCATATGAATGTAAGTATGGCTATTTTGATACCACTTTTAAGATAAAGAGTATTACCAGAGAGAGAAAGGGTTTTTTTGTTTGGTTGCTTTTTAGAAAAAAAATTTTATTTGCTTATAGTTGACACAATTTTACCTTGTTTCAGGTGAACAATATAGTGATTGGACAACTCTATACGTCCTAATACGCTCACTACAAGTGTAGCTACCATCCGTCACCATACAGTGCTATTACAATGTCATTGGCCATATTTCCTATGCTGTATCTTTTATTCCTGTGACTTATTCTATAACTGGAAGTATCTCCCACTCCCCTTCACCCATTTTGCCCATCTCCCACCCCCTTTTTCCCTCTGGTGATCATCAGTTTATAGGTCTAGCTCTGCTTTTTGTTTCTTAATTCATTTGTTTTTTTAGATTTCACATATGAGTGAAATCATGAAGTATTTTTTCTTGAGAAAAAAAATGTTTAGCGATCATAAAAGGGTCAACTTGGAAGATTTATCATCTTACTGGGTACGTACCTAATTAGGAGAGCTTCAAAAAAGTATGAAGCAAAATTTGACAGAATTAAAGGGGAAAAGAAATTCACAGTCATAGTTGGTGATTCTACCTCTTTCTGTAATTGATACAGTAAGCATACATAAAACCAATATAAGTACAAAATAATTGAACCTATCAACCAAATCAACATTTATTAGAAAACTAAAGCCAAAGACTGTAAAACACATTCCTTTCAAGCGCATATTGATTTTTCACCCAGAAAGGCCATAACATTTCAATGGATTATGTAAATTGAAATTGTATATTCTTGATGTGATGACAGTGGAATTTAAACATCAGTAAAAAGATAGCTGCAAAATTTTCAAATGTTGAGAAATTAGGCAGCATACGTCTAAGTAACCCATTGATCAAAGAAAAATTCAGAACTGAAATTAAATTTTTGAAAAAGTAGTAAAAATACAACACTTCAAAAATAGTTATAATAGTGCATAGAGAGGAATGTATACTTTTCAATGTATAAGAAAAAGGTTTAAATTATATGTAAGCTAGAATATATTTTGGAGATTTTTGCAATTTTGTTAATGAAGGGTATTGATCTAAAAAAATTATTTTGTATTGATGTAAAATTTTGAAATGTCCTTGTAATGTTGGGTTATGATATTGAAGTTACAACCTAAAACAAGTTAGGAAATATTTTTCTCTTCATCTAATCTCTCAAAAAAAAAAAATATATATATACAGCTGATACTTGAACAACACAGGTTTGAACTGCACAGGTTCACTTATGCTTGGATTTACTTCAGTAATTGGAAACATTTTTGGAGATTTGCAACAATTTGAAAAATCACAGATAAACCCTGTAGACTAGACATATTCAAAATTTTAAAAAAAGGAATGTCATAAATGCATACAATAAATGTAGGCACTAGTCTATTTTTTCATTTATTACCATAAAATACACTCTTATGAAAAGTTAAAACTTAGTAAAATTTAGAAACTTAAACACGGACTATACATGGTGCCACTGGCAGTCAAGAAAAGTAAACAAAGATGCAGTATGAAGTAACTGCATAAAATTAGTTCTACATATTGTACTTCTGTAATAATTTCATGACCACCTCCTGCTGAAGTGAGCGCACGTAAAACCCCATGTGACACTAGTCATCTCTGCATGAGCAGTTCATGTCTTAAGTAAATGGCATTGTAGTGCCATGTATTATTGTGTTTAGTGCAGTACCGTATACACTTAACAACGGGGGGGCCCACATGAAGGGCCACTAATGATGCTCGAGGCTCTCCCAAGAAGCAAAAAAGTCATGACATAAGGAAAAGTTGAATTGCTTGGTAAGTATGTTGATGGAGATCTGCTGCAGATGCCTACCATTTCAAGATAAAAGAACCCAAGTGTAAGGAGTGTTAAAAGGAAATTCATGAAGTCATGGTTGTGCTACACCAGACAGTGCAAAACATTTTTTGTGAAATAGTTTATCTTCTTGAAAATGCAGCATTTATGTGGGTGTAGGATTACTATTAGAAAGGCATACCTATAGACTAATACTATTCGACAACAACTTAAAGCAAAAGGAAGGCAAAAAATCTAAAACTGGAGAATGTAATGCCAACCAAGGATGGTTTGATAATTTTAGAAAGGTTTGGCTTAAAAAATGTCAAGATAACAAGAGAACCCATTTCTACTGACCCAAAAGCAGTAGACAAGTTCCCAGAAGCCATTAAGAAGACCATTGAGGAGAAAGGGTACCTGCCTGAGCAGATGAAAGGGCACTATTCTGGAAGAAAAAACCGTCTCAAAAGACATTTATTTGGAAGAGAAGCAAGTACCAGAATTTAAGGTGGGAAGGGGATAGATAGGCTAACTCTACCGTTAAGTGCAAATGCAGTCAGGTTCTGATCAGGACTACTCTTATCTTTAAAGCTGCTAACCTACAAGCTGGAAGGTGAAGGGAAAAGATAAACATCTCCTGCCAGTCTTTTGGTTGCACAAGAAGGCCTGGATAATGAGAAACCTTTTTTCTGGATTGGTTACATTGATGCTTTGCCCCTAAACTCAGGAAACACCTTGCCAGCAAAGGACTGTGCTTTAAAGTTCTTTTGATATTGGACAAATAGCCCTGGCCATTCAGAACTCCATGAGTTTAACACTGAGGCATTGAAGTGTCTACATGCCCCCAAACACAAGGTCTCTAGATCTGGGGTGTCATAAAGACTTTTATGGCTCATTACGCCTGGTACTCTATGGAAAGGATTGTCAATGCTACGGAAGAGAGCCCTGATGAAGGATTATACTGTTGAAGATACCGTCACTATTGTAGAAAAAAGCTGTGAAAGCCATCAAACCCAAAATAATAAATTCTTGCTGGAGAAAACTGTTAAGATATTGTGCATGACTTAATAGGATTTATGTCAGCCAATTAAGGAAATTATGAAAGAGATTGTGAATATGGCAAAAGGGTGGGGGTTGAAGGGTGTCAGGGTATGGATATTGGAGAAATCCAAGAGCTAATAGACACCACATCAGAGAAATTAAGACTTGATAGGAATTAACGGTGCCTGACATTGAGGAAGAAGACGCAGGCAAAGCAATGCCAGAAGACAAATTGCCCTTAGACAATCTGGCAGAAGGCTCCGATCATTCAAGACTGCTTTTGACTTCTTTTACGACATGGACCCTTCTATGATACAGGCACTGGAACTAAAGTAAATGGGGAAGAAGGATTGGAACTATATAGAAATGTATTTAGAGAACTAAAAAAACAAGTCACACATTATGATGTATTTCCATACAGTTACACTGAGGCAGGCCTCCCCTGCCTTCCCTTCCACCCTCTACTTCCACCACCCCTGAGACAGTAAGACCATCTCCTCCTCTTTCCCCTCTCCTCCTCAGACAACTCAACATGAAGACAAGAATGAAGACATTTATGATGATCCACTTTATCAATAGTAAGTAATCATGCCATACAGTTAATAAGCTGATCTGTTTTGTATGTATGTGTCTGTATTTGAAAATATAATTGCATGGCAAAAATAGTGAATAAGAGTGGGTATAAGGTAAGTGATATTTAATATAAAATTAATAAGTGTTAGTTTTCTGTTTTCTGCTTTCAAAAAATTACCATACAGTATGCCTCTCATAGTTTGAGAAACTGTGTATCAGCCCATCATCACAGGTATGTGTTATTTTTAATGTAACATTTCCAATACTGTAAATATGACTAATACTGTAGGTCATAAAAATTTTATAGGGATTCATTCATTAGTGCACAGGCTAGGGTATGGTGAAGCATTTGTTTCAATTACACTAGGCTACCATAAAGCAATCGTATTACTGCTTCATTATCAGTGCATAAATTGTTATACTTGTAAATATATATGAATTTCTTTTTCACATTATCTTTTCATTTTTTACATCTAGAGTTATGACTACAGTGTTTTATATTACATAAAACAATATTGATGTAGGTGCTGACAAATGATTCATCTTCTAAATGGATGATGTAAATTTAAGGTATTGATAAATACAGTACAGTACTGCAAGTGTATTTTCTTTTATAGTTTTTCCTAAGAACATTTTCTTTGGCTTACTTTATTGTAAGAATATAGCATTTAAGACATATAACATACAAAGTATGTTAATTGACTTTTTACATTATTGTAAGGCTTCCAGTCAACAACAGTAAGCTCTTAAGATTTGGGGGAGTAAAAGTTTTATGCAGATTTTTGATTTCATAGGAGGTCAATGCCCCTAACCTCTGTGTTGTGCAAAGATCAACTCTACTAATAATATTTCTTTCTTGAACATTTGGTTATAAGCCCTTCATTATAGGGTAGGGAGACTTCTAACTATGGATTCAATTTCTGTAACAGATCTAGGAGTATTCAGGTTTCATATTTTATATTTCTAGTTTATTATTTAATTTTAGCTATTGGCTTGTCATATATGGCTTTTATTGTGTTGAGGTACATTCCCCCTATACACTTTGTGGAGAGTTTTTATCAAATGTTAAATTTTGTCACATGCTTTTTCTGCATCTATTGATGTGATATGATTTTTTTAAAGTTTATTTTGAGAGAGAGAGAGAGTGGGGGGAGGGGCAGAGAGAGAGAGAGAGAGAGAGAGGGAGACAGAGAATCTTTGTGCTGACAGCACAGAGACTGACTCGGGGCTCGATCCCACAAACTGTGAGATTGTGACATGAGCCATAATCAAGTCAGATGCTTAACTAACTGGGCCACCCAGGCACCCCATGATCATATGATTTTTAAGCTTCATTTTGTTAATGTGGTATATCACATTGATTTGCAGAGGTTGAACCATCCTTGTAGTGTTAGGATAAATCCATTTGGTTATGGTGTATGATATTGAATTCTAGGTTGAATTCAGTTTGCTTATATTTTATTGAGATTTTTGCATCTGTGTTCATTGGGGATATTGGCTTTTAATTTCCTTGTGGTGTCTTATCTGTTTTTGATATTAATGTAATGCTGGCCTCGCAAAATGAATTTGGAAGTATTCCCTCTTCTATTTTTTGGAAGTTTGGAAAGGATAATTATTAATTCTAATTTGAATATTTGGTAGAATTCACCAGGGAAGTCATCTGGAGCTAGACTTTTTTTTTGTTGGGAGGTTTTTGATTACTAACACAATCTCCTTACTGGCATTCAGTCTGTTTGTATTTCTTCATGTCTGTTTTTTCATAATTCAGTCTTGGTAGGTTGTATGTTTCTAGGAATTTATCCATTTCTTCTGGGTTGTAAAATTTGTTGGTGAAGAGCTGTTCATAGCAGTCTCTTACGATCCTTTGTATTTCTGTGGTATCTATTGTAACATTTTCTCTTTCGTTTTGGATTTTTATGTATTTGAGTTTTCTCTTTTTACTTGGTGAGTCTAGCTAAAAGTTTACCAATTTTGCTTGTCTTTTGAAAGAACCAGCTCTTGGTTTTATTGATTTTGTTCTATTGTCTTTTTAGTCTGTTTCATTGATTTCTACTTACCTTTGTTATTTCCTTTCTTCTACTAACTTTGGGCTTTATTTGTTCTTTTTCTAGTTCCTTAAGGTGTCATGTCAGTTTGAGATTTTTTCTTGTTTCTTACTGTAGTCATTTCTTGCCAGGAACTTCCTCTTAGAACCGCTGTTCCTGGAGTGCCTGGGTGGCTAGTCAGTTAAGTGTCTGACCTTGGCTCCAGTCATGATCTCATGGTTCGTGGGTACAAGCCCTGCATCGGGCTCTGTGCTGATAGCTCAAAGTCTGGAGTCTGCTTCAGATTCTGTGTCTCCCTTTCTCTCTGCCCCTCCCCCACTTGTACTCTAATACACGTTAAAAAAAAAGTTTGCTTGTTTTTTTTAATAAAAAGAACTGCTATTGCTGCATCCCACAAGTTCTGGTATGTTTTATTTCCATTTTCATTTGTCTCAAGGTAATTTTTGATTTCTCTTTATTTCTTTGACCCACTGTTCATACCATGTTGTTTAATCTCCACATATTTGTGAATTTTCTAGTTTTTTTCTTGCAATTGATTTCTAGTTTCACAGCATTGTCACTGGAAAAGCAGCTTATGATTTCAGTCATCTTAAATTTATTAAGACTTGTCTTATGGCCTCACATATGATCTAGTCTGGAGAATGTTCCATGTACACTGAGAAGAATGTATATTCCGTTGCTTTTGGGTGGAAAGTTTCTGGTATATATTCATTAAGTACATCTGTTCTAATATGTTGTTGAACACCAATGTGTTCCTTATTTTTTGTCTGGATGATCTATCTATTGGTATAAGTTGGGTATTGAGGTCTCCTTCTACAATTGTATTGCCATCTGTTTCTACCTTTAGATCTTTTTTTTTTTTTTAACATCCCTTTAGGTCTGTTAATATTTGCTTTATATATTTAGGTGCTCCTGTGTTGAGTGCATAAATATTCATGAGTGTATATTCTCTTGTTGGATTGACCCCTTTATCAATATGAAATGTCCTTCATTGTCTCTTATTATATTTTTATATCTTATAAAATGCTAATTATATAATTAATATATTATATCTATGTGTATGTTACATATAGATATATATAAAGGATAATATGACCATGTAGGGTTTGTTCCAAGAATGAAAGATTAGTTTAATGTTTGAAAATCAGTCTAAGGGGTGCCTGGGTGGCTCAGTAGGTTAAGTGTCAGACTCTTGATTTCAACTCAGGTCATGATCTCACAGTTTGTGAGTTTGAGCCCCACATCGGGCTCTGTGCTGACAGCATGGAGCCTGCTTGGGATTCTCTCTCTCTGCCCCTCCCCTGCTCACATTTTTTTTCTCTCTCTCAAAATAAATAAAACTTAAAAAAAAAAAAAAAGAAAAGGAAATCAGTCCAAGTATTTCAATGCATTAACAGAATAAACAGGAAAAACTTACTGTCAGTAGATTAGAAAAAGCTTTTGATAAAATTCAACAGCTTTTTTAAAGATTAAAAATTCTTAATAAACTATATATGATAAAGGACATTTATTAAAAGGTATAGCTAAAATGATACATAATGGCAAAATATTTTGTACTTTCTTCTAAAGAGCAGGAGCAAATCAATGATGTTCTCACTCTAACCACATCCACTCAATATTGTTTGTATTGCAGATCCTAACCAGTTCAATGAGGGAAGAAAAAGATTTGAAAGTAAGAAGTAAAATTGTCTTTATTCACAGATGGCATGATTGTGTACATGAAAAATCCAAAAGAATCTATAAACAACCAGAATAAATTAATTTAGCAAGGTCACAATAACAATGTACAAAAATCAGTTATATTTTTAAATATTAGCAATAAAGTTTAAAATGAAATTTTAAAATAACATTTACAATAGCAAAAAAAGTCTTCTTTCCTCAGAAGAAATTTAATTGAAAGACATGCAAGACTTTTATTGAAAACTACAAGTACAACTGCAAAATGAAAGACTTACATATAAGGAAAAGTATACCACACTCCTGGGTTAGAAGACTCAATATTGTTCAGATGTCAGTTTCCCCAACATAGAGTTATAAATTGTTAGAAGACAGCTCTTTCTGGTTCTTTCATGTTTTTGCATACACTGTTAAGTGAAGCACTGACTGCCCTTTGTTTTGGACTATCTTCTCAAAGCTGTTTGATAATAAACATATACTGTGTCCTCTGGAGGAACACTGCCCATTATAAAACATTTGGGTTCCCTAAGCCCAGTATCCCTCTCCTATAATATAACCTCTGTAGATGGAGGTATTCTCTGGCCCTCTTGACATCATCGTGGGAATTGGGGCTTGAGGCACAGCCAAAAAACGTGAATATTGAGTCTTAAATCCTTTATTAGCATCCATGAAAATGTGGCAGGCTAATCTGTTAGCTTGTACATAGAGTAAGATGCTTGTAGAATGCAGCTGAAGAATTACACAGAAGAAACTGTAGCTTTAAAAGCATTTATTAGAAAACAAAAAAGCATAGAGAAAAAAATAAACTAGAAAAATAAAGTACTCTCACAGTACACAAAAGGAAAAGTTTAATAAAAGCAGAAGTTTACGAAATGGCCAACAAAATTGAAGCTGAATCTGAAAAAATTAGTAACATAGACAAACTTCTGGCAAGATGAAGAAAAAGTACAAGTGAATAATATTAAGAATGAAAATGAAAATGTAACCACAAATATGGAAGAGATTTTAAAAATCTTAAGTGAATCATTGTTAATTTGTTAATTTAAAACATGAAATTTGGAAAGTGTTCTAGAAAAGCTATCAAAATTAGTATTAAAATAACTGAATCATTAATTAAAAATTTTGCACCATCCATCCCCCAAAAGGTGGCAGGCATAGATGGTTTTATAAATGAGTTTGTACCAAGCTTAGAAAATAATCCTTATTTTATGCAAAATAGCCAAGAGGTTAGACAGAGAAAACTACTTAGTGGATTTTATATACCAAAATCTGACAAGAAAAGAAAATTACAGGCCAATATTACTTATAAACATACTGGCAAAAATTCTAGATAAATTATCGTCAAGTTCAAAGCTACCATGAATAAAAAGTGGTGTGTCGTTACCAAAAAAGATTAAAGAATAAAAGTCTGGTTTAATATCAGAATATTTAGACATTACCTTATCACATTTAACAGAAGGAAAAATTCATGTGATCATCTCGAATATGCAAAAGAACTCAACATAGATTTATATTTAAGTGTACAAGTGGCATTCACAAATCTCTGTAACCAGCACCATTATCTATTTCCAAAATATTTCACCCCAAACAAACTTTGAACCCGCTCAGCAATAACCATTTTCTTCCCTACCTCCAGCCCTTGGTAACCTCTAATCAACTTATATCCATGAATTTTTATATTTTAGATATTTCTTATAAATGGAATCATACAATATCTATGCTTTTGTGTGTAGCTTATTCACCTTCCAGGGTAATGCTCTCAAGATGCATCCATATTGTAACATGGTTCCAAACTTCATACTTTTTTTTTATGGCTGAATAATATTCCAGTATACAACATATTTTGTTAATCCATTCACTTGATGATGGATACTTGAGTTGTTTCCACCTTTTGGCTAGTGTGAATAATACTGCTATGAACACTATGTACAAGTATCTGAGTCCCTGTTCTCAATCCTTTGGAGAATATGACCTGAAAGTGTAATTTCTGAGTCAAATGATAAGCATATATTTAACTCTTTGAGGTATCACCAAGCTGTTTTCCACATTCCACAGTGGCGGTACCATTTTACATTCCTGCCAGCAATGCATGGTGTGGTTCCAATTTATCCGTGTCATCACCAACATGTGCTATTTTCCTTTTTTGTCAAAGTGTAGCCATCTTCACAGGTATAAAGTATCATCCCATTGTTTGATTTGCGTCTCTCTAATGATTGTATCTTTTGTATACATATTGGCCACTTGAATATCTTCTTTGGAGAAATGTCTACTTAAGTCCTTTGTCAATTTTTTTTAAACTGGGTTGTCTTTTTGTGGTTATGATTTCTTTATATATTCTGGATATTAAACCATTAACAAATATAACATTTGTACATATTTTCTCCCATTCTGTGGGTTGTCTTTTCACTCTCTGGCTAGTGTTCTTTGATGTAAAAATGTTCTTAGATTTTTAATTTTAATTGTCTAACTTACCTATATTTTTTCTTTGGCTGTGCTTTTGGTGTTATATTTAGGGGAACATTGCCAAATTCAAGGTCTTATGTTGTTTTTTAGGAGGTTTTATAGTTTAACTCGTAGACTTAGGTTTGATCTCTTTTGAGTAAAGTAAGGTTCAAAACTTATTCTTTTGAATATGATATTTCAGTTTTCTAACACCATTTGTTGAAGAGATTGTTCTTTCCCCATTGAAAACAGTTGACTATAGATGTGAGGATTTACTAACTAGACTTTCAATCTGTTAGACTATATATCTATCCTTATGCCAGTGGTGCACTCTTGATTCTTGTAGCTTTGTAATAAGTTTTGAAATCAAAAACCATAAGCCTTCTTTCTTTCTGTTCTTTTCTTTTTGTTCTTAAGATTTTTTTAAAAAAGATATTCAGAGTCCCTTTAAGTTCCACATGAATGTTGAGTTGGGTCTTTCTGTTTATAAGAAATAAAACCCACCTGGGTTTTGAAAGAGATTATACTGAAACTATATATATGGGTTCGAGTAGTATTATGTTAACAATGTTAAATCTTGCAATCCATGAACATGAGACGTCTTTCAACTTATTGGTGTCTTTTTTCCCCTCCTAGCTTTATTGAGACATAATTGACATGTCGTCTAAGTTTAAGGGGTACAAGGTGTTGATCTGATACATTTACGTTTTCCTAAGTTATTACTTAGTGGTGTCTTCAATTTCTTTCAGCACTGTTCTTTCAGTGTACAAGTCTGTGCCTCCTTAAATTTATTTCTAAGTATTTTATTCTGTTTGACGTTAATGAAAGTGTAATTGTTTTTGTAATTTTCTTATTGGATTGTTCCTTGCTGATGTATACAAATGCAACTGATTTTTCTTTCAACCAAGTTTTGCATGATTTTGTATCCTGCAACTTTGAATTTATCATTTCTGACAGGTGTGTGTGTGTAGAGTTTTCTACATAGAAGATCATATGAGTAAAGATAATTCTATATCTTCCTTTTCACTCTGGGTACCTTCACTTTTTTTTTTTTAATCTTACCTAATTGCTCTTGTCAGAGCTTCCAGTTCCATGTTGAATAAAAATACCTCAATGCAGTCACCCTTGTCTTGATTGCGATCTTTTTTTGCTTGCCTGCTTGTGTCCTTATATTAAAATAAATTCAAATATCTCTTCCCTTGCTCATTTCCCTGTGTTTTCATGACACATTTTCTTACCTATTTCAGACAATTAGGAAGGCTGTTGCCTTGGAGGATTAATTCTGGACTCCATCTTGTACTTAACATTGTAATCCCACAGGTTTTTTTCTCCCAGACTTCCAGTTTCCCTCTTTACCATCTATTTTCAGTGTCTGGTTCAACAACAATTTCTTTTCCTTCCTCTAAAGAAAAAACTAAGTTTGATGACGTAAGTGTGTTATGTGTAGAACATGCAAGGTGAGTAACCTAGTTCAGATACTCGTTCAGATACTAACTGGGCTGAATGAAATCAATACCAGTGTTTTTAAAAAGTCCTTCATCACTTGTTTTATTTTTGCTTTTGTTCCTTTTACTTTTGAGGTCAGATTCAGAAAAATCCTTACTAAAATCTATGCCAAGGTGCTTACTACCTGTGTTCTCTTCTAAATATTTTATGGCTTCTGGTCTTATGTTCAAATCTTTCATTTTGAGTTAATTTTTGGGTCTGGTGCAAGATAGTTGTCCAGTTTCATTCTTTTGCCTTTTCCAGTTTCATTCTATCCAGTATTCATAACACCATTTATTAAAGAGACTGTCCTTTCCCCATTGTATATTCTTGGCTTTTTTATGATATTAAGGGGAAAGCTCTGTTTTTTACAATTGGGTATGATATTAGCTGCACATTTATCATATATGGCCTTTATGACATTACTAGTTTTCTGTTTTGAATGTTTCCTGTTCTGAAAATGTGTATTCAATTTTGTCGAATGCCTTTTTGGTATCAATTGAGATGACCACGTGGTTTTCTTCCTTCATTCTGTTAGTATAGTGTATTATTTCAATTTTCTTATGTTGAACCACCTTGCATTCCTAGAATAAATCTCTCTTGATCATGGCATATAATCTTTTTAATATGGCACTGGATTTAGTTTCCTAGTATTTTGTTTAGGATTTTTGCAGCTATATCCAAAGAGGATATTTGTAGTCTTTTTGTAGTATCTTTGTCTGACTTTAGTATTGGGATATTGCTGGCCTTAAAGTATGAGTTAGGTAGTGTTCCAACCTGTTCCATTTTGGGGGGAGAGTTTGATGATTGGTGCCCATTCCTTTTTAAATACTTGGAAAATTCACCAGTGAAGTCATCTGGTCCTGAAGTTTTCTATGTTGGGTGTTGTTTGTTGTTTGGTTTTTTGATTCCTGATTTTTCCTTACTTATACCTTTTATAGGTCTATATACATTTTCAGTTTTTCCTCAGTCTTGGTAGTTTGCATGTTACTGGGGATTTTCCCATTTTACCTAGGTTTGTCCAACTTTTTAGCATGTAGCTGTTCATATTCTTATAAACCTTTTGTGTAATGTTGATAGTAATGCACTGATGTTAGTAACTTGAATCTTCTTGCTCTCCTCTTTCTACTCTCTCTTATAGTCAGTCTAGATCTAGTCTAGATCAATTTTGCTCATCGTTTTATAAAACCATCTTTGGTTTTGATTTTTATGATTTTTGTTTCCAATTTTATTTTCACTCTAATCTTTTTATTTTATTCTTTTTGCTAGCTTTGGGTTACTTTGCTTTTCTTTCTCTAGTTCCTTAAGGTGACAGGTTACTGATTTGAGGTATTTTTCATTTTTAAATGTTTGCATTTACAGTTATAAATCTCCTTCTAAGCACTATTTTTACAGTAACTCATGGCATTTTGTCTTTACATTTTCATTCATCTCATGGTATTTTCTAATTTCCATTGTGATTTTTTTCCTTGACTCTTTAATGTTGTGTTAATTTCCACATATATGTGATCTTCCAGTTTCTCTGTTTCTGATTATAGTTTCATTTCTTTGTGGCCAGAAAAGATATTTAGTATGGTTTCATTCTTTTTTACATTTCTTGAGACTTTGCGGTTTTACATGCTTTATCCTGGAGAATATTCCATTGAGAACAATGTGTATTTTTACTGTTCTTGGGTATAGTATTATGTGTATGTCCATTTGGTCTAATTGATATATAGTGTTCATGTCCTCTATTTACTTATTGATTGTATGTTTGGCTGCTTTCTTCATTACTGAAAGTTCTATTATTGTAGAACTATTTCTTCAGTTCTGGAAAGCTTTATTTCATAAATCTTGGGGTTTTATTGTTAGATGCATATACAGTTATATTTGCTTGATAAGGTGACCCCTTTTCTTCAATATTTCATGTCCTTTATCTCTTATAATCTATTTTGACTTAAAATCTATTTTTTATATATTCATTTGTCATCCTCTTAATCACCTGTATTTTTTTTTTATTGTTGTTACTGGATTTTTCTTATGTAAGGTCTACACCAACGTGGGTCTCAAACTCACAACCCCAAGATAAAGAGTTACATGCTCCACTGACTGAGCCAGCCAGGCACCCCAATTTAAAATGTTTTAGTTTCATAATAATATAGATATTCCATGTGTGTGTAACATATGAGTACTATTCACATGGATTTTTTTCCCATTTTTTCCTTTTATTTTTTTACATTTGTACTATTTAAGCCACTGAGTTTTTGTTTTTGTAAGTCCACTATAGTTAACATACAGGGTTATATTAGTTTCAGGTGTACAATATAGTGACTCAACAATTCCATCCATCACCCAGTGCTCATCATGACAAGTGTATTTCTTAATCCTCATCACCTCTTTCATCCATCCCCCAACCCACTCCCCTCTGGTAACCATCAGTTCTCTATAGCTAAGAGTCTGTTTTTTGGTTTGTCTCTTTTTTCCTTTGTACATTTCACCTCTTTCATCCATCCCCCAACCCACTCCCCTCTGGTAACCATCGGTTCTCTATAGCTAAGAGTCTGTTTTTTGGTTTGTCTCTTTTTTCCTTTGTACATTTTTTTTATTCTTAAATTTTTCATATGGGTGAAATCATATAGTATTTGTCTTCCTCTGACTTCATTTAGCATTATACTCTCTAGCTCTACCATGTTGGTACAAATGGCAAGATTTATTCTTTTGATAGCTGAGTAATATTCCAATGTATATGTATACCACATCTTTTTTTCAGTTTAGGTCTCTATTGTTTCGTTATTTTAATGTTAAAAAAAATTTTTTTAATTTACATCCTAGTTAGCATATAATGCAACAATGATTTCAGGAGTAGATTCCTTAATGCCCCTTACCCATTTAGCCCATTCTCCCCTCTCACAACCCCTCCAGTGACCCTGTTTGTTCTCCATATTTAAAAGTCTCTTATGTTTTGTCCCCTTCCATTTTTATATTATTTGTGTTTCCCTTCCCTTATGTTCACCTGTTTTGTATCTTAAAGTCCTTATATGAGTCAAGTCATATGTCATTCTCCGTCTAATTTTGCTTAGCATAATACCCTCTAGTTCCATCCACATAGTTGCAAATGGCAAGATTTCATGCTTTTTGATTGTTGAGTAATACTCCATTGTATATATATATACATCTTTATCCATGCATCCATCGATGGACATTTGGGCTCTTTCCATACTTTGGCTATTGTTGATAGTGCTGCTGTAAATGCTGGGTGCATGTGCCCCTTCAAACAGCATACCTGTAACCCTTAGATAAATACATAGTTGTGCAATTGCTGGGTTGTAGGGTAGTTCTATTTTTAATTTTTTGAGGAACCTCTATACTGTTTTCCAGAGTGGCTGCACCAGTTTGCATTCCCACCAGCAGTGCAAAAGAGATCCTCTTTCTTCTCATCCTCGCCATCTGTTGTTGCCTGAGTTGTTAATGTTAGCCATTCTGACAGGTGTGAGGTGGTACCTTATTGTGGTTCTGATTTGTATTTCCCTGATGATGAGTGATGTTGAGCATTTTTTCATGTCTTGGTTGACCATCTGGATGTCTTCTTTGAAGAAGTGTCTATTCATGTCTTTTGCCCATTTCTTCACTGGATTATTTGTTTTTTGGTTGTTGAGTTTGATAAGTTCTTTATAGATTTTGGACACTAACCCTTTGTCTGATATGTTATTTGCAAATATCTTCTCCCATTCCACTGGTTGCCTTTTAGTTTTGCTGACTATTTCCTTCACTGTGCAGAAGCTTTTTATTTTGATGAGGTCCCAATAGTTCATTTTTGCTTTTGTTTCCCTTGCCTCCAGGGACATGTCAACTAAGAAGTTGCTGTGAATAAGGTCAAAGAGGTTTTTGCCTGCTTTCTCCTTGAGGATTTTGATGCTTCCTGTCTTACATTTAGGTCTTTCATCCATTTTGAGTTTATTTTTGTGTATAGTGTAAGAAAGTGGTCCAGGTTCATTTTAACATGTTGGTGTCCAGCTTTCCCAGCACCACTTGTTGAAGCAACTGTCTTTATTCCATTGAATATTCTTTCCTGCTTTGTCAAAGATTAGTTGGCCATATGTTTGTGGGTCAATTTCTGGGTTCTCTATTCCGTTCCATTGATCTGAGTGTCTGTTTTTGTGCCAGTACTTAACTGTCTTGATGATTACAGCTTTGTAATACAGCTTGAAGTCTGGGATTGTGATGCTTCCAGCTTTGGTTTTCTTTTTCAAGATTGCTTTGGCTATTTGGGGTCCTTTCTGGTTCCATACAAATTTTAGGATTGTTTGTTCCAGCTCTGTGAAGAATGCTGGTGTTATTTTGATAGAGATTGCATTGAATATGTAGATTGCTTTGGGTACTATTGATATGTTAATATTCTTCCTATCCAGGAGCACGGAATTTTTCCTTTTTTGTGTTTTCTTCAATTTCTTTAATAAGCCTTCTATAGTTTTCATTGTATAGATATTTCACCTCTTTGGTTATATTTATTCCTAGGTATGATATGGTTTTTGGTGCAATTGTAAACAGGATCGATCCCTTGATTTCTCTTTCTGTTGCTTCATATTGGTGTATAGGACTATGCAACCAATTTCTGTGCATTGATTTTATATCCTGCAACTTTGCTGAATTCATGGATCAGTTCTAGCAGTTTTTTGGTGGCATCTTTTGGGTTTTCCACATAGAGTATCATGTCATTTGCAAAGAGTGGAAGTTTGATCTCCTCCTGGCCGATTTGGATGCCCTTTATTTCTTTATGTTGTCTGATTGCTGAGACTAAGGCTTCCAATACTATGTTGAATAACAGTGGCAAAAGTGTATACCACATCTCCTTTATCCATTCATCTATCCATGGACACTGGACTGCTTCCATAATTTGGCTATTGTAAATAATGCTGCTATAAACATAGGGGTGCATGTATCCTTTTGAATTCATGTTTTTGTATTTTGGGGGTAAATACTAGTAATGCAATTACTGGATAAAGTAGTTCTATTTTTAACTTTTTGAGCAACCTCCATACTGTTTTTCCAGAATGGCTGCACTGGTTTGCATTCCCACTAGCAGTGCAAGAAAGGTCTTTTTCTCCATATCCTCAGCAATACTTATTTCTCATGTTTTTTTATTTTAGCCATTGTGATAGGTGTGAGTGATAACTCATTATAGTTTTGATTTGTATTTCCCTGGTAAGTGATGTTGAGCATCTTTTCATGTGTCTGTTGGCCATCTGGATGGTTGTCTTCTTTGGAGAAATGTCTGTTCATGTCTTCCCATTTTTTAATTGGATTCTTTTTTGAGTGTTGAATTGTATAAACTCTTTATATATTTTGGATTCTTTTATCAGATATGTCATTTGCAAATATCTTCTCCCATTCAGTAGGTTTCCTTTATTTCTGTTGATTGTTTCCATAACTCTGCAGAAGCTTTTTATCTTGAATAATCTCAATAGTTTATTTCTTGCTTTTATTTCCCTTGCCTCAGTAGATATATCTAGAAAAACGTTATGCCTGATGTCAGAGAAATTACTGCCTGTGCTCTCTTCTAGGATTTTTATGGTTTCACATTTAACTCTTTAATCCATTTTGAGTTTATTTTCGTGTATAATGAAAGAAAGTGGTCCAGTTTCATTGTTTTGCATGTAGCTGTCCAGTTTTCCCAAAACCATTTGTTGAAGAGATTGTCTTTTCCCCATTGGATATTCTTCCCTCCTTTGTCAAAGATTGACCATATAATTGTGGGTTTATTTCTGGGTTTCCTATTCAGTTCCATTGATCTATGTGTCTGTTTTTATGCCTGCGCCATACTGTTTTGATTACTACAGCTTTGTAATATAATTTGAAGTCTGGAATTGTGATACCTCGAGATTTGTTTTGCTTTTTCAAAATTGCTTTGGCTATTTATGGTCTTTTGTTGTTCCATATAAATTTTAGGATTTTTTGTTCTGGTTCTCTGAAAAATACTGTTGGTATTTTTATTTTACTTTGCGGGGGAGGGAGAGGGAGGAGTGGGGAACAGAAGTAGTGGGAGAGATAGAATCTTAAACAGACTCCATGCTCAGCACAGAGCCTGATGCAAGGCTCAAATCCCATGACCCTGAGATCATGACCTGAGCCAGAATCAAGAGATGCTCAACTGACAGAGCCACCCCGGTGTCCCACTGTTGGTATTTTGATAGGGATTGCATTAAATCCGTAGATTGCTTTCAGTAGTATAGACATTTTAACAATATTTCTTCCAATTCCATAAGCATGGAATATCTTTCCATTTCTTTGTGTCATCTTTAGTTTCTTTCATCAGTGTTTTTGTCATTTGTACAAGTCTTTTACCAGTTTGGTGCAATTATAAATGGGATTGTTTTCTCAATTTCTCTTTCTGCTCCTTCATTATTATAGAAATGCAACAGACTTCTGCACATTGATTTTATATTGTGACTTCACTAAATTCATTTATCAGTTCTAGTAGTTTTTTTGTGTGGAGTCTTTAGGTTTTTCTATATGTAGTATTGTGTTATCTGCAAATAGTGAAAAATTTACTTCTTCCTTACCAAGTTGGATACCTTTTATTTCTTTTTGTTGTCTAATTGCTGTGGCTAGGACTTCCAGCACTATCTTCAGTAAAAGTGGTGAGAGTGGACATCCTTTTCTTGTTCCTAACCTTAGGGGGAAAGCTCTGTTTTTCCCCATTGAGTGTGATGTTTACTGTGGGTTTTTCATATATGGCCTTTCTTATGTTGAGGTATGTTCCCTCTAAACCTACTTTGTTGAGGGCTTTTATCATGAATGGATGTTATACTTTGTCAAATGCTTTTTCTCCATCTGAAATGATCATATGGTTTTTATCCTCTTAATGACATATCACATTGATTTGCAAATATTGAACCACTCTTGCATCCCAGGAATAAATCCCACTTGATGGTGGTGAAATGTTTTTTTTAACCTATTGTTGGATTTGGTTTGCTAGCATTTTATTAAGAATTTTTGCATTCGTGTTCATAAGGGATATTGGCCTGTAGTTCTCATTTTCTGTGGGGGTCTTCATCTAGTTTTGGTATCAGGGTGATACTTGCCTCCTAGGATGAGGCAATTTTTTGGAATAGTTTGAGTAGAATAGGTATTAATTCTTCTTTAAATGTTTGGTAGTATTCACCTGTGAAGCTATCTGGTCCCGGCTATTTGTTTGTTGGGAGTTTTTTGATTGCTGAATCAATTTCATTGCTTGTAACTGGTCTGTTTGAATGGTCTGTTTCTTCTTGTATCAGTTTTGGGAGGTCATATGTTTGTAGGAATTTATCCATTCCTTCAAGGTTGTCTAATTTGTTGGGATATAGGTTTTCATAATATTCTCTTACAATTGTATTTCTGTAGTATTGATTATTTGTCCTCTTTCACTGATGATTTTGTTCAAGTCTTTTGTCTCTTTAATTTTTTAAAAATGTTTATTTTTGAGAGAGCGCGAGCAATGGAGGGAGGGTAGAGAGAGAGAGGAGAGGGAGGGAGGGAGGGAGACACAGAATCCAAAACAGGTTCCAGGCTCTGCACTGTCAGCACAGTGCCCAATGCGGGGCTCAAATTTCATGAACCATGAGATTGTGACCTGAACCGAAGTCAGATGCTACCAACTGAGCTACACAGTAGCCCCTCCTTTCTCTTTTTGTTCGGATGAATCTGGTTTCAGTTTTATCATTTTTTATTTTTTCAAACAACCAGCTCCTGGTTTCATTGATCTCATCTTTTTAGTTTCTGTATCACTTATTTTTTGTATCACTTATTTCTGCTCTAATCTTTATTATTTCCTTCTTTCTGATTTGGGATTTTGTTTGTTCTATTTCTAGCTCCTTTAGATGCAAGGTAGGGTTGTTTATTTGAGCTTTATTCCTGCTTCTTGAGGTAGGCCTGTATTTCTATAAACTTCCCTCTAAAACCACTTTTGCTGCATCCCAAAGGTTTTGGACCATCGTGTTTTCATTTTTATTTGAAATCTTTCTGATTTCTTCTTCAATTTCTCAGTTGCTTCATTCATTGTTTAGTAGCATGTTATTTAATATCCATGTAGTTGTTGTCTTTTCAGATTCTTTCTTGTGGTTGACTTCTAATTTCATAGCATTGTGGTCAGAAAAAGACACATGGTATAACTCCTTGCTGAGCATGGAGCCTGATGTGGGGCTTGATCCCACGACTGTGAGATCATGACCTGAGCCAAAATCCAGTCATACACCTAATACACTTAACCAAATGAGCCACGAGATGCCTGACTTTGATCCTTTTTAAAGTCTATTTTGTGAAATATAACACACTCCAAAATCAGTATAAAAGAGTTCACTCTTTGTTGTGTAAGCTATCGCTTCTCTATTGCCTCTTGTCAGCCTGTTGGCTCTTTAAGGGCTGACACCCAACTATTTATTCACTCTCCCAGCTTGCCCCAGGCTGAGCTGGCTGACTTTTAAAGCTCCAAGTCACACTGGTTATACAAACTCATGGAATTCAGCCCCTCTGGTTTTTAAGGCCGGATGTTATGGGGATTTGTTTTCCCTGTGTGGGCTCCCTGGTGCTTTCTCCTCTCCATGACCACAGTTCCCTCCCCACTGAGGGCAACTCCTGACCATTTCTGCCCTTCCTGTGGAGTTTGTTCTGCCAGTCTTCAAATTGCTGTCTGGTTTACTGAGTTGGGATAGGTTGGGCTTTGAATCCTTCTACTCCATCTTCTTCGCACTTCCTCCATGTCTTACTTTCAACCTTTTGTGCCTTTGTATCTAAAATGAGTCAGCATATAGGTGATATATTTTTAATCTGTCCTCCCAATCTATGCCTTTTAATTGGAGAACTTAATCTATTTACACTTAATTACTCATAAAGGACTTCTGTTTATATGTTTTCTGTATATGTAGTTCAATTCCTCCCTTTTTCATATTTATTTGAAATTTTGTACTGTATCATTTTTATTCACTATTTTCTGTATTATATTCTTAGTTTTTTTGCAATTACAATTAATCACAGTATAACAATTGTGATTAAAACAATCTAGTTTGAATAATACCTATTACATTTCAGTAGTATACAAAAAGTCCATTTCTATATGTTTGTCCCTTTTTATATTGTTATTGTCACAGCTTACATCTCTATACATTGTGTGTCATTAACATGGATTTATAATTACTTATTTTGTATTTGCCTTTAACTCATGCAAAAAAAAAAAGAGTTACAAACTAAAATGCTTTTACTTTTTGAACGTGATTCCCCTTTACTGATGTTCTTTATTCATATGGCTTTAAGTTATTGTCTATTGTCTTTCATTTTAGCCTGAAGGACTCCCATTATCAGGGAATAGCTTAATTTCTCATTCATTCTTGAAGGATAGTTTTGCTGGATATAGAATTCTTCATTGAGTTTCTTTCAGTACCTTAAATAGGTCATCCCACTGCCTCTGACTTCCATGGTTTGTTATGAGAAACTAGCTGTTAATCTTATTGAGAATCCCCTTGTACATGAGGAGTTGCTGCTCTTCTGCTACTTTCATTATTCATTGTCTCTACTGTTAAACAACTTGACTATGTGTCTCAGTGTGAATCCCTTTATTGTGTTTGGAATTTGTTGAGCTTTTTGGATGTGTAGATTCATATATTTCAGATATGGAAGGTGTTTAGCCATTATTCCTTTAAATATTGATTCTGTTAATTTCTTTCTTCTTCTGCAACTCCCATAATGCATATGTTGGTGAGCTTGATGGTCTCACAAGTCCTTTAGGCTGTTCACTTTTTTTTCTGTTCTTCAAACTAGATTTCAACTGTTTTTTTTCTGCCTACTCAAATCTGTTGAATCCCTCGAGTGTATTTTTGCACTTCAGTTACAGTAATCTTCAGCTCCAGAATTTTTACGTAGTTCTTAAAAATTTCTTCTAATTGGTATTTTTTTTTGTCTTACTCATTTTCTTTACCTCTGGAGTATATTTAAGGCAGCAGGTTTAGAGTCTCTAAGAATTGCAGTGTCTGGGCTTCCTTGTGGGTGGTTTCTATAAATTTAATTTCTTGTTTTCTTTACCTCTAGAGTATATTTAAGGCAGCTGGTTTAGAGTCTCTAAGAAGTACAGTGTCTGGGCTTTCTTGGGGGTGGTTTCTATAAATTTAATTTTTTCTTTTGAATGGACCATACTTTCTACTTTCTTTGTAAGCTTTGTGATTTTTGTTGGTGTTGAAAACTGGACATTTGAATATTCCAGAATAAATCTGGAAATCAGATCACCTTCCCCAAGGTTTATACTTCTTAATTATTGAAGATTTTGTTCTTTTCAGTCAGTATTTTAACAGAAATTTCTTTGAATGCCAGGACCTTTAAAAAAACAAACCAGAAAACACCTGTCTCAGTCTTTATGGACTGGCTCTGTGCTGGGACACTCTTAACACTTAGCCAGACTTTTGAGAAGTCTTGTCTCAGCCTTCACTTCCTGCTTGCATCCAAGCCTATAGATCAGCCAGTGTTCACTTCCTGCTTGCATCCAAGCCTATAGATCAGCCAGTGTTCAAAGTGTGGGATCTTCTCATATCTTTTCTGATATTTCCTGTGCTAGGCATCCATGTGGCTTTTCACATGCTTTTGAATATCCTAATATCCCAAAGCCCTCTCCCTCACTTTTCCTCCCAGATTTTAAGCAATCTATTGTATATCTCAAGTGTAATCTGTTGCCCTAGGTGGTTTCACTTTTTAAAAATTATTTCCTTAACATGTTTTCAAGCTATGTTACAAAATAGGCAAACCAGAGATGAGCACCTTATGTTAGTCCTTCAGGATGGCCTATAAACAGGGCAAACAGGTAATTTGTGACTAACAGAACTAGGAACCAGGGTCACACACAGAATGTGAGCTCCTGTTTTTCAGACTGCTGCCAAGTTGGGAGAGGGATTTGGCAAGGGGTAGTAAAATTCCACATTGCTTTCGGTTTT
Source organism: Cryptoprocta ferox (assembly GCA_028646485.1). Classification (NCBI taxonomy): domain Eukaryota; kingdom Metazoa; phylum Chordata; class Mammalia; order Carnivora; family Eupleridae; genus Cryptoprocta; species Cryptoprocta ferox. The sequence goes on from CM053576.1 coordinate 95,155,570, forward strand.
AAAGCTTCTTTTTTCTTAATATAGTGTTCAGCTGGTTGCCATAAACTCTTGTTTCCCAGTTCTGACAAAGTTGGTTCTGAATTTCTGGTACTTCTGAAAATCTGGAGATGTGAGTGTATGGAGTGGTCTACTCCACCATTTTCCTGATGTCACTCTACATTTCTTAAAACTATAATTAATTACCTGTGGAAGACAAATTCCTTAGCTTAAAAAAAGGTATTTTTCTGTACTGTGGTTTACACCTGCATTTCTAAAAAGATTTCAGTGGTAAGGAAATGTTGATTCTGGCATCTCAAAAGAAAACTGTGTTGGTCAAATAAATTTGGGAAAAGTATAGGAAAGGCTCTGAAAAGTTGGAAAATATCCTTTTTGTTTATCTGAGCCAAAAATTTCCCATTTTGCTTAAGAGCCTTTCTTACTGATAATACAGATTTGCATCTGAAGAGCAGCTGTGTCACAGTTGCTTGGTAGGACAAGAAAAGTGGTCACATTCTTCAACTTGGTGTTGGGTGTCAAGAAGAAGTGCAGAGAAAGGCATGACAGGTACTATTTAGGAACAAATGAGTCATAACCCCTTCTCTACAGGATTTCTGAGACAGATGAGGAAATACACGACAAGGAGGCCTCAGGTCATGTGAGCTGTACAAGTGGTAAGTGCTCAGGAAGGCATGACAGGCAACATGGGGAGAGTGGGGAGGGACGGAGAAAATGAGGTTACAACCTGTCTAGAGTGAAATGCTGGGTGATCACCACAAGCTGGATGGTGGTTTTTAGAGTGAGCTATACTTCCAAACAAAAAAAACAAATGGGTTAGTGGTGTGTGATGCTACTCTTCACATTTTTTTGTTTGTTTTTTTAGGGCATCAAGTAGATTCAGTCTATGGTTCGGGTGGAGAGAATGGGAGCTGGTACTGCTAGTGCTGGATCTAAGTTGAGAGGCTGAGGAAAGAGGAAAACTTCTATTGCAGGTATTTACACTTTCCCCTCCCAGACTGTGGACCCTTACAGAGCCAGGGTAGTAACTGGCTCTCCTTGTTTCCAATGATGCCCAAAAGAATACTGAGGGAAAATGGGACTATATACCATGATAATAAGACAAAAATGATCTTTCCTTAACCTGAAAACAGGAATGGAGAAAAGGGGACCTCTTCAAACAATGAAAACAAACCAACCCTACATTTAGATCATTTTATTTGAATGGCTGGAAGAGTGGTTGTAATTATTCTGTCCATCTATCCACCTGGATAAACTCTGATTATAAGACAAAAATGCTCAGGGATTCTGAGCATCCCTTATTCTGTGAGTAAACTAGAAAAATGCAATCATGAAAATATATCCGGTCAATCTCAGTTCTTCTCAAGTTGATTTATAGATTCAAAGTAATCCCAATCAAAATCACAGCAAATTAGTTTGTGGCTATTGACAAATGAATTCTAAAGTTTATGTGGAGAGGCAAAAGACCCAGAATAGCGAACACAATAGTGAAGAACAAAGCTGAAAGACAGATGCTATTGTCTGACTTCAAGACTTACTATAAAGGTACAGCAATTAAGACAGTGTGGTAATTAGCAAAGGAAAAGGCAAATACATCAATATAACATCAGTGAAATAGAACTGAGCACCTGAAACAGGCCCACATAAAAATGGTCAACTGATCTTTGAAAAAGGAATAAAGACAATACAATGCAGTAGAGATTGTCTTTTCAGCAAATCATGCTAAAACTGGACAACATGCGAAAAAATTTAGACACAGATCTTACACACTTCACAAAAATTAAATCAAAATGGATCAAAACCTAAATGTAAAACAAAATTCCCAGAAGATAAGAGAAAATCTAGGTGACCATGGGTATGATCATGACTTAAGATCTAACACCAAAGGCATGATCATGAAAGAAATCCTTAGAAAGCTGGACTTCATTAAAACTGAAAACCACTCTGTGAAAGACAACGTGAAGGAGTGAGAAGACCAGCCTTAGACTGGGAGAAAATATCTATAAAAGACATATCTGAGAAAGGACTGTTAGGCAAAGAACTCTTCAAACTCAACAACAACCCAATTGAAAATGGGCAAAAGACCTAAACAAACACCTCACCCAAAAAGATATACAGATGGCAAAAAAGCACATGGAAAAATGTTTAACATCATAAATCACTAGGGAATTGCAAATTAAAACAACAGTGAGATAATACTACATACCTGTCAGAATGGTCAAAATCCAAAACACTGACAACATCAACTACTGGCGAGGATGTGGAGCAATAGAACTCTCAGTCGTGGTTGGTGGGAATGCAAAATGGTACAGCCAACTCTGGAAGACAGTTTGGCAGTTTCTTACAAAACTGGACATGGTCTTACCAGCGATCCAGCAATTGGGTTCCTTGGTATTTACCCAAATGAGTTGACCAACAACCAGCAGCAGCAGAGAAAAGCAGCAGAGAAAAGCAGCTGGACGGTGAGAGAGAGTCCTAATCTCACAGCTGTCTGCTCTGGGTCCAGCGTGCACTGGAAGGAAGGGAAGGCAAACTACATATGCACCCCTGTCAGGACATAATACAGCCATCCAGCCAACAGGACAAGGAGTCACCATTCCTGAGGATCCTTCTGGCGAAACAGCTGACAAAGCAGAAGCGTGGCTCCCACGCCACATCTGTGAAAGCAGGGGAACAGCATCCGCGGAGCAGAAGCCTCTTCTGCTGAGCTTCCGAGCCCCACATGACTGGCTAGGCCACCTCCTCTCTCTCCAACGCCAACATATAATTTGAGATCGCAAACACCTTGAAAATTCACTGCACATGACAATCTACAATGAGACCAAGTGTTAAAGCAGAAATTTATTAAAATCCATTTTATATAGTGTTTTAGAGACAAAAAAAATGGAGAGTCCTCAACATTCAGGCCAACTCTATCCTCAGAAGTGCTTTGGGAGAAGACAGATTCCTTTGCCCTTCCGTCCAAAAGATACTTCTGTTTATACTCCTGAAAAGGATGCATTGCAAGAAGACAGATTCCTTTGCCCTCCCCCCTGTCAAAAGATACTTCTATTTATACCCCTGAAAATGATGCATTTATAACCCCACCTCTGAAGGACAATCCTGTTGAGATCCCAAAACCTCTGCAAAGTGAAGAGATAGTAGCAGAGAACCTTCTCAGAATAAAAGTGCCTCATTCAGAGGTGTAGTGCAAGAGATACATAACATGGTGACTGCTTCAGAGGAGTGTGGCCACTGCCGGTCGGTGGGCCATGAACGAGCCCGAGGGCCCAGCGGGGCAGCCACTAGCTGCGGAGTGTGGCCAGACGGGACTGCATGGCCTCCAGGGCCTCTTCTTCCTCCTCATCTTCTGATGCAGCCATCGCTCCTGAAGGTTCAGGCTCCGGAAGGGCGTCGGTTACTTTACTAGGTGCTTTGCCCAAGGCCCCTGAAAAGAAACAGCCAACAAATGAACAAATTCTCATTTTAAAGAAGTGGTCCCTCATCCTCTCTGCCTTTCATACCTGAAGAGCCTAACAAGAAACAGAAAAGGGGCAACAGAACAAGCTGCTTGCATGCGGTTTTGCTCACTGGGACAAATGTGCAAACACCAACTTGTAATGATACCAAGGTCATCATAACGGAGGATTCGGGTTTTAAGAAATTTGGTTCTGACACTCTTGTTCTAAATTCCCTAACACTATTGAATACTTAAGTTTCAAGACTCATGAAGATGCTACATGTCCCTCAATAAAACTAAACTGTTTTTAAACTTTCACAAAAGGTTTTCCTGGAGGAACTAGTCTCTCCCAACAATTTTAACTTTTTTTTTAAAATTTTTTTGTTTATTTTTGAGAGACAGAGCATGAATGGGGGAGGAGCAGAGAGAGAGGGAGACACAGAATCCGAAGCAGGCTCCAGGCTCTGAGCTGTCAGCATAGAGCCTGACACAGGGCTTGAATCCACGGACCATGAGATCATGACCTGAGGCAAAGTCGGACACTTAACCGACTGAGCCACCAAGGTGCTCCCCAACAATTTAAAAATAAATAAATAAATAATTTAAAAACAGATAAAAATTAAATCTCACCAATTTTTTTATTAAGCATAAAACCCAAACTCCAGAAGTAAAAATAAAGTTTAAAACCTCATTAACCATCTTTCAGAGATGACTTTGTTTATCCCCTTTCCAGTCTTTTCTTATAGACATGTTTTTTATACACGAGTATGTATCTCAATAACAAGGCTTTTTTTCACACATTATATTGTGAACATCTTTCCATGTCAATGAATGTATTTCCACATTATCACAGCTATAAAGTATTCCATTAAAAGATATAATTCAACCAATATTCTATTATTAGGCATTTAGGTTATTTCAAACTTTTCAATATGATAAATACTACTACTACAAACATCCTTGAGTTAAATCTTTCAGCACATCCTTACTTACTAGTTTAAAATAAAATCCCAGAGGGGCGCCTGGGTGGCTCAGTAGGTTAAGTGTCCAACTTCGGCTCAGGTCATAATCTCACAGTTTCTGAGTTCGAGCCCCGCATTAGGCTCTGTGCTGATAACTCAGAGCCTGGAGCCTGCTTCTGATTCTGTGTCTCCCTCTCTCTGTTCCTCCCCAGCTTGTGCTCTGTCTCTCTGTCTCTCAAAAATAAATAACCATTAAAAAAATAAAATAAACTCCCAGAAATCAACCTGTTAGGTCCAAGGCTTTTGACAGCTACTGCCAAATTGCCTTCAAGGAAGTATATAGCAATTTAAGCTCCCAACATGAGTGTTGAGAGAAAAATGTTTCTCCTCATCATTTTGAAAACTTTAGGAATTTAAAAAAAAATCTTTGCATTTTTAAAAGATCTTGAAAAATAAGCACAATATCTATATAACTAACTCACATAAAGAGTAACTGCATTGGATTTAGAGTTCTAAAGAAAAAGCTTCTAGATAATTTAGTGAATGCAAGAAGAATGACCATAAAAAGGAGAGGAGAAAGTGGAAGGGTCTCAGGGCTATACCTGCTGTGATTTCAAACAGAATTTTGTCGATTTCCATTTCTGCTGCTTCTTCCATTTCTTCCTGATCATCCATGCTTTCAAAAGTATCCTCTAACATTTCTTCTATGATGCCAGCCTAAACACAGAACAAATCACATCACGTCCCTCAACTGGTAAAAATGTTTCTCACAGAAACTTAGTTCCACCCGAGCTCTAGTGTCTGTAAGCCCAGACAATCCTTTTGAGGGCGAACACTCAAGACAGATGGTCACGAGAAACAAGGATGCTATCTGTCCTCTCTGAAGAGAGGCAACGGCCACAGGGAAACTTCCCAGATTCAGCACCAAGGTTGGATGGGGGCCTCCATCAATGGAGCCTCACACAGTAACCCAGACAGTAATGATGGCACTTGGGAACAACCTGTTGAAAATGAGTGTGCCCTAAGCTGTCTTGGGAAGCATGTGCCCTAACGTTGCAAGCCAAGTCCGTGAGTACCGGACTTGAAACACAGTATGAAAACTGAGTGGAATCTTAGTGGACACTATGATAATAAGTACCAAGAGCAGAGTGGGGCTCCACAGAACCCTGAAAAGGCCTGAAGAGTACGTCAGCATGTCCAGGTCACAGCTGCTGGTTCAGGGCCAGTCCAGGGGGGCTAGCAAGGATCAATCGATTCACCAGAGCCTCATCCTCCATTCCGGACAGAATTGATTAGACAGCATTTCTGGACCCAACAAGGTAACTAACACTCAGACTCTACCGGAAGCCCTGTGCCTGCCAGCCGTAAGCCAGCCACTCAGCCTCCTCTGTCCTCAAGGTAGCAGGGCTCCAGTATGGGGCACAAGAAAACTGTTCTCAGGGTACCTTGCTGCCTTAGAAGAGCGTGCAACTCTTGATCTTTGGGTTGTTTGAGTTCGAGCCCCACACTGGGTGTACAGATTACTTAAATAAATAAAACTTAAAAAGAAAAAAAAAGTAAAGTGTTTTGAACACTGGCCAACACAGGCCAGACCTACAGTCTTACTTGCCAAGCACTGTCCTCAGCTCCCAACTAGGACCCTACTGACTGGTTTTGGTTTGGTTTTAAAGCAGAAGGTGAGAACAGCATCCTTCCATGCCAGAAAGAGGCCCCCTGGTACCGCTGGGCAGAAGAGGCGGGAAGGGACTGAGAGGCAGAAGGAAAGCAAGAGTTAGGGCTTCTGAGAAGCTGCCAATAGAGAAAAATCCTAACTGCTTTGCCACTTGCAACAGCTGAGCCCCTTGCTTTGTACCTGATCCAGGGATTCAAGGAGCAGAAGGTCACCTGCAACAGCTCCAGGCCTGGTTCCCAGCACGTAGCAGGGCACGACTCTCACTGCCCACACTGCTGCTATCAGATGGAAAAGCAAGCCACCTCTCCTGCCTGCCTTTGTGCTGCCAGAACACGCGAGTGACTCCTAATAACATGAATCAGAATCACCACATGCTGCCCATTCTCAGATCCTTTCCTCTCAACCAAAATGAATAAACAAATTCATGGATATGACGTCATCTCAGTGCTGGAGGCTACTGAAAAGAGGTGCAGTACATGATCGTTAACTAGTTAAATGAGCCTCCTGGAATCCTGACTCTAACAGCCTTCCACATCCTGGAGGTAGAAGCTGTTATTCATTCATTTATTCACCTATTCAGTCAGCAACCATTCATCAAATGCCTGCTCTGTACCATACAAAGGCCAGAGTCTGGGGTCAAATGGAATGACTAATATCATGTTTCTGCCCTTGAGGAGCTGGGCTCCTACCACAGGCTTCAGTTTGTACTTGGGGTGTATATCCTGGGGTGAACTCCGTAACTTATCTACCACATGCAGGCCTTCCTCCACATCTGTATTACTTTCAGTATTCAGAAACCTCTGTGGAAAAGACCCCAGATTCTCAGAGGCTTTCCCTCAGATCCTAGTGGCTACAAAAGTTAGAATGAGCAGGCCTGAAGTCATTCCAAGAATTACCTTTTTACCCCATTCTATATGGACAGTCGTCACAACTTGGGAAAAAAGATCCACATGCCACTTTTAAAGGACACACACTCCTGACCCCGGTCCCTCCTTCCTACTACTGCCCGGGACTTCTCATTCCAAAGACCTGGGTTCTGAGCTTTATATGTTGCTGTTCCATCAGTTTTCTCCAGTTCCTCTCTCCCATGCCCTAGAGCCCCGCATATAATTCAAATTCATAAATGAAGTTCCCTAGGAAGAAGAAGGGCAATTTTAATGCACAAGTCCATATACGAGAATCTGAGGCATACAATGTTCGCTCTTAGGTCACAAGTCAAAAGTGTGAAACACACCTGCATGAGATACTTCCTATCCCCATTTCTGAGGCAGCTCAAGCAGTAAGCTCAGACATCTGTGCTCCAAGCCCAGATCTGTCACTTACGACCAATGCCACTTAGGTAAATTACCTGGCAACCTGAAGACTCAATTTCCTCCTGTGTAAAATGAGGTAAAAAGTACCTCCCCCACAGGGTCACTGGGAGGACTCTATAGGACAGCACGTGTGACGTACCACTGGCTGGCAGGGGACTCAGTAACTATGCTCTCCTGAGCCTTGTCCCTCCCTGTCTGAAGGCCACCAGAATAAGGTCCTTTCCAGGCCCTGATCCTGGGAGTGGCAAGAACTTACTGCTTTCTACTCGGTTCTCAGTCTCTCCTCTTCTGGCCTAAAACAGGGGACAGCAAACTCCACAGAGTGTGGGCCAAATCCAGTGTACTGCCTGTTTTTGTACAGTTTTACTTGGACGCAGTCATGCTCATTTGTTTACATATTACCTATGGCTGCTTTTACGCTACAAAGCAGAGCTGAGTAGTTACAACAGAGATGCATGGCCCATAAAACATGAAATACATTGTACTATCTAGCCCTTTACAGAAAAGGGTTGCCAATGCCCCAATTCCTGGTCTGGAACAACCTCCCTCCCCAGTGTCACTAATAGTCCCTTGAGGAAGACACCGGTTTCCTTCTGTCTCCCTGCTCACGCTGGAGCCTGGAAACCCTAGTTCCCTGAATCCTGCACCTCCCCTAGAGCCCTGGGCACACTTTCACTTCTCCTAAGGAACACTGGCGATCTGACCCAGCCTCTGCCATGCTCCGTTCAGTTGGTTTCAACCAGCGCTAACAGGTGCTCCTCTCTTCAAAATCATTTCTGTCTGCCAACAGTGGCCCATCCATTCCTGCCCAGCCCCAGCCCCCTGCTCTGCTGGGAGGGACTGCTAGCTGTTTGGAATAGGATGCAGGGCTGGCCCCAGGTCACCTTCATCATCTCTTTGGAGAGCTCCCTCATGGTGGCCTGGATTTCTGGGATCTTCACAAGACTCTGCATGGCCTTCATCACTTCTGTGCTCTTCTGCAGGGAACCAGCCACTCGCAAAACCGCTGTAAAGGAAAAGGAACAGGACTGTTCAACAGAATGTGACATAGGATCAGAATAAAGAATGACAGGCGGCCTGGGTGGCTCAGTTGGTTCAGCGTCCGAGTCTTGATCTCTCTCAGCTCAGGTCTTGATCTCAGGGTAGTGAGCTGAAGCCTCGCACTGGGCTCCGTGCTGGGTGTGAAGCCTAATTAACAACAACAACAAAGAGTGACAGTCAAATTATAAGCTATTCTAATAAAAGAGAACAGTAGTAGGTGGACTGCCAAAGCTACCTGTGAACCTACAGAATACATTTCTATGCTAGTTGACCAAGACACTGACTTTTCTAAGCCACGTATACTTTGGCTACAAGACGTACAAACTCTGAGCACACACACCATCCAGCTGACGTGGAGAGCAGCCTGAAGGCATGCATCTGAGCTTTAGGGAAGGAAGCCAACTAGGAATGACTGTGACACCCAGGACAAGTCACATGGGAGGAACAGCTCTGGACCTTGCCAGGCCACACTGGAGAATACAACACTTTAGGCTATACACAACTAGTACTCGCCATCCCCCAGCCCATGGATGGCGGCTACTCTCTGACGGCCCTGTCACTGGTCCTCAGGAAAAGGAGATAAATCAGGATGAGATACATCATGAGTCTATGTGTTGCTGTATGGTCGTTACAGTTCCTTGCTACGGAAACATTTTCTGTAGTCTGATCATATACACACTATATATTCTATATAAGAAATCATAATAGCAAATGATCGATCATCCCTCGCCCTGCCCCCGACCCCCTGCCACACACACATCTTTAACATGTCAAAGATGTGGCAGCCTTCCAAATCTGTTTTGCAATTTCATGAGACTTAAAGTTCTGAGCTGTCCAACAGAACTGGCACAGAGACCTCCCAAGCAATGCAGTGCTTGGCTAAGCCACGAGTTACTAAAGATTTACCCCTGTCTGAATCCAGACTCTAGGCAGCTTTCACATCCAAGGGAAAATAAGAGGCAAGGAAACAGGAGTGACCAGGGAAATGCCTGGGTGACGTATACACCATTTTGTGATTTTCCTAAAGGAGTAAGGAAGTTGGTTAGTAGCAGAGAATTCTTCATTTCCCTTAACAATGGGATGGGAGAGTGAAATATTGATCTATTAAGATTAAGCTTAGTATAATTAAAGCAGAAATATCAAGAATCTGTATGGCTGAAATAACAAATTATATATGCCTTTATAATGATACAAAAAAGTTTTAAAATATTAAAGTTACTATTGGTTATTGTAAAAAGGTAAGTGATGGAAAGAAGGGTAAAAATAAAGTTAATTCCATACAGTTCTTTTTGAACTATAAAGTTTGATACCTACACAGGCCCATGTTTTATCCTAATTTACATGCTGAGTTTCCCACAGAGAGTGCTTGAACATGACATGTGTTCAATAAACTTTGAGTTAAATTAATTAAAAAAAAAAAAAGATGGGAGACAGAAAAAAATGGGTGTGATAAGCGTTAAATACTAAAACATTTGTACTTTGAAAAGGGTATAAATTTCTGATTGTTAAAAGAAACAAGAGGGGTACCTGGGTGGCTCAGTTGGTTGGGCATCTGACTCTTGATTTTGGCTCAGGTCATGATCTCATGGTTTAGGAGTTTGAGCCCTGTATCTCCCTCCCTCTCTGGCCCTCTCCTGCTTTCTCTCTCTCAAAATAAATAAATAAATAAATAAATAAATAAATAAATAAATAAATAAAAGAAGAGAAGAAGAAAAGGAAGAGTATAGTGGGAAAAGAGGAAGCAAAAATAAACTGAGAAATAAAACTAATCCCAAAAAACTTTAATTTGATTGCCAATCAGGATTGGGAGAAGTGGATTTTTAAAAGGCCAATGCTACAATGGAAGCTCAAAACAAGATAAATATACAGATAAAAATAAAAGACTAAACTAAAATGTACTTTCTATGTTCCACAAGGAAAGCATGTGAGGCAAAAATTATTTTATGATAAAAACAGTCACCATTACAAGAGAATGAGAAGACAAGCCATAAGCTGTTTTTATTTGCAAAAAAAATAAAAAAAAAATCTGAGGAAGGACTGTTACCCAAAGTATGCAAAGAACTCTTAAAACTCAGTAAGAAAATTAACAATCCAATTAAAAACAAGCAAAGACCTAAACAGATACCTCACCAAAAAAGATGGCAAAAAAATCCAACCCCCACATGAAAAGATGATCACATGTCATTAGGGAATTCCAAACTAAAACAAGGAGATACCACTACACGTCTATTAAAAATGTTCAAAATCCAAACCGCTGACAACATTCAATGCTGGTGAGGATGTGGAGCAATAGCAATTGCTGGTGGAAATGCAAAATGGTATAGCCACTTTGGAAGACAATTTGGCAGTTTCTTACAAAATTAAACATACTCTTATATATGTGCTCCTTGGTATTTACCCAAATGAACTGAAATGTATGTGTACACAAAAACCTGCAGATTGACAGCTTTCTTCATAATTGCCAAAACTTAGAAGCAACCAAGATGTTGCTTGCAAATGAACAACAATAATGGAGTAAATAAAGTGTGGTATATACAATGGGAATATTCAACACTAAAAAGAAATGAGCTCTCAAGCCATTAAAAAAATGAAGGAAATTGGGGCACCTGGTTAGCTCAATTGGTTGGGTGTCTGACTTCGGCTCAGGTCATGATCTCACAATTTGTGAGTGTGAGCCCCACATGGGGCTCTGTGCTAACAGCTCGAAGCCTGGAGCCTACTTTGGATTCTGTCTCCCTCTCTCTCTGCCTCTCCCCTCTTCGTGCTCGCTCTCTCTCACTCTCAAAAATAAATAAACCTTAAAAAAAAAAAGAAGGAAATTTACTTACATGCATACTACTAAATGAAACAAATCTAAAAGGCTGACTATATGACATGCTGGAAAAGGCTATGGAGACAGTAAAAAGATCAATGATTGCTTGGGGTTAGGGGGACGGAGGAGTGAATAGCAGAGCACAGAAGATTCTTAGCTATATATGTATTTCACAATAAAAAAGAATCTCCAAAAAAGATAAAATGATACAGAAAACAAGAGGTTAGCATTATAAAAACTACCTGACGTTTAAAATTAGAAGGATCAAAGCCACACAGAAGGGATCATGAAATGAGCCGCACTTCCTGGTTATAGCTCTTTCTGCTAGTCCCTCCCCAGCCCACTGCCAGGCCTTCCCGCTGCTCTTCCAAGCTCTCCCCAGACTCCCCCAGCTGTGGGGCCTCCTAGGCTCCCTCAATATGCAGGGCAGGGCCCCACTAATAGCGCTAGAGAGTGGAGACCTGATGGATAGATTTCTTTTTTTAACAGTATGCTTCATGAATTTGCATACCATCCTTCTGCACAGACCATCGAATCTTCTCATTAAAGTTACCATTCTGGTAATATGTGCTGCCCAAGAGAGGACAAGATATCTTTTTTATTTGGAGGTGGACTCATGATTTTATTCCCGGTGCCTTGCACTGTGCCTGACACAGCTGACACTCAAATGTTGAATAAACCAATGAATGCATTTAGAAGACAACAAGCAAAACTATCATATTCAAATTGGGTTTTAAAAAATGTTAAACATATTCACGTCTTAACAGCAAACAACACTGAGGTGGTTGATAAAGACTCAAATGCCCTCTACATATAATGACATATTTAGATCAGAAATGTGCTATTCCTTTCTTGTATTGACCACAAAAATTCCAGAGCGTTTCTTTATAGAAATAAATAAAATTAGCCAATTTCATATGGCAAAAGGAAGGGGAGGGACTTCAACAAATAGAAACTAGTTCTCCCCAAATTTTCAATTACAGACATAGAACGATGGCACTTGGGGAACAACTTGTAGAAACTCTCAACTTCTCATTTCCCCTCCTTCCAACTCCTGGCAACCACCAGTGCACTTCCTGTCTCTCTGGATTTGACTATTTTAGGCACCTCATGTAAGTGGAATCACAGTTATCTGTCCTTTTGTGAAAGGCCTATTTCACTTAGCATAATGCCTTCAAGGTTTAGCCACATTATAACAAAGTGTCAGCATTTCCTTCCTACCTTTTTTTTTTTTTTAAAGTTTGAGAGTGAAAGAGTGCAAGCAGGGGAAGAGCGAGGGGAAGAGAGAGAATCTCAAGGAGGCTCTGCACTGCCAGCACAGAGCCTGACTTGGTGCTCGATCCCAAGGACCATGAGTTCATGACCTGAGCAAAAATCAAGAATCACACACTCAACCAATTCAGCCATCCAGGCACCCCATCGTTTCTTTCAATTTAAGGCTGAATAATATTCCATTGTGTATATATATACACCACATTTTGTTTATCCATTCATCCTTCAATGGACACTTGGGTTACCTTTTTAACTTCTGCCTATCATTAATAATGTGACTATGAACATTTGAGTCCCTGTTTTCAATTATTTTGGGTATATACCCAGATACAGAATTTCTGAATCATATGGTTAATTCCATTTTCTGCCTCATCTTTGAAACTTTCCCTTAACTTACTCCCCCAATTAAAGCATACTCATCATTTTATTCTGCAAGAAGCTGCTGTCAGAAAGCTATCACTTGGAAAGCATCTAATCATAATGTATTAATAGTTGACAAGGCTTAACATGTTACCCTTCCCAAGGATATCTGCATTTCAGCTGAAGAAGATCCTAAAAAAAGTGACTTCATCAAATGGTGGCTTTTCAAAGCAACAACAGGCTAGGGGTAGAAGGGGGACAGACACTGAGGGCAAGAACCTAATCTCTTGGGAACTCTCATTACAGTATTTCTAGTTTTCTCTCATTCCAAAATATAGACTCCTCCCTCCTGCTCTGTCCTTGGTGCCACCCTCAGTTACTTTCTCTGCTGTATTTAATTTGCCAGCAAGAACATCCTACTATAAAGCCTCTTACCCACCCTCCCTGGGGTTTCCTCCCACCGGCCTGGTGCTTAGGTACTAGGGAAGCAGGGTGATCCTCCTGGAGTCAGTCTGGACAGCCCCAAATAGAATCTCTGTTCTCTCTTTAGGGCTGCTTCCATTCCCTTGGTTTCCAGTGTCTTTTAATGGCCCTACATTCTTTTCAGGTTCAAGGGCTTAGAGCATTTCCAGCTTATTTATACCTTGACCAGACCATATACTCTGTATTCAGACTAGGACTTCCTAGTGTCTTCTCTTCCATGCATCCTGTTAGACAAAGCTACTCAGGCCCTGCCCATGGCCACTCAGGGCCCCTGCCTGCCATCCTGCTGTGCCAATCCCTCGTCGCACCTGCAGTCTGTGCTTGCAGCGTGCACGGTGCTCTGCTGCCTACAAAATTGAATGACAAGTCCTTGCTTAACTTAGAAAACTGACTCCCAATTACCTTTGGAGCTCTACCTCCTACTGCCCCACTTAATGTGCTCTTGTCAAACCGAATCACGTACTGTTTGCTGAACATGGGGTGAAGTAATTCATCTGTGCCTCTGTGCACCCTAATCCATCAACTGAGATGCCTCCGATTCTCCCGAAAATACTTTTCCTCTGTACTCCCCCTGCAGTTTATCTGTGCCATCCCTACTCCCATCTCAATCTGAGCTTGTCTCCAAAAAGCCTTGCTCTCCGATGGCCGTAAAAACTGTCTTCCTCATCTTCCTGCTCACCCTCTCTGGCCATCCCTCCTCCTCACTCTCCAGCACCCCAACTTCCCAGAACTTCCTTCAGTGTTTTAAATGCGTGGTTCTTCTTGGCCCCAGCGCTTTCCTACGAGCTGCCTGGCACTCAAGCTGGAGCTGTCCATGTCATCCTTTAGTACTGTCAATCCCTGAAAGGAGCCATCCTCCCCTCTGGCTCCCTTTTCCAGTCTCCCGGCGCTTATCACAGTTTGCAAGAGAAACACCATTTACTTGATTTGTTACTTTTTAGGTATTTTTATTAAATTTATCTGATTATTTGCTTTCGTCCCATACATAGAGGGCAATGACTGTGCCTGTAATGTTGACTATTTTATCCCTGGCACCCAACAATACATCTGGCACATATACGGGCTAATAAATGGATTAAAGAATTATTTCACTCTTTGTAGCTTAGTCTATCTCTGCCTGAGAAGACTAGGGAAGGTTCTGACACTGCCTCCACTTAATTAAGCCTCCCCACCATCCCTACCCTCTCCTTTTCTTTCTTAAAAAAGAGGAGAGATAGGAAAGAAGGGTGTGGCGAGAAGGAGCTCTAAGAAACAATTCAAGGAACACCAGAACATTTCAGAAAGAAGAAGGAAGTGTTCATGAAATAAGAACAGGATGACTAAAAAAAAATCAGAGAACTCTTTTCTGTAAATTAAAATTAAGATAACCAAAATAAAGAATTTGAGAGGAGAAATGGAAAATAAAGTTAAGGAAATTTCTCAGAAAGTGAAACACAACAACAAAATTGGTGACAGTGATATTTTGAGCCTGTATATAGAGCAACCACCACACGCCAGGCGATGAATAAGCCTCACAACTACTTTATGAGGAAGGTGCTATTATTATCTTCAAAATGGAAAACAGAAAGGAAAGGAAATTAAATGACTCTGGGAAATCTAACAATTAAAATCTTTTGCTTCCAGAAAGAAAGAGAAAATACAGTGGAAAGGAAATGATCGCATGAACACATCCAAAAACTAAAAGACCATGGAATCGAAGGGACAGCACTCTGTCTTTTAGGAATCTGTGTGGAAATATTCACAGATGAAACTGTGCGAGGTCTTAGGTTCCCCACGGGGGAACGTAGGTTCCCCACGGGGAGTAGATGCAGACACAGATGAAGCATGACCAGACAAGATTTGCATGCAGGTGTAGTAATGCTCACATACCCATTAAGATATAAGTGCAGACCCACACACTAGGTGACAAAGTCGGGCCTAAAGGTAAAAATGTGGAAAGCAATATTTGGAGGCACAACATTAGATTAGGTCATCTGGGGGAAGAGAGTGAACGTGGAAAACAGCACAGTATCTAGAACGGAGCCTTACGGTACTCTGACTCATTTAAAGACCAAACAGGGGATGCCTGGCTAGCTTGGTTGGTTGAGTGTCCAATTCTTTATTTTGGCTCAGATCATGATCCTAGGGTCATGGGACAGAGCTCCAAGCTGGGCTTCGCATGGAATGTAGAGCCTGGTGGGATTCTCTACCTCTGCCCCTCTCTGCCTCTCTCCTCCTCTTGTGCATGTGTGCTCTGTAATTTAAATATGTATCTGAAACAAACAATAAAATATATTGTTATGGGTGTGTATTTAAAGGATAACAAGCTTCTGACTTCTGTGCAGTACATGCGAGAGCTTCCATTATGTTTACTACTAAAAGTACATGATACAGAAGAGATTTTTCACATAGATGATTACTTGTGAGCTCTACCTGCTTAAAAAGGTCTTTAGGAATCAGTACACCAGAAAGAAAAGCTAAATAGAAGACAGTGATCAAGTACACCAGTCCCCAGAGAAATTTAATCTGCTTTAATAAGGTAACATTTCTCAAAAATTACAAAGTCTGACAAGGATTGGTGAAAAGGTATGGAAAAAAGAATTCTTAACTACTGCTGGTGGGAATGTAAATTAGTAAAGCCTCTTTGGAGAACAACTTTGCAATTATAGCAAATTTCAGCCCAGTTATTTTTAACTCAGCAATTCTATTTCTGAGTATAAAGTTGTCCTAGAGAAACCTTTACACATGTCCCAAAGTGAAAAGACATTCACAGCAGCGCTGTAATAGCAAAAAATGGAAAACAGCCTAAATGTCCATCAGTGGAAGAAAAGTAAAATGTGATAGGTCCATCTGATGGAACACCATCCACTGATTAAAAAAAATATGTCATTATGGGTATTCTTCAAAAACACAATGATAAATGGAAAACAGCAATGCAGAAAGGTATATACAGAATACCATTTCTACCAACTTTAAGATTCATGACAGTGGTTACTTGTGGGGCGGTTGAGAGAGAAGGGAATTGAACTGGGAAGACATATTAAAGGAGCTTCAACTTTAGTAATACTGTTTCTTCTAGAATATAAAACAGAAGCAAATCCAACAAAATGTCAAATTGCATTCATTCTGGGTGATAGGTACTTAAACATCTAATATATTATCCTGTGTACTTTCATCTTTGCAACTGGGGAAACAAAGATGGTTGTACATACACAGCTTTATTCATGGGGGGTGTGGGGAGCAGAATAAGCCAGATGTTTTCTAATGTTGATTCAGTAAAGGAGATACTGAAAAAATTTTAAACAAACTCATCATGGTCAACTGAACATGAACCTTATCCTTTCAGAGCATGCTGCAGAAAGAACAGGGAGTAAATGTGAAACTTTCCTTGATGGCTGTGAAAGGCAAGAGTACACTTAAGCTTTCAAACTGACATATACAATGAGATTATTTCTTCCTGGTACTCTGGGCTTGTTCAAAAGACATATATATATAGATATAGATATAGATATATAGATAGATAGTATTTAAAGAGTATATGTGTCTGGGTTTTATATGCATAAAATCACTTAGAGCTAAAATAACACAGTTTTTTAAAGTTAAGATGTTTGTCTTTTTTTTTTTTTTTAAAAACTCCTTCCCTATCCATTATTATTTTCTTCAGTATCTGGAGAAAGAACCTGATGATATATTCATTATTAGACATATTTAACAACCACATCTAAATGCTAACAATGAACATAAAGGAATACCTTTAGAGCCAAATACAACCAAATAATGGATTAGGTACTCATTTGGCACGAGCCTCTAAACTGAAACAATTCAAGTCTTCTAGCTCTTGAGTGTGATGTATCATCAATGCTGTATCTGACAGAGTTGAAAATACTTTTTAAAAATTTTTTATTTAAAATTTTTTTAATGTTTATTTATTTTTGAGAGAGAGAGAGAGAGAGAGAGAGAGAGAGAGAGAGAGAGAGCGCGTGAGCGGGGAGGGACAGAGAGAGAGGGAAGCACGGAATCCAAAGCAGGCTCCAGGCTCTGAGCTGTCAGCATAGAGCCCGATGGAGGGCTCAAACCCACATACCGTGAGATCATGACCTGAGCTAAAGTCAATCACTTGACCGAATGAACCACCCGGGAGCTCCTGAAAATATTCTTTAGTGAAAAATTCTCTGTAATTTCTGAGTCCCGTACTCAAGTCTAAATATCTAACAGTCATTTGGTGCCATTCTCAAGGAACTATAATTCTGAGTTATGACTTCTTAATTTAACAGAAATTAAGTAAAGAAACAGAAACGAGGGGCACCTGGGTGGCTCAGACAGTTAAGCATCCAACTTTGGTCCAAGACATGATCTCATGGTCCATGAGTTCAAGCCCAACATGCGGCTGTGTGCTGACAGCTCAGTCTGGAGACTGCTTCAGATTCTGTGTCTCCCTCTCTCTCTCCCCCTCCCTCACTCACACTCTGTCTCTGTCTCTCTCAAAAAATGAATAAACATTAAAAAATTAAAAAACAAACAGAAAACCGGATGTAAAATTTAACCTATGACTCAAGCTGTCACTGACCTAGAGACAGATGCATGTGAAAGATCACAACAGTATTATATCAGGCAATAAAAAAAAAAACTAAATTATGTTTATTTTTTTCTTAAATATTATAATATTTTTAGAAATTAAATTGATAGCTCACATGTGTGAATACCTATTACAAAGTCTGCAGAGTCCTAAGATGTAAGGAAGCATTAAGTAGAGAGCCAGAGATAAGACAGAAAAGGAGGTGGGATTAAAGCCAAAGATAAATTTGAACTGACTGAATATCTAGCTATCAATCAATCTATCTATTTAAAGTAGGCTTCACACCCAGTGCAGGGCTTGAACTCAGGACCCTGAGATCAAGACCTGTACTGAGATCAAGAATTAGATGCTTAGGGGTGCCTGGGTGGCTCACTCAATTATTAAGCGTCTGACTCTTGACCTTGGCTCAGGTCATGATCTCATGGTTTGTGAGTTCAGGCCCTGGGTTGGGCTCTGTGCTGTTAGCACAGAGCCTGCTTGGGATCTGTCTCTCCCTCTCTCTGATCCTCCCCTACTCATGCTTTCCCTCTCTCTGTTTACCCAAAATAAATAAACTTAAAAAGAAAAACAAGAATTGAATGCTTAACTGACTGAGCCACCCAGGAGCCCCAGACTTGGGACTATTTTAACATTCTGCCTAGGGCAGCTCTGCACTCGGAACAGATGAAACTCTTCTTCCTCCTCCAACACACAGGCCCACTTCTTACTCCTATGACTCAACTCTCAGGTCACTTTGTAACACTGTTCACATTTGGGAGAATATTCTAAGTAAAGCAGATTTATATGCTTATTTTACCATTATTGCAACAACACTGCAAAAGAAAATGAATCATAAAATAATGATAGTAATAATTATATTTTGCATTTGTGTAACACTCCAACCAAGACAATATAAAGAATAAAAACCAGAGCTGAGTCTGTTCTTCCCATTCACAGAATCCAGCCAGTACTGATACCAGAAGCAAGAGCCATCAGCATTAACGAGGAGGCTGCAAGATAAGAGCCATCTTACCCAGCTGGTTCTTCATCCCCATGAGCACGGAGTTCATGTGAGCTTTGGAAGCATAAAGCTTGCTCACAGCCTTCCTTGACCTGATCATCTCCTTGGCCAGAACTACACAGACGTCCTTCTGGCCCTTCTTGGCAGCATCTTTCACTGACCGTTTTACTTTTTCTTCCTCTCTTTGGATATCTAAATTTAGAACATAACACAAAACACCAAAAAATTAAAGGTAAACCAGGAGATTTATTGGCATTCAAATCTGTTCTTACGGTGATCTAAATGTGTCTACTAAAAGGAAAACGGGAACCTGGGTGGCTCAGTCAGTGGAGCATGCAACTCTCAGTTCTGAAGTTTTGAGTTCAAGCCCCATGTTGGGTGTAGAGATTTCTAAAAATAAACTTAAAAAAAATTTTTTAAGTTTATTTTTGAGAGAGAGAGAGTGAAAGAGGCAGAGTGTGAGCAGGGGAGGAGCAGAGAGAGAGGGAGACACAGAATTCGAAGTAGGCTCCCGGCTCTGAGCTGTCAGCACAGAGTCCAACATGGGGCTCGAACACAAGAACTGTGATATCATGACCTAAGCTGAAGTCAGAAACAACCAAATGAGCCACCAGGTGCCCCTTAAAAATTAAATCTTAAAAAAAAAAAAAAAAAACTAAAAAGAAAAAGAAAAGAGAGGAAGATTTAAACAAAATTAAATTAATGTGATAGGTTTTCATTATTTCCAGAAACAACATTAAAGTAACTTAAGAGTAAACAGGTAAGTAAATCCTATTACATCAGGCAAAATTTCAAAACTGCCTTTCCAAGGCCACTCTAACATTCATTGGTATTGGTACTAAGGAACTTTAAAAATACTATAAATGAGCTTGCTCTAAATAATCAATAGTGTTCCTACAATTGTGGGAGTACAATCTCTGTACATTAATGATTTATAAAAACCTGCAACTTCAGGAAAACCCAAACATATTAAAGTATCAAAACATCACCAACCAAAGGTAAGATATGTCTATATTATGTGCTTTATGAACAGCAGAGATACTTTTATTGTGGTAAAACACACACACACATAAATTTGCCATCCTAACCATTATTTTAAGTGTAGAGCTCAGTGGTATTAAGTACATTCATACTGTTGTGAACCATCACCACCATCCATCTACAAAATTCTTTATAACTTTCAAAACTGGAACTCAGGCTGTGTGCCCAGGGTCATGGAGACCCATCTCTTGCTTTAACAGTGTATGTGGACAGAAAGGCCTCACACCACTTTTCTAGTTGCAATTGTTGGAACAGTCTTCTCAGCCATGCTCCACCTCTGGGATCAGCCAACACCATATTTCCAGCTTAGTTCCTTACTGCTATCAAACATGAGTTCCCAGATTCATAAGAAGTATTCCACTGAGGTTCTGAGATTCCTCCGCCTTCAACCTCCCAGTCAACATTCACCTGTGTACCTCCTACACCTACCTCTCCTGGGCTTCTATTTCAACTGTTAGAATGTGGCTCAGCAGGGCCTGGGCCGCTTCCTCTATAAGCGGGCACCACAGATCTCTTGCAGCAAAACCAGCACTCTCTTCCAGGAGGTGCAGAAGCTGCCCCGAGATCAGTGGGGTAAAACCCTGGGCGCCACCATTCTAGACATGAATGTGAAACAGGCCCCTTGGGATCCGAAAGCCAGGGGTTCACCCATGCAGACCCCCAACGTATGAGACTTTCTGGAGAATCATTTCCTAGATGAGAAGGGGAAGCTCAAGAGGATGGCGACCACCTGACTTGCCCGCGCAGGCTGGCCAGCCTCTAGGCTGGGCGAAGATCTCTTCAAAAGGCTCACCCCTCAAGTAAGACTAAGAGTCTACATAGCCCAGCAGCCTCTAAAGGGAACCCTCTGGCACCCCCTTGATGTCTGGGGTTCTGCCTGAGCCTCCCCCTGCAGCCACCAGGCTGCTTCCAACCACCCAGGAGCTCCACCCAGGCCATGCACCAAATGGAAACAATAATGCTCTTCGCAGCAAAAATAAAAAACAAAAAACCTCAAACTCAAATCCATTAAACAATGACATGCCATTCCCTTCTCCCACCAGCCCCTGGTAGCCATCATTCTACTTTCTGTCTTTATAAATCTGACTACTCTTAAGTACCTTATATAAATGGAATCAGAGTATTTGTCTTTTTGTGACTAGCTTATTTCACTTAGCGTAACATCCTCAAAGTTCATCTGTGCTGTAGCATGTATCAGAATTTCTTTTCTTTTTAAGGCTGAAAAATACTCCACTGCATGTATATACCAATTTTATTTATTCATTCATCTATCGACAGGCATATGGGTTGCTTTTAACTCTTAGCTATTGTGAATATGACACTATGAACATAAGTGTGCAAATATTTCTACAAAACTCTTTCAAATCTTTTGTGTATATACCCATATTACCATAGACTGGGTGGCTTAAAAAACACAGATTTATTTCTCACAATTCTGGAGGCTGGAAAGTCCAAGATCAAGGTGCCAACAACCAATTTGGTTCCTGCTGAGAGCCTACTTCCTGGTTTGCAGAAAGATCGCTTCTTGCTGTATCCTCACATGGCCAAGAGACATATAAATTCAGCCCACAGCATTCTGCCTCTGCCCTCCCCCAAATTTATGTCCCTCTCACATGCAAAATGCATTCATTGTATCCCAACCACCTCAAAAGTCTTAACTCGTTCCGGCATCAACATTAACTTCTAAAGTCCAAAGGCTCATCTAATGCCTGAAACTAATGTAACATTATGAGCCAACTATATTAAAAAATAAATTATATATAAAATATATAATCTAAATTTTTTTAATGTTTACTCATCTTTGAGAGAGACAGAGCATGAGTGGGAGAAGGGCAGAGAAAGAGAGAGGGACACACAGAATTCAAAGCAGGCTCCCAGGTTCTGAGCTGTCAGCACAGAGCCTGACGTGGGGCTTGAACTCATGAACCACGAGATCATGACCTCAGCCGAAGTCGGATGTTTAACTGACTGGTGCCACCCAGGTGCCACATATATATGAATGAGACTCAAGGTATGATTGATCCTGAGGCAAAATTACTCTCCAGCTATGAACATGCAACAGGCATTCCAAAAGGGAGAAATAGGAAAGGAAGGAAGGGGTGACAGTCCCAAGCAATTCCAAACCCTAGCAAGGCAAACTCTAGAAGAACTTAAAAGTCCAGGACAATCCTCTAGACTCAGTGCTCTGACTTCCAGACCCACTGAGGTGGCAATATCACCCACATGTGTTAGTGCGGTACCACCATGCTGTGGCTTTCTGTAGAGGCCCCACCCAACCTAAGGCTCTGCTGGGCAGGGGGTCACTGGGGGGCTACCAGAAGTCCTTTCCTATGGCTTTGATTGGAGGCAGTCTGGGTTACTAGAATCAAGATGGTAGCTTTGATGATCTCTGAATCAGCTTTTGGGACATTCTTTCCTTGAAGAACAGGGCAGGTTCAAAGCCTAATGGTTTGTTTTATTGTCCTGTCCTACAGAATCTGACAGCCTTCTTTCATTCCAACCTGTATCCATCTCCTTCAGTTCAAATCGGTAGTAATCTTGCTGGGGTCACTGAAGAAGTCCATGGTTAACACACATTCTAATCTCCTTATCAAATGGTTGGTCAGCCATACCCTTGTGTCTTCTAAACATGCTTTCTCATTTTCTGCAATATGTACAGATTGAGACTATTCCAAATCTTTAAGTTCTGGTTCCTTTTTGTTTAACAATTCCTTCTTTGAAATAATGAATTCATCAAGACTGCATGATATAATACACAGAAATTAGTTGCATTTATATACATTAATAACAAAGTGGCAGAAAGATAAATTAAGAAAACAATTCCATTTACAACTGCACCAAAAAGAATAAAATACCTAGGAATGAACTTAACCAAGGAAGTGAAAGACCTGTACTCTAAAAAGTATAAAACAATGATTAAAAACAATGAAGATGATACAAACAAATGAAAAGATATTCATTTCATGCTTGTGGGCCAGAAGAATTAATATTATTAAAATGTCTATACTATACAAAGAAATCTGCAGATTCAATGCAATCCTTATTAAAGTACCAATAGCATTTTTCACAGAACTTGAACAAATAATACTAAAATTTGTATGCAAC
Source organism: Cryptoprocta ferox (assembly GCA_028646485.1). NCBI lineage: Eukaryota > Metazoa > Chordata > Mammalia > Carnivora > Eupleridae > Cryptoprocta > Cryptoprocta ferox. The sequence continues at coordinate 95,178,619 of CM053576.1, forward strand.
CACAAGACCCTGAAGAGCCAAAGCAACCTTGAGAAAGAATAAAGCTGGAAGTATAGTAATTTCAGATTTCAAGATATATACAAAGCTGTAGTAATCAAAACACTATGGTACTGGCGCACGCATGCACACACACACACACACACACACACACAAGACATATAAACCAATGGAACAGAATACAGAACCCAGAAATAAACCCAAACTCATATAATCAATATATGACAAAGGAGGCAAGAATATATACAATGGGAAAAGACTGTTTTAAGTAAATGGTGCTGGGAAAATTGGACAGCTACTTACAAAAAAATGAGACTATACCATTTTCTAACACCATACACAAAAATAAATTCAAAATGGACTAAAGAACTAAACATGAGACCTAAAACCATAAAACTCCTAAAAGAAAACATCGGTCATAATTTTTTTGACATTGGCCTTACCATGTGGAATCACATGCTAATTCTATTTTTAGCTTTTTGACAAATAGCCATATTGTTTTCCACAGCTGTTGTGCCATTTTATATTCCCACCAACAGTGACCATTGGTTCAAATTTCTCTATTTCTCAACATTTTTCTTATCAACATTGGTTTTAGACAAGGGAAACAAAAGTAAAAATAAATTACTAAGGCTACATCAAAATGAAACCTTTGGAAAGGAAGGAAACTGTCAACAAAACAAAAAGGCAACCTGATGAATGGGAGAAGATATTTGAAAACAATATATCTGATAAGGGGTTAATATTCAAAGTATATAAAGAACTTATGCAGCATATCAACACTAAAAACACCCAAAACAAAAAAAAAAAAAAAAACCACCCCCAAACCATCCAATTAAAAAATGGGCAGTGGACCTGAATAGTCATTTCTCCGAAGACCTACACAGATCACCAACAAAACACATGAAAAGATGCTCAACATTACTAATCATCAGAGAAATGCAAATCAAAACCACGATGAGATACCACCTTACACCTGTTAGAATGCCTAGAATTAAAACAAGAAATGAACAAGAGGATGTGGAGAAAAGGAAAACCTCATGCAATGTTGGTGGGAACGTTAATTGGTGCAGCTACTGTGTAGGAGTATGGGGGTTCCTCAAAAAGTTAAAAACAGAAATACCATTTGATCCAGTAATTCCACTACTGGGTATTTACCCAAAAAAATAAAAAACACTAATTTGAAAAGACATATGCACCTCTGTTTATTGCAGCATTTACAATAGCCAAGATAAAGATAGAATAGAAAGATACAGATAATAAAAAATAAAGATAATAGAAAGATATCTCCTCTGATAAAGGCACTAAATCCCATTCATAAAGGCTCCAAATCCCTTTCATAAGGGCTCCACCTTCATGGCCTAATTACTTCCCAAACCCCCACCCCCTCCAAATACTATCGCACTAGGGATTAGGGCTTCAATATATGAATTTAGGGAGCAAAACAAACATTGAGTCCATAGTAATACTCAAAAGCAGAATTGTGGAATCACATGGTATTTCTATTTTTAACTTTTTGAGGAAAAGCCATACTGTTTTCCATAGCTGTTGTGCCATTTTACATTCCCACCAACAGTGACCACTGGTTCAAATTTCTCTACATCGTTGCCAACACTTGTTTTGCATTTTGTTTTAATTGACAGCAGCCATCCTAATGGTTAGGTGTTATCTCATTGCAGTTTTGATGTGTATTTCCCTAATGATTAGTGATTTTGAACATCTTTCATGTGCTTATTGACCACTTGTATATTTTCTTTGGAGAAATATTCTAAAAATCTGAAAGTCTATTTAAGTCCTTTACCCATTTTTGCATAGAGCTATTTTTTTAGTTGTTGAGTTTCAAGAGTTTTATATATACTGGATATTAATCCCTTATTAGATATATGATTTATAAATATTTTCTACCTTTTTACTGTTACTGTTTCTACTAGGTATTCTGAGTCACAAAACTCTTTAATTTCCATAAGCCCATTTTGTTATATTTTTGTTGTTGCCTGTAGCTTTGGGGTCAAATCCAAAAAATCATTGCCAAATTCAATATCATGATGCTTTTGCCCCATGTTCTCTTCTAGGAGTTTCAGATTTAGCGTTTACAGTTAGGTCTTAATTTTGAATTAATTTTTGTATATAGTGTTAAGTAGGGGGTCCAAATTCATTCTTTTGTATGTGGATATCCAGTTCTCTCATCCCCATCTATTGAAAAGACTGTCTTTTCCCCAGTGAATGGTCTTGGCACCCTTGTCAAAACTCATTTGGCCATATATCTAAGGATTTATTTCTAGTTCTCAATTCTATTCTATTGGTCTTCATGACTGTCTTCATGCAGGTAGTATACTGTTTTATTTCTACAGCTTTGTAGTAAGTTTTGAAATGAGTGTGAGTTCTCCAAATTTGTTGTTTTTCAAGACTGTTTTAGCTCTTCCCTGGGATTCTATATGAATTTTAAAATGGATTTTTCTATTTCTGAAAAAAAGTCTTTGGGATTTGGATAGGGATCCCACTGAATCTGTCGATCACACTGGGTGCTACTGATATCTTAACAATACTAAGTATTCCAATCCATGGGCACAGAATGTCTTTCCATTTATTTTCTTTCAGTAATATTTTTATAGTTTTCATTGTACAAGTTTTCCATCTCCTTGGCTAAAATACTCCTAAGTATTTCATTCTTTTTGTTGCTACTATAAATAGGATTGTTTTCTTAATTTCCTTTTCAGGCTATTCACCGTTAGTGTATAGAAATGCAGTTGATTTTTATGTTTTATATCCTAATTTCCTGAATTCATTTATTAGTTCTAATAGTTCTGTTGTAGAATCTTTAGGGTTTTATACACATGAAGACTGTATTATCTGAAGAGAGATAATTTTACTTCTTCCTTTCCAGTTTGGATGCCTTTTCTTTTACTTAATTGCTCTGTTTAGAGCTTCCAGTACTCTGCTGAGGAGAGGTAGCAAAGACAGGCATTGTTGTGTTTCTGATCGTAGAGAAAAAGCTTTCTGTCACCACTGAGTGTAATGTTTGCTGTGGATTTTTCACATATGGCTCTTATTATGTTAATTTCTTTCTATTCCTATCAATGTTACCATAAAAGGGTGTCAAATGCTGTCAAATATTTGTTTCATCAACGGAGATGATCATGTTTTTCCTCTATTTTATTGATGTGTTATATTACATTGGTTGATTTACATATATTAAACTATCCTTGTATTCCAGGAATCCAACTTGGCCATGGTATAGAATCCTCTTAAATTTTGTCTGCTAGTTTTTTGTTCTTTTTTTTTTTTTTTTTTTTTTTGGTGATTTCTACATCAGTGTTCATAGAGATATTGGTCTGTAGTTTTCTTTCCCTGTAGTGTCATCTGGCTTTGGTATCAGGAAAATGATGGCCTTATAAAACAACTTAAGAAGTGTTTTCTTCTCAATTTTTTGGTAAAGTTTGATAAAAGCTGGGGTTAGTTCTTAAAATGTTTGGTAGAAATCACCAGGGAATACATCAGGTCTAGGACTTTTCTTTATCAGGAGATTTCTGATTACAGATTCAATTTCCTTACTAGTTATGCCTGTTCAGATTTTCTCTTCATGTTTCAGTCTTCATAGATTTTGTGATTCTAGGAATTTGTCCATTTATTATTCAATTCATTGGTGTAGAGCTGTTCACGGTACCCTTCTAATATATATATTGTCAATTTTTTTTAGAATCATGATAGCACTCCCACTTTCATTTCCGATTTTAGGCATTTGAGTCTTCTCTTTCTTTTGTCCTCTATTTTAGTCAGTGTAGCCAAAGATTTGTCAATTTTGTTGATCTTTTCTAAGAACTCACTTTTGGTTTCTTAGTCTCTATCATTTTTCTATTCTCCATTTTATTTATCTCTGCTCTAATCCTTATTACTTCTTTCATTCTGCTAGTTTTAGGTTAAGTTTCTTCTTTTTCTAATTCTGTAAGATGTAAAGTTGTTAATTTGAGATCTTTCTTGTTTCTTAATAGTAAGCACTTTTACAGCTATAATTTCCCTCTGAGTACTGCTTTAGCTACATACCATAAGTTTTGATATATTGTACTGTGATTTTCACTGATCTCTGAATACTTTCTAGTTTCCCTTATGATTTTTTTTTTGACCCATATGCTGTCTTAAGAGTATGTTGGGGTGCCTGGGTGGCTCTGTCGGTTAAGCATCTGACTTCAGCTCAAGTCATAATTCCACAATTCTTGAGTTTGAGCCCCACATCTGGCTCTGTGCTGACAGCTCAGAGCCTGGAGTCCGCCTCAGACTGTGTGTCTCCCTCTCTCTCTCTGCCCCTCCCCCACCCTCATTCTCTCGCTCTCAAAAATAAACATTTTTTAAAAAGTTAGTTTCCCAATTATTTGTGAATTTCCCAGTGTTCCATTTTCTGACTTCTAATCAACCCTTGTGGTCAGAGAAGATGCCGTATATATTTTAAATTGATTGAGACTTGATTTTTGGACTAACATATGGTGTTTTCTGAAGAATGTCCCATGAGCACTTGAGAAAAAAGTATATTCTGTTGTTGGGTATTCTGTATAGGTCTATTAGGTTTAGTTGATTTATTGTGTTATTCAAGTACTCTTATTTCATTATTTAAGTTTATTTATTTATTTTGAGAGAGATACAGACAGTGCAAGCAGGGGAAGAACAGAGAGGGGGGGATACAGAGAATCCCAAGCAGGCTCCACACTGCCAGCACAGAGCCTGACATGGTGCTCAACCTCACAAAACTGTGAGATCACTACCTGAGCCGAAACCAAGAGTCAGATGCTCAACTGACTGAGCCACCCAGGAGCCCTTCTTATTTCCTTATTTACCTTGTTTGCTTGTTTTATTCACTTTTGAGAGTAGGTTATTAAAGTCTCCAACTACCATTATAGAATTACTTCCCCCTTTAGTTTTGTCAATTTTTGCTTCATGTATTTTGACAATCTTTTTAGGTGCATAGACACATGTGTGTAATTAATTGTTATATCCTCTTATTCTACTGAACCTGTTAGTAACATATAATGTCCTTCTTTGACTCTTCTAATTTTTTTGATTTAAAGTTTGTTTTATATTAGTATAGCAACCTCCACTCTCTTTTGGTTACCATTTCCATGCATATCTTTTTCTGTCCTTTCACTTTCAACCTATTTGCACTTTTGGATCTAATAAGTCTCAGGGGCACCTGAGTGGCTCACTCAGTTGAGCATTCGACTCTCAATTTTGGCTCAAGTCACGATCCCAGGGTCATGCGCTCCAGCCCCATGTTGGGCTCCGTACTGAGTGTGGAGCCTGCTTGAGATTCTCTGTCTCCCTTTGCCCCTCTCCCCTACTCGTGCTCTAAAATAAAAAAATAAATAAAGTCTCTTACAGATAGCATAGAGTAGGATCATTTTTAAAAATCCATTCTGCCAAGCTCTGTCTTTCAACTAAAGAGTTTAATCCATTTACATTTAATTACTGATATGGAGGGGCCTATTTTCCCATTTTGTCATATTTTTCTGTAGGCCTTACAGCTTTTCTGTCTTTCATTTCCTGCATTAATGTCATCTTTTGTGTTTACTTCTTTTTTCATAATGGAACTTTTCAAAACCCTTTTCATTGACTTTTTTGTATAATCTATAGCTATTTTCTTTGTGATTACCATGGATATTACACTTAATATCTTAAAATTATAACACTAATCTGAATTCATATGAGCTTAACTTCAATAGTGTACAAAAACTTTACTTGTATACAGCTCTGTCCCCACCTCCATTCAGTTACTGATATCACAGAAATACATCTTTCTGTACTGTGAGTTCAAACACATAGCATATTTTTTTAATGCTCAAGTCTCCAAAATCATGTAGAAAACAAAAACGGAGATACAACCAAAGTTACAAAAATGATAGCTTTTATAACTGCCCATGTATTTACCTTTAACAGAGATATCATTTTTTCATATGGCTTCAAGTTACTGTCCTATTTTAATTTCAACCTAAAGGACACCCTGTAGGACTTACTGCCAGGCTGGTCTAGTGGTAACAAACTTCCTCAGTTTTTGTTTTTCTAGGAATGTCTTGATTTCTCCCTCGTTTTGATGGATACAGGATCCTTGGCTGATAGTTCTTCTTTCAGCATTTGAATATATTGACCCACTGGCTTCTGGGCCTCAACACTTCCAGTGAGAAATCTGCTGAAAATCTCACCGAGGATCCCTTCTATATGGTAAGTCATTTCTCCCTGCTTTAAACATTATCTAAAATCTGATTATAATATACTCTGGCATGAGTCTCTTTGAATATATACCATTTGGAGTATGTGGCGCTTCTTGGATGATTATATTCATGTCTTTCTTAAAATTGGGGAAGTTTCTGTCAATATTTCTTTAAATCATCTCCCTGCCCCTTTTCTCTACTTTGCTTCTGGGACTCCCACAGTGTGTATGCTGCTCTACTTCATGGTGTCCTCCAGACCACTTGTGCTCAGTTTACTTCAAATTTTTTCCCTTCTTCTCAGACTTGATAATTCCAACTATACTATTTCCAAGTTCACTATTTCTTCTGCCTACTCAAATCTGCTTTCAAATAACTCTAGTAAATTTTTCATTTCAGTTACTGTACTTTTCAACTGCAGAATTTCATTTCATGTTTTCTCTTTATTGATATTTCCACTTTGTTCATGAACATTTATTGATGTTTATATCATTTTCTTGACCTTGTCCATATCTTACCTTAGCTCTTTGCACATCTTTAAAACAATTGTTTGAAAATATTTGTTGAGTAAATCAGTCATCTGGTCTTTCTCAGGGATATCTTCTGTTCATTTATTTTCCATTGGATGGACCATATTTTCCTGTTTGTACATCTTGTGATTTGTTATTGTTGAAAATGAGACATTTGAATCTTAAAACTCTGGAAATCAGATTCTCCCACTTCCCCAGGGTTTGCTTTTTTTTTTTTTTTTGGTTTTTATTGGTGTAGGGTATCTCTGTGCTGGGGATCAACCTGCACTGTAAAGTTAGTCTTCTCAGGTCTTTTCAGAGCTGTATTTTTCTCTGGGTGTGCACGGTGACCTTTTATATTCCCTCATATATGTGGTTGCTTTTGAATGTCTTAGCCCTTGATATTAGGAATGTAAAATAGTGGAGTGCTATGGAAAGCACTATGGTGTTTCCTCAAAAATTAAATATAGAATTACCATTTGACCCAGCATTTCCACTACAGGGTATATACATAACAAAAAAAATGACATCAGGGATTTGATATTTGTACACTCATGTTCATAACAGCATGATTCACAATAGCCCAAAGGTGGAAACAACCCAAATGTCCATCAAAAGATGAATATGATGAAGTACTACTCAGTGTTAAAAAGGAAGTTAACTCGGTAAGGTTGGGCGGGGGGGGAAAGGAAGTTAGTTCTGATTCATGCCATATAACATGGATGAATACTGAAACACTATTATGGTAAGCAAAATAAGCCAGGCACAATGGGGCAGATATTGTTTGATTCCACTTATATGAGGTACCCAGAATTGTCAAATTATACATAGAGAGAAAAGTAGAACAATGGTTACCAGGGGATTTGGTATCAGTTGTGGGGAGAAAGAAAGTTATTGTTTAATGTGTGAGTTTCAATATGGGATGAAGGAAAAGTTTTGAAAATGGATAGTGGTAATGGTTGCACAAAAGTGTGAAAGTACTTAATGTCACTAAACTGTATACCTAAAACTGGTTAGTTTTATGTTAGGTATACTTTAATAAGAAATACATCAATAAAACAGCAACAGGAAAAGTATCATCCATAAGTAAGCATTTTTATATAAAAACAAGAACAGATATAAGTTTCAGGTATATCTGAAAGGATGATCACCAAAATATTTGTGGTACTATGTCCAGGTGGTAAAATTTCAGGGTGGTTTTAACTTTCCTATTTACACTTTTCTGCATCAATATGTATATTATTACCTTTATACTCATGGGGAGGGATATAGAAACCAAGCTATTTTCATGTGAGAAAGGAACGATGCATATGATCTAAATGCATTCTAGTATTGCCTATCATGAGTGCAATAAGTGTATGACACATCTAACTGAAAGCTAAAAAACTGAATCCTCCATGAGAAGATGAGAACTACTTGTACTTATACTTTGCTTTATTGAGGCCACTACTGTTTTTCTCTTTAAACTTTTTATTTAAGTATATCATAACAGAAAAGCATACATTATTATAGAGATATACAAATTTTCACAAATTAAACACACCCATGTAACCAGGAACCATATCAAGAAACAAAGTATTACAAAGGTCTCTTTATGTCTCCCTTAATCCACCATGCCCCCAAGGGTAACCAATACCCTGACTTCAAGATCATATGTTAATTTTGCAGGTTCTAGTTTTTGCACCAACTTCCTTTAACATTGCTTGTACTTGTAGATTTCCTGGCAGCAAATTCTCTTGGCTTTTGTATAAAAATAGCTTTATTCACCTCCACTTCTGAATGCTATATTCACTGAGTATAGAATTCTAGGATAATGTTGAGTTATTTTCTTTCTTTCATCACATTAAAGATGTTTTGGTTTGGGGCGCCTGGGTAGCTCAGTTGGTTGAGCACCTGACTCCTGAATTCATTTCAGTTCAAGTCACAATCCCAGAGCTTGGGATTGAGCCCAGAGTTGGGCTCTGCACTGAGTGTGCGGTCTGCTTAAGAATCTCTTCCTCTCTCTGCCCTTCTCCCCTACTCACTCTCTGTCTCTAAAACTAAAATAATCTAAAAAATAGGAAAAGAAGATGTTTTGGTTTGCATTGCTTCTGAAAGAAAATTTTAATCATCCTTATCATTTTGTATTTAATGTGGTTTTTTTCTTGGACAGTCTTCTCTCTTCATTGTTAACTTCCAGTAACTTGAATATGACATGCTTTGGTATGTTTTTGTTTGTATTATCCTTGACACATGACACCACTTGATATTGTTCCAAAGCTCACTGATGCTGTGTTCATACATATTTTCCTTTACTTTTTTTCCCCTCTGTATTACAGTTTCGATACTTTATACTACATACTTTCACTGATCTTATTTTTTTATACTGTCTTATCTGCTTCTTTAACTCATGTGGTGAAGTTTTCATTTTATTTCAATTTATTTCTAAATCCAAGAAGTTCCATTTTGTTCTTTTCTATATCTTCTATTTTTCCCATTCTGTTCCTGTTTTCCTTTAAATTCCTTAACATATTTATAATAGCTATTTAAATTCCTGTCTGCTTTTTCAATCATCCTTTTCTGGGTCTATTTGTATCACCTAATTGTTTCCCTCATTTTGGGTCACACTCTCCTGATTCTTTTCGTCTTTTTTCATGGGATGTTGGATGCTCTAAATGTTTCATTTTAAGTGTCTGAATTTTTTGGTCTTTCTTTAAAGAGCATTCACCTTTATTCTGACAGGCATTTAAGCTGTCTGCAAATCAGCTTCCAAGAACTTTTTTATTTTTGAGAGAGAGAGAGAGAGCAAGCAAGCATGAGTGGAGGAAGGCCACAGAGAGACGGAGACAGAGAATCTAAAACAAGCTCTGTGCCACCAGCACAAAGCCTGACATAGGGCATGAACCCATGAACCAAGGGTTCATGAGATCATGACCTGAGCCGAAGTCAGACGCTCAACCAACTGAGCCACCCAGGATCAGGCCCCAAGAGCTGTTCTTAAGCTTTGTTGGTGAGTGCTTATGGTTGCCTTTAATCTAGGCCTGCCTTAGCCTCAATATTAAGGCATGATCTTTCTGGGTTCTCTACTGAATGTCCAAGATGTTCAACAAAGTCTCTTTCCTGTCTGTGTCTGATCAGAACTCTACCATCTCTCAATTCTGTTAGCTCTAAGAATTGTTTAGTTTATAGTGTATTTGTTCTGTCCCCAGTAATTGTTCTTTGCCTAGCCTCTTGAAATCTCATTCTAAGTATGCAGAGCTTATATTCAGCCAAAGACTCGATGGTACACTGTGTAGACATTTAGAGCTCTTTCTCTGGGTGCCTCTCTGATATTTTGCCCCACGAATTCCAGTCACTACAGCCTCCTTGAACCCTGATCTCTGCCTCCTCACCCCCAAGACCACCATGCTCTGCTTAGAATTTCCTTCCATATGCTACAATCAGAAAGTTTCTCCAGGCGGAAAATCAGGACCATATTAAGACTCTCTTTGTGGGGCACCTGGGTGGCTCAGTTGGTTGAGGATCTGACTCTTGACTTGTCATGTCATGATCTCACAGTTTGTGCGATCGAGCCCCATGTTGGATTCTATGCTGACAGTGTAGAGCCTACTTAGGATTCTTTCTCTTCCTCTCTCTCTGCCTCTCCCCCCTACCCAACTCTCTCTCTCCAAATAAATAAATAAACTTTAAAAAAAAGACTCTGTTTCTCTATTCCTAGAAAAAAAAAGTCCTTCACTGTCAGTTGTCCAAGGTTTGAAAACCAAGTTTCACAGAATTTTTCCAGTTTTTTAATTTATTTATGATGGAAGTGCAAGTCCAAAATCATTACTCCAACATGGCTGGGAATAGAATTGCCCATTCCAATTCCTTTCTTGAGGGAATGATACTGGAATACCCTTCTGGTATTTTCTCCAATCATGAAATATTAAAAATCATAAAAGTTTTAAACATTACTACTTCTTTGCAAGTCACCTTAATTTTAAGTTGTATTTTACAGTAACATTTAGAAATATATTTTCCTCGCGAGGCGCCTGGGTGGCTCAGTAGGTTAACTGTCTGACTTGGGCTCAGGTCATGATCATATGGTTCAGGAGTTCGAGTCCCACATCAGGATCTCTGCTGTCAGCACAGAGCCCACTTCCGATTCTTTGTTCCTGTCTCTCTCTGACCCTTCCCCGCTGGTTCTCCCTTTCAAAATAAATAAGTACATTTAAAAATATATTAAAAAAAAGAAAGAAATAGATTTTCCTTGGGGTGCCTGAGCCTAGGTTGTTTAGTTGAACATCTGACTCTTGATTTTGGCTCAGATCATGATCTCACAGTCTGAGCCCCCCATCAGGCTCTCTGCTGTCAGCACAGAGCCTACTTTGGATCCTTTCACTCTCTCTGCCCCTTCCCCCTCCCTCAAAAATAAACACTTAAATATTTTTTAATGTATTTTCCTCAATTTATAGCTGTGCTAAGATAAAAGAGTGATGAAAATGGAATTGTATTGCATTCCTTACTTACCCACAATTTATTTAACATGAATTTCATAAGATCATTTCTTCATAGATAAGAAGAGGTTTCTTGACTTCCTTTTTACAACAGCTTAAAACACAATTGTTTCTTTTACAATTCTGGTGGCCAAAAGTCTAAAATTAAGGTGTTGGAAGGACTGTGTTCTTCTGGAGGCTTCAGGGAAGAATCCATTTCCTTGCTTTCTCTAGCTTCTAGAGGACAATGGCATTCCTAGGCTCATGACCTCCTTCTCCATCTTAAAAGGACATTACCTTAACATCTGGTTCCATGGCCACATATCCTTTTTTCTCACTTTTTCTCAACATATTATTTCCTTCTTGTAAGGACCCTTGTGATTACACTGGACCCACCCAGACACCCAGGATAATCTCCCCACTTGACAATCCCTAATTTGATCACATCTGCAAAGTCCCTTTTGTCACATAAGTGACATATTTACAAATTCTTGAGATTTGAAAGTGGACATCTTTGGAAGGTCATTATTCTATCTATCACAGTATGTGAGCACCTGCTTTGTTTCCAACACTAACCTAATCTCTAGGAAGTCAGAGGTAATTAACATGGCCCCTCCCCCTTGAATAGCTGAATTGAAGGTCAGAGGAAAGACTTAGCTCGTATAAACGTACATGCTTTTCTTATAATGATTAGAAAGCAAAATGATTAGGACAGCTATAAACAATTAATACAAAAATAAACTATGTCTTACAATAGGTAGATACAGTTTGTTTTTATGAACTAATATAAAATACACCAAGAGGGTAAGGAATAGGAGACATAAAATTATAATTTACCTCGTATTTGCCTGTCAACAACTCTCATTTCCTTTCTTATCTTCAATGACCATTCATTGACCTGGGAAAAATTTTAGAAAAGGAATTATAAGAAGAGTCAACACTCCTAATTCACCATATTTTAAAGAATTTTGTGTTCATTCTATGTTTATTCCAGACACAATCCAGACACAAAATCAATAAATCTATTTTCAAACAAAAGCTTTAGGGCCAAATTCTATTTTTTTTCCATGTTTTTATTCAGAGTACATAGAAGTCCCAAGCTATTTAAAGACTCTTATCTGGTGCTCGCTTCGGCAGCACATATACTAAAATTGGAACGATACAGAGAAGATTAGCATGGCCCCTGCGCAAGGATGAGACGCAAATTCGTGAAGCGTTCCATATTTTTCGGGAGGCATCACAATCCCAGACTTTAGACTCTACTACAAAGCTGTCATCACCAAGACAGTATGGTACTGGCACAAAAACAGACACATAGACCAGTGGAATAGATTAGAGAGCCCAGAACTGGACCCACAAATGTATGGCCAATTAATCTTTGACAAAGGAGGAAAGACTATCCAATGGCAAAAAGATAGCCTCTTTAA
>CM053576.1:95191696-95321021 GCA_028646485.1 Cryptoprocta ferox
AAATAAAGACTCTTATCTGAAGGCAGGCAGTAAGAAGCACTTTATACAAGACCTCAGAGAGAGTTCAACACCCTGCAGGTACATCAACATGTTTCAAGAGGTGCACAGGCATAAATAGATAGGTTTTAAGGGAATTAGAAGATTTTCAACATCTAAACATAACTATTTCAAAACCTGCTCTGCCTGTGTCACAAGGGTTCACCTTTTCCTTCCCCTTTTTAACAATGTTTTTTTCATTTTACAGAAGACAGAAATTCCTCTGACCTATGTCTCTTATTACCATGATATATTTCCCTCAGAGGCAAAAACCTCTAAAGCATTAAACATACAGCCAAAGTGTTTTCTAATTCTGCAGTTTCAAAAAAAACTGAAGGAAAATCTGAGTTGTCAGCTGATGAACCATTAAATCTAAATTTACATTAAATCACTTTATGCTCTTTGGTATATGATAGAGAATGTCAAAGAACTCGGGAACAGTGAAATAATAAAACTTCCGTTACCATCTATTTATATTAACAATGTTTCTGAGCATTAGAGTCTAATAAAACATAAAATAGGGCTTTCTTCCAGTTGTGGCACCTTGTGATGAGGCTCTGGTCCATACCTATAGCCAATGCCGTCCACAGGCTCTCTGCAGTTGGCACAGGTTTTTGGGGGCAGGAGGATGGTCATAGGTGTGGCACACTGCACCAGCCTCATTAGGTGAATGGGCGATCCCTGGAGATGGTCCAACTAGGCATACTGCAACGCAAGCTACTGAAACCTGCCCTGCTTCTGGGCAAGGAGCGATTTTCTGGCATGCCCCTCTGTGTCTGCACAAAGGGTGCTGGCCACATGGCACAGATTCACACATTCAGTCCACCTCCTAGCCATCGTGGCCTATTACCAAAAATAAGTGATTAGGCTTCCAAGAAGATGAAAAGACATCCTCATCTGGTGTGACTGGCCCCTGCTGGTAGCTGACCCCCACCACTGCCAGTCCAAAAAGTTTGCTTGTGATCACTACCAGAAATCCAACCAATAAGCCCATGATAAGCACCAGGGTTCACCTTTATAATAAACAATGGCTGTGGGATTTTAAATTAAAAAAAAATAATAAAACAGGAATAGAAATGATGCTGAACCTTGTAGTATTCATCCATGGGCACGTTAACTAAATGGCATTAAAAAAAACCTATACAATTAAGAGAATATGTATTTCCAAATAATTTCACTTTTTAATGATTTCATTAAAATTATTTAACAAAATGTGTACAAAACTTATTTTGCAACAACTGTGATAACTCCAACCAGAAGAAACAGTAAAGGACTTAAAACCATATGGATAAAAATTTTTTTAATTTTAACATTAGGTTTAGACATTTTTAAGGTAAAATTCACAATACAATTAGCCACTTCAAAATACACAATTCAGTGACATTTAGTGCCTTCACAATGTTTTGCAATCATCAACTCTCTCCAATTTCAAAACTTTAACATGTCAGAAGAATACACTATACTCTTTAAATGATCTCTCCCTATGTCCGCCTTCCCCATTCCCTGGCAACCACTAATTTGCTCTCTTTTGGTCTGCTTATTTTTACTATTTCACATAAAAGGGATCATACAATCTGCAGTCCTTTGTGTCTGGCTTATTTCATTTAGTACAGTGTTTTGGGGGTTCATCCATGTTGTAGCATGTATCAATACTTCAGTACTTTTCGTGGCTGAATAATATTCATCGTATGTATACACCACAACTTGATCATTCATACATCCATTGATGGATATTTGGGTTGTTTCCATCTTTTAATTACTGTCAATAGTCCTGCTATGAACATTCGTATACAAGTATTTATTTGAATTCCTATTATCAGTTCTTTGGAATATAGATCTAGGAGTAGAATTGCTCAGTCATATGGTGATTCTATGTTTATCTTATTGAGGAACTCCCAAACTATTTTGGAAAGAAGCTTCACCACTTTATATTCCCTCCAGCAATGTTCAAGGATTATTTCTCTACATCCTTACCGATACTTGTTATCCTCCAATTTTTTTTATTACAGCCAATCTGGTGGAACTGCAGAAGCAGTATCATTGTGGTTTTGATTTCCATTTCTTTAATGATCAATGAAGTTAAATATCTTTTCATGTGCTTGTTGGCCATTGGAGTATCTTCTTTGGAAAAATGACTATTCATGTCTTCTACTCATTTTTTTTAAGTTTAGTTGTCTTTTTGTTGCTGGTTGTATGAGTTCTTTTACATTCTGATAGTACAACCTCATCAGCTAGGTCATTTACCAATATATTCTCCCATCCTACAGGTTATCTTTTCACTTTCTTGATAATGTCCTTTGATGCACAAAAGCTTTTAATTTTGATGAATTTCAATTTGTCTATTTTTGCTTGTGGTGCTTTTGCTTCTGGTGTAAGAGCTGAGAATCCATTGCCAGATATAAGGTCATGAAGATTTATCCCTATGTTTTTTTTATTTAAGAATTTTATGGTTTTCTAAGAGCTTTAAGTTAACTTCTGTATATGGAATGACGTAGGAGTCCAGCTTCATTTCTCTACATGTGAATATCCATTTGTCCCAGCACCATTTGTTGAAAAGACTATCCACCACTAAATGGTCTTAGCACCCTTGCAGACAATCAACTGGCCATACATATATGGGCCTATATGTCTATCCTATGCCAATACCACACTGTTTACGTTAGTATAGCTTCATAGTAACTTTTGAAATCAGGAACTGTGAATTCTCCAAATTTGTTTTTCTTTTTCAGTATTGTTTTGGCTATTCAGGGCCTGTTGTATTACATATGAATTTGAGGATCAACTTTTCCTTTTGGAATTCTAATAGGCATTGTATTGAATCTGCAGATTGCTTTGTGTGGTACTGCCATCTTAACAGCATTAAGTCTTGCAATCCATGATTCTGAAATTTCTTCTAGCAATATTTTGTAGTTTTCAGTGTACAAATATTTTGCTTCATTGGTTAAATTTATTCCTCAGTATTTTGTTCTTTTAGATACCTTTGTAAACAAATTTTTTCTGTATTTCCTTTTAAGAGTTTCCATTGCAGGTGTAAAATATATAATTATTTTATAACTGTTTTAAAACCTGCAAATTTGCTGAATTCATTTAATAAGTATTTTGTACATGAGGATTCTTTGGAGTTTTCTATGTATGGAATCATGCCATCTGCAAATATAGTTTTACTTCTTCCTTTTCAATGTGGATATCTTTTATTTCTTTTTCTTGCCCAAGTACTGTAACTAAAACTTCTAGTACAACATTGAACAGTAGTGGCAAAAGCAGGTATCTTGGTCTTGTTCCTAATCTTAGAAAAAAAGCTTTCAGTCTTTCGCAATTTTCTATATAGTTAGCTGTAGTTTTCCATAAATGCCCTTTATTTATCATGCTAAGAAAGCTCCCTTCTATTCCTAGTTTGCTGAGCATTTTTATCATAAAAGATATGTATGTATCTTGGTACATAAAAGGTATATATGTTCCAAGTATAATAGGATGAGTATTAAATTATTTCAAGCATAAAAGTATTACATTAGGAGAAATCCATGTGGTGAAAGTAGAATGGAAATAAATGGCAATTTTCTTTTCAAAAAGAAAAAGAATAATGAAAAATGCCTGACTATAAGTAAGAATGTGTGCATGTATGTTTCAAATGAATATTGATGGGGATCAAATTGCCATGATGCTTTTAAAAGAATGATATAACAAGTTTACAATATGCCAAAAATTACATCCTGTGCAACGCTACTTAAAATTATAACAAAAATCAAATATTTATTTATAACTGCCCAAAAGGGTACACAAGTTGTCAAAATTATTTTAAGAGACACAGGAAGAAATTTGAAGACACTCTTATAATCTAACCAGAACTTCAGAACCAGCTGGAAAGAAAACCCAAGACTCATACATTCATTCAAAGCTTACTGAGTACCTGCTCAACATGCTAGTGATACAGCAGGAGACAAAGACCACCTTATGAACCTACATTCTAATGAGGAAAAAAAGACAGTAAACAAATAAACAAGCAAATACTCTGTCACATAATGAGTGCTAGGGAGAAAATGAAGCAAGAAAATAGGATGAGAGCAGTGTGGGGTGGGGGAAGGTTTGCTATTTTTTATAGGGTGATGGAAGAAAGCTCAACTGCTAAGGTGACTTTTGAGCAGAGATCAAAACTTTTGCAAGGGAACCATGTGACTATCCACTATGGTGGACTGGGCAGGGAGGGGAATAAAGAAGCTATAGCATTTTACTTGGTGAAAACAAAAGCCAGTAGGGGACCAAAGCAAAACGCTGTCCTCTACAGACTAAGGGGATAGAGTACAAAGATAAATGTGGTTAAATAATGTTTGTCTGAACTGGCAACATTGATGGGTAAAGCTATTTGATTCAAGTTGACAGAAAAAACATTTATCATCTATTATAGCAATGAGTTTTGTAAGGCAGCAAGTTATTCCTAATCCAGTTTATTATAAAGCTAAACCTAAATTTTAGATTTTTATTCTCATGGGTGAAAATATTGATTAGCTCCTATTATTTCTGCTTTCAACTGTTAACCCCTAAGGGGATAGCCAATCAAGTAGAAGCAATGAAGAGTACCAACATGTAGCAGCTACAAGAATTCCAGGAATCACACCCAGGGTAAGTTTCACAATTCAAATTTAAGCCTTAAAATGAGGCACAATGAACCAGAGCAGTGATTTTTTAAACTTGGTTTTACAGCAGAATCTTTCAAATAAATCTAACATATAACTTCACAAATACAAGAAGTATTATGCCAATACACACTTATCATGTAGGATCACATTCAAAATTTGTATTACTATAAAGTAAATAAATAAGAACAGCCTATCTATCTTGATGAAAGATAAAACTTTAAATTAGCTGTTACAATGTTATACCAACCTTAGCATCCAATTTATTTCCATATTTTGTTTACATGTCCAGTATTGAGAAAAATTTTTTTTAATGTTTATTTATTTTTGAGAGAGAGACAGAGATGGAATGTGAGCAGGGGAGGAGCAGAGAGAGAGGAGACAGAATCAGAGCAGGCTCTAGGCTCGATCCACAAACAGCAAGATCATGACCTGAGCCAACGTTGGATGCTTAACCGACCACCCAAGCGCCCCAGAGAAAATTCTAATTCAAAAAGATAAGAAGCTATCCACTTATTACTACAGCTATTTAACAGTTTATCTTTCAACTGAAGCTTATCCATTGCTTAAATAAATCCAGAAGCTTAAAATAAAAGTCATTAAAAACTGGTTGTTTCAAAGTTTCTCATTATATAAGTGTTTAACTGCTCATATTCCTTGAGGGGTGAGTACTCAAATCTAATACAATAGACGGCAATGGTGAAATGGCTTTTGTAAAAATGCATTGTTACATTATTTGTAGTAGCAAAACACCAGAAATACCTAAGTGTAAAGCAACAGAACACTAGTTCTATTAGTTAGACATATTAAAGAATTTCCATGAATGGACATTATGTTCTAACTAAAGAGAAAAAAGCAATGCAATGAAAACTACCCATGCAATTAATTCTCAAAATATAAATGAAAATAGGAAAGTAAAGGACATTTACAGTATGATATTATATATGCTAAAGAGAGAAAGAAGGATAAAGAGAGGGAGAAGAGAAAGGAGAGAAGGAAAGAAGAGAGAAGGGGAAGAAAAGAGAAAGATGGAAAAAAGGGAGGTTAGAAATATTTATACATTCATACATTATAGAATGGCAATGGGAGGATCCATAAGAAATTAGGCTGCTGGGGGCATCTGGGTGGCTCAGTCAGTTAAGCGTCCGACTTCGGCTCAGGTCATGATCTCACGGTTCGTGGGTTCAAGCTCCGCATCAGGCTCTGTGCTGACAGCTGACCCTCCCCCACTCGTGCTCTGTCTCTGTCTCAAAAATAAATAAACTATATAAAAAGAATTTTAATAAAAAATAAATAAAAATTAAAAAAAGAAATTAGGCTGCTGTTTCAAGGATGGAAACTGAACAATTTGCTGCCTTTTAGATTTTTTATTATGTACAAAGATAAACTATTTCAAGAAATATTTTTTTAAAACAAAAGATAAAAAAGAATTGTGAAAAATATCGGGTTCTGATTTGGGAGGATACTGTTAAAATGTCCATACTACCCAAAGCAATCTACCGATTTAGTGCAATCCCTATAGAAATACCAACAGCATTTTTCACAGAACTAGAACAACTAATACTATAAGTTGTATGCAGTCACAAAAGACCCTGAATAGCCAAAGCAAACTTGAGAAAGAAAAAAGCTGGAGGTATCATAATCCCATATTTCAAGACACACCACAAAGCTAACGTAACGAAACTGGTAGTATTGAACTGGTAGAAAAATCGACACATAGATCAGTAGAACAAAAGTGAGAGACAAAAATAAACCCATGTATATATCATCAATCTATGATAAAGGAGACAAGAATATACAATGGAGAAAAGATAGTCTCTTAAATAAATGGTGTTGGGGAAAACAGACAGCTACATGCCAAAGAATGAAGCCAGACAACTTCTTTACACCATACACAAAAATAAACCCAAAATGGATTAAAGACCTAAATGTAAGACCTGAAGCCATAAAACTCCTAAAAGAAAATTTTGGGCAGTAATCTCTTGGACATCAACTATCGCAATATTTTTCTCAGGCAAGGGAAACAGAAGCAAAAATAAACAATTAGAACTATATTGAACTGAAAACCTTTTGTACAATGAAGGAAACCATAAATAAGACAGAAAGGCAGCCAATGAAGGAAGAAAAATATTTGCAAACAGTATATCCAATAAGGAGTTAATATTAAAAATATATAAGGAACTCCCATAACTC
Source organism: Cryptoprocta ferox (assembly GCA_028646485.1). Taxonomy (NCBI): domain Eukaryota; kingdom Metazoa; phylum Chordata; class Mammalia; order Carnivora; family Eupleridae; genus Cryptoprocta; species Cryptoprocta ferox. The sequence goes on from CM053576.1 coordinate 95,198,557, forward strand.
AACAACAGAAAAATCAATCTGATTACAAATGGGCAGATGACCTAAATAGACAGTTCTCCAAAGAAGTTATACAGACGGCCAACAGACACATAAAAAAATGCTCAACATGACTAATCATTAAGGAAACGCAAATCAAAAACCACAGAAGCTATCGCCTCACACTGGTCAGAACGGCTAACATCAAAAAGACACGAAATAAGTGTTGGTGAGAATGTGGAGAAAAGGAAGTCCTCATGCATTCTGGTGGGAATGTAAATTGGCACAACCCTTCTGGAAAACAGTACGGAGGTTCCTCAAAAAATTAAAAATAGAGCTACCATACCATCCAGTAATTCTACTTCTGGATATTTATACAAAGAAAATGAAAATCCTAATTCAGAAAGATATATATACTCCATGTTTATTGCAGCACTCTTTACAACAGTGAAAATATGGAAGCAACCTAAGTGTCCATCTACAGATAAATGGATAAAGGTGGGGCACATGTACACAAATGGAATGTTACTCAGCTATAAAGAGGAATGGAATCTTGCCATTTGTGACAACATGGATGGACCTAGAGGGTATGCTCCTAAATAAAATAAGCCAAAGAAAAAAAATTTCACAAGATTTCATTTCTATGCAGAATCTAAAAAGCAAGACAAAAAACAAAAAAAGATAGAAACAGACTCATAGAGTACTGGTGGTTGCCAAGTGGGAGAGGAGTGGAGGGATGGGCAAAATAGGTGAAGGGATTAAGAGGTACATACTTCTGGTTATAAAATAAATCATGGAGATGAAAAGTTTGACATAGAGAATTTAGTGAATAATACTGTAATTAATACATTTATTATGGATATTCATAATGTATGATTGCTGAATATGCTGTATACCTAAAATTAATTTAATACTCTATTTCAACTATATTTCAATTAAAAATTTTAAATGTAAGACTATTTTATGAATTTTTTAAAAACCTAGTTTATAAGTGCTTTAAATCATCTTTGTTTGCAAGAAATATTTTTAAATTCTTTTTATTTTTTTTTTATTTTACATATAGAGAGAGTATACAAGTGGGAGAGGGGAACAGAGGAAGAGAGAGAGAGTCTTTAAGCAGACTCCACACTCAGCACAGAGCCCAACACAGGGCTCCAATCCCAGGACCCTGGGATCATGACGTGAGCTGAAATCAAGAGTTGGATGCTCAAGTGACTGAGCTACATAGGCACCCCAGAATACTTTTAAATTCTATCTCATAAGAGTAGGAACACTCATTGAATATATTTTTAAAAATTGTTTTATTTTCTTTAAGATTTTATTTTTAAGTAATCTCTATACCCAACGTGGGGCTCGAACCCACAACCCCAAGATCAAGAGTCTCATGCTCCATTGACTGAGCCAGTCAGGCACCCCTTTTTCATCGTTTTAGATGCCTGTCACACTCCCTTCTCTGTTATACAATCATCCAAAACTTCAAAATAATTACATAAACCCAAATTTTGTTTCAGTTTCATAACTGACATTTAATCAGCATCTTCTAAAATAAAAGAAAAATATATGGCAAATGATAACCGAAGACTAAAATCAATCGGTCTTCATTACAGGGAAAAATAGTAACTAGTGAATTACCTACATTTATTTCCAAACCAGAGCAAAATAAAGTCACAAGTTTTCGGACAGCAAAAAAATACACATTCATTGCTTAAAAAGGCTTCAATATAGGTCATATTGGCCCTGTAAGGACCAATATATAGCATATTTAGGGTAGCAACAGGAAAACAATACCTTACAAGAGAAAAATGTGCAAATGGCTGCAAAATAGAGGAGGATATAATATACGTCTGTTGAAAAAATAAAAATTTAAACAAAGGCACTTAAGAAATGGGTCTAATTTAATGGGGGACCTTTTTAAAGAGAATATGAGAGTTCCAACTCGGCTGAGATATAAAAAGCTGGGAAGTCTCTCAATAAGACAGTAAGACAGTATTTTGAACTACAAAGTAACTTTTCCTGAAACTGTCAAAAATAGGTCACAAGGTAACAAAGTAACATGAAATATAAACAAACTCACTTCCAAGAAGAGAGGGAACACTGAACACTAAATTAGCTGTGAGACAGCATGGGATGGCAGGCACCTTAGGAGCAATTAAGGAAAATTTGGTTAAAAATTTTAATAAATTGATGAAGTCCAAGAATGGGTTAGTGGAGAGCACAAAACCTCAGGAGCCACAGGCACAATGGGAGCTCACATATCCACTTTCAGCCTCAATTAAAAATGGTAGAAAAATTTTGAAACCTATACAAAGAATGTCTTCACTGGCTCACCAAACACAGTTGAAGAAAGAATTAGCAAACCTGAAGTCAGTTTAGTTTTAGTTTAGTTACCCAAACTAAAAAACAGAATAAAATAAGACAAAGTATTCAGGAACTATGAGACATAACAAACGGTCTAACAGATGTATAATTGGTATTCCAGCAGGGAGTGAGAGAGAAAACAAAGTATTTAAGGCGAGAATGGCTAAAAATTTTCCAAAAATAATGAAAAGTATCAAACCACAGATCTAAGAAGCATAGAGAATCCAAAGCCATGGAGACACCAAAAACAAACAAACAAGAAAACAGAATGTAACACTATACCACACACCTAAAAACACATTATAATAAAAATGCTGAAAATCAGAGATAAAATCTTAAAACCAGCTATGGAGAAAAAAATACACATTAATTACAAAGGACCAAAAATAAGAATTACATCAGACTTCTCAAAAGAAACTATGCAAATCATAAGACAATGGAGCGTCTTTAAAATGCTGAAAGAAGAGTCTCTCAATCCCAAATTCTATACGAGGTAAAAATATCATTTAAAAGTGAAGAAAAATTTCAGATTCAGCTGACATATAACGAGCTCATCACTCTTGTCCTATGACCAAAAAAAAAAAAAAAAAAAAGGAAAAGAAAAAAAGAAAAGAAAAAAAATTCTCTTAGACTCATCAGAAAATCAAGGCAACCTACTAACCAAACTACAGGGCAAATGTGGAGAGAGAGAGGTGAATACAGAGAATCACAGTTGACATATGCTTACCTTTGGAACACTGGAAGGAACACTTAAGTGGTAATTTTGACTAGCTGCTGCAGAATGGTTATAGAATATCACGAGAATGAAACTCGTAGGGGACACCACAATTTCATGGGTTTTACCTCCAGAAATCCCCAGAAGCTTCTCATGGTAAAAAGGCAAGAAAGATTCCCCCTTGTGTTTCTGATAGAGGGAGGGGGAAAGTAACCACTCTGAAATATCCATAGACTGTTTTCCATAATAAGGCCTATTCTTCAATAAAATAAACCTTACTAGAGCCTTGTTCCACTTTGGGGAAGGGCATTTACCAAACTTTTCTTTTTTTAGTCTTCTTCTGTCACCAGGAGTGGGCAAGAAATTAAGAAATACTTGCAAATGTCATAGTCCAGGGATGCAGGCCACTAAAACAAAGACTTAATAAGATTATAGAATGCTCCAGTCCCCCACATCTTACCATCACGCAAACAGGGCTCCACTATAACAATGAATTAGAGCTAAAAGAGATGCAAGGTAAGTTTTATCCATCTATGTAAAAAGTTTTTTTTTGGATGCTCAGGATAACAAGGAGATAAAAACAGGGACACTAGAATAACTTTAAGCCTATGGCACCTATAGCTACAGTAACATTAACAAAGCCAAACTCCTAGCCTAATTAACATAAAACCTCATACTGAAGACCAATTCACCTCAGTTCCTAATACCTCCTGTATCATGACCAGTTTTCAACATAAAATTACAAGGCATTCTAAAAGGCAAGAAAGAGCAGTCTGAAGAGACAAAGCAAGAATCAGAACCAGGACTGGGTGTGACATAAAGATTGACATGTTTTGGCTCTTGTAAAAAAAAAAAAAAAAAAAAAAAGTAGATATTATCTAAGAAGAGATGGATAATGTAAGCAAGTACAGGGAATAGAAATACTAAGAATCAAAAGGAGATGCTAGAAATATATAACATAACATCGTAACAGAATGAAAAATACCTTTGATAGGTCTATCAGTAGACAAGACACAGCCAAGAAATGAATCAAAAAATTTGAGCCACTTAATAGAAATTTCCCAAATTGTAATTTAAAAAGAAAAAGATGAAAACAAAAGAAAAAAATGACTACGAACTGTGGGATGGTTTCAAAAGATGTTAACATACACATAATTAGAATACCTGAAGGAGATAAAAGAGGAAGCGAAACAGAAAAAATACTTGAAATAATGACTGTTGAGAACTTCCAAAATTAATGACAGACACCAAACCAAGGATCCAGGAAGTAAAGAGAACACAAAGTAGAATAACAATCCAAAAAATGACAACTGGTGATATCATATTCAAACTGTAGACACCAAAGCAAAGAGAAAATCATAGTAGAGCAAAAAAGCACTTTACCTACAGGGGAACAAGGGTATGATTTATAAATGACTTCTTGTTAGAAACTATGCAAGCACAAAGAGAGTGGATATATTTAAAGTGTTGGGGCGGGGGGAAGTCACCAACCTAGAATTCTATGTCCAACAAAATTATCTTTCAAAAGAGGAGAAATAAAGACTCTCAAACAAATAAAACTGAGGGAATTCATCACAGCAGATCTGGTCTACCAGAAATGTTTAACAAAGTTCTTCAGGGAGAAGAAAAATTATATAGTTAGAAACCTGCATCTACATAAAGAAAGAGTATCAGAGGAAAAAATAAGTGAAGGCAAAAGTTTTACTTTTGTTATTCTTAAATGATTTAAAAGACAATTGTTTTTAATAATAGCAAATGTGTATTGGATGAAGATAGCATATGGATAAGTGAAATGAATGAGAACAATGTCATATTGGTGAGGAGAAAGAAACTGGGAATACACTGTTAGAAAGTACCTGCATTACATGTGAAACAGAATGTTATAACAAGTTTAGTTAGGGGAGCCTGAGTAGCTCAGTCAGTTAAGCGTCTGACTTCAGCTCAGGTCATGATCTTGCAGTATGTGAGTTTGAGCCCCGCATCGGGCTCTGTGCTGACAGCTCCGAGCTGCTTCGGATTCTGTGACTCCCTCCCTCTTTGCCCCTCCCCCGCTCACACTCGGTGTCTCTCTCTCAAAAACAAACATTAAAAAAAATGAGTTAAGCTAGTTAATTACAAATGAGTATTTCAAAATCTGGGATAACCACTAAAATCTTTTTTAAAGATGTGTAATTAATAAGCAAAAATGAGATAAAATGAATCATATAAAATGCTCCCACATGAGGGAAAAAAAATTTTTTAGGATGGGAAAAAATAACAAAGATGTATATAACAGACACCAGTTACAACACTATAGATATTAATGCAGCTGTATCAATCATCATTTTAAATGTGAATGGTCAAGGGGCACCTGGGTGGCTCAGTCAGTTAGGCATCTGACTCTTGATCTCAGCTCAGGTCTTGATCTCAGGGTTGTGAGTTCAAGCCCTGCACTGGGCTCCACTAAAAAAAAAAATGTGAATGGTCTATTTAAACCAACTAAAAAACAGCATGTAAGAGTGAAGGGAAAAGACAAAAAGCAAGACTCAACTGGGGCACCTTGGTGGTTCTGTTGGTTGGTTGGTTAAGCGGCCAACTTTGGCTCAGGTAATGGTCTCACAGTTCCTGAGTTCAAGCCCAGGATCGGGCTCTGTGCTGACAGCTCAGAGCCTGGAGCCTGCTTTGGATTCTGTGTTTCCCTCCCTCTTTGCCCCTCCCCCTCTCACACTGTGTCTGTCTCTCTCTCTCTCTCTCAAAAATAAATAAGTATATAAAAAAAAAAGGAAGACTCAACTATAGTTGGCTACCAAAAACCCACTTAAATATAAAGACTAAGATTAGAGGTAAAGGCATACAGAGATATATCATGCAAACCCTAATCAAAAGCAAGCTCTACTCCTACCTCCAGCATATAAAAATTAACACGAATCAAAGACTTAGCTATGGATTGTAAATCTACAAAACTCTGAAAATATCAGATTTGGCAATAGATAATTAGAAATGTTCCAAAAACATGAATAGAGAAAAAAAATACATAAACTGAACCTCATCAAAATTACAAAGTGTGCATCAAAAGGTATTATCAAGAAAGTAAGAAAGATAACCTATAAAATGGGAGAAAATATTTGCAAATCCTGTACCTGATAAGGGCTTACTATAAGTATATAAGGAACTCATACAACTCAACAACAAAAATTCAGCCCAATTAAAAAATGTGCAAAGGACATAAACAGGCATTTCTCCAAAGGAGATATACAAATGGCCAACAAGCACATGAAAAGATATTCAATTTCATTGGTCATTAAAGAAATGCAAAAGTAATGAGATACCACTTTGCACTCAGCAAACTATCAAAGAAGTTTTTTTTAATTGTTGGCAAGGACATAGAGAAACAGAACACTTGTACATTGCTGGTGGGAATGTAAAATGGTGAAGCCACTGTAAAAAAAAAAAAAACAGTTTGGGAGTTTCTCAAAAAGGTAAATAAAGAATTACCATATGACCCAACAATTCTACTCCTAGGTATATACCCTCCCAAAATAAACTGAAAATAGACATTCAAACATTTAAGGAAGAAATGAAAATAATTCTTGAGAATAAAATCTTCAAGAAAACATAGGAGTTTTCCATATTCCCATATGAGGGAATACTTTTTAACTCATTCTATGACAGCATTATCCAAATGCAGATAAAGACATTACTAGGAAGGAAAACTCTAGAGCAGAATCTCTCATGAACACAGGTGCAAAAGCCCTCTATAAAATGTTAGCAAATTGAATGAAAAAGAATTATAAACCATGACCAACTGAAACTTATTCCAGGTATCAAGATTCAACAATCACTGTAATCCACCATATCAGTAAACTAAATAAGAAAATCATGTGAATCAACACAGAAAACACATTTGACAAGATCCGATACCTACTCACCATACAAACTCTTAGCAAACCTGAATAAAGGGAAACTCTCTCAATTTAATAACAATTTTTTAAAAATCTGCAACTACCCCCCCACTATATCTAACATCATAATTAACAGTAAGAAATTAGAAGCTTTCATGCTAAGATTGGGAACAAAGCAAGGATCTCTCTTTCTACTCCTATTCAAAACGGTAATGAAGTCCTAGGTAGTACAATATGACATGAAAAAGAAATAAAAGGTATACAGAATGGGAAGAAAGCACTTAAACTGTCTTTGTGTGTATGTGTGTGCACACAGAGGACATGATTTTCTACGTTAAAGAAAAAATCCCAAAGAATCAATTTTAAAAATCTCCTGGTACTAACAAGCAAGTATAGCAAAGTTGTAAGAACATTAATATACAAAAGTTAACTGCTTTCTAACATACCAGTAATAACTGGAATCTGAAATTTGAAAAAAACCTTTACAATAGCATCAAAAAAAAAAAAACCCACTCAAGTATAAATCAAATAATATGTATTGGATCTACTGGAAAACTACAAAACATTGACAAGAGATATCAAAGATGATATAAATAAATGGAGAGATAGTTCATGTTCAAGGATTGGAAGACTGAACATTAAGACATCAATTCTTCTCAACTTCTTCTGTAGATTCAATGCAACCCTAATCAAAAGCACCAGAATCTATAATTGTAGATATCAACAAACTGATTCTAAAATGTTTATGTAGGGGCACCTGGGTGGCTCAGTCAGTTAAGCATCTGACTCCTGATTTTGGCTCAGCTCATGATCTCACAGTTTGTGAGTTCGAGCCCCACATCTAACAGTACAGAGCCTGCCTGGGATTCTTTCTCTCTCCCTTTCTCTCTCTCTGCCTCTCCCAAGAGTGCTCTTTCTCTCTCAAAATAAACTTAAAAATTAAAATAAACAAATGAAATGAAATGAAATGTATATGTAAAGGCAAATGCCCCAGAATAGCTAACATAACAATGAAGAAAAACAGAATTGGGAGATTCCCCACTACCCAATTTCTTTTTTTTTTTTTTTAATTTTCTTAATGTTTTTATTTTATTTTTGAGAGACGAGAGACACAGCATGAGCAGGGGAGGAGCAGAGAGAAAGAGGAAGACACAGAATCAGAAGTAGGCTCTAGGCTCTGAGCCATCAGCACAGAGCCCAGTGAGGGGCTCGAACTTATGAGCTTTTGAGCTGTGAGATCATGACCGGAGGTGAAGTCCGCTGCTTAACCCACAGCCACCCAGGCGCCCTGCCCACTACCCAATTTCAAGACAATATAAAGCTATAGTACTCAAGACAGAGTAGTATCAACCAAAGAATACACACATAAATCAATGGAACAGAATACAGAACCTAGAATTGACCCACACAAGTATACTCAACTTTACATATGAAAATAGATATTTTTCCTATAATTAATTGAAGCAAGCTAGTTTTTAAAAGGCCTCACTTCAAATCTTCAGGATAATACTGACTAAGCCCAATATCCATTTATTAATATCTTAAAACAAGTTATACTTTATGTTTATACTTGTCAAAGTATTTTGATAATTAGAAGCACTGAGACATGAATTGGAGCAATTTAATACCTATGTAGAAGGTGGCAACTGATAGAATTGATAGAACAATTTCTCATGATTACCAGAAAGTATTTCTTTCCCCAAATGTTAGCAATAGTTAGGAAAATAGTTAAAGAACATGTTTTCTCAACTTGTTCTTCAAGTGTCGGCTTTAAGGTTACTTTGAGGAGGCCTTGCTTGATCCCAAGGACAGGTTAAACCCCTTGCAGCATAATTACACACAATGCTATCCCTCCTTCCTTTTGTAAACCATGCTGTACTTATAATTACATAGACTTTCCACTCCAGAAGGTCAAAGATCTTTTATTTATTCACTTAGTCCATGCACAACATCTGGCACTAAACAGATGCTCAATAACTTATGCTGAATTCAACTCCATAGACAAAATATGTGCTCCTTGGAGAAACGGCTGATTCCAGAACTCAGGCTGGGATATACTAATCACACTGCTATAGACAGTTTGTGTGTCTACATGTTTGTGCCACCCGCCAAATTTGTATTTTAAACATAATCCCCAATGTGACAGTATTTGGATGTGGCACCTTGGTCATAAGTGCAGAGCCCTCATGAATGAGTTTAGTGACCTTACAAAAGAGACCTCAGAAAGCTTGATTCTCCCGTCTGTCATGTGAGGACCCGGTGAAAAAACAGCCATCTATACCTAGGAATAAGGTCCTCACCAGAAACTGAATCTATGGGTGCACCGATCTTAGACTTCCCAGCCTCCAAAACTGTGAAAAATAAATTTCTGTTATCTATAAACTACCTAGTCTATAGTATTTTGTTACAGCAGCCTGAGCAGACTAAAACAGGTATACACTGAAAACTAAGTTCCCTTCCCACTTTTGACCCTCCACTACCTAGCACCTTTCCCTAAATAAATTATAAAATTATTTACTCCCTAAATAAATTATACCTCTGTAAACTGGGAGTCTGTGTATCATTCAGGATTTAAAACATACATAAAAGCAGAAATTTACCAAAAGGAACAAATATAACTGAACTTATGTCAAAATGTGCCTACTGTGATCACTGTCAGATGGATATACATAAGAGAGACAAGGAGGCTATACTTCAAATGTGTATCTGTTCTCTCACCATCTCTACTTCTGTTCATCAAGCAAATATTTGATAAGCACCTTACTCTTGCTAAGGGAGTTCAACACTATGCTGACCCAGTGAACGATAAAGAAAAACATGATCCTTGCTTTCAAGAAGCTTACCTTTTTGTTGAGGGGACAAAGTAGAAAAATATTCTCCTAGGATAACCTTTTCTCTAATATCTTCCCTGATTTACTGAATTCTGCCCAAAACTGAACTCTGTGGTTACTTCTCCTCCACTATTACTACCCTATCAAACCTCCTCTTTTCCTTAAGTCTCTCAATTTCAGTTCATGGTACCACACTGAGGGGAATGATAGGTTTGACTGGAGGTGAGGTTAAACAGAAACCCAAGAAATCAGTTCTGCACTCTTATTCCACATCCAGTAGATCATCAAATTCTGAACACATATCCTAAATATTTCTAAAATTTACCTTATCCTCTCTATCTCCGTATTTCCAAGCTTAGTTAAGACTAGCATCATCTTTTACCTGGGCCACTAACTGGCCTCCAAACCTACCTCCAAACCTGGTGTCTTCCCTCCAATTCTTGCTCCAAACCACTATTCCGAAAGCTCCCCATCCTTAGTAGGCATGACACACAAGCCTTTGCTAATCTGCCCTCTATCTACCCCTCCAATTTTATATCTGACACTGACATCGCTCCCTCTGCATCCCACTCAGATTTCACAGTATTTCATCCTCTAACCACTCTGAGTTTTTTCTGGTTCCTCCAACCTATGTTCCACACTTCCACACCTTGCATATGCAGTTTACTTTGCTTGGGATTTCCCCTTTCCTAAATCTGCACCAAATCATCCACATGACTAATGTGTCTTGTGACAAGACCCAGATATCCTCCCTGATCAGGTCTTCTTTCTCACTTGAACTGTTAATCACTGCCTCCACTGTGACATCACAGATCTTGTATATACTTATTTCACTGCCCTTATCTACCCTTAAATATAAGAATTTGTTCACATGCCAGTCTTCCCTAGGAACCTTGTTATTCTTTGATGTTGTCACCCAGTGCCTTATTTTTGAAAACCTCATGTCCAACCCAATGGATACTGGAATATCTCAATAAATGTTTGTTGTATGAACTAAATAAATGAAGCTTTCTCTTTTCGTCCATCTCCCCATTTTCTTCTCTATTCTGATAGCAACCCACAACCATGAGACATGACTCAGTCTAAGGATGTAAGTTAGTCATATGATTTAGGAATTCTGCTGCCATGATTGTGACTACTCTACCCAAAGGCTAAATTGACAAAATCCCTAATAAGGACAGCATAATTTTTCCAGCACAACCTCAAGTCCAAGAGAAGAATCTCCTTCCAGCACAATCGCATGCCCTCTTGATTCCCAACACAATGCAATCACAAGTTTCTAAATAAATTATACGCCTCCTTCATCCTGAGCAGGCCCAATCTACTCTCCACGTGGTCACTTTAAGACAACAAGTTTCACCATCAAAATGCCTCCATGAAAGGATCTGAGATGCTGAGGGTGAGGACTTTAGTCTGTAAAGCTCCTTAAATAACTAAAATGTTTCCCTGGAGAATCCCCTGTGTGTACCTGTGTGTAGTAGTTCTCATTCCTACTTCATTGGTACCTTTTGGAATTACAAACTCAATGCCAAATAACTGTGGCAGGTGACAAAACACTTTCCTTGGTCATAAAACACAAGTTACACAGAGAACTTGGTAGAAAGTGAGCCTAAAGCAAACAGAAACACTGTCTGACAAATTAGAACAAGATATAATCAGAATTCAAATGTTAGCCTGAAGTACTCTGAAGAACTTTAAGAAAATCTCGGGCAGGGTATCTCTTGCAAGAGTTAAATAAATAATCTAATACTAAAAATCCTACTAACTAGTCAGGAACCAATTCACAATACAGCCAACATAGCAGGAGATGTGTTGAACACATGATAGTAAAGGGCCAAACCATTTCTGATCACCCCAGCCTAAGGGTGATCACTCCAACCTCTGAACTCCTTTTATGTTTATATAGTACCCAATCCAGACTTGTTGAAATGCTATCTTACTTGCTAGATGATACATTCCTTGGCTGTTTATTTCATCTTTTTCTTTTACTTAAAAATTTTTCTTAAGTTTATTTTTGAGAGAGAGAGAGAGAGCGCATGAGCAATGAGGGGCAGAGACAGAGACACACACAGAATCTGAAACAGGCTCCAGGCTCTGAGCTGTCAGCACAGAGCCTGATGCTGAGCTTGAACTCATGAACTGTGAAATCGTAACCTGAGCTGAAGTTGGATGCTTAACTGAGCCATCCAGGTGCCCCTCTTGATACTCCACTGGTTTAAAAACCAATCTCATGCATTAGCCCTGAAATTTTCGGGAGTGAATTTACTTTCCTGGGTAGGTTACCCTACTGGAAGAGTATACTGGCATCATGTTCTTAGCAATTATATTTATCATTTAAAAATACTCTAAGCCTTAAACAAGTTAACACATGTACAAGAGATCAGTTTAAATAGTATGAAACTGTTTTCCGAGAATCTTATATTATGAATGGCAAAGACTGAAGGAAATAATCTTTCCCTAACATCAAAAATATACTTCTACAATAACGAGCATCTTTGAATACATACATGCCACAAAACATGCATCTTTATAATGCTCTACAACTTATACACACAAGAGTGTGTAATGTCATACACTCTCACCTCATTTAAGCGCCACAATTTTTATTTTACAGAGAGTTGAGTAAATTGCCTAAGGAAACTAATATTTATAGAGTATGCGTACTGTTCTAGCACCTATGACTAACAAATATAACCAACATTAACACAGACATCATGTGCCAGCAACTTCATGATGTAGGACATCGGTTTTAAAACATGCCAGCAGGGGCACCTGGGTGGCTCAGTTGATTGAGCATCTGGCTCTTGGTTTCAGCTCAGGTCATGATCTCAAGTTCGTGGGTTCAAGCACCACGCTGACGGCTGGGAGCCTGGAGTCTGCTTCAGATTCTGTGTCTGTCTGTCTGTCTCCCTCCCTCTCTCTCAAAAATAAATAAACTTTAAAAAATTTTTTAAAAACTTGCCCGCCAAAGTTGAACAGGTGAGATCATTTATTAAATAACGGATTTCAGGGTTTGTTTGTTTCCATTACGGATAAATGTGTACTGGACGTCGTGAAGCAACGCTTCTCAAACGTTAATATTCACACTTAAATCCCTGGTGAACTTGTTAGAATTTCAAATTATGATTAAATAGGTCCTGGGGTAGGCTCCCAATTTCTAAAAACCTCTCAGGTGATGCTTATGCCGGTCTGCATTTGGGCGTCAAGGTTGTAGAATATGTAAGGAATTAACCCAGGGGTGCTTGGGTGGCTCAGTCAAGTAAGTGACGAACTCTTGGTTTCAGCTCAGGTCATGATCTCATGGTTCATGGGGTGGAGCCCAAGTTCAGCTCTGTGCTGACAGCGAAGAGCCTGCTTGGGATTCTCTCTCCCTTTCTCTGTGCCTCTTCCCCACTTGAGCTTACTCTCTCTCTTCCAAAATAAATAAACTTAAAAAAAACCCTTATATATATAGAGAATTGACCCTACCTAGCATTACTAGCCAAAACTTTACAGCCTTTCATCTTCCATGACTCTGAAGTGAAACTATTATCATTCCTAGTTAATAGACAAGACTAAGGCACAGAGAAATGACCTTTCCCTAGATCACAATGCTTGGTCTGTGGAAAACCAGGGTTCAAACTTAGGAAGACCGACTCTGCAGGACACTTTTAACCGCTACGCACTATACCGACATTATCTCAGTTAACAGGCAGACCCAGAATTCGAAGCCAGGTCCAGAGTTATCCTCGGTACCATTCACAAGAGTCGGGTGCCTACTACAATTCATGTACGTCTGCAGTCAACATAATGGTGTAGGGCAGGGAAGGAGGAAACGGGGCCTCCCATTCAACGCAGCCGGATAGGTGGAAGGGGCGGCAGGTGCCTCCTCTTCGCGCGGCGATGGCAGGGCTCCCCGAGGACCATTCTGCGGGCAAGGGCAGGGCCACCGAGGGCCGGAGGCTGGCATTAGGGGCGGGGCGTCGGTATGGAAAGGTTCCGGGCTGGATGTACCAACGCGTGTAGGGGAAGGGGTTTCCAGAGGCCAGCACCGCCTTGCTACCTCGGCGCCCCGTGCCGAGGCTGAGAAGTTCTTTATCCAGCCCCAGCTACCTTGTGGAGTACTGAGGTAGCAGCTCTCTTTAGCCACAACCGCCTCCTTAGGGATTCTTGCTCTGGCCCCTCGGTCGAGTGGAAGGCCCCGGAAACGGGGTCCGAGCGGCACCTGGGCAGCTGTGAGGGAGAGTGGCCAGTCGCTAACCAACTCCACTACGCCCCACGCAAATCCCCCCGACTTTTCTGCCGCCGCCGTAGCCCTTACCAGTTCTTTGGGCGGCTTCTCCTGGGTTTTCCCAAACAGCCCCATGGCGAATTGAACTCGTCTTGCCCCTTCTGGCTTTCCGTTCCCCGCGCCCAGGCAGGTCACGGACAGCCGCCTGGGCGGGGCGGGCGAGAGGAAAGGAGCCCAGACTCCCAGGGTAAAAGGCGGCCACAAGGAAGGTGGTGCGCATGCGCCCGTCGCATGCGCAGAATTGGGTCAGGCGCGGTTTCGTCAGAGGTCGTTGCAATTGCGCCCCTTCTGGGAGGGGATTTGTAGATAGTAGTGACGAATTAGGCGTGTTTTCGTGGGGTGTGGAAGGGATTCCTTTGGAAGATACAAACTTATTAACTACATGTGGTGATTACAGCTGCTCCTGATACTTCTCTTAAACCTGTATGTTGTAGCACCGGAAATCTATCTCCATCTAGACGAGGTACATTTACAACCACTTTTCCCAACGGCATCAGTCAGGAGTCCCCTAGGCACGTCACTCGCGGCAAGCCAGAAACGACCCCTTCTTCCTCCCGCTAGACCTGTTCCTCCCTTCTGTTGTAGCCACAATCACCTAATCACTCTAACCTGGGCATCATCTTCTCTACCCCCTTCACCCCAATAATGGTAACTTTTCCATGTGTTTGAACTCTAGCCCTCTCTTTTCCGCTCAAAGTGTCACAGCGTTTGTTCGGGCCAACGTGGATGATTCCTACCTGGCATTTGTGTGTCCGTCGTCTTATACTTCACATGGACCATGACCTTAATCAGATTCTCAAAAGCATCTGTGATTAAAAAGGACTAGAGGCATTTTAGCCCAGCAATCTGATTGAACCTACACAGTGAGCTGATGGTTGCTGTCATTACCTCACGTCATGGCGGAGAGCCATTTATTTAGTGCCACAACCCCATACTCCCACTTCTGGTGGTGAATGGTACAACCACTTTGAAAACGTTTTGATAATTTCTTAAAATGCTCAACATACACCTATCTTACACAATTCCACTGCTAGCTGGTTACCCAAGAGGAGAAAAAGCAAATGTCTTTACAAAGACTTGTAAACTGGTGTTCTTAGCACCTTTATTTGTAATAGCCAAGAACTGGAAATAATCCAAATGTCCATCAAAAGATGAATGGATAAATCAATTGGGATAGAGCCATATAATGGAATGCTGCTCAGCAATAAAAATGAACAAATTATTGATATATGCAACAATATGAATTTCAAAATAATTATGCTGAAAGAATCCAGAAAAAAAGAAGAGTACATACTATATGAGTACATTTCTATAGCATTCTAAAAATGAATTAATCTGTAGTGACAGAAAGTGGCTCAGCAGTTGCTAGAGGACAGGGGTTGTTAGGAAAGAGGCAGGAAGGAGGGATTAGAGACACATAAGGAAGCTCTTGGAGGTGATGGATATTCTTTTGATTGTGGGCATGGTTTCACAGATGTATACAATGTCAAAACAAATGGGTACTTTAAATATGTGCAGCTTACATCAATCACACTTCAATAAAGTTCTTTTAAAAATAGCAGTACAGATTCATTGTAAAAACTAAAATCCCATTCTTACTTCCTCAGGGGAATAGGCCCCAAAGAACCCTATAATTAAATTACTATAATTATAGATAGTGTGAATTCTTTGAGATCTTTTCCTTTGGAGAATATGCTTTCATGTGTTTTTGCTTAGTTGGGATATTATTCATATTGTTTTGCGATCTCCTTTAAAAAAATTTTACATAGATTGTCATTGATGTTAATATTTATAGCTAAGGACTGGGTGTTATACATAGATGATGAATCACTGGTATGTATTCCTGAAATTATTATTGCACAATATGCTAACTAACTTGGGTGTAAATTAAATAATTAATTAATTTTAAAAAAGAAAACTATTTAAAACATTTTAAAAAAAGAATAGTTTACTTGACAGTAGACATTAGCAAGTGGTGGTCCCACTGTGTTAAAATTTATTATATTAAATTAATTGATTTTAATAGTGATTAAATAATAAAGAAATAAAAATAAGAATTTTAAGTTACAGATGTTTTAATAGTTAAAATATATTTTGAAAATGAAATTCAGATCAAACATTTATTCCACCCCTGAAGCACAGGGCAGTTTTAAAACCATTCCACCACTCTCTGGTAAAATTGAAAGCAGAAAATACATTTTATTCATCTCTGTCTCTTCAATACCAGTTACAATAGTTTGATGAATGAATAGTGTTAATTGAAGGTATGGAAAAATTGGTTTCTAAGCCCTAAAGTAATCTTATTAAAAATTCATGTGTTGATAAAAAAAAAATTTATAGCTGAGGGATTCTGTGGTGGGAATGGACTAAAATTTATTTAACCATTTCCCTATTGTATGAGATTAAGTGGTTTCTAAATTTTCCTTGTTAATAAATATAGATACAGTTTAAATTGTAAAAATACTACCAATGTTCTCTACACAGGTTGCACAGTTTTGAACTACCAACAGTATATGAGAGCATCTTGCCTAAATCCTTGCTAACAATGAATATTATCAATATTTTACAATTTTACCTATCTGATGGTATAAAATATTGTTCTTAATTTTCATTTCTATGATTACTAATCTATAATCTTTTTGATTTTTTATTGCATATTTGAATTTCTTCTGTGAAGAAGTAATCTTCTTTGAAGTAATCTTCTTTGTATCCTTTGCCCAGTTTCCATTTCGTTGTTTTCCCTTTTTTCCTTCCCTCCTTGTTTTAATGTGAAGGAAACCTTTGAAAATGAGAAATCTATGGAAATGTTTTTAAAGTTTCCTTCACCATATCCCCCCTCTTCTTCTTTTCCTTTTTTTTTTCTTTTTGAATGAACCATAAGGCAGCAATTTTTCATAGAGAACACTGAACTTCCAATTAGTCTACAATATTTATCAAATACCTCCTATGGGTCAGATATTCTATAGGCTCTAGGGAAACTATAGTAAACAAAAAAGAACTTCATATAATCTGGTGAGGACAGGTATTAAACAATGGTGATCCATAAAATTAAGTGAATTACTACAAATGTGCAAAATTCTGGCCATAAGAATAACATGGTGATCAGTGAATTTTCCCTGAATGGGTTATACATAAGTGAGCCTTGCAGAGTGAACCAGCTGAGATATGAGGAGTATCCAGTACAAAAGAAACAGCATGTGCCTAAGAGCCTTCCCAGTTTCTGGGTGTAGGTTTGGGACCACCAACACTTCCTAAAGCTGCACTTGTTTGAAAATTGGTTATCAACGGCCAAGAGGCCAAAGGGAGTGTGGAAAAAGGTTTGATTGGGCACGTGGCATCTAACTAAAACAAAGAGCCCATAGCTCCAGACAGAGAGCCCTATAAACACATTGATGCAGTTGTTTCTCAGTGACTAAAAGGGCACAGTGCATCTTCCACACATGTTCTAGGGTCCACCTTCAGAGCAACATATATTCTATGACCTAATATTGCGTTGGCACTGGACAAAACTGTGGCTGTGGCTGTAGTTTGTCCTTCATATATGGACCTCAAGAATCACGCATCAGATCCTCCCACCTGCTAAGACTCACATCTGAGGGGGTGGGAAGAACTAAGTGAGCAGGCATTCTAGCTCTTCACTCCTGCCAAACACAGCAAGTGTTTAACAGGATCACACTCCCTTGCCATATGTTCACAAAGACGTTTATTCACACAAAATTTCAGAGGTTTTATGTGAATTCTTCTGATCCCTGAAAAATATTATAAATAGATGCATATCCTTGACTTGAAAGATACTGCAATGCCTGATGCTTTAAATATTTTCCTGAATTTGAAATGAAAAATGGAAAGGACTGTTTTTCCTCCCAATCTCCAGTTTGTTCTTGCTCATTTCTGTAATGTTTCTCATCTTAGGGAGCAGCGTGGCTCACAACTGTTCCCCATTCACCAGGTAGATTGTTAAATGAAATGCTTCAGGCAAGAAAATCACAACCCAATTCCTAGCAGGAATTTTGGCCTGATAAAGCCAAGATACACCTTGTTTTATACAACAGATGGACTCTGAAAATGTTAGATATAAACTGACTTTAGGAAAATTGAATTCCCTCCCATGACTTATATGATAATTTGGGGATGGATTTGTCTGAATTTCTGATGAATCTTCACATCTCAGGGGTTCCTAGCCACTGCCTATGACTTGAGAGAAGGCAAAGGAAAACCTTAAGTCATCTGTCCATTTCCAGCACTCCTCCACCAACCTTACGAATACCCTGTACGAGTTCCCTAGGGCTGCTCTAACAAAGTACAACAAATCAGGCGATTTAAAACAACAGAAATATATTCTCCCACTGTTCTGGAGATTCAAAATCCAAAATCGAAGTGTCAGCAGGACTATGCTTCCTCTGAGACTCTGGGTAGAATCCTTCCTTTCCCTTTCCTAGGTTCTACAGAGAGCTGCCAATCATTGGCATTGGCTTGCAGCTACATTACTCCAATCTCTGCCTCTGTCATTAAGTGGTATTTATTAGTCAGCTTGTGCTGCTATAACAAAATGCCATTAAGTTGGGTGGCTTAACCAACAGAAATTTATTTTCTCACAGTTCTGGAGGCTGGAAGTCTGAGATAAGTGCCAGCATGGTCAGGTGCTAAAGAGAGCCCTCTTCCTGGTTTGGACTTCTTGCTGTGTCCTCTATGGTAGGCAGAGCAAGCTCTGGTGTCTCCTTTTAGGAGGGCACTAATCCCATCATGAGGTCCCCACCCTCATAATCTCATCTAAACCTAATGATCTCCCAAAGGTTCCATCTCCAGAAAGCAACACATTGGGGGTTAGGGCTTCAACAGATACATTTTGGGGGTGACACCCTTCAGTTAATAGCAATGTTCCCATGGCATCACTGTTCCTCTTCTTATAAGCACACCAGTCACATTAAGGATCTGTCCTAATCCACCACCACATTGTCCTAACTAATTATATCTACAATGATCCTCTTTCCAAATAAAATCACATTCTGAGGTACTGAGGGTTGGGACTTCAACATATCTTTTGAAAGGGTACAATTTAACCTACAACAGTCCTCATTTATACACAAGCCCCCACCCCCACTTTTAGAAGAAAGAAGGTGATAGAGGGTAGAAGGAGACTGGTTAGGTGAATCCTATCACAATAAACAAACTTCTGTCCTCCATGAGTGGCCCCAAAGTAGGGACAGTTTCCACTTGGGAGGGGTAAGTAAATACCTGAGGCCTGACTCAAGCTTGGAGGATGTACTTTCCCTGCAGAATCACAGTAACCATTGCAGGCACTGCTTATTGCCCTCTAAAGCACCATTTCTACGATTAAAACTCCTCTCGTGGGAAATTTACAAGACTTTTCTTATTTCCTCACAACATAGCAGAGACAAAGCCTGAAATTAAAGAAAAATCCAGCTGGAATATTTAAGCAATACTTTACTAACATTGCCAAAAATCGTATCAGTATATCAGAATTGGAAGAATAGCATGTGACTTACACATTCAACCTGATGTTAGACTGGATATTCTGGAAAACTCACTACAAACACATAAAGAGTCTTGATAAAATACAACCAGAACTATTTTATGTGCATGGTTGATCTCAAAAAAAGAGAATTTAGTAATTTCCTCCAATAACAGAAACTTAGGACCTTGTTTGTGTGTTTAAAAAAAAAAATGGGTGAGGAGTCCCTGGTGGCTCAGTTGGTTAACAGTCCAACTTCAGCTTGGGTTATGATCTCACGATTTATGGGTTTGAACCCCACACTGGGCTCTGTGCTGACAGCTCAGAGCCTGGAGCCTGCTTCAGATTCTGTGTCTCCCTCTCTCTCCCTGCCCCTCCCCTGTTTGTCCTCTCCCTCTCTCTCTCTTTTTCTCTCTCTCTCTTTCTCTCTCTCTCAAGATAAACATTAGGAAAAAAAAAATGGAATCCTGGGTGGCTCAGTTAGTTAAGCATCCAACTTTGGCTCAGCTCATGATCTCACAGTTTGTGAGTTCTAGCCTCACATTAGGTGAGCTCGAGCCCCACGTCGGGTGAGCATGAGCCCTGCTTCAGGTGAACCCTGCTTCTTTCTCTTTCCCTCTCTGTCCCTCATGGGATTTTCTCTCTCTTTCTCTCTCTCTCTGCCCCTCACCCATTTGTACCCTCTCTCTCAAAAAAAAAAAATTAAAAAATCCAAAACAATATAGCTTATAGATGGTTAAGTACACAGGTCTTAAGTGTATGATATGATGAATTTTTACATATGCATATACATGTGAAACTACTATGCATATTAATATTTAAAACGTTTCCAAAATCTTAGAAGTTTCTATCATGCCTGTTTCCAGTCAATACCCACCAAAGATAATCATTATTCTGACATGTATCTCCATGGATTAGTTTTATCTCTTCTTGAACATTACATAAATGAAATAAAATAGTATGCTCGGTTTTAATGTTGGAGCAGAGGACCAGGAGGCAAGGCTTTTAAAGGCTGGGGAAAATGAGGAAGCAAAATTAAGACTCCCTGAAGATGAGAGCCTTGATGACTTCACTTTGAGTGAAAGGACAGGCTGGGGGGGGAGGGGTGAAATTGTATATGCTAGCAAAGGGGGCTAAGAAGAAAATGTTTGTTTCAGGCCACATGCCTGGTGAAAAAATGAAAGTGGAAAGCTTCTTTAAGAAGCTGTAATTATAAGGCTGCCTTCCTGTGGGTTTAAATTTATACTACTTCCTTAGTGTGGCAAATCCCAAGCCTGGATATTAATTTAAACAGTTCCTAATTTAAACTGTTGATAACTTCATGGGAACTTGAAGGGAGGAAAAACCAAACTGTTAACTTGCAATTATATACCCTGTTAAATTATTCTTCCAAAATGAGGGCAAAATAAAGACATCTTCAGGAGGAAAAATAACAGTAGACCAAAAAATTCACAAACCAACAGATCAACATGAAGCAAAATTCTAAAGAATATGCTTTACAAATAACAATGATCTCAAAAAGAAGGCCTTAGATACAAGAAGAAATGATCACAAATAATTTGGTGAACATGTGGTTAATCTGAAAAGAGTTGATTGAATAAACAATAATATTGAATTTGGGAAAATTAAAAGAGTAAAATTAAAACATTCCATAATTGTAATATGAAAAACTAGATGGTGGGGCATGTAGGTGGCTCAGATGGGTTAAGCATCTGACTCTTGATTTTGGCTCAGGTTATGATCTTGGAGGTTCATGAGAATGAGCCCTTCATTGGGCTCTGTGCTGACAGTGTGGAACCTGCTTGGGATTCTCAATCTCTCTCTCTCTCTCTCTCTCTCAAAATAAATAAATAAACTTAAAAAAAAGAGAGAGAAAGAAAAAATGGGTGGGGGTGACTAAGTCATTGGAGTTGAAATGATCTCAGAGGATTCACACATCTTCTCTTATTTCCCCACAGAGGTACTGAAAACAAGATATACTTTATCTAATATTCTTTGGGAAGGAGTAAAGATATCAAATAATTTTAGATATTAAATAAGCTTATTAGAATTTTAAGGATAATCACTAAAATAAAAGTGACACTTCCAAAATATTAGAAGGAAAAATGGAATTAAGAATATTAATCTAAATAAGGTAGAAAATATATATTCTACCTTATTAAAATATTAATCTAAATAAGACAGAAAAGTCAGGAAAAGTAGAAGGCACAAAATAAAATGACAGAAATAAAGACATATCAGTATTAATAATGAAATGGACTAAATTTACCAGTGAAAAGAGATTCCAAACTAAGTTTTTAAACATTTAGTTTGAGGGCATTTAAAGGGAACACAACTACAACATAGGATACAAAAAAATTGGAAGAAAGACCTGGACAAACATATTTACCAGGCAATTATTAATCAAAACAAAGCTGTTACAGCTTTATTATCAGACAAAATAGATTTTATGGCAAAATAACTTTTTAAGGATAAAAAAGTTTATTTATAATGTACAAATTAAATCTATCAGGAGGCTAAATTGTATAGTCTCAAAAAAATAAAAAGAAGGAAAAACTGACAATTTCAAGGAGAAATCTATAAACCCACCATCATAGAGGGAAATTTTAACTTTTATTTTAGTAATTGGTAGATCAAGAAGACAAACATTTGACAAAGACAAAGAAGACATGAAAATAAGACTCATTTAATCTAATTGTCATATTTTGTACACAACAAACAGAATAAGTTATCACATATCAAATATTTACCAAAACTATGTAGTAGAAATATAAAACAAGTGAATAAATCATTTTGATTCACATCCCATTATATGACCACATATCAATTGAGTTAAAAATCAGTGACCAAAAAATAAAACTTAAAATTTTTTTTTTGAAATCTAAAAACACATTTCCAAATAACTCATAAGTCAAAGAATAAATCTTAATGGAAACAGGGGAGTCTGCACTCCCACCACAACTGGCAGTCACAAGGCAACCCTCCCCCATCCAATTGGGGTGGTGTCAGAAGAGACCTAGTAGAAACTTAGGACTTTCACCATCACCCAGTGATACTTTGACTATGCCCAACATAGTGTCAGTGTAGAACTGGGACTCTCATCTCTACCCAGCATTAAAGAGGAACTCCTCTCAGGGTACCTGCATGGCTCAGATGGAAGAGCATGCAACTCTTGATCTTGGGGTCATGAGTTTGAGCCCCACATGGGGGGGCTCATGTAATGAGCCCATGAGGGGGGGGGGTAATGTAAAGATTACCTAAATAACTAAAAACTAACAAAGAACTTCAAAAAAAAGTGGGGGGTGGGGGGACTCCTTTCACATCTCACTGAAAGTTAAGTAGGGAACTTGGACTTCTACCTTCACCTTTAAGTAGTGAGGGGGTACATCCACTTTTCAACCAAAGCAGTGTCAGGAAAAAAACAGCAGAAATAGATTTAAATAAGATGCATACTCTCAGAACATAAACTGAAATGTCTAGGTTTCAAATGAAAATCACTCATCATACCAAGAACCAGAAAGATCTCAAACTAAATGAAAAAATATAACCATTATATGTCTTACTAGGTTGAACAGTGTCTCCCAAAAATTCATGTCTACTGGAAGCTGTGAATGTTACCTTATTTGAAAATAGAGTCTTTGCACATAAATTAAGTTGAGATCATACAGGATTAAGGTGGGCCCTAAATCCAATAAAATTGTTTTCCATATAAGAAGAAGGAAATTTGGACACAAACACATAGAACCATGCAGAGACAGAGGCAGAGATTGGAGTGGGTATCTAAAAGCCAAGAAACACCAAATATTAAACTATCAAAAGCTATAAGAAGCAAGGAGTGGATTATTCCCTAGAGCCTTCGGAGAAAGTATGGCTCTGCCAAAATCTTGATTTCAGCCTTGATTTCACCTTAATTTCTAGCCTCAAGAACTGTGACAGAATAAATGTCTGTTATTTTAAGCCACCTAGTTTGTGGTCATTTGTTGTGGCAGTTACAGCAAACTTAATATGGATGCCAAGAATGAGATAACAAATATTAAAATCATCTAATAAAGATTTTTAAATTCCATGATTTTTAAAATTCAACAAACAATTTAAAACATGATTGAAACAGATGAAAAAAATCTCAGTTAAAAAAAAAAGAAACATACAAAGAAGAACAAAAGGGAAATTTTAGAATTGAAAAACACAACAACCAAAATAAAAAGCTCATTGGATAGGCTCAACAGTACAATGGAGAAGACAGAAGAAAGAATTGATGAAATGGAAAATAGAACAATAAGACAGTACCCAACCTGAATGACAGAAAATAAGACTGAAAAAGAATGAACAGAATCTCAGAGACCTGTGGGACTATAACAAAAGATGTAGCATTTGTGTCATCAGAGTCATGGAAGGAGAAGAAAAATAGGCCTGAAAAAGTACTTAAATAATGGCCAGAGGCACGTGGGTGGCTCAGTTGGTTAAGTCTCCGACTTTGGCTCAGGTCATGATCTCACAGTACATGAGTTGGAACCCTTCACTGGGCTCTGTGCTGACAGCTCAGAGCCTGGAGCCTGCCTTCTTTGAATTCTGTCTCTCCCTCTCTCTGCCCCTCCCCAACTCATACCCTGTCTCTGTCTCTCAAAAAATAAATAAACATTAAAAAAAGAAAAAAAGAAATAATGGCTAAAGAAAAGAAATACTGACTGAAAACTTCTCCAAATTGGCAAGAGACATAAACCTGCAGATTCAACAGACTGAGCAAACCCCAAAGAAATACAAAAAATCTTGAAAGCAGCCAGAGAAAAATGACATCTATCTATATAGGGAAAACAACTCAAACGGCAGTGGATCTCTTATCAAAACCAGGGGACATAGAAGGAAGTGGCACAATATTTTTAGTGCTAGAAGAACTGTCAACTCAGAATCTTATATTCCAGGATAATTAATATTCTTCAGGAATAAAAGGGAAACAAAGACATTTTCAGTTGAAGAAAAACTAAAAAAATGTGTCCCCAGAAGACTACCTTAAAAGAAAAGATAGTTTTTAAACAAAAAGTTCTCTAAACAGAAAGGAAACAATAAACGAAGGAATCTAGGAACACTAGGTAGCAAAAAAACAGACTAGGCAAAAGTATGGATTAAATACAATGGGCTTTTGCTCTCCTTTTGAGTTTTCTAAACTGTGTTCAATGGATGAAGCAAAAATTATAATACTAGCTAATGTGGTTCTAAATGTACATAGAGGAAATTCTTAAGATAATTATATTATAAATGGAGGAAGGAAAAGATATCTAAAGAGAGGTAAGGGTTCTATACTTCACTTGAACCAGTAGACTATGATAAGTTATGTATATATAATGTAATACCTAGAGGAACCACTAAAAAACTACAAAAAAAGTATAATTAAAAAAATAGCCTAGATATTAGCCATCAGGGAAATGAAAATCAAAACCACGAAATACCACTTTGCACACACTAGGATGGTAATAATAAAAGAGACAGGTAATAATAACACTTAGAATTAGAAATAATACTTAGAATAATACTTAGAATACAAAGAAATTGGAACTCACACACTGACAGTGGGAATGTAAAATAATGCAGTACCTCTGGAAAGCAGTTTGGCAGTTCCTCAAGAAGTTAAATATGATACCATATGATCCAGCAATTCCACTCTAGATATATACAAAACAAAATGAAAATATGCATCCATACAAGAACTTGTACACAGATATTCATAGCAGCACTATTCATAATAGTCAAAAAGTAGAATTAACCCAAATGGCCATCAACTGATGAACAGATACATAAAATATATTATCAATGTAATAGAATATTATTTGGTCATAAAAAGTAATGAGGGAGCCTGAGTGGCTCAGTCAGTTGAGTATCTGTTGCTTGCTTTTGGCTAAGGTCATGATCCCAGGGTTGTGGGATCAAGCCCTGTGTCGGGCTCCATGCTGAGTGTGGAGCCTGCTTAAGATTGTCTTTCCCTGTCCCTCTACCTATTCCCCCCACAACTCACTTATGCTTTTTTTCTCTCTCTCTCTCTAAAATTAAAAATTAAAAAAGGAATGAAATACTGATTCATGATACAATGTGGATGAAAAATTGAAGACACTATGCCAAGTGAAAGAAGCCAAATTCGAAGGACACATGATTTTGTATAGAATAGGCAAATCCATAGTGAGAGAACATAGATTAGTGGTTTCCAGGAGATGGGAAAAATGAAGAATGGAATGTGATTGCTAATAGGTATGGGCTTTCTTTTTGGAGTGATGAAAGTACTCTGGAATTAAATAGTGGTGATGGTTGCACGACTTTGTGAATATACGAAAAGTCACTGAATTGTACATATGGAGATGAAAAGTAGAGCATAGGAAATATAGTCGATAATATTGTAATTATGGTGACAAATGGTAACTACAATTATTGTGGTAAGCATTAAGTAATGTATATGAATCACTGTGTTGTACCCCTGGAACTAATATAATGTATGTCAACTACACTTCAATTATAAAATATTTTAAATGAATGAATCATATAGTATATGAAGTGTATTTCAATAAAGCAGTATAAAAACCACTATAGATATATCAAAATGGAATTCTAAAAAATGTTCAAGTAATCCACAGGAAGAAAGGAAAAGAAAACAGAGAAAAGAAACAGAAAATAAAACATAAACAGACTTAATTTGAACATATTAATAATTATATTAAATGTAAATGGTCTAGGGGCAGTTGGGCGGCTCAGTCGGTTAAGTGTCTGATTGCTCAAGTCATGATCTCATAGTTCGTGGGTTTGAGGCCCACATCAGGCTCTCTGCTGTCAGCACCAAGCCCACTTTGGATATCTGTCCCCCTCTCTTTCTGCCTCTCCCTCACTCACGTTCTCTCTTTCAAGAATAAACATTTAAAAAATGTAAATGGCCTAAAAACAATTTAAAGTGATTGACAGAAAGGGTTAAAAATATAAAACAACTATATGTAATGTGCAATAAACTCACTTCAAATGAAAGTAAAAGGATGGGAAAAGTTACATCATGCAAACAATCAAAAGAAAGCAGGAGTGGTTATATTATCAGATAATTTACACTTAAGAGCAAAGAAATTCACCAGAAAATAAAGATGTACACTATATCATGATAAAAATGTCAATCCACCAAAAAAACATAGCAGTCCTAAGTGTGTATAAACCAACAACAGAACTGAAAATAATGGGAAATAAAAACAGATAGAACTGAGATTTAAAAAAAATAGACACATAGTTACAGTTTGAGATTTCAACACCACTCTCTCAACATCTGATAGAACAACTAAGAAAATCAACAAGGATATAGAAGAACATCATCAACCATCAGGATATAAAAGACATTTATAGAACACTCTACCTACAACAGAATACACATTCTTTTCAAGTGCCTACAGAACATACATCAAGAGAGACCATATTATGGAGCATAAAATAAGCTTCAAGAAATTTAAAATAAGTTAAATCATATGAAGTATGTTCTCTAGCCATAGTGGAATCAAACTAGAAATCAATGACAGAAAAATGCTCCAAACACTTTGAAACTAAAAAACACATCTGTAAATAATTAATGAAACAAAGAGGGAGTTTCAAGAGAAATTTAAAAAAATACACTGAACAAAAATGAAAATATAACATATCAATGTTTGTGGGACACAGCTAAATCAATACTGAAAGGAAAATTTGTTGCACTAACTGTACCATTAGAAAAAGAAGAAAAGTTTTAGATCAGTAGTCTAAGTTTCCACCTTGAGAACATAAAAAAGAGAGGAAAATAAACCTAAAGCAGGAGAGAGAAAATAAATACAAAAGCAGAAATCAATGAAATTGAAAAAAGAAAAGCAACAGAGAAAATTAATGAAACAAAGAGCTGGTTTTTGGAAATTAAATAAAATTGACAGAGCCCCAGAAAAGTAGACATACGAATAAAAGAGAGAGACCACAAACGACTAATATCGGGAATGAAGCAGAGCCTTGTAGACACCAAAGAGAT
The DNA here is from genome assembly GCA_028646485.1 of Cryptoprocta ferox. NCBI lineage: Eukaryota > Metazoa > Chordata > Mammalia > Carnivora > Eupleridae > Cryptoprocta > Cryptoprocta ferox. The sequence goes on from CM053576.1 coordinate 95,226,066, forward strand.
AATAAGGGATAAAATGGACCAATTTCCTGAAAAACAAACACTATTACAACTCACCCAATATCAATGGATAATATGATAGATATTATTGATAATAATATGATAGTATGACAGACAATATTCAATTAAGGATATTGAGTTATAATTTATTTTTTTGTTTGCAAGAGGAGTGGTAAAATGGGTGAAGGGGAGTGGGAGATATAGGCTTCCAATTATAGAATGAATAACTCACAGAGATGAAAGGTAAAGCATAGGGAATATAGTCAGTGGTCCTGTAATAGCGTTGTAAGGTGACAGACAACAGCAACACTTGTTGTGTGCATAAGATAATGAATAGAGTTGAGGAACCACTATGTTGTATGCCTAAAAGTAATGTAACATCATGTGTTAACTATACTTCAATGAAAACAGAAACAAAAAAAGAAAGAAAAATTAACACCAGCTATACAAAATCTCTCCTACAATTAAGAAGATGTGGTATATATATATATATATATATATACACATACAATGGACTAGATGAAAAAGAATGATATCTTGCCATTTGCAACAATGTGGATGAAACTGGAGGATATTATGCTAAGCAAAATAAGTCAGAGAAAGATATCACATGATTTCACTCATATGTGGAATTTGAGAAATCATGGGGGAAGGGTAGGAAAAATAAGATAAAAACAGAGAGGGAGGCAAATCATAAGAGACTCTTAAATGCAGAGAACAAACTGAAGGTTGTTTGGGGTGGGGAAAATGGATGATGGCACTTGCTGGGAGGCGCACTGTGTATCATACGTAAGTGATGAATCATTGCAATCTGCTCCTGAAGTCAAGACTACAGTGTATGTTAACTAATTTGAGAATAAATTAAAAAAAAAAAAAGCTTATCCAAAAAAAAAAAAAAAAAAGAAGAAGAAGAAGAAGAAGAAGAAAAGAAAAAAGAAATCTCTCCCAGGAAATAGAAGAGGAGCAAATATGTCTCAATTCATATTATGCAGGTAGTATTATCCTAATAGCAAAACCAGACCCCCCCAAAAAAACAGTATAAAATAAGAAAACTCCAGACCAATATCCCTCATGAATATAGACACAAAAATTCTTAACAAAATAACGCAAAGAGAATTCAGTAACATGTAAAAAGAATTAAACACCATGAGCAAGTGGGTTTTTTTCTAAGGATTTAGGGCTGGTTCAATATTTGAAAATTAATTAGTGTTACCACCATAACAGGCTACAGAAGAAAAATCACATGACCACATCACTCATTGCAGAAAAAAATTTTGACAAAATTCAATACCATTTGTGATCAAATAAATAAATTACTCAAAAAATAGTAACAGGGGACTTTTGCTAAAAGTCATCTATAAAAACCCTGCAGCTAACATCGAATTTAAAGAGGGAATACTGAATACTTTCCTCTAAGATTGTGATATCCACTTTCACCACTCTTATTCAATTTAGTGCTGAAACAAACCAAAACCACTGCAACAAGATAAGAAAAGGAAATAAGAGACATACAAATGAGAAAGGAAGAAATTAAACTGTTATTTACAGATGACACAATTGTCTATGTAGAAATTTCTACATAGAAATCTACCATTTCTAGCAATGAAAATGTTGACACCAAAATTAAAAATATAGTGCCATTTACAATCACTCAAAAAATGAAAAACTTGGTCATAAATCTCACAAAACATGTATAGTACTTGCATGCTGAAAATTATACAACACTGACGGAATCATGAAAGATCAAAGATCTAAATCAAATGGAGACACATATAATGTTCATGGATTGAAAGCACAACATAGTAAAGATATCAGTGCTCTCTACAAAAAGTATACAGGTTTGCTACAATTCTTGCTTTTAAACAAGGCTAAATACAAAAACACATTTTCTATATATAATGATTAAAAATTAAAATTTATTGGCTGTAGCAACTTTGTATTAGATATGTCTCCGGAGGCAATAGAAACAAATGCAAAAATAAACTATTGGGATTACATCAAAATAAAAAGCTTCTGCACAGGAAAGCAAACAATCAACGAAACTAAAAGGTAACCTACAGAATGGGAGAAGATCCGATAAAGGGTTAGTATCTAAAATATATAAAGTTATAAAACTCAACACTAAAATATAAATAATCCAATTAAAACGGGCAGAAGACATGAATAGACATTTTTCCAAAGAAAACATCCAGATGGCTAACAGACACACAAAAAGATGCTCAACATCGCTCATCATCAGGAACATGCAAATCAAAACTACAATGAGCTATCACCTCACACCTGTTACAATGGCTAAAATCAACAACACAAGAGACAAAGGACGTTAGCAAGGATGTGGAGAAAGGGGAACCCTCCTGCACTGTTGGTGGGAATGCAAACTGACGCAGCCACTCTGGAAAACAGTGTGGAGTTTCCTCCAAAAGTTAAAAATAGACTTACCCTATGATCCAGCAATTGCACTACTAGGTATTTACTCCCCAAATACAAAAATACTAATTCAAAGGGATACATGCACCCCAATGTTTATAGCAGCATTATCAACAATAGCCAAATTATGGAAAGAGCCCAAATGTCCATCAACTGATGGATGGATAAAGAAGATGTTGTATATATTTGGAATATATATTTGGAATATATATGGGGGGGGGAATATATAATGGAATATTACTCAGCCATCAAAAAGAATGGAATCTTGCCATTTGCAATGTTGTGGATGGAGCTAGAGAGTATTATGCTAAGCAAAATAAGTCAGAGAAAGACAAATACCATGTAATTTCACTCGTATGTAGAATTTAAGAAAAACAAAGGAGCATAGGGAAAAAAGAGAGAGAGAGAGGCAAACCAAGAAATAGACTCTTAACAATAGAGAACATGCTGATAGTTACCAGAGGGATGTTAGTCAGGGGATAGGTTAAATAGATAATGGGGATTAAGGAGTACACTTGTTGTGATTAGCACTGAGTGTTGTATGTAAGTGTTGAATCACTAAATTGTACACCTGAAACTAATATTACACTATGTTAACTAATTGGAATTTAAATAAAAGCTTCAAAAAATAAAATTTGTAAAACACTATTTTTATGCCATAAAAAATCATAAAATCATAAAAAATCAATAAAGAATAAATTGAATGAAAATATACAAGACCCTTTTACAGACAACTACAAAACACTGCTGATAAAAATTAAAGAATATCTAAATAAACAGAGAGATAGAACATATTCATGAAATGGAACTCAATATTGTAAAGACATCAGTTCACCTCCAAAGTGATCTATAGGTTTAATGCAATGCCATTTACAATCACTCAAAAATCCCAATTAAAACCTAGAAGGGTGGGGTGCCTGGGTGGCTCAGTTGGTTAAGCGTCCGACTTCAGCTCAGCTCATGATCTTGAGGTTTGTGAGTTCAAGCCCCACATCCAGCTCTGTGTTGACAGCTCAGAGCCTGGAACCTGCTTCTGATTCTGTGTTTCCCTCTCTCTCCACCACTCTCCCACTCACGCTGTCTCTCTCTCTTTCAAAAATAAATAAACATTTAAAAAAAAAACCTAGAAGGGGTTTTTTTTGTGGTGAATTTTGATAAGTTAATTTTAAAATTTTCTGTGGAAATGCAAAATGCTAAATTTGGTGGATTTATGCTACCTGATATCAACAGTATTATAAAATTCTAATAACTAAAATGGTGTGCTGTTGGTATGAAATTATTATGGAGACTAATGGAACAGAATAGATAACCCAGTAGTAGAACCATTTATAAACACTGTCACCTGGTTTATAACAAATACCACCACAATTCAGTGGGGAAAATGATATTCTTTCCATTAAATTCCACAAGGTCAATTTAGATATCCATAAGAAAAGAAAAAAAAAAAAACTTTGATCCCCACCTCACACCACATACAAAAGTTCATTTGAGATGGAGCACAGACTGAAATATGGTAGGTAAAAAAGCAAAGCTTCTAGAACAAAACATAGGAAAATATCTTCATGACTTTGGGGTAGGCAAAAATGACTTAAACAGAACACAAATTTTAAAGGGCTATAAAAAATCATTAAATTAGACTTCTTTAATGTTAAGAACTTATATTCATCAAAAAGTGAAATAAACTATTGGGATTACATCATAGTTTATTTTTGCGTTTGTTTTGTTTCATGAGAGTGAAAACGGAGGCCCAAAACTGCTCCATATTTCCAAAATAAAAACTCATATCCAGCATATATAAAGGACTCTTACATATTAATAACAGTAGACCCACTCCAATTTTTAAGTTAGTGATGTGAAATGTTATTTAAAATGCTATTGAGAGTATGAAAAGATGATCCATATCATTATTCATCAGAGAGATAAAAATTAAAACCATAATTAAATACTACTATATCCCCACAAGAATGGTTAATATTAAAAGCACTGACAATATCAAGTGTTGGAAAAAATACAGGAACTCAGATACTGCTGGTTAGAGTATACATTGGTACAACTAGTTTGGAAACTTTAGCAGTATATACTAAAGCTAAACATATATATGAACTTTATGATATAGGAATTCCATCCCTTATTATATACTCAACATAAGTGTTTCTGTCCACTGAAAGACATGTATAATATTCAAAGCAGCTGTATTGATAATGGCAAAATCTGGAAATAAATGTCCATCAACAAATGAATATAAAATTGTGATGAATATTATATTATTCATATAATAATATATTAATCAATACAGCAATACAAAAAATGAACTATAGATACATACAACATCATGGTTGAATCTCAGTGGAACTGCTCACTGTGCTTTGCTTAGACTTGAGCTCTCTGCGTCGCAGTCAAGAAATTGCCCTATGCAGAGACCTGAGTAATCATGGGGTTTACCCTGTTAGTTTCCTGCTTCTCAGCGATCTTTTTTATATATATTTATTTATTTTTGAGAGAGCATGCATAAGCATGAGCAGGGAAGGGGCAGAGAGAGAGGGGGTTCAGAGGATGCAAAGTGGGCTCTGTGCTGACAGCAGAGAGCCTGATGTGGGGCTTGAACTCAAACTGTAAGATCATGACCTGAGCCAAAGTCAGACGCATAACTGGCTGAGCCACCCAGGTGCCCCAGAAATCTCAGTCTTATATTGCCTGTTGTCCACTTTCTGAAAACAACAGCTCATATATTTTTGTCTGGATTTATAATTATGGCAAGAAGACTAGTCCAGTATCAGCTAATCCATCATGCTCAGAGGTAGAAATCCAGAGTTATTTTATTTTTTATTCTTTAATGCTTATTTATTTATTTTGAGAGAGAGATAGAGAGAGAGCAGGGGAGGGTCAGAGAGAGAGAGAGAGAGAGAGAGAGAGAGAGAAAATCCCAACCAAGCTTCACCTGTTAGCATGGAGCCCGACATGGGCTTGAACCCACAAACTGTGAGGTCATGACCTGAGCAGAAACCAAGAGTCAGAGGCTTAACCAACTGAGCCAGCCAGGCACCCCATAGAAATCCAGAGTTATTTTAAAGAAGTGGTATGAATTGCACTTAGGAAAACTGGTTGAGAAAGAAACACTAACTAGGTAACTGCAGGAGCCTTTACTCATATTGGAACTATAGACATAGGCTATTTAGATGAAAGGATGATTAGTATATTTTGGATATGATGGGATTGAGATGTGGTCATAGTTAAAGGTTCATCTGCTATAACAGAGAGACCTCAAAATGCAATGATTTAAATTAAATAGAAGTTTGTTTCATGGAAGAATCTAGTTCAGGTAGCTCTATTTGAGGTCATTCAGGGACCCAGGCTGGTGAAGCAGCTCTGTGCACTGGTTTCACCTGACTTTCAAGGATGCATCAGTTATCACCATATCTTGCAGGGTAAAAGTAGAGAAGAGAAAGTGTTCATACATAAACCCAATGTTTTAAGTCAAGATCCAGAAGTGGGATGCATCACTTTTACTTACCTTGTACTGTCAAGAATTAGTCACATTGGTCACACCTAACTATGATGTGGGCTGCAGCCTGAGGTAGTTCAGCTAAAATTCTAGTAAAATGGAGGAATGGGAGAATAGATTAGTGGCAGGGTTGGGGGAGAACAACAATCAGCTTGTCCACCACGGATGCTTGTGAGTCATCCAAGTGAAATGCCCAGCAGATAGCTCTATACAGAGATCTAGTATCAAATACAGTGTTCTGGACTGGAGATGCAGATTCAGAAGCAATCAGAATATTAGTTGGAATCTAGAACATGAGTTGGTTTAAGTTTTATTTATTTATTTTGAGAGAGCGAGTGTGTGTGCATATGAGGGGGAGGGGCAGAGAGAGAGGGAGAGAGAAAATCCCAAGCCGACTGTACACTGTCAGCCCAACCTGAAATGGTGAGATCATGACCTGAGCTGAAATTAAGAGTCAGACATTTAATTGACTGAGTCACCTAGACGTCCCAAACATGAGTATTGATGAAATCATCCAAATGAAATGAGAACTGGAACAGAACTGTAGAGGAACATGTAACACTATGCAGTATTGAAAATGAACAAAGTACTGCTACACATAATAGAGATGAACCTCACAAATACAATTTTAAAATGAACGAAACTAGACACAAAATACAACATATTATACAATTCTATTTATATAACATTCAAAGAGAGGCAAAACTACCCTAGGATTTTAGAAGTTTTCCATAAAGATTAAATTTGGGCAGAATGGTGGAAGTAGTGACCAGGAGGGAACCAGGGGAGGTTTCTGGGATGTGACAATTGCTCTGTTTCTTGATCTGGGTGATGGGTGTTGAGTTTGTGAGAACTTGATAACCTGCACATTTAATATTTATATACTTTTATGGAGATGTATTGTCTTTCAGTAAAAACTTGAAATGGAAAAAAGAATGTCTTTTCCCTGGATAACTGGAAATGATTAAAGAAGGAATAGATGGTGAAGGTACCGTCGATTTGTTCCATCCTTCTCTTGTCCTAGTCCTCTCCCTTTTAGCTGATCAATAATGTTATGAAGCATCAAAAGCCTTTTCTGATTCCTACCTATGGTTCACCCTATAAGAAAACACTAGTCTGCACTCAGACTATGTACTAATTCTCAGATAAATATGCATCTTATAGAAAATACCACATTCTCCTGGGCTACACTGTTTGAACAAACTCTAGGTCTCTAATTACCAAATTCTAAATAAAATGCATATATTTGCCCAGAATGGGTTAATTAGATATATTCCTCCTTAGAGTTAAAGGAATGTAACTGAATGAATTAATATAGTCTTTTTTTTTAAGCTCTCAGAAAACGTTGAAGTTTATTTTATTTGAGAGAGTGTGTGTGTGCACATGCAGGGGAGGGGCGGCGGGGGGAGGGGGGGGAGGAGAATCCCAAGTTGGCTCCACACTCAGCACGGAGCCTGAGGTAGGGTTGCTCTCATGACCCTAAGATCATGACCTGAGCTGAAATCAAGAGTCAGAAGCTTAACCTATGAGCCACCCAGGCATCCCAGCTCTCAGAAAACTTTGAAATAAAAAGTCCTTTCTCCTGTTTCTACATAACCCAGTCTGGTGCATATCATGCCATAAACTGTTTTTACCTCTCAACCTTTCCACAGCCATGAAAATACAGCAAAGTCTGTGCAGATCTGCCCTGATTCAGTAACAGCGGAGAGTGGAGAATATGCTCAGCGGAAGCAGAAGGAAGCTGATCTCATATCTCCTGTTCCCTGTTTTGGAGATAATTCAGGGTAACAATGAGTTGGTCACTGAATTCATGAGGTTGGGGCTTACTATCTTACAGTTCACAGGTTTCCCTCTAAATAAAGATCCTGGTTAAATATGTGCCATTTTGATGAATAAATGTAGATATCAGAATATATTTCAGAGCAAGGAGGCTTTATTAGGACTAGCTTTTTTAACAGATGAACTCCTCATTCTCCCCATGATGACATGGGAAGTATCCAAATCTGGGCATTCAGCACCTGCTATTGCTATATTGCCAGTTAATGGCATGCTTTTCTGCGGATCCTGGCAGGTGATTGCTTATACATTTTTTGCAAATGTAGCATGCAAATAATGAGTGTGCCAATTTATTCATGACCGGGACATCAACAACCTAAATTAAGGCAGAAGATTGGACAAAATGGCCTTTATATTTGCTTCTGACACTCAGATTCTATTATTTTAAACAGGAAAACTATAAGAACCCCGTCCCTTTTCTTTTCCCCTTCTCATCAGACAAGTGCTTTTAAAGCAAAGCAATATACATCAAGATTTGTCAGTCTGCAATGCTCAAAATACTAACAAATACTTTGAACAATACTGTTTTAAAGACCCAAAATATTGCTGTGTTTGGCAAGAGAAGTCTCTTACCCAAACCTCCTGCAACGAAGCTCAGAGTCAGCTTGAGGCATTTGGTTCCAGAAACCTACTGTTTTAACCACTTGACTCAGGAATCAAGTAAAGCTAAATGGGGAGCATTTAAACAATAACAACAAAAGCAGCCCTGAAAATACCAGAACTTCCCTTTTGCTGGTCTGAAACCCTACTACTTTGTTTTTGTAAAAGGACTTCCTTCATAAAGCCCCAAATAAGTTTCCCTGTGGAAATATGTCACCAGACTCTGCTTTATCAACAGATGATCTCAAAGTACATTCCCAAATGAAAAGAGCTCACAGAATTTTACCAACAGTAGTGACAGTGACTAAATATACATTGTATATGAACATCATTTTTCTAGTATACGAACATCATTTTTCTAGTATACAACTGGCAGCATGCTATAGATAACTGGTGAGGTTGTGAGGAGTTAACCTTTTATAAGGGATGCAAGGAACAAGATTTCTATCTTTCCCACACAGCCCTCTAAATGGGTTTTCCAGGAAACAAACTTTCACTTTGGTGAAATGTTTTAAAGTTTCAAAATATTTTAAAGTTTAATAGTTTTAAAACTATTTTTAATATAATAAAATGAATTTTCCTGACTTCTTGTGCAAATGGTACTGATCAAATGTTTTTCTGGATAACACAGAATCATTCTTGGCAAGATAGTGATATTCTCTCAGGAAATAATTGACACTATACTTCTGGCCACAAACTACTGTTTTTTGTTTGGTCTTTTTTTTCTTAATACATTTATCTCTTACTATCAAACTACTGTATTTATGACTTCCTTGCTGCCGTGCGTCTATCAGGCTCTACTCCCTACTTCAAAGTCTCTATTTGTGTAGCTTCTAGTCTACATAAAGGGAAGCTAAATTACCAAGCTCATTCAAGTGCTATGTAAAGCAAGAATAAATTCTAAGTAACTGTGTATGACTCCTCATTCATTCAGAGATTCTAAGAGATTCATTCTAAGAAAACACTGTGTTATCAATAGATATATGGATAAAGATGTGTTATATATACTACCGTATTTGTACCACTACATTGTACATACCACATATATACAATGGAATATTATTCAGCCACAAGAAACAAGGAAATCTTGACATTAGTGGCAACATGGATGGGTCTTAAGGATATTATGCTAAGTGAAATAAGTCAAAGACAAAAACTGTATGATATCACTTATAGGTGGAATCTACAGCAAACACAACAATAAAGAGCCAAACTCATAGAAACAGAAAATATAATGGTGGTTACCAGGGACGAGAGGAGGTGGGGGAGAATGAGAAGATGTTTGTCAGAGTACTTTGACAAACTTCCAGTTAGAAGATGAGTAAGTTTTGGGGACCTAATGTATAGCATTGTGATTATAGTTAAAAATATTGAATTTATATACTTAAAAGTTGCTAAGAGAGTAGATCTTAAATGTTCTTATTATAAATAAGTAATTATGGGATGTGTTGGAGGTGGTAGCTAAAGCTACCCTGGTAATCATACTGCAATATATAAATTTATCAAGTCAACACATTGTACACTTTAAACTTACACCATGTTATATTGTCAATTTTATCTCAATAAAGTGGGAAAAAATAAATTTTTAAACGAACGAACAAAAAAAGAAAACAGGTAGTACCTGAACTTTGACATCTGTTTGGCTGCCTCTCTCTCTCTTACCCACAAACCATCATGACCTGAGCCAAAGTCAGACGCTTAACCGCTTAACTGACTGAGCCACCCAGGCGCCCCTCTTTTTTTTTAAATGTTTGTTTACTTTTGATAGAGAGATCGAATCCACATGTGTGCAAGAAGGGGAGGGGCAGAGAGGGAGGAAGACAGAGGATCTTAAGCAGGCTCTGCACTGACAGCAGAGAGCCCAAGGCAGAGCTTGAATTCACAAACTGTGAGATCACAACCTAAGTCAAAGTCAGACGCATAACTGACTGAGCCACCAGGTACCCCAGGTACCTGTCTACTTTTAAGCTTATTTTTGTTCTTATTTGATAAATATGTTATAAAGTCAGTTAGGCAGTATCAATACTAAGAGTGTATTTTAAAACAGACTGTAAATAAGAATATTCAAGCACCATTTAACATAGAACATAAAGAGCTTATTATCCCATCATGCACATAAACTAAGAGAATTTGACAGTAACGAGTATGCAATTTAGCATCAGCATCAAGGATAGTATAGTTTTGACAAAAGACAGTTTCCTATTGTCTTTTCCACAAATGCACTTATTTCTAAGTAAAAATGTGGTAAAAAGAGCCCTGAACAAGATAGAATCTTGTCCAGAGGTTATAAAGAAACCACCACCAGCTTTCACTGGCTGATGCAATCTTTTAAAACAATATTTGAATACCTTTCGGTGGAGCAAGCACACTGCTGCCCTCACCACTCCTTCTCAAACTGTTTCACTGGGCCCTAAAGACTTTCAAATTTGAAAGCTGTGTCCTAGTCACACCTTTAACTAACTTGATTGCCTATTAAGTGGGGATTCCTTCTGTTTTATCTGTTGCACAGGGATATTAGGAAGTAAAGTGATCTATTACATATGAAACAATAAAAACTTTGGATGAGAAGATGGTACAAAAGATGCTTAGATTGCCTAAATTAATCATTAATCAGTATACTTAAATTTTGGCACCAAGAACTAGAATGATTAAAACACAGATGATTCAAAATGTCATTTTCACAATTAAATTTCTATCTTTTCTTCTCCAAATTTTAATCAAATCCAATAGCAAAAATGACCCAACACTTACTTCACTTCTGCCACCTTTTGTCCCTTGGGTAGAGTTTGAAAAAATAATAAAATGGCCAACGGGGAAAACATGGGAGTAAGGAGAAAGATTACATAAATAATCTTCCAGGTTCCCAAATAATCTAAAGAAGAGATGAAAAGAAGTATGTGACTACAAAAAAAAAAAAAAATTAAGATCTTTGTCTTGGAGCAGACCATAAATATGGATATCTTTGTCCCACTAATGGGTACTAGAAATATAATTTCTTTTATCTTTTCTACCTACCCTAGATGGGTGATAAAAAGTTTGGTAAAGGATAAAAGTAACACAGATTTTACAATTTCAAGCCAATAGTTACTTACTGTATATCAACTCTGGGTCTAATACTCTAAGGATATAACAGTAGTTTATAGCATTATGCCTGCCCTCAGGGATATTATCCTTAAAAAAAGACACAAAAAATGAGAGAAGACAGTAGAAAAACATTTGAGCAGAACGCAATCATGTGTCCCACTATTGCAGTTAACCCCAGAGCTCAGTGACTGAAAAGCCGACATACTTGGAATCTTTAGTTCATTAAATTTAATAGGTTGCTCTATGAATTCAAACTTTCTTTTTAAACACAGTTCGAGTCTAAAGTCTGTCAACCTTGAATATTTCTTTCAATACTCCAGCTCCAGGGAAATCTGACAAAAGCATTATTTGCTATGCTTAACAGTTAAGGGATGAGTCAAGCTTTCCCTGGAGATCTGAACCTCTGGCAATGATTTCCTCCCCAACTTCACTGTATTATTTTTATTGCATGTCTAACATTCAAAGTGTCTATTTTATGCCCTCCACTGTGGATATCTAGATGAATAATGCCCAATTCCTACCTTAAAGTAATTCACAAAAAAGACACACGCATAGTTTTAATATAGCTGAATATGACAGACATGTGCAAGATATTAGTGGGATGTAAGGGCACGTATCAGGAAATGACAAGCTATCACTAAGATTAGAAGGGTACATTATCAGTTTGCTCCATTGTTGGTGATGCTAAGTTTGATCATTTGAGTAAGAGGACAGCTGCCTGAGTTTTCACTGTAAAAATATCTCTTCATAAACCTGGTGGGGAAGGAAAAGATGGGCAGGAGGGTATAGAATTTCTGGATAAAATGGGATCTAGCTAGACAATGCAGAAAAGGGGTGAGAACATTAGGCAGAAGGGAGAGCAAAGCACCAAGCTGAGAAAAACTAGAGCATAGCCCTGGAGAGACCAACAGTCCAGAGTGTGATGTGTCTATGAAGTCGGCCAGGAAGATTATCGAGGGCCTTGAAAACTGGTTTTAAGAAGATTGTTTTATCATCAAGGGTAGTATTCTCCAAAGTATGGTGTGCCCTGGGACGCTGGAGAAATTTTGTCTTTTAAAATGTCTGTACTTTTGTGTACATTTCATAAGGTGACAATATTATATGTCTATGATCCATTAGCTGAAATCAGGACCCTGAGACAATGCCTGGGGGTCAGGGAGAGAATGAAAAGCTGTTTTACTTACTAAGTACTGAAAAGCACCCAGGAGAAGCTGTTCAGCAGATAGCTGTATATAAAACTGCAGATCTGGGGAGGGGCCTTTGCCTAGACATGTAGACTGGGGACAACCACTGAAAATATGAAAGAAAAGAGCTGTGGGCCAATCGCTGAACTCTGGGAAACACATTTACAATAACGTGATTACTTTTTTTCAAAAGGAAAATTAAGAGCACAAGGAGCAGTGTTTGCATTTTTTATTTAAAAACTTAAAAAATCTCCCAAATATTAACAGCTGGCTCTTAAAGTTTTATTTTGAGAGAAGAGGGGGAGTGGAGAGAGAAAGAGCGAGAGAGAATTCCCAGCAAGCTCTACACTGTCAGCAAGGAGCCTGAGTGGGGCTCGAACTCACGAACCAAGAGATCAGGACCTGAGCTGAAACCAAGAGCCAAAGCTCAACCAGCTGAGCCACCCAGGCTCCCCAGTAACAGCTGGTCCTTACTATTTTTATTAATGTACGAAAATAAGGCTCAGTCTACCATGAAGGGAAAAAAGGTTTCTGTTAGTAACCCAGCAGTAATTCAGAATGAGAAAATTGTATTTTGTTACCATTTTGGGGGCGGTAGTCAAAAAAGATTTTAAAAGTGCACTATAAAACTCAGACCTGATCACAGTCTGGGCCAGGAAAAAAGTGAGCCTGGAATGCCTTCTGTCAAAAAGCAAGTGTTTCAAGACTGAAAGGGACATATCAATAGCACAGAATGGAATTGTCCTAGAAGGGGTTCTTCCTTATCAAATTTGGGATGATTTGGACGTCACAAAGAATAATGAATTTTAACACACTGAATATAAAAAGAAACTGTGAATCCAGTAATATTCAAAGTATGAAAGAAAAATGGAAAGCTGTTTTTCATCAAAAAAAACGTGAGCTAAAAAATGTAGAATGAAGGGTGCAATTAGAAAATCCCCATGATACAACTATTTACTGACTGACTCAGACTGATAATCATTAGTGGATGTCAAAACCATTGCCTTACTAATAATAATTCTCTATGTTAACTATACTGGAATTGAAATAAAAAAAAAACACACAAAAAAAACCCACACCAAACTGTTGGATATTCACATAGCCTCACAGGCTCCATCTTAAATGAAAAAGTATCTTACAAAGGAAAAAGAAGACAGATAGGACTTTAACCAAATTTAGCTTCACCAATAATGGGACAAACTGATAGCATGTGACTCCTGATGTTATACAAATGGGAGGTACATATCATCCAGGCAATATTGTTTAATTTAAACCTTATCATGAGGAAACAGGTGAATTCCAGAATGTAGAACGTTCTATAAGTTAACTAGCCTGTCTTTCAAAATGTATCAGGAAGACTTTAAAAAAAAAGGGGGGGGGGGCAGGGAACTGCTAGAAAAGAATGAAAGGAAGGAGACCAAACCCAGTGCATGAACTGTGCCTAAGTTCACAATAAAAACAAAACAAAAACATATAAAGATATAAAGGATATGTTGGGAGCAGGTGGGAACTAGGGATTGTATTTTAAATATTACTGAATCAATGTTAGTAAATTTATTGGGTGTGATAATAGTATGGTGGTTATGTAAAAAAAAAAAAAAAAAAGTCCTTGTTCTTAGTAGATACATGGTGATACAGCCAGTGGTAAAGAGGCATCAGGATGACTAAAATTTATTTTCAAAAGGATCAGTAAAAAACAAAAACAGACCAGAAAAAAGAAAGAAAAAAGATAAATATAGAGAAGATAAAGCAAAGGTAACAAAATAGATACACTTGGTGAATTAGAGAAATAGATGTTCATTGTACTGCTACCAGTTTTTCTGCAGTTTTGAAGTTTTTCAAAATAAAAGTCAGGAAAAACATCAAGTAATCAATGTGTGGCTAATATGCAATAGTTGATTTTACTTATACAAATATACTCCTCATAAATGACTTAATACTTAAAAAAAAAAGCCCACCATGAAATCCCTTCCCATTAAAGCTAACCAAGCTAAGAGGGTGACTAACATTACCTCTGGCTAGGGTCAGCAACATAATTTATTTTTGTGTTTTTCCTCAGGAATCTAGATTACTTACCTGTGAAGTGAACAAACCAGCAAAACACCTATAACATTCACTCACCTCACCAAAAGCAATTTAACAGTGGAAAAGCTGTGATCTTCTGGTTTTAAAATAATTTATTTCATAGGTCTGTTTTAATTTCATGTTTCAGAGCATACATTATTTAATCAAGAGGTGCTGGACAGAGATTGTAAAAAGGGAGGAAACATTTAGGATAAGAAACGGCCTCAGTTCCATTAGGATTTGATCCTACCTTGTAAAGTCTTGCTAGGATAAATTTCTATCATACTTCTTTTGTGCTTACAAAAAACATTAACTTCTGAATTTCCAATGTTGTAAATAAAAATTTTTACAATTAAGTATGCATTCAATTGACACACAAGGCAACCAAATAATTGTCATCAACATTAGCATAATGTGTACTTCCTGTCACTGCACTAACATTAAACTAAACTTCAAACCACAAAAACATTGTGACTAACATTAAAAAGGCAAGCTGTAAGTTACTCAAAGCTTATAAAGGACAAATTGCACATGGTTAAGATGGGACATCATTTGACAAGGGCTGGTGTTGTGCATATGGCTGCTTTTTTTTATAAGAAGGCCACCGGCAAACAGGGCAACAGTGTCGGCCCCCAGCCAACCACATCACAATGCAATTCTGATGGAACACATGACCACAAGGCAACCCCATTAGCAAACATCCATTTTCAAAATTCTCTAGGCAAACAACACATTCAGTACAGTGCAGCATATCAGCAGGCCAAGTTAACCAATCAGGTTCCATATCTTCATTAGCATTATATAATCCATATGACCTTCCCTTCCTTTCGTATGGGCTGGTCTGACAATATTTATTGGCACATGAACAAGCCTCAGCATCACAGTGACTTGCTCTTCCTGGAGAATTGTGAACTATGCTTTGTTTATCTTCAAATACTTCCTTTTCACTGCTAAAAGTGTCTGTGCTCTCGCTGTCTGAGTCATTTTCAATATCTTGAGAACCCTCTGACATTTCCTCGTCAGACTGGACTCCAAGACATTTAAATCGCCACATTGGCAAATTTTTAATGTAATCAGTCGGTATCAGAGGGTGAAGCCAAAGGTCAGGGAAAGCTAACCGCTCCAAGAATAAGTCAGGGTCTTCATCCCAATCAGATTCTATAGGAAAGTTCTGAAAAGAAGCAATCGGGTGGAAGAGGTAGCTGGTGTACCAGTCCCACAGACTTGATAACCATTCTAAGTTATTGGCATTGACTTCATCATTGTTGTTGTTGCGCCGTCTCTTCTTCTCAAAGTAATCAATTAGTAAACCATGTCCAAGGTATGTACTGAGAAACAGGGCCGGGTGGGAAGAATAGAACATCCAGTCTGCCCTTACCCATGAAGCAAGTGTGGTTGTATTGGAATATCGCAACAATTTTAAGCTATATTCATAAAAGCTATCTAGGTAAGGGAGCTGTAAAAAGCCCAACACAGGTAGCCAGGAAATAATTAATAGAGAATTGTATGTCCCTAAAGTGCTTATGAGAACCACAAATCGCTTTATGGTTGCTCCTTGTGTGATAAATAAGTCCATCCAAGCCATTAGATTAACTAGAACCAAACTCAAAACAAACAGATCATTTACTTCAGGTTGTAATGAGCGCAAAAATGAATCCATGGCCTGAAGGGATATAAATTCACCTGTGTGGTTTCCATATCTGTAAATTCCTTCAGGAGTTCTAAGAATGTAGGATGGCATGTTATATACACCAATATCTGTCATAAAACTCTTGTTGTCCCAATTTTCCACATTAACAAAAATAAACTCAACTCTTCCGGTAAACTTTATACTTAGTGCAGAGAAGAAAGCTGGGGGTTGGTCAAGGTTTGCAAATAGGTATATTTTTACCCAGTATTGATCGCTTTTATTCCATTCTTCTTTCAAATGGTCAGCATTATAAATGGTTTTGATCCGAGAAGCTGCATGAGCAGTTATCCACTTAAAAATGTGCTCCACTTCAATCTTGCGTCCGCTATATTCTTTAAGCATGACTTTCCCTTTTGAAGTGCTTGTTTGTGGGACAGACATAATGAGTGTGGATCGTACCCAGCCTCTTCTCCTGCAGTATCTGTAAGAGAGTAAGTCCGAAGTAAAAACCACGCTGGTAGATGAGCTAGCTTGTTCATCTTCACTGTTGCGTACTTTGTTTCCCTTCCCCCCCCCACGCCACCCCCCAACAAATCTCTTTAGCACTTGAAAGATAGTCTCTCCTCAAAACCAAACAACCTCCAAATAATTAATAGTGCCAATACCTGGCAGGTGTACAAGAACTAAAGCAAGCTCTCTTTTTGTTGTTGTTTTTATTGTGCTTGTTTGTTTTTGCTTCATATCTCTGTATTTCTATTTTTTTTGAAGAACAGCCTTTAGTCAGGGAAATCAGAAAATACTTCAGTATCTATTATGTACCTACTACTGCATTATGTGCTTATAAGATCCAAAGATAATAGGAAAATAATTCCTGCTGACAGAAAATTTAAAATACTATTAAGGAGACAAAACAAGTATAAAGCTATATAGATATTCAATTACTAAATAATGTAAAAGTTAAAAAAAAGGAATATCACTGAGAGTTTGAACTGGTGAAGATTTCATGAAAGGTTTGGGAATTGAATGAGGTCTTGAAGATGGTTACATTCACATGGGCAAAGAGAAAATAGGTTACCTTACATGCCAAGTCCCTGACTTAAAGGTAAGCTGCTTGAGGGGAGGAGCCACACACTTTATTAACTCAAAGCCCCCACCAATACCTGCCCCACACAGGCACTGCTACAAAATAATCCATACGAAGGCTCACCTACGAAAGAGCAAGTCCCATACTTTTTTGTATTCTCTCATCTCTTTAATGAAAACCATGGGGAGGAGCATTTAATACAGATGAAATTAAATAAATAAATAAATAAATAAATAAAGTTAAGTTTTCAGATTAAGATGGGATTTAGTCCAAGGATGAGTAAATATAGAAGAATTTAACTAACATTAAATCACTTGTTTAGATTTATCCAGTTTGGTACAACTCCAATCCTTTTGGAAATGGACAAGTTCTTGCTATACTACTTCACTCTCCTCCTAAAAAGCTAGATGAGGAATGAAAGGAAATACTGGAAAATAAAAACAGCTGTTGTAGGACAGTGAAGAAATTTTAAGTGAAACATTTGTTCATTATAGATTTGTAATTGGATGGTAGTAAATATTCAATTTATTTTGCTATTCAAAATATTAACATTAAAAACCATAAGTGTTATGCTCTACTTAGTAAGCATGGATTATATTTTATTTAAACAAGCACACTACACATTTATAAGATCAGACTGAAAGTCTTAACATATGTCTTAAAGTTTTAATAATGATAATACAATTAATAGTATCTCAGGAATTTTGTGATATAACTTAAGATACATAAAGACAGCACGTTATGACATAAAGACAAGGTTAAGTAATGACTCTGAGAAACTATCTGGGTGACTCAGAATCACAGACCCCGATTCAGCTTCTTGTTGAGTTGATATACTTCCTTAACAAGATAGATTCCATTAATATCAATATTCTTTTTTTTTTTTAAAAAAAAAAAGAGAATACAAAAAAAATTAAATAAAAAAAAAATAAAAAAAGAGAGAGAAGAAAGGAGAGAGAGAGAGAATCCCAAGAAGGCTCGGCACTGTCAACACTGAGTCCGATGTGGGGCTCTAATTCATGTCGGCTGCTTAACCAACTGAGCCACCCCGATGTCCCAATATCAACATTGCTTTAAGTGAAATGGATTGAGAATTATGAATTCCTACAAAGAAAATATCTTGTATCCCTTACCACTGTATTTGTATAATGCAAGTAATTCATTGACATGAATTCTATTTTTACCTTCTGTCCCCAGAAGCAACAAGTCAAATAGGTAATTGCCTTATTTACATCTTAAAAAGCTTTAAGTAGCTTTAATTGTTAAATTTCATAGGATACTTGTGATGACACATTTCTACTCTTGGTCATCCCTTCGATCTTTCTATAACTACCACAGAGAATACTGGCGTCTGAGTAGTGCCAGAAATTAAATGACAATCATTCTGACAGAAAACCTTATTGTGTAAAACAGTCAAAGAAAGTCTTAATGTATACATTTCTTCATGTAAGAAAACCAATGTATTCTGTGCTTTCTTTTCAGTTCAGAATTAAGTGATAGTTTTAAGGCTTATCTTTCCAGATAGAATTTAAGAGTACCAAGGAAAAGAAATGTCATATATCATCACATATCTTTTGAATTCAATCAGGTTTTCCAAACTTAAAAAAAAAAAAACCTCTAATACTTTTTTTTTATTTTTTGAAATGTTTATTCATTTTTGAGAGACAGAGAGACAGAGCATGAGTGGGGAAGGGGCAGAGAAAGAGGGAGACATAGAATCCAAAGTAGGCTCCAGGCTCTGAGCTGTCAGCACAGAGCCTGACATAGGGCTCGAACCCATGAACCATGAGATCATGACCTGGGCTGAAGTCGGTCACTTAACCGAATAAGCCACTTAGGCGCCCTAAAACTCTAATACTTATAAACACCAGGCTACTTATATTCATCTAAACACTGGTATGAAGAAGTCCAAATAACCAAAGTATATCGTATCAATTTTAAAACTCCACTGCTAAACAGAAATAAAGACTAATGTACATATTATTTTTTAAAAATAATTTTACATTACTTTATCCTGATATAAAAACTTTTACTGACAACTCAAAAAAACACTTTTATAAAAATTCGAGTGAATTCAATGACAATAACATGAAAATAACCTCTAGTTCTTAAAGTAAACCTTTTGAGATCTCTTAGAGAATTTGAAGATTAAAAATGATAGAAAGCATGGGGCACGTGGTGGCTCAGTTGGTAGAGCGTCCGACTTTGGCTCCGGTCATGATCTCCCAATTCATGAGTTGGGACCTGAGTTGGGATCTGTGCTGACAGCTCAGCTCAGAGCCTGGAGCCTGCTTTGGATTCTATGTCTCCCTCTCTCTGCCTCTCCCCTGTTCATGCTCTGTCTTTCTCTATCTTGAAAATAAAATAAACATTAAAAAAATATTTAAAAATGATAGAGGGGCGCCTGGGTGGCTCAGTCAATTAAGTGTCTGACTTCAGCTCAGGTCATGATCTCACGGTTTGTGAGTTCGAGCCCCACATTGGGCTCTGTGCTGACAGCTCAGAGCCTGGAGCCTGTTTTAGGTTGAGTTTCCCTCTCTGCCCTTCCCCTGCGCGCTCTCTCTCTCAAAAATAAACATTTAAAAAAATGATAGAAAACAGTGAGTTTGCTTCAGCATGCTGTACTTAAAAATGTTAGTATTTCTGTTTATATAATGCAGTTTCTTCAGACAAAGTCATTGGTCTCCCTGGCTTTCCAGGTTCACTGTCCAATCTCCCGTTCATTTTCCCTTCTCTGCTTATTCCACAGGCCCCCTGGCATTTTACTCTCACCATAGGTCCTTCTGACCCACTTGCCACTCAGCTCTTGCGATTCCAATGTCCTCCATCTGCTCTTTACTATCCCCCATCTTTCCAGCCTCCCAAAGACACATCCCACCTGGTTTTCTACTTTGGAAGGGAAAGGGAAAGGAAAGAAAAGGAAAAGAAAAGGGGCACCTGGGTGGCTCAGTGGGTTGAGCATCTGACTCTTGATTTCAGCTCAGGTCATGATCTCAAAGTTTGTGAGATCCAGCCCTGTCTCGGGTCTGAGTAACCGTGCCCCTCCCTCTCTCTCTGTGTCTCTCTCAAAATAAGTAAATAAACTATTAAAAAAAAAAAAAGAAAAGAAAAGAGAACAGACCTAACAGACCTAACAGAAGGCTTTTTAGCCCTCTAAGCTATACTGCTTGGTTGGGGAATGAGAGGAATTAGGGCCAGGCAAGCAGGGCAAGAAATTAAAATTGCTGCCATGGGCAGAGTCTGGTGCTGCCCAGAGGTGGTGGTCCTGAACATTCTTAAGAGGAGCTAACCAGATCAGGAAAGTACTGCTGTACAATGGGATCAGCACATTGGAGGAGGCTGCCCTGGAAGCCACACCAGAGAAAGAACTCCAGTAAAGGAAGCAAAATAAACAGTGGAGTAGAGAGTTTGGTGTTTATTTTATAAATCTGAAATTAAGATGATGACTCAATTATTCAACATATGATTAAAACACTTGCTAAAGAACACTATTCCATGCCCAGTTATGCCCTGCATTGACTTTTTTTTTTTAAGTTTATTTATTTATTTTGAGAGAGAGGGAGAGAGAATGAGCAGGAGAGGGGCAAAGAAAGACAGGGACAGAGGATCTGAAGTGGGCTCTGCACTGACAGCAGAGAGCCCAATTCAGGGCTCAAATTCACATACTGTGAGATTAAGACCTGAGCCAAAACCAAGAGTTGGATGCTTAATAGGCTGAGCCACCCAAGTGCCCCGCCCTACACTGACATTCTGAACACACATTTCTTATCTCCCTATTTTGTTCTTCTATATCTCCAAAATCCTCAAAGGAAGAAAAAAACAACCCTGACTAAGCACAGCTTCTATGCAATGGTTCTTACTCTAGTTGTAAAATTTTCCCGATAAAAGTTAACATGAATAGGACACTATCAAAACTGATATAAGTAACTATGCATCAAAATCTTCATCTTGTGATGAAACTGAAGATGAAACAAAAGTGTTTTTAATAACAAAAAACAGTAGCTGCAATCAACAAAGAAAGCACAATTTGCTCAAAAATGATCTGTTCCACCATAAATAAGAGGTGAGATAATTTTTAAAAAAACTTTTAAATGTTTATTTAGAGAGAGAGAGAGAAAGAGAAAGAGAGAGAGAGGGGCAGGGGCAAAGAGAGGAGACAGAGAATCCCAAGCTGGCTCTGTGCTGTCAGTGCAGAGCCCGATGCAGGGCTTGAGCCCACGAACTGTGAGACCATTACCTGAGCTGAAATTAAGAGTCAGACATTCAACCGACTGAACCACCAGGAGCCCAAAGAGGTGAGATTATTTAAAGATTAAAGACATAGATGAAAATATACAAAGGTAGCTATGTGTATCTCTTCACCATTCCTCAGCTAGTATAGAATCAAAAAGAGTTTTTCAAAAGAAAAGCTAGAAAAATTTGTACTGAAATCTGCTAGACTCAGTTATCATTTGAAATGATAAAATGCACTTTTGATGCATTTTGTTTTATAAGATTACACCAAAAAAAGTCAAACACTGTTATTTCCTTCAGTTTTTCATATTAATAGATTATCTTTGTTTTCTGTTGTGCTTAGCTTGTTTTTGAATTCTTAATGTTAGGTAACAATTTATATATAACATGTGTTTAACCTTTATATTTTTGTGAATTTATTTTTACTTGATATTTTCTAATATATTTGTAAGTTATCGTGTTGAAATATATTAATTAGGTTCATTGATTTTTTACAAAATCAATTCTGAATATTTTTTAATAAAATAGTGATGATAATACTGACTTCTGGCATTACTTGAAAAAAAAATATTGGCACATATCATTTGTTCTGGTATTGAAATCACCAGTGAGGGTGAGAAAGATCTTTCACCCACACTCTATTTGGGAATGATGGAATCAGACAAATGCAACTGTCTTTGATAAACGAAGGACAAAAATAATGATTATTTCCTTTTCATTAAAACATTAACACTTAAGGCTGCTTTGGACATTTCAACAAGAGGTGTTAGAATGTGGTGAAGATGAGAATGTGAGCTTTGTGAGAAGGCAGGGAGCCGGTGAGTTAGAAGATACAAGAGCTTTCCTTCTTATCTCCAACTCCTAGGAGATCTTACGTCTTAGGGTGTGGATCACATCCTATAATACCAGTAAGCAAAAACAATCTTGAGGCAAATTGAAGCAAACATGAGCCTAAAGGAGAAAAGGCAGGAAAATATGAGGTACAACAGTAGCACAGGAGGGTTTTCTACAGCTAATGGGCTTCCCATTGGAGCCACATATAAGTAAGTAATACAGTCAGCTGTATTACTTACATTAGAAACAACCTAATATTGTGGGGTTTTCTACATATATATCATACACCCCCCTCTCCTCAACACTAAACAGAACATGCTATACATGCTAACTTTTTACTAAATATTTACTGAATGAATAATTAAATGAATGAATCCTTGTAAGTAAAAATTTGATGGCACTAGAAATTAAAATAAAAAGCACTTCAGGGGCGCCTGGTGGCTCAGTCGGTTGAGCGTCCAACATGGGCTCAGGTCATGATCTCATGGTTCCTGAGTTCGAGCCCTGCATTGGGATCTGTGCTATCAGTGCAGAGCCTCCTTTGGATCCTCTGTACCACCCCTACCTCTGTCCCTCTCCTGCTCCTGCTCTTAAAAATATAAATAAAAAAATAAATAAATAGAAATAAAAATTTAAAAAAGCATTTCGAAGAAATAATGTAATAATGGAACAAGAAGTAACATGACAGATGAAATAGTGGAGATGATGACAAAAGAATACAAAAATGCCTCCAAGGATTCTTGTCTGAGAAAATGGGAAAAACAAAAGACAAAACTAGAACAGAAAAAGGACAGGTAGAAAGGATACATGCTTGATTTTAAAAAATGAAATTGAATCTGAATTTGGCCACTGGGTTTAGGGAAAAGGGCACATCTAGGGACAGCTGTACAGCAGATGGAAATGAGTGTCCACATGTAAACTAGAAGTCAACAAACTAGAATTATGACAAAAGATTTCCATCAGCACAAAGCTATAAATGTGCTGAAGTCTCTTTGGGAAGAAAATTAAAACAAAAGGACTGAAGACATATTCTTAAGAGTCACTCCCACTAGAAAGAATACAGAATAATGGGATAGAGAAAGACATCTCAGAAAGAAAGTAACTGCCAGTTTATCAAAAACTATTTATCAAGCGCCTGTGTAACTCAAGCGTGCTAAACATAATTAGCTTTCAGTTCAGATAGGCTTCTAATATCATTGTCGTCATGAAGTAAGACAATTCTGGTCAGAACTCAAATTCTAAGAATTGCCTAGTCAACTTACCTGGGGTCACTGGAACAATTAAAAGTGCCTGTACGTATTCCAAATCTCGATACCTTTTTCACCATTTTCTCCCAATGGATTTTACCGACCAAGGGACTTCTGTCATTTGCTATGACCTATTCTCCCAGAAAGAAAA
Source organism: Cryptoprocta ferox (assembly GCA_028646485.1). NCBI lineage: Eukaryota > Metazoa > Chordata > Mammalia > Carnivora > Eupleridae > Cryptoprocta > Cryptoprocta ferox. The sequence continues at coordinate 95,249,939 of CM053576.1, forward strand.
ACAGAAACTTTAATTACCTAAAATGAAGTTAAACCAACCGCTTATATCTATAACACAGATAATCACCTTTTGCAAAAAGATTCTGTTCTATCATTGCAATTCTTAAAGAAACAACTGACTGAAAATGCTTAGAACATTGACTACAGTGCATTAAACTTCCACACTCTGTGGCAGTTACATTGAGAGGGACTCAAAACCATATTAAAAAGCTAGCCACATCCTCCATCCTGATTCTTTAGAATTAAGTTACACAGGAAGAAAATGGCCTTTGGAGTCATTTCTCTGCTATGAAAATTTTAAACAAGAATCCAAATAAAGCTTACTAGAAATTATCACATGTGAGTTCAATGAGTTCAAATTTCACTTTTTAAAAGTCTAATTATGAAGCCAAGAGTCAAACATATATTTTCTATTAAACTATGCTTTGACTAAATCAATATTACTAATTCTACAGCTTTTTCTTAACAATCACAAAAAGGTTCTAATATATAAAAAGAATTACCACAATGAATTCTACACTCTGGAACTTCTATTTCAAATCTGCAAACAGCTTTCAAACACAATTAAGATTGGGAGAAGTAAAAGATTTTTTTAAAAAAAAGAAAAGGAAGAAAAAGGAAAAATTGTAAATTAACCTTCAAAATGTGTAATGACTTCTTTCTCAGCCTTTCTAATCGTTAACACCTTTTCCTTTTATTCTCTAACCTTCCTGCTTTAAGTGAAGGCAGGACTTCAACAGAGATACCAATAAAATGAATTATATATTAAAAACAGAAACACAAAAACAACTAAATGCGAACTTAAAGGAAAGCCAAAAATGTCTAAAGTCTTCATGAACCATCTGTTTGATTTATTTTAAGCCCAGGGTATATAGGCCAAGTTTATTTTCCCGAATGCTATGCAGCCGATGTTATCTAATTGAAAATCACGACACAATACTCTGGGGTCCTTTCTGGGAGGAAGGGCCATTTTCATGTTCATAAAGCCTCCAGGAAGTGAAATCCCAGGTATGTGTGTGAAATGAGTGCCAAGAGTTTACTCCCTGGGAGATGCAAGAGTGGCGCAGCTACCTCATGGTGGCCTCTCTGCTGGGAAGCCTAACAAATTTCAAGGGCAGCACGAAGAGAGAGAGAGCACACGGTGGTGACAAGCGCCTTGAAATTCACTTTATGTGCAGACAGAACACCATCCACTAACCCCTGCCATATACCATCGCTACTATCGTCCCCACATCTACAGAGATGTACATGTATACCTAACATTTTGTAACAACTTTGATGATTAATAAATACACAAATGCATACATAATTTAGGGTATTAAACAAATGGTTTTGATAGAGCTTTTCAGTGAAAATAGATGGTCTTTTTGAAGGAGACATTTATTATTTAAATGCTCAGATGGTTGAGGTAACCAGGAAAAGGACAATCTGAGGATATGAAAGCTCTTTCTGAGGTTCATACGTTACACAGCTAAGTCTCTAGCTTTCACATTTTTTCCATGATCAAAAAGGGCTGGATATATTTTACCTGAATAATCAGGAAGATAAAGTAACGCAGGGATTTCTTTTCTTTTTTTCCCTACTACTCAAGAGTCAATATGGTAGGTGCACGTGGGTGGCTCACTTGGTTGAGCACCCCACTCTTGGTCTCGGCTCAGGTCATGATCTCACAGATTCGTGAGTTCGAGCCCCACATAGGGCTCTGTGCTGACAGTGACAGTGCAAAAACTGTTTGGGATTCTCTCTCTCTCCCTCTCTCTGCCCCCTCCCACGTTTGTGCACGAGTACACTCCCTCTTTCAAAATAAAGAAATAAACATTAAAAAAATAAAAAGAGTCAATACAGTAGTTCTTTCCATCAAGTAATCAAAGACATCTTGAACTTATTTTCCAGATTACTGAGAAGGAGTAAGAAGTCTCTGTGGATTCATATCACCATACTCCCTACTTTTTAAAAGAACTCTTTACTAAAAAGAGCTTCCTTTTCACTCCCATTTCCTGATCAAGGCTGCAAATAACCCAAACATTTCAGGTCAGTGTTTATATTGACATTGCATCAAGGGGTTATGAAGTTGCTTTAGTCAATGTAAGGTGTGGCCCTAAGTCTAGAGGCATCCTTCAGTGAAGATCTTGTCCACCACACAGGTATCTTTTAGACTTACAAGAGCTCCAATTCTAAGAAAGGAAGTAGGAATGAGAAAGAGTTGTTGGCAGGCACCCCTAGTTACAGCACAGACAACACAAGTCTGTGATCAGCAGTGGAAACATCTTAGCAGGTACGTGACAATGTTTAAGCCCAGGGCCTTATTTATTCAGCAAGCTGTTCCAACACAGGCTTTTGAAGAGTTTAATGATCCTACCTAACAAAGAGAGCCACTCAAAAATGAAAACGCCCCTAGGCATTCATTGCGTGTAAGCATTTATGTATATTTATGTAATTAGAAATTGCTCTGTCCAATGCCCTATATAGTTATATTATTCAACTAAAGGTCTAGCATAAATTAAATTTTGTAGAAGCTGAATGAAACCGCCACTAAACATTTTAATATTTTCACAAAATAACTCATCTGTTTGAGTCACATGGCACAATCACACATTCTAAGCCTATTACTACTGGGTCACACCAGTAGGAGTTCCCAACTTACAGCTCATATCCAAAAGTATGCACGATGATTCTGAGTGGCACTCAAACTGCTGGTCTTATTAAAAGCAGAGCCATGCTCCTCGGCAGTTCAGGAAGGATGTTGTGTTCTCTGTGGGGAATATTTTCAGAGACTAGAAAAAACCCTAGATGAAAGTACAGCCTGAGTTCCAAGTGTGGGACAGACTTGGCAGGATAGGCCAAGTGAAGGAATCTTCCCCTCCCCCTTCCCAGGGTATCTGCCTCTCTAACTGGCATCCCTACACTGGCTCACCATTGTATTTCCTGCAGCTACTATAGTGCCTAACTCATTTGGGTACTCATTAAATATTCATGTTGAACTAAAGGATTTTAGCTTTTTATAGCTTAGTAACTTCATTCTTCTACTTCTGCCTATACAGGTTCTCTGAAGCCGCCAAGATTTTGACATCTGTTTTAAGTCCCTTCCCCAGCAACCCGTCATCTGGAATATTTTCTGGACAAACACTAGCATAAGTAGGACCTTGTTTTCCAATTACTTATCAATGTTCTTGACCCCACTGAGACATACGGACTTCTAATTCAATGAATTTAAAAATATACTTTTTCCAGGAAAAAACTACCATAATTTTCCTAGGTTCTACTTCACTGTCAATAGAGTTATCTTTCAAGATGCTAGCATCGATACAAACGATCTAACTCAGCTGGGAAAGTTAATCATATACTGAGATTTTTACTGATCTACACATTTTAGTAAACCAAACTGTAAGCTGTTATCTGGTGCAGGCTATAGGTTTTTCATCTTTGTGCCCTCAGTGCTAATCACAAGGTTCAGCTGGCACACATTAGATTTCAATAAATATTTGTTAGATGGTTGGATAAATGGATGAAACCAGTGGGTTTGCTGGCAGATGTTTAACAACTAGCTCTCCAGAAGAAAAAGGAAGCTCTGATTTCTATTACTTGATGATTTCCTTGGTATAAACACTCCCATATGGCCAATTTCAAGTTACCAATGTGTTATCTCTAAACATGGAGTTGGGAAGAGATGTTAACACTCTTCATGAAGCAGTATAAGTGGGCTCCAGCACACCATGCATGGAACTGTGTTAGACACCATGTGATGCTAAGTGCACATATTTTGATGTCAACCTTGTGTAGTCCAGTTTAAAATTACAAAGAAAAACTGGGGTTCAGTTTACTGTCTATTCCCTTCCACGTGTATTATAGGTATTACATTGGTATAAGAAAAAAAAGCCGTATCCTTTTGCCTAATGTTTAGAGGTAATCAGAGTATCTGCCATAGATACCATTACAGCATCTAGACTACATTAACAAACATAACTCCCCAGAACAGGAGAGCTGTGCTATGATATTTTCTGCATCTCTCAATATTTCATTTTAATAAGGAGCTCCTACTTTTAAAATCATAGACCAACTTTTTTTCTTTTTAATGTTTATTTTTGAGAGACACACAGAGAGAGCACGAGCAGGGAAGGGGCAGAGAGAGAGGGAGACACAGAATCTAAAGCAGGGTCCAGGCTCTGAGCTGTCAGCAAGGAGCCTAACGCGGGGCTCGAACCCACAAACTGCAAGATCACAACCTGAGCCAAAGTCGGATGCTTAACCGACTGAGCTACCCAGGGGCCCCAATCATAGACCAACTTAAATAAATATATGCACATTGTATAAAACCATTAAAAGTGGGGACAAGTTGATTGACAAAAACAAAACTCAATGGCATTTAATTATTTCTTTGGTATCTTCACTAGCTTTCTTTATGAGTAAACAGAAAATAGAAGTTTTTCACCAAAACAAATGATAAAGTGGTTTGCCACATATTTCACCTTTAGAGTAGAGTCAAGAAAGGAATAAATGGGGTTAGAATCTCCCCGAACAAAGCTTTGTCTAGAAACAAAGATAAACAAGTTTCATAACAGCTATTAACTCTTTTTCGCCAAACAGGAAATAGAATAACATGATACTTCGGTAAATATTGACCCAAAGTTTTAATTTAAATCGTGATGCTTTTCACTGCTACCTCAATTCCAGTGACATTAAATTCCTTATGATGGGGAAAAAGCCAATAGGGAACAAATATGAGTCCTTCCTTGAACAAAGGTCAAAAAGGAGAAATAGAAATGTTAAGGATAAACCCATGAGCCCCACAAAGCATGCTAACTTTTCCTTTTCAGGCTAGCCACTGTTCCATCTGCCTAAGAGTTTCCTGGGGTGAGAGCAGGGGAAGTAACAGTCTTCAATTTGTGATACTCAGATGATTGGGTGGTGGTAAAATCAAAGAATCCACAACACTAGAAGATCAATAACTAATGAACGATATGAGCTGAAGTTAGTAACAAAGCAGGAAATCTTCGATTGTCAGAACTGTTAGAAAAAAAGAGGACTTAGTTGTTCCATGGGTTATATAATGTGTTACATGTCCCATATGTGTTGCTGCCTGGAAAACTGAAATCAGTTCTTTTCATTTCATGTTACAGAGACTACAGGATAGATGTGGAAAAGCTTAACATGAAAAGGAGCATCCTACTATTCTGGTTTAATGTAAGAATAATTCATGGGCACTAACACATTTTAGAACAATTACGAAGAGAAAGATATAAAGACCATTAACATGTATCATGCAGCAAATAAAAGCATGAGCTGCACAAAAGACAGATTCATAAGGAATACAGGATAAATTAAATAATTTATAGAAATTTATTTTTCTCTGTAGCGTCATTCCACATGTAGTGTCACCAAAAAAGATAATCAACCTAGATTACCAATCCACTACCGGAAAATAATGAACTGACCAAGGGATGATAGGTAAGTAATATACCCATTTATTAAAGTCACATTTTCAGGACACCTGGGTGGCTTAGTTGGTTAAGCATCCAACTCTTGACTTCAGCTCAGGTCATGATCTTACTATCTGTGCAGTCCACTTGGGACTCTCCCTCTGTCTCTGCCCCTCCCCCACTCATGTGCACTCTCTCTCTCAAAATAGACTTTAAAAAGTCACACTTTCCCTAAATAAGTAAATCCAGACATTCTTTCAATGACATGATATATGAAGCCTAAAGTCCTAATTATCAGTTTTATGACACCTAACTATATTTTTTCTCAATAAATACAAAAGAAAACCATAATTTATTGGAATAAGGAGAATATTAGAAAAATGGGAGGAAAAGAAAAAACTCTGCTGTGTTTAAGTATTTCTTACACAGGATACCTACAATAAAGGCAATCTGAAGAGGATTGAACTGGCTGGGATCTATGCACTCTCACAAATTAAAAAAAAAACGACTGAAATTGGTCTGCTTCTTTTAAAATATATATAGGAAAGAAGGATAATTCAAATGATTAAAAACAGAATTTTTAAGTTACCCTTCACAAGAGATTAGATAAATGTGATTTGAGCTGAAAGAATGACAAGCAACCAAAAGAATACTTATCTTGTTCCTAACACACATTTTCACTCTAAAAAACAAAACAACACAACAACAACAACACAGCCCCCTTTTAAGAGTTTAAACCAATGTCTGTGCTGATTGGCTTAGCTTGGTGATTTTAGAATGCCTGAGGACAGGGTTTCAATCTCAATCTTTTCAGTTGTCCTGCCAGAGATTGTTCTTCTAAGCCAAGCCAGTTGACAGATATAAGCCACTGGCTCCAAATGACACAAGCCAGACATGGGTGATCAGTGCAAATCCTGAAGGTTACTGGAAAAATTAAATGCGTGTCCTACTACGATTAACACACAGAGAACCATACAAATACATTCCATCTTTCTTAGGAGTCATTTTTCAATCACTAATACTTGTGAGGCTTAAAAAATATTTTCAAAGAAAAATAATTTAGTGATTACAATTTAAATGCTAACATTCACAATCATTATTTGTTCTTCATTCAAGTGTCACTTTATCAGAGAATTCTTTGCCATTCTCTGACTCCTTGCCTTGTTTATTTTTCTCCTTAGCATTTTCCACTAACTTGATGTTATATTAAATATTTACTTACTTATTGCCTACCTCTCCCAAGTGGAATGTGAGCTGCCTGAGAGAGCAAGGACTTAGTCTGCTGTGCATTCCTGGTGTATCTCCAGGGACTGGCAAACAACTAACTGCTAAATAAAGTGTTTTAATTTTGTCATATATTAATGGAGTTTAATCTGTATCTTTTTTTTTTTTTTTATATTTGTGGGGTTTTTTTGAGGTGGGGGGAAGGGCAGAGAGAGAAGGAGAGTGAAAATCTTAAGCAGGTTCCACACCCAGCTCAGCGTCTGAGGCATAAAGCCCAGTGTGGGGCTCAAAATCAAACTCAAAAGCACGAAATCATGACCTGAGCCAAAATCAAGAGTTGGATGGTTAACGGACTAAGCCACCTAGATGCCCCAATCCATGGTTACATTTAATAGAACATTAAAAAATAGGGGCACTGGGTGGCTCAGTTGGTTAAGCGTCCGACTCTTAATTTTGACTCAGGTCATTATTTCATGGTTATGAGATCAAGCTTTGCATTGGGCTCCACGCTGACAGTGCAGAACCTGCTTGGGATTCTCTCTCTCTCTCTCTCTCAAAAATAAACAAACTTAAAAAAAAAAAAAGAGGTCATTTGTAAGCCAAGAATATATGTTAATTAGTGAACCAGAATGTGTTCATTTTTTATAGGCAGAATCCTATATACCAAAAGAATTTCTAGACTTTTGACGTGGCTTTTCCAAGTTTGGAAGGTGTTCTGCATCTTTATTATTCATCTCCTATGGAATCCATTCAGTGTATGGACACTTAGAGAACACAGGGAAATGGAACAGGCTATTCAACTCAATCTCAGTAATAAAACTAAAATTAGCAAAACCAACAAGTCTTTCTCTTTTTTAAAATTTTTTAAAATGTTTATTCATATTTGAGAGACAGAGACAGAAGGCGAGTAGGGGAGGGACAGAGAGAGTGGGAGACACAGAATCTGAAGCAGGCTCCAGGCTCTGAGCTGTCAGCACAGAGCCTGACTCGGGGCTCAAACCCTTGAACTGTGAGATCATGACCTGAGCCAAAGCCAGATGCTCAACCGACTGAGCCACCCAGGTGCCCCCTAACAAGTCTTTCTTGATCAGACTACCAGATATGAATATCTTGGAAAGGAAATGGAATAACTATTCACTTAAAATTAAAGCTTTAAAGATGCTAGGTTATTTTTCAATACCAATTAATTCACAGAGAAATAAACTAGAATTTGATGGATAACGTATAAACTATATCCATAACCTCCCAGGTTTTCCCTTTGCTAAATTTAAAAATTACTGAATTAGACAATCTGGCAGGTAAAAGGTCAGACACAATAGGAAGACTGCATGTAAAGGAAAGTCATGAATAGCCAATGCAATCACCTGAAGAATTCCCAAACCTCAACTCTTTATCCCCATGGACCACAGTATTGTTACATCTTCCTTAGGTGTGTATGTTTTATTTGAGGTCAGGAACAACAGAAAACCTATCTATCTACAATCATATTGCAAATCTATGACAAGACCCAGATCTGCATCTAACTACATCTGAACTCATAGCTTTTCTACCATATTTTGACGTCATTGTTCTCAGAAATATGAAGAAGCAATTTTGATTTTTATACCCTGAATCAAACTTGGCCAACCCCAGTGTGAAATGACAAGAGTAGTGGACAGAAAAATCAGTAGTCCTGGTATTTGATCGTGATTCAATAATCATAATTTTAGCCAAATTCATGCTATTAATTTACTTGATATTATACTTCAAGTGAACTTACATTTTTTAAAAAATTAAATAACTTTATCTTTGCCCTAAATAATATCTGTGAAATTAGATGTTCAATACAATATTGGTTTTTCTAATTTGTATAAAAATCCATACACAATAATGTGTGCCCACTCATTTACCATCAAGTGATACAGAAACCACACGTTGCGAAGGATTAAAGTTGAATTTTTAGACCCTTCAGAGCTGTACAACTCTAATATGCTAATTCAATTTCACAGTTTTGATATCACAAGAGCTAAGGTTTAAAATTATCATCTCATCAATTTCATAAGCAAAGTAATTAGCACTCCCAACCATTCTCACAATATCTCTTCCTCTATCGTCACAAAGTTGGCTATTTCTCTAATAGCAGAAGTCTTACTTTTACTTCAGGGCTTTTCCTTTAGATACTAAAACCATTTGGATTACTGAATTACAAACTGGAGATAATCAAAACTATAACAGCGCAAATAACTCAACGAAAGGAATATATGTGTGTTTCTTACTTTAATGAAGATCCAACAACTAAAATGGATTTGTTTCTGCTGATTCTAAACAGTCAACCCTCTTTCTCCAACACTTCTCCTCCCCTACTCTTCAATTTTCATTTTCCATGATTTGTAGACCTCTTTAAGAGGACACTGAAGCCTCCCTATGAGAATTGAGTTATGCTGAAGAAACATGACACAAATACACATAAGTGTCACCAACTGGTGAACACTATTTTGATAAAAATAATTTCACTTGTATCACTGTTTTCTGATACCTGAACCAGCCAGATGCCATCTTTTGTGTCTTCTACAAGCTCATAGAAGTGCATTTCACCGCTGAAATTGGTACTAGAAACAGATTCAGATGCTTCTTCTTCCTTGAGTGCAGAATAGAGCTCACCTTCCATCAAGTCACCTGAAGAAAGAAAAAACACTAGTAAGATTTCAAAAATCCTACATTCCCAACTTCAATGATTAATTCCATTATACACTGTTAAAAATCATGTCATAGTACTTCCATTTCACTCTATAGAAGAGTAGAACCTGAATACACCCATTTAAGATTCAGTAAGTATGTCATAAGAACCTACTATGTGTCAGACAGATGTGAACAGACAAAAATCCATCTTCTCATGGAACTCACATGCTAGTGAGGTCATCACATAATTTATTAGGAAATTACTTAATTTCCTGGTAAGCCCAAAAAGCCATCACAGTATTATTTAGTTTTGTGTATGACATGTCCAGGCTTCACATAATTTTTAAACAGTATGATTTACATACTTCGGACTTACAAGATTTAGAAATAGGTTACAGAATTTGCCATCAACACCTGCTTAAAACAGTAAAAGGGCCTATAAGATTTGAAGGTTAGATATAAAAGATTACCTGTAAGAAAAAAAACCTCCATATTCATACTCAAATTTTCGATGTAAATTGAGAGCTTATATGGTCAAATAAAAAGGAAAGCACTAATGTCAAATTATTATAATTTTGTCTTAAATGTGAAAACAAGCATCGTATCATGTTAACAGCAAAATCATTTACAACAAATACTTAAATTATAAAGTTAAACTGCTATATGAAGACTTCTCTGCTATATAATGTGTGATCTGACTTGTATTTTTGTAGGCTGTGTGTATTCTTCAAATGATATGTGCATTCCTTGTACAAAGTGACAAGTATTTTTAGGCCCAAAGGAAGCAACACTAAATAAAAGTTAAAAGAAAAAAATATTAAATTTTTTTAGCATGAGAAATGATTTGGCTGTGGCAGTTAAGATACTTCTAATTTCTAAACCTGGAAAATTCATTTACTAGAGATCTACTTTACTCTATTTCCCATTTCCCGCCCCCATGGTACAAATAAGTTACCATGAACCAGTCAGTAAACAAGAGGTAAAAACCCAATTTTATGTTTTCCCTATAAGAAAGTACCATGTTTACATGTAAATATTACACTTATATCACTACCCTAGTAGTGAGATACAAATTTGGTAACCCTTAACCTGCAAATACCTGAGTGCTCAACTCCTCTGGAGTTAGTATTCTTGTCTATCACACTGCATATATAGGGTACTAAATAAGGGGGGGGGGGGAAATGCCTTGTTAAAGACACAGCAGACAGATATACTTGAAACAACAAAAAAGATAACCATCAGTTTCAACAGCTTCCTACAGCAACCCAGAATGCCTTTCTCTAGTTACAGTACATTCCCCTCCCAGGACATTTACCTAAACAAAGATATATTTTGTTCAGGGGTGAAAAAAATTAACTATATACCTTACTTAATCCTACCCCAAACCGACAGTTACGGACAATGCATTTTTCTTTAAAATGTTAAATAAATATTCACTTAGACTATTTCAATTCTATTTCTCAGTCCATTTAAGTTGATGCAGCAGTGTTTGTAACTTCTAAATGGAAGAAGTTTACATCCAAGACATAAGGATTTTTTAAAACCCTGATAGCAATATAAAAAAACAAAATAAGGTTGGCATTCACAAAAAATACTTTATTTTCACCAAACTTCCAAGTATGAAAAGCCAAAACCGTACAGTTCACTTTCTCGATATTTAAACTGATTTAAAAATTAAATCTTAGCCCTAAATGCCTCTTTGACATTAAGCATTCCAATGATATTGTTCCCTCCTGTTATTATGCTATTATTATTGTTTGTTATTATCGTGACAAATATTGCTATCTACAAAGTTTTTGGGTTTTCCTTCTCTTATATCCTTATGAATTTCGACTGACAAATAATGCTTTCCAGTTTGTAACCGGCTACTTTTAGGAAAATGGTCTTTTTAGGAAACAATACTAAGAAGCTGCACTTAAATCTGTTATTAAAACAAAAAAGACAGCAACACCTCTACAAATAATTTCAACCCCCTTCTCAAAACTGGGACTTTTTTTTTTTTTTTTGCCGAAAACCTGGACAGCTCTCGGAGTTGTCTGCTTAACCCTTCCAGGTAATGCCTCATTCCGAGGGAACCACCAGGCACGAGGAAGTACAAGTCGCCCCCTCCACCGGGTGGAGGGGGACCCCACGGGAGCCCGATACTCGCCTGACTTTTCCACCAGCTCCCGGACATCCTTCTTCTCGGGCAGCCCCGAGTACCCCAGCCCCCGGCACTCCAGAATGGTCTTCAGCTTCTTGAAGCTCAGCGCCACCGGATCCACCAGCTGGGTGGCAAAGATGCCAGTTTCATACCACACAATGGCCTCAAAAAACCTGGCCAGGACGAACAGGACCAGAAAATACAGGAGCAGGAAAAACAGCTTCAGCCACATCTTCCCCTGCGTCTTCTCTCTTCTCAGAGAGCTCAGAAGACGAAAAAGAGGGGCGCTGAGCGGAGGAGTGTGTGCTCACGCCCGCCGGGGCGCGGGCACTGTCCCAGCGTGTCCGGCCTCGCCGCCCTCACTACCGCGCCATCGCCGGCCGCGGGGCAGGGGGTTCGGCTATTTGTGCGAAGGAGGGGCGGTGAGGAAAAGACGGGGAGAGGCAGAGCGCAGAGCCTCGCAAGGGGCCTTCCCGTCGAGAGGCGAGAGAAATAAAGGGGAGGAAAAAAAACCACTAAAAAAAACCCATCAGTCAAACACCGAAAGGAGCGGGGCGCGGGTGGGCCCTCCGGGAACAAAACGAGGGACGTTTCCCCCCGCGGGGGGCTCTGACCGAGGTGGCGGGGTCGGCTTTCCAGCACCGTAATCTCAAGGGGAAGGGAGGAGGCCCCCCAAAATCATTCAGCTCCACAAAGGAAGGCGGACCAGAGAGGCGGTTGGGGCCGGCGGGCGGCGGCTGGTCAGGAGGGCGCGGCGCTCGGCTCCGCCAGGCCCCGGGCCCAGCTCGGGGAGGAGCGGCCGCCGCAGCGCCGCGCCCGGCGCCCAGGCCCCAGGCCCGGCCGGCCGCCCAGGCTCCGCGAGAGGCGCGGCGGGCAAGGCGGCGGCGGCTCCAGGTTCGCTCGGGCCGGCTGGCGGCGCCTTTCAGGCGGGCGGGCACCGCGGCCCGGCCCGGCCCGGGAGGGGGCGTCGCGGTCTCCGCAGAGATATATGGGGCGCGCGGGCCGACGCTCCTGGAGGAGAAAAGCAAAAACAGGCCCCAGTCGGTTCCCTGAGCAGCTCTGGGGCGGCTTCCTGGCCACGCAGCGCCCGCCCCGCTCAGATGGGCGGCGCGGGTCTCGGCCGCCGTCCCTGACGCCCCCGCCACCTCGCGAGGCCCCGGCACAAGCCACGGGAGCAGACGATCAGCTGGGGCCGCGACCGGAGCCGAGACATAACAACTGACGTCGACGGAGGGGCGGGGCCTCGGGCGGAGGGGTGGGGCTTCGGGCTGGGGCGGGGCTCGGCCCGGATGGAGCGCTAGCCAGGCAAGGCCGGCGGGCCAGGAGAGTGTTTGAGGGGAGAGGGGGGCACACCGGGGGGCCGGAAAGCAGTTCGGGGCCGCAGCTTTGGCCCCCAACAATTACCTCCCCGGTGTCTTCTCCGCTCTTTCCTTTTGCCCTGCAGATGTTCAGTAAATGATTTTGGCTAAGGATTGGACTTTGGACTGTCACTTTGTGTATTTTTCATACAAATCGGGCAGTTAATGATCCTCTTAAAATCAGTAAAACTAGATGAGTACGTTTATGCAAGGCCCTGGTGAATTGGTAAAATTTGGGCACTGTTGTTTGGAGTGGTAGAAGGTGAAACCCGGAAAAGGATGATTTTCCATCTCTCTGGAGAGAATGTACTTTGCGCACCCCATTTGTTGGAGGAGGTTTGGCAGAAACAGGCGTTAGAACTAGGCCCTCTTGTCCCTCCTGTTGCAGTTTTTCCTCCCCCCTCTTCAATGTTAGGGGTGTTAAAAGACGGGTATTGAGGTGGGTACTGAGTCCCCAGGACAAAGGATGCTGCTGAGTGTTGATATGTCCCTGTGCAAAGTTTACATGTCTTTTGTTACCCTCCCTGAGTGTGGCCACTACTAGCAAGAGGAATGTATATAAGTGAGTAATGTGGGTGACTATGCTCTATCAGATTCTATATTTAACCTCCATGGAGCATACTCTTTTTATCAAACTCTGTGCCAGTTTTGAGGGAGAAAGGGGTTGCACACTTAAACCAACATGGCTGGCTTCTACCAGCTCCCTTGATTAGGAAGGGCAAGACCCAGGAATTAAAAGAGAAATGTTAGCCATTGTGCAAAGCTGTCAAATGTCCTGAACTAGGGGGGAAATGTTTTAAGAAGAATAGAGGTGTGATCCTCAGTTATGAAGCAAAGGAAGAATGGAAAGCAAAGAGTGGACCCTGAGAAGGTAGCCTCAGAATGGTACCCCTTTAAAATAAAGCACACACACTAAATTCTATTCCTGAAACCATTATTACACTGTATGTTAACTAACTTGGATTTAAATTTTTTAAAAATACAAAAATTAAATTAAATTATATTAAATAAAGCACACAAAGGCGGTTCAGTGGCCAACTAGCAGAGGAGGACTTAGGAGGAAGTGGGCCCAGGGAGCAGGGAGAAAGAAGCAGAGGAGGAGGTGGAGGAATGTACAACCAGCTCTTGGCCTCTGCTTCTGTGTCTTAGTCAGCTTCAATTGTGGCTTTGTTTCCATGGCTGGCAGATCAATGTGGGAGACTGTATTAAACAGTTCATTCTAACAAGCTTGTTTTTGGAATTTGGGGATCCTTAGGCATGTCAAGGTGACCATTACTGGGTGATAATGCTGTCCAAACCTTGACATAAAGGTGAACCTTCATCTCAAAGGACTGTATTTGCTAGTAAAGAGAGACTGACCCCAAATCAAATAACATAAAAGAGGGACAAGTGGGGAAAGTTGGGCTGTTAGCTGAGGGTGAAACCAACCAGGCCAAAGTTTCAAACTGGAAAAATACTAGTATGTGGGAGAGACTCCAAAGAAGGAACTAAAGAACTCTTTTGGCATTTCTTGTTCGTTTCAACTTCTTCCCATCTCAACTCCCTTGCCTGTTTCCTCCTCGTTAAACTCTTAGAAAAGATAACAGCACTGATCAAAGAACACACAGAGTTCGGATACAGTGGTACAGGTATTTGCATCTGTTATTGATAAGAGGTACAACTTTTCAGGAGGGCATTTACAATGAGTTAGAAGGCTCCTTGAAATACATGCTCTTTGGCCTAGTAATCTCACTTCAGGGAAGTTATCTTGAGGAAATAATTGGACATGTGCAGAGATGTGTGTGCAGAGTTTTGCTGTTGCTGTAGAAAAATAATAATACAATAAAAAATAGTAAGAAATAATAGAACAATTATTATTGATCATTAACAATAGAAAAAAGGAGAAAGAATGAGCAACCCAAATATCTAGCCACAGAAGATTGGTCAAATACAATAATCTATATGGTGAACTCTGAGGCCACTACTAAAAAAAATCATATTAGACAACCGGTTATAGACATGAAACTATGTCCAAAAGAGAGTGTTTGGGGGAGAAAAGCAGATTACTGGGAAGTTTGCATCATATGATCCTATTTTTTGTATTAGTGTTAGAAAAAGGCAGAGATATATACACTACAATATAAACCGTGTTCATTTTTAGGGGATGGGATTTAGATAATTGAAATGTTTTTCTTTTGTGTTTTATCTCTATTTGATTATTTTTCTGAAATAATCATGCACTGTTTTTGTCATTTTAAGATATGTTTTAAAAACTCTAAACAACCACTAGGACTGCTTCCTTGGTCCGGAGGTTTGCAGCAGGGATTCATCCTCTGGGACTCTAAGGGAAGGGTGGACTGTCCTTCCCTGAGGGTGATTTCAGCTTCCAATAAGCCTAACTGGGCGAACTAATTACAATTTCTGTTCAAAGACCAGTCTGACAAAAGGATGTTTGAATTATTCACTGGTTTTCATCATCTGTTTCTCTAACAGCCAGGCTATTAACCTGAGTCCTTGATTTTACATCTCAGATTCTGTTTATTGGTGGGATGACTTAAATCCTTATCACCTGATATTGTGGCAAGAGCATAGGAACCATCATTCATGGGCCTGGTCCAGTGTGGCCTCGTATTCTCTAGCTGTATCACCTTGTTAGAAAGTCACAAGATCTGTCTAAACCTCATTTTTATCATCTATAAAATGGGATAGTATGTTTACCCCATGAAGCAGTTGTAAGGACTGAATGTAAAAAGTGCTTTGAAACAGACATATTGCTTGTATGAATGTATGCATGTATGTATTTTGTATGCATTTATTTTGTATTCATTCCTTTATTTAAGCAGTATTCATGAGCAAGTCACTGAGTTTATTACTGAGAAATGTACATGGATGAAGTCAAACAAGACCTTGCTGCCAGGTTATTTGAAATCTAGTAGGGAAACTTCCCAAAATTGAATATTTTTGAAAAGTTAAGAAAAATGTAGGCCTCTTGTAGACTTAATAGCACAAATACAAGAAAAATACAGATATGAGTTCTCTAAGGCAACATAAGGTACAGACTCTATTCAGAAATACAAACGAAAAGAAATAGAAGCTAGTTCCTGCCTTTAAGGGTTTCAATTTGTTATATTTCATCAATTTTTCTTTTATTACTTTCATTTATTTTTTAAAAATTTTATTTGAGTATAGTTGACACACAATGTTACATTAGTTTGAGGTATTCAACCTAGTAATTCAACTTCTCTATATGTTATGCTATGCTCACCACAAGTGTAGCTACCATCGGTCACCATACAACACTATTATAATATCACTGACTATATTTCCCATACTGTGCCTTTTATTCTTGTGACTTCATTTGATAACTGAAAACCTGCTTGTATTTAATTTAAAATAAAGAATTAATTTTAGAGAAAAGAAAATGAAAGTCTTTGGCTCAGCTGGATGAACTATGGTTATTTTATTTAGGATCCAAAGAGTTCTCTCTTCTTATTTTATTTTTATCAAAGTATTACCTATATATAGTTTAAAAATTCAAGTAGCAACAACAAAAGTCAAATAACACTTTACGGTTTCATCCAAATTGGGACACTTTTGAGAGTGAAAGGGGCAAAGGTAATAAAATTATACCTGACTAACATGGATAAACTGGGACTCTCCCAGACAAACTGAAAAACAGATCCTCTGCCCATCCCTACCCACACCAAGAAAACCACCATTTCTCAGAGAAAAACTATCTTCAATTCTTTGAACCATTTTTCTCATGTTTGTCTTTGTGTTTCCAAATTAGAGGTTTCTACTGCTTTTCTTGATCTTTTCATTTTATACATTATCTATTGATTTCTTGCTACAGAAAGTGAATGATCTCTTTTATACCCTCCACTCATACATCATTTCCCTCCCTCATTTTCAAAGTGATTATATTATATATTCATTTCTATATTAATGTGACCATATAAATCTTGTTGATGGTTGAACTACATCATTTATATTTCCTTTCTTGTGCAGTTGTTCATTTCCCTGGAGTTAATAATTAACTCAGATTTTGGGTTGTTCTATCTTGTACGGCCCTGTCCACTTATTCATCCTCAAATTCTCTGTCTGAACTATAAAACTACTCAGATGGTTAATATATCAATTCCATATTTTATTGGAAATACATCTTCTATCCTGGCCTTCCTGCTCTAGGCTAGACTGGCTCTTCTCCAGACCACTACTCAGCTGTCGTCCCAGGACTTCCCTTCACTCCTATGTTGGATTCTGTTTTCTGGTTCTCATGGTTGCATGTTTGTTCTCTTTTATTTCCTTGTTTGCATGGAACACATCTCATCCTGCAGTGACATTAAAAAAGTGGACACTGAGGTAAACTTTGGAGACCTTACACATCTAAAATTCCTTTACTCTCTCCTCATTCTTTTCTTTTTTTCAAACTTAAAGAAGACTTGCAAGAACATTACTCAAACCCCCTTTGTACCCTTCACCAATTCACTGATTCATGTTTTTGCCATATTTGCTTTACATGTCTTTTCTCTATACTGTGTATGCATTTTTTTTCTTGAACCATTTAAGAATTAATTGCAGTTACCCTTCATGTTTAAATGATAGTTTGGTCAAATATAGAATTCTAAATTGGAAATACTTTCCCCTCAGAATTTTGAAGGCATCGATCCATTACCTTCTGGCTTCTGTTGTGACTTATTTGTTCTCTCTGTAGGTTCTCAATTCTTCTTTTCCTCCTTGGTATTCTGAACTTTTATGATGATGTGCCTGAGTGCAAAGTTTCCTATCCTTCATTGTGTTGAGTGCCCAGTGGGTCTTTTTAATATGGCAGCTCATGGCTTTCAGTTCTGGAAGATTCTTTGATAATTTCCCTGTCCATTTCTCACTTTGCTGGAATTCCTGTTAATGAGATGTTGAAACTCCTAAATTGATCCTATAATTTTATTCTCTTCTTTCTCCAGTTTTTGTCTTTTTGCCTTTTGTTCTATTTTTTTTAATTTCATCTTTCATCCCTTCTACTGAATTCTTAATCTTGTCTACCTTATTTTTAATTTTCAAAAGCTCTTTCTTGTTACAGGGATATACTTTTTCTGTAACACTCTTTTTTTTTTTTTGTTTTATGCATGCAATACATTCTCATATCTCGCTAAAGATATTATTTAATAGTAGTTTCCCCCCTAAATTTTCTTTTGCTCTTTGTATTGCCTCTTAGATCTGGGTTCATTTTCAATTTGTTTATTTTGGACTTGGTCTTTCATGTTAGAGGCTGTCTTTAGTTTACTTGGTGAGTCCTAGCTCTCTCCTTGTTCATAGTTTCATAAATGTTCTCTGAGGTACGGAAAAGTTCTCTGAGAGTTAGTGGGGCTCACTGCAGGATAAATGGATCAGGACCCAGGCATTTTACTAGGAGGATCTAGAAGTTTTTCTCCTCAACTGTTTGCTTTCTTCAGAAAGGAATCCTTCCTGAAAGGTTCAAGTATGGTTATCAGCATCCTGGGACTGAGTGGGAGAAAGAGACTGGGAATATCAAGTCTCAACTATTAGGGTTCCTAATCTGCCTTACACAGTCATGCCAGGAATTTCTAAGTCCAGAACCAATCGGTTCATTTCAGAGGACAACCCCCCACCCCCAATCTTCCTCTGGGGCCAGGGAGGGGCAAGTGCCTGGCCACACAGGGTCAAACTGTACCTCATGAAACTTTTAGCAAATTCTCCAGTTTTCAGCCCCACCCACCACCTTGGACTTCCAAAGTGTCAGGCTTCCAATTTCTGAACCTTTCCTGGATTCTGTGGCACCAACTGTTTCATGTAGTAGAAATAGTGCCACAGGTCCCTACTCTGACCGGCAGTCTAGACAGAGCACAGCTTTTAGCCTTTCTTGCAGTTAGGTTGGTAAATGACGGAATTTTGACCAGTGGGAGGCAAGTAGTGATGTACACCTCTTTCAAGCCTGGCCCTTGAAACATAAACAGCTTCCTGCCCTCTCCAGATTAGGTAGTTAGAGAGAGAGGTGGACCCAGAGAACAGCCCAGACACCTTTGCACCGTAGCAGGCCCTGGGGCCCCTCAGATTTTTTCTTGTCTGTATTTTTTTCCTCTTTTTTTTTTTTCTATGCATCTCTAAATGCAAGACACATCAGTTCCACTGAGCCAGAGGAGCAAGAGTGGGGCTTGCAGGAACCTCAGAATGGTAGACAGGGAGCATAGGAAAAGGGATGTCAATATTTACTGCCTTGCCTTTCTGGTGAGGACAGGAAGAGCGGCTGATGAAAAGGAAACCCTATTTTTCTTCACTTTGATCTCTAACCCCATTATGAAGAACACATTTTGGTTAAAAAGGAGGGGGGGGGGTAAAAATGGCTAGCAATGGTTTAAAAAAAAAGGCTAGAAATCTAAGTCCTATGTAGGTAGGTTAGGTGTTTATCATTATGTCTAACCGATATACCCCGCTAAGCACAGATTTGAGGCAGGTAAGGGAACTATGTTAAGTCTATCTCCAGCATATAAACATATTTGATATTTCCCATTTCAGCACATAAATGTTGATTTCATTCATAACTAATAATAAACTGATGATATGGGTAGCCCTTGACTTAGGTCAACTCACCCTTTAGCTATGTCTTCCGGGAGCTCTTTTTTTTTTTTTTAATTTAGTTTTATTTATTTTTGAGAGAGAGACAGAGAGAGTGAGAGGGAGAGAGGCAGAGAGAGAGGAAGACAGAGAATCCTAAGCAGGCTCTGCACTGTCAGTATTGAGCCCAATGTGGGGTTCGAACCCATGAACCTTGAGATCATGACCTGAGCCGAAACCAAGCATTCGAAATGAATGCTTAACCGACTGAGCCACCCACGGACCCCAAAGGGAGCTCTTTGCTAGATATACACTGTTATGAGATGATGTCAGGCAGTGCATACATACCACCCCCTGAAGCTACCATCCCCTGGCTTTCCCCCCTCCCTGACCATAGCAAACAATTGTTAAACAACAAAGATAACTGAAATGATCAATTTCTTTATTATCAGACTAATTGATTCACATTCTGAAAGCTTACTAACGGACAGTGTACATTTACATACTTTATAGTTGACTTGAATATGGCATTTATGTTCATTAAAAGAAAAAAGAGTTAGAAGGCCTTAGGCATGTAGCTAGTACAGTGTTTCCATGGGAAAAGCAGAGTGCCCAAGCGCCTTCTCCAGGAACATCCCCTGCTGTGATCGTGAGAACTTTACAGCCTACCCTTTCTGTGTGGAGATGACCCTATTGACTATCACCACAGCATTGGTACCAAGTTGCTTTTTCCAGTGCATTAAGGCCATTATTTGCTGGCATAAAAGATGTCCCAAAGCAATATCAGAGACCTATTTGGCATTCAAGCTGGAATCTTCAAAGAGAAACCTCTTTTCACCAGAGGGATACCTGCAGAAAGTGGTTTCCAATGAAGGTGAAATGAATGCACTCTGGACGAGCTCTGCTCTGTACACTGCCATCCATTTGATAAACAGCCCTTCTCCCATGGCTGGCCAGCCAGCCAGCCAGTTTCACCAGTGCTCTCATGCTCTCATCTTCCAGCCCAGGAAGAGCAAGCCTAGGGACTCTGTGTATAAACACTCCAAAGACCAAGTTAAACAAGGGTGGAGTAAGCAAATAAAAAGTCACCTTTCCTCATTTTTCCCTCCTCTGATCACCTGAAGCTACATGACACATGGTCTGACCCTAGGACAGCAGGGCTGTCTACATAATTTTCTGTGCCCCAAACAAAATGAAAACACACGCCCCTTATTCAAAACGCAGGAAAAGGTGCTGTTAAAAGGTACTCTATAAAGTTTTTCCTTTCTTTTCCGGTGGCTTTCTTGACCAGTCGTGGTGTTTTTAATTTGCCATTCAATGTAACTCTACCTTGGTCAGGAGATACTCCCAGGGTAAGTGCAGGTCCTCACACACACCCCAAGACTCTTTCCCTCCAGTCACAGATCCCTCACCTCACTCCACCCTACTCTACTCAGGCAGCTGGTGGGCCCAGAAAGGATTGCAACATCTGTGCCAAGACATGCTCAGTACCTGGGCTGGAGGTAGGCAAGGGGCCTGTCCCCGGAGAGTCACTCTCCAAACATTTGTGGTGCTACCAGCTCTGGGTGAGGACTGCTGCTGCCCAGCCTTGCCGAGAATGGTCAGTGTGGGGAGGAGATGGGTGGGCAGGGTCCCAGGTACCAGGTGATAGAAAGCAGACTGCCAAGGAGATGGGGAGCTAGCTGCCAGGAGGTGGGGAGCTGACAGCAGGCAGACGGAATGTGAGCTGAAGACTCTAAGGCTGTGGCACATGCTCCAATCGTCATCAGATTTCATTTACAAAACACAAATTCAAAGAAAAAATTACTTAGAATTTTAAGACAGCAACTGCAGAGCATTGAACTCCAAGTGTTCAGGGTTGTTCTGAACTTGGGGTCCCATGCAACTGCTCTACTCAGACACCCATGAAGCCAATTGTGTGGGAAAGACTTATTGAACTCAATGAAGGTCCAGAAACTTTAACATTTTTTTAAAATCACATTTGTGGCATTTCTCATAGGCTGCTTATACATAGTTTTATTTCTGTACATAAACTGCTTCCCTTCCTGGATGTCGTCTTGAAGGCTTAGCTTACCAACTATTCTCTGATATATTATATCCCCTCTCTAAGCCTTATCTGTTAAATAGAAATAACAGTAATCTCATAAGATTATTATGAGTACTTAGTGAAGCAAAGCTTATAAGGCACTAAGCCCAGTGACTGGCACATGTTTTATACAAATGGACATACACATGTATATGTATTTACCCACATACAATGATACTCATATATCTCTGCTATAACAGTAACAAAGTACCTAAAAGGTACATAGTAAGTCTATTTTTTGGATAAAAGAACACAGTATAACTCATTTTCAAATGTCAATCTGGCTAATGGATTCTTTACGTGAAGTGCAATGCAAATATAACGTTATTATTTAAAAGAGAAGCCAGGGTGCCTGGGTGACTCAGTCTCTTAAGCATCCAACTTTTTATTTCAGCTCAGATCATGATTTCAAAGTTCCTGAGATCCAGCCCTACACTTGGTTCTGCACTGACAGCATGGATTCTCACTGCTTGGGATTCTCTCTCTCTCTCTCTCTCTCTCTCTCTCTCTCTCTCTCTGCCCCTCCCTCCCTTTTCAAAATGAATAAACAAACATTAAGTGAATAAATAAATGAGAAACCAGAAAGCATTTTTCAAAAATTCAAACCAGTTATAGTAGAATAATTTAGAGAGTAAGCTCAACTGAATTAAGGACACAGAGAAAATGAAGAAAGTTCTGAAAATCTTGAGAAATATAATTTCAGAATGAAAATAGGGCTTGTACAAAAAGATGAAAGAAATAGAATGGGTTAGCATGGAGAAAAATAAGAGAGAACTTTGAAATTGCAACTTGCTTTCAATTAAGTGTTTATTTTGTTACTAAAGTGGCATGTGATTTTATAGAAAACCTAGAAGATGCTTATTAGCAAAAAGGAGAAGGTTGAAAAGATGCCCAATCCCAGCACTCTCACACAATCAACAAATTTGTGCTGATTGATTTTCCTACTGTGAAAGTAGGCTGGATACCCTCCATAAAACTGGATGTTCATTTTAAAAAACATTTTGCCAATTTTATACCTGAAGCGGCATCTAATTCCAAGTTTGACTTAATTATTTCTTTTGAATAATAAATTACTTCTTTTCTTACCTCTTATGTTTATTGTCCATATACATATTTTTATTTTGTGAATTGGCTTGTATCCTTAGGCCATTTTTAACTAGGATGTTTGCTTTTAATTAGGATGTTTGTTTTCATTTAAAAATTAGAAATATTTAAAAGTACATATAAAAAGTACAGAAGATATTATAGCAGACACAGCATTTCTATGTGTTTTTCAGAAAGAAGGCCTGGTGGGATAAGGTAGGGGCAGTGTTAACACAATCTGCCATGTTGCTAGAAAAATAAGAAAAATGTTTATCTTTTTTGCATGCTGATATACAAGAGTTTTTAGTACATTAAGGATGTTAACCTTTTTCTATGCCATAGAGCTTTAACTTTAATATGTCTGACACATCAAAGTGACTGATAAGAACAAAAGGAAATTAGTTTAAATAAAAAAACTTTTTAGTTGGACATGAGAAACAGTTTCTTAACTATGAAGAGAATAAATACAAGAAAAGGAATTTGTCATTATGGGTTCTCTGACCCTTCATCTCTCTTCTAGGATTTATATTACACTTAATTGGCTAGGCAACAGAAGCTAGACTAAATGGGTTTTCATGTTTTCTCCTAGTTCTATTTATTTTCTTAGATCCTAAGAACTAATTTCAGAATTAGTAGTGAAAGGTCTGGGTTACTTGGACAATTTGATTCAAGTTGTGTTCCTCACCATTATAAACAAACCAGCTGAATCTTTGCAGCACTTTTGAGTAAGGGCTACTAAGTCTACTATTGTTTGGTGGTTCTGCAAATGAATGTGAATTTGATTATGTAACAACTGGGACAAGTGTTCTATTTATAAAAAAAAACTGCTTGCTTAGGCAGCACATATACTATTTATAAAAAACAGCATGCTTACTGCTGAGTATGGTAGTCATTAAGACTATACACAAATAGTCAACTCTCTCTTTCCAGGCACATGGTAAGAATGCACTTTCCTGGCCCCTTGGAGTTAGGAGTGTACCTATGACTTTCACTGGCCAGTGAAACACTTCATGCCAGTGACATTTTCACTTCTGGGCCTAAGTCTAAAAAAAAGTTTGATATATAGATTATGTCAGGTATACTTAATAAAGAGGTATAATGTTATGCACAAAGTTTAGACATATATATATATTTTTTTTTACTAAAGTTTACATATAAAGTTTCTAATAAAAAACATGTTTAAAGTATATAATTTTTACATGTGTATACACCTGTAAAATCATTACTACAATCAAGATAGTGAAGATATCAGTTCAGTTGAGCATCAAACTCTTGATTTCAGCTCAGGTCATGATCTCAGGGTCATGGGATCGAGTCCCAGGTGGGGCTCCATGCTCAGCGAGGATCCTGCTTAGGATTAGGATTCTCTCTCTCTCTCTCTCTCCCTTTCTCTCTCTCTCCCCTCTACCCCCCCCCACACACACTGTCTCAAAAAACAAAAAGATAGTGAAGATATCTATCACCTCCAAAAGTTTTTGCTTGTAGTTTTGTAATTCCTCCCTCCCATACTGCCTTGTCCCCTATCTCTAAGCATCCATCAATCTCTTTTCTGATTAGTTTTAAATTTTCTATAGTTTAATCCATATAACAAGTACATTTTTGGGGGGTTGGCTTCTTTCAGTCTGCATGATAATTTTAAGATTCATCCATGGTGTAACATGTAGCAGTAGTTCATTCCTTTCATTGATGAGTAGTAGTCCATTTCATGGCTATGTCACAGTTGGATTACCTGGTCGCCTACTGATAAGCAGTTGAGCTGTATCATCTATATCTATGTCTTTATATCTAAATTTAAATGGTGGATTGCTTTGCTTTCTCACCAGCTGATTATGCAAGTAGTCTGTTTCTTCATGCTCTTTTAAAATTTTATTTAAATCCAAGTT
This sequence comes from Cryptoprocta ferox, assembly GCA_028646485.1. Taxonomy (NCBI): domain Eukaryota; kingdom Metazoa; phylum Chordata; class Mammalia; order Carnivora; family Eupleridae; genus Cryptoprocta; species Cryptoprocta ferox. Next base: position 95,274,339 of record CM053576.1, read on the forward strand.
AGTTAATATATAGTGTAATAATGATTTCAGAAGTAGAATTTAGTGTTTCATCACTTACCTACAACACTCAGTGCTCATCCCAACAAGTGCCCTCTTAATGCCCATCACCCATTTAGCCCATCCCCCCACCCAACACCCCTCTAGCAACCCTCAGTTTGTTCTCTGTATTTAAGTCTTTTATGGTTTGTCTCCCCCTTTGTTTTTATCTTATTTTTCCTTCCCTTACCTTATGTTCATCTTTTTTTCTTTCTTAAATTCCACATGTGAGTGAGATCATATATTTATCTTTCTCTGGCTGATTTATTTCGCTTAGCATAATATACTCTAGTTCCATCCACGTTGTTGCAAATGGCAAATTTCATTCTTTTTGATCGCTAATATTCCATTGTGTATATATACCACATCTTCTTTATCCATTCATCATTCAGTGGACATTTGGGCTCTTTCCATAATTTGGCTATTGTTGATATCATAGCTATAAACATTGGGGTGATGTGCCCCTTCGAATCAGCATTTTTGTATCCTTTGGCTAAATACCTAGTAGTGCAATTGCTGGGTCATAGAGTAGTTCTATTTTTAATTTTTTGAGGAACTTCATACTGTTTTCCAGAGTGGCTACTCCAGTTTGCATTCCCACCAGCAGTGCAAAAGTGTTTCCCTTTCTTTGCATCCTCAACAACATCTGTTGTTTCCTGAGTTGTTAATTTTGGCCATTCTGACAGGTGTGATGTGGGATATCTCATTGTGGTTTTGATTTGTATTTCCCTGATGTTGAACATCTTTTCATGTGCCTGTTGGCCATCTGAATGTTTTCTTTGGAAAAGTATTTTTTTCATGTCTTTTGCCCATTTCTTCACTGGATTATTTGTTTTTTGGGTGTTGAGTTTGGTAAGTTCTTTAGACTTTGGATCCTAACCCTTTATCTGATATGTCATTTGCAAAATTTTCTCCCATTCTGGAGGTGGCCTTTTAGTTTTGTTGATTGTTTCCTTCTCTGTGCAGCAGCTTTTTATCTTGATGAAGTCCCTGGTAGCAGTGGTCACGTGGTTGTATGCATTTGGCAAAATTCATAGAACTGTACACCTAAAAAGAGAACTTTTATTGAAGTAAATTTTACCTCAGTAAACCTAACCCCCCCCCAAAAAAAACTCTTAGAACTTACCAGTAAAATAATAAAAAATCCAATTGGAAAACAGGCAAAAGATATGAAGAGACGTTTCACCAAAAAAGACATACAGAGCCACCAAGCACATGAAACAATGTTCAACATAAGCCATCAGGAAAATACAAATTAAACCCACAACGATGTATCACTAGACACCTATCAGAAGGGCTAACAGAAAAATGGGGGCAGTGCCAAATGCAAATGAGGATGCAAAGCAAACTGGATCACTCATTCACTGCTGGTGGAAACATAAGATGGCTCAGCCACTCTGGAGACAGTTTGGCAATTTCTTTTAATAAACTAAATGTACAACTACCATATGATTCAGCTATCTTGATGAAGTACCAATAGTTCATGTTTGCTTTTACCTTGCCTTCAGAGACATGTCTGGTAAGAAGTTGCTGCAGCTGAGGTCAGAGAGGTTGTTGCCAGTTTTCTCCTCTAGGGTTTTGATGGTTTCCTGTCTTACATTTAGGTTTTTCATTCATTTTGAGTTTATTTTTGTGTATGATGTAAGAAAGTGGTCCAAGTTCTTTCTTCTGCATGTTGCTGTCCAGTTTTCCCAACACCATTTGCTGAAGACACTGTCTTTTTTCCATTGGATATTCTTTCCTGCCTTGCCATACATGTGTGGGTCCATTTCTGGGTTCTCTATTCTGTTCCATTGATCTATGTGTATGTTTTTGTTCCAGTACCACACTGTCTTGATGATTACAGCTTTGTAATACAGCTTGAAGTCTGGAATTGTGATGCCTCTAGCTTTGTTTTTTTTTGTTTTTTGTTTTTTGTTTTTTGTTTTTTGTTTTTTGTTTTTCTTTAACATTACTTTGGCTATTCAGGATCTTTTGTGGTTCCATACAAATTTTAGAATTGTTTGTTCTAGCTCCGTGAAGAATGCTGGTATTATTTTGATAGGGATTGCAGTGGGTATGTAGATTGTTTTGGGTAGTATCAACATTTTAACAATATGTCTTCTTCCCATTCATAAGCATGGTAGTTTTTCCATTTCTTTGTGTCTTCTTCAATTTCTTTCATAAGCTTTCTATCGTTTTCAGCATACAGATCTTTTACCTCTTTAAGTTTATTCCTAGATATTTTATGGTTTACAGTGCAGTTGTAAATGGGATCAATTCCCTGATTTCTCTTTCTGCTTCTTCATTATTGGTGTATAGAAATGCCACAGATTTCTGAATGTTGATTGTGTATCCTTCAAATTTCCTGAATTCATGTATCAGCTCTAGAAGTTTTTTGGTGAAGTCTTTGGGTTTTCTACATAGAGTATCATGTCATCTGTGAAGAGTGAAAGTTTGGTTTCTACCTTGCTGATTTGAATGCCTTTTATTTCTTTTTGTGTTCTGATTGCTGAGGTTAGGACTTCCAACACTGTGTTAAACAACAGTGGTGACAGTGGACATCCTTGTTGTGTTTCTGACCTTAGTGGGAAAGCTCTCAGTTTTTCTCCATTAAGGATGATATTAGCTGTGGGCTTTTCATATATGGCTTTTATGACATTAAGGTATATTCCTTCTATCCCGACTTTCTTGAGGGTTTTTTTTTTTTTATCAAGAAAGGATGCTGTATGTTGTCAAATACTTTTTCTGCATCTATTGAGAGGATCATGTGATTCTTATCCTTTCTTTTATTAATGTGATGCATCATGTTGATTGATTTGTGGATATTGAACTGGGCTTTTTGGATATGGAACCAGCCCTGCAGCCCAGGAATAAATCCCACTTGATTGTGGTGAATAATTATTTTAATGTATTATTGGATTTGGTTGGCTAGTATCTTGTTGAGGATTTTTGCATCCATGTTCATCAGGGAAATTGGTCTGTAGTTCACTTTTTACTAGGGTCTTTGTCTGGTTTTGGAATTAAGGTAATGCTGGCCTTGTAGATGAGTTTGGAAGTTTTCCTTCCATTTCTATTTTTTGGAACAGCTTCAAAAGAATAGGTGTTAAATCTTCTTTAAATGTTTGGTAGAATTCCCCTGGAAAGCCATCCAGCCCTGGACTCTTATTTGTTGGGAGATTTTTGATTAGTGATTCAATTTCTTTAATGGTTATGGGCCTGTTCAAATTTTCTATTTCTTCCTGTTTCAGTTTTGGTAGTTTATATATTTCTAGGAATTTGTCCATTTCTTCCAGATTGCCCGGTTTGTTGGTGTATAATTGCTCATAATATTCTCTTATTATTTTTTCTATTTCTGTGGTGTTGGTTGTGTTCTCTCCTCTCTCATTTGTTCTTTTATTTATTTGGGTCCTTTCCTTTTCTTTTTTGATAAATCTTGCTAGGGGTTTATCAATTTTGTTAATTCATTCAAAGAACCAGGTCCTGGTTTTGTTGATCTGTTGTACTGTTTTGCTGATTTCAATATCATTGATTCTATTCTAATCGTTATTATTTCCTTTCTGCTGGTATTTCCTTTCTGCTAGTTTTCCTTTCTGCTTTATTTGCTTTTCTTTTTTTGGCTCCTTTAGGTGTAAGGTTAGGTAGCATATTTGAGACATTTCTTCCTTTGTTAGGAATGCCTGGATTGTTACATACTTCCCTCTTATGACTGCCTTTGCTGCATCCCGTAGGTTTTGGACTGTTGTTTTTCATTTTCATTGGCTTCCATGTACTTTTTAATTTCCTCTTTAACTTCTTGGTTAACTCATTCGTTCTTTAGTAGGATGTTCTTTTTTTCCCCAGTATTCATAGTGTTCCCCAAATTTTTCTTGTGGTTGATTTCAAGTTTCACAGTGTTGTGCTCTGGAAATAAGCATGGTGTGATCAGTCTTTTTCTACTTGTTGAGGGCTGATTTATGACCCAGTATGTGATCTATTCTGGAGAATGTTCCATGTGCACTCGAGAAGAATGTGTATTCTGCTGCTTTAGGATGAAATGTTCTGAATATATCTGTTAAGTTCATCTGGTCCAGTGTGTCATTCAAAGCCATTGTTTCCTTGTTGATTTTCTGCTTAGATGATCTGCCCATTACTGTAAGTGGGCTGTTGAAGTCCCCTACTATTATGGCATTATTATCAATGAGTTTCTTTATGTTTGTGATTAATTGATTTATATATTTGTAGACATAAATATTTACAACTGTTAGATCTTGTTGGATAGACCCCTTAATTATGATATAATGCCCTTCTTCATCTCTTGTTAGAGTCTTTTGGTGTAAAATCTAGTTTATCTGGTATAATGGTCACTCTGTCTTTCTTTTGATGTCTGTTAGCATGATAGATGGTTCTCCATCCCCTTACTTTCAATCTGTAGGTGTCTTTAGGTCTAAAATGAGTCTGTTGTAGGCAGCATATAGATGGGTATTGCTTTTTATCCATTCTGATATCCTATGTCTTTTGTTTGGAGCATTTAGTCCATTTACATTTAGAGCGATTATTAAAAGATATGGATTTAGTGCTTTTGTGCCACCTGTAGAATTGGTATTTCTGGTGATGTTCTCTGGTCCTTTCTAGTCTTTGTTACTTTTGTTTTGGTTTTTCTCCATTCAAAGAATTCCCCTTAAAATTTCTTGCAGGGCTAGTTTAGTGGTCATGAACTCCTTTAGTTTTTGTTTGTCTGGAAAACTTTATCTTTCCTTCTATTTTGAATGACAGACAGTGTTGCTAGATAAAGAATTCATGGCAGTGGGACACATGGGTGGCTTAGTTAGTTAAGCATCCGAATTTGGCTCAGGTCATGATCTCACAGTTTGTGCGTTTGAGCCCTGCTTTGGAGTCTCTTTTGTCAGCAGTGCAGAGCCTGCTTCAGATCCTCTGTCCCCTCACTCCCTGCCCCTCCACCTCTCTCTCTTCCTCTCTCTCTCTCTCTCTCTCTGTGTCTCTCTCTCAAAAATACATAATATTTAAAAAATATTCTTGGCTGCATACTTTATAATTCAGCACATTGAATACATTCTGCCACTCTTTTCTGGGCTGCCATGTTTCTGTGGGCATATCTGCTGTGAACCTGATTTGTCTTCCCTTGTAGGTTAAGGACTTTTTTCCTTCCTGCTTTCAGGATTCTTTCCTTGTCTGTGTGTTTGTGAATTTGACTATGATATGCCATGGTGATGGTCAGTTTTCATTGAATCTAATGGGAGTTCTTGTGCTTCTTGGATTTTGATGTCTGTGTCCTTCCCCAGATTAGGAAAGTTTTGAGCTATAATTTGCTCACATAAACCTTCTGCCCCCTTTTCTCTCTCTTCATCTTCTGAGACTCCTATGATTGAATGTTATTCCTTTTTCATAAGTCACTGAGTTCTCTAAGTCTTGTATCATGATTATTGCCTTTGTTTCCCTCTTTTTTCTGCTTCATTGTTTTCCATAATTTTATCTTTATCTCATTGATTCGCTGCTCTGCTTCATCCATCCTTGCCATCATGGCATCCCTTTGTTATAGCATTTTTAATTTTGGCCTGACTAGATTTTAGTTCTTTTATCTCCACATAAAAGGATTCTCTGGTGTTTTCTATGCTTCTTTCAACTCTAGCTAGTATTATTTTAATCGTGATTTTAAATTCCAGTTCAGACATCTTACTAATATCTGTGTTGATTGAGTCCCTGGACGTCATTTCTTCTTGTTCTTTCTCTTGGGTGAATTCTTCTGTCTTGTCATTTTGGAGGAAGAAAAAAAAATTGAAAGTAAAAATTAAAAACAAAACAAAAAAATCAAATAAAGGAAGCTGTATTTTAGATGTGTTTTAGTCTACTTGTTGACAAAAGCTTTATAAAATAGAGAAAATAGAGAAAGGAAAGAAAAAAAGTTTTTAAAATTTTAAAAATTAGGGGCGCCTAGGTGGCCCAGTCGGTTGGGTGTCCGACTTCAGCTCAGGTCATGATCTCATGGTTCGTGAGTTCGGGCCTCACATCGGGCTCTGTGCTGACAGCTAGCTCAGAGCCTGGAGCTTGTCTTCGGATTCTGTGTCTCCTTCTCTCTCTAACCCTCCTCTGCTCACACCGTCTCTCTGTTTCTCTCAAAATTAAATAAAAAACATTGAAAATTTTTTTTAAAAATTTAAAAATTAAAAACATTAAATAGTAAAATATAATTAAAATAAAGAAAATAAAATGGAATAAAAATTTTAAATAAGAAAGTAAAGGAAAATTTGCTCTTTCTGTATTCAAGGAAGAGAAAAAAGAGAAAAAATAAGGAAAACAATTTAAGTGAAACAGAAGCCAAGGAAACCAACAAATAAACAAACCAGCAAACACAATGAAACCCAAATGAAGTTACAGCCAGTTTTCCCTAGAACTGAAACTGTGAAGCACACAATAGTCTGTAGACTAAACAGGTGGAGGGATTTGTGCTCATCTTCTGGGGGATGTGCCTGGATGGTGCAGTTGAGTGAGGCTTGGTGTAATGGCTCCGTTCTCCACTTGGTGGTGCTGCTTAGCTTACTGGGGTGGATCCGTGTGCGCATGCATATGCATGCATGTGCCTGTGCACAGTATGTATGTAGTAGGGGTGAAAATGGCCTCACACAACTCCCTAGTCTCTGGTAGAGGAACTTCCTGCCCTCATGGACCTGAGATCAAGCATTCCTCCTTTGTCTCAGGCTTGTCTACTCCCTGCCTCTACCTTGTCTGTGTGCAAGCTGTCTGCCTGCCAGGTGGCACCTCCCTCCAGAGTTTTATCTCAGATGGGGCTGTGTCTCAAAACCCCACACTTCAGAGACCCCACGGCTTGGACCCGTACTGATTCTATGGAGAAGGGTCTCATCAACCAATGGCAAAGTGCTGGCTTGTCCCAGAAAATGTTCGCAGTGGCAGAGTTTATGGCAAATCACAACATGCAGTGGGTGCCAGGTTTCACCATAGTCTGGTCTTTGTCCCAATACCAGCAAATATGGCTGCTCTTTAAGGTCCTCGAGGACCTTTGTCCATGGGGAGGCTGTATGTCCTCTACCAAATGTACTCCAAGTAGGGAAACTGCTTCTCCACCGTGTGGCACATGGACCCCTCAGATCACACTGCTTGCCTTCTGGGGATTCACCTTATTTCTTCACCAGAGCACCATCAGGCACTGAGCCCCAAACCTTCAGACTCTGTACTCTGTTGTTTATATACTAGTATTGTTTATATACTAGCTTATATACTGGTGGTATTGAAACCTTCCTCTTTCTCCCTGTCCATGGTTTTGGGGAACAGATTTCTTGTCCAATCCCCTGCAAGTGCTTTCACTTTTTCTCTCTCTCTTTCTCTTCAGCTACTTTTGGGGGGAGTGCTTTTCTTGCGTGATCCTAATAAGCCGCACTCACTCCCTTTCTCTTTCTCTCTCCATCCTCCTTCCACGAAAATGGCTCCCTACCTTCTGCAGTTCTGTGGCTTTTCTTTCTCCCAATTCACTTCTCCACACCGCGTACCTACAAAGTTCTGTGGCTCAAGTTATACAGATTGTTGCGTTAATCCTTAGATAAATTGCTTAGGTGTTCAAAATGGCTTGATGTTGATCTAGCTGCATTTCAGGGGTGAGACAAGCTCTGGGTCCCCATACTGCTCTGCCATCTTAACTCTAAGAAAAAATCCTGTTATTAATGTCTAATTTCATTATAGTCAAAGAACATATCATGTAGGACTTGTGAGTTGTAATAGGAAAATTATAACTTAATATCAACCAAAAAGAAATTCTTATTAACCAGGAAGCCCTCCCAACCAACTAGAGGTGCTACAACCATCTAATTCCCAGTTTAACTCAAGTTGACAAACATCTGTTGAACACTGATTGTATATGCTGAAGCTCTGGGTAGTGCATGGGCTACAGAAATAAAGAAAGCAGAGTGCTTGATCTCAAGGAACTTACAATTTAGACATAAACTACTGATACTAGGAAAGCCATGGTAAAATCCCAAAATGGATTTAACAAAGAACAGAGGGAATTCAAAAAAGAAAAGAACTGGGAAAGGCTTCACAAAGGAGATGGCACTTAAGAAGGGTCTTGACAATGAGGGTTTATGTTTGACAGATAGAGATGGTAGAGACAGCCCTCCAGGAAGAGGAAACAGAATAAGCTCAAGACAGGAAAACATACTGCATGCTCAGAAAACTTCACTTGGACTGGATATTTGGGGAATGGTGGGAGATAAGGCAGGAAGGATAGCTTGAGAATATTTTATTAGGATCCTGAGGTCTTTATACTTAGCTGAATAGGCATTTAGGTGTCATTGAGGTGGGTTGTTTTTTTTTTTTTTAATCAGAGGTTGGGGCTACATCTACCATAGAGCTCTGGAAAATGTTGAGTGGTTGGCATACATCACTGATTCTCTTGCTCCCCACTGTACTTAGATAAAAATCAAAATTTCTTTTCAGCCCTGCATGGTCTGCTTTTGACTACCTAATCTACCACTACTTTTTTTTTTTAACTCAATTTAGTACATTCTATCTCCATCAGCTTCTTCAAATACAACGAGGATTCTCCCTATTCAGGACCTTTGCATTTTCTCTGTTTTCTGCCTGAACACTCTTACCCAGCTCTTTGCATGGTATGGTAGGCAGTCTCTAAGATGGCCCTGACCATTCCTGCCTCCTGGTATTTATACCTTTGTGTAATCCCCTCCCCTAGAATATGGGTTACATTTAGTGACTTGCTTTTGGCAAGTAGAATGCAGTAGGGATGATAAGTTAATTACAAAAGGAAGGTGGTTCCCACTGGGGTGCACTCTTTCTTTCTCATTCTCTCATTGGCTTTCTCTGAGGGAAGCCAGATGCCTACTGTGAACTACTCTACAGACAGGCCCGTGTGGCAAGGAACTGATGTCTCAGGTCAACACCCATCAAGGACCTAAGGCCTGCCAACAGCCATGTGGGTGAGGTTGTAAGCTGATCTTCTCCCAGTATAGCCTGAAATTGACTGCATGCCCAAGCTATTTTCTGTATTTTATCTTGTGAGAGGCCAAGCCAGAGACACCTAGCTAAGCCATACCTCAATCACCAACCCAAAGAAATCATGAGATAATAAAAATTTGTTATTTTAAGCTGCTAAGCTATGAGGTAGTTTGTTATGCAGCAATAGGTAACTAATATATATAGTTAGCTCAGTCCCATCCTTCATGACTCAGCTTAAGTGTTACCTCCTCAGAGAGGCCTTTCCTAACCAGCCTGGCTAAAGTAACTTTCTTCCTGCTCTGCCTCTTCCCCGTCACTTTTTTAATATAGTGCCCTATTTTCTTTCTACCACAGCACTTATAATCATCTTTAATTTATTCATTTATTAATGTATTGCCTGACATCTCACAACTAGAATGTAAACTCTTAAAGGGTAGAGTTATTGCCTAATTTGTTCACTTCTCTATCTCCAACAGCTAGAATGATAATGGTGCAAATACTTGTTGAATAAATATAAGGGGTTAATAGCTCTCTATTATTTGCTCCTGAAATTTCCTGGTGTTTAACAGAGCCAAATCCTATGAACAGAGCATAATCTGTGCTTTGATAAGAACTTTGACAGCTAACAAGGCCTGGGGCTGTTTTCAGTTTTTAGAACAAGACCTGCTTTTATTTTATGAATCAGGAAAGTAACTTGACAGAGTCACAGGGTAAGAAGTAGAGCTGGGATTCAAACCATGATCTATCTAAGTTCAAAGCCAATGCTGTGGCAAAAATTTAAATTATTTAATACAAAATAGAAGACAAGAGGCAATAATGAAGGGGATAGGAGAGGAAGTGGAATACTTTATTGGAAACCATGTACTAGTCCAGGAACAGTTGAAGTGGAAGACATCACTGGAACCTGGGCTTACTTAGAAACCTCCTGTGTATTGAAAGGATCAAATAGGGAAACAGCCTAACCATGAGGAATGTATGGGGAAAAATCATTTGTCAGGATAAAAGTGCCCACACTACCACACTGCTTGCTGTCCACCCTCCCACTGCAGGTGGCTTTGCAGGTACAGGTAGGTATCTGACCCTCTCCCAGGGGACTTTGGTCCTGCAGTAGATTTGTGTGAGCTTTGCAGATCTTACCACTCTGACAACTCAAGATGCAATGCCTAGCAGGGACTACAAGATGTAGTACACTTGTAGTACATTGTAAAATGAATAGAGCCACAATACCATTGGTCATGCCTCATTTACTTCCCCTCACCTGCCCTCAGCCTTCCCAGCAACAGCAAGAGTGAAACAAGAATGCCATCTTCCTGGCAAGGGCTCTCATAGGGCTATGTGTTCATTCCCAGCTCTGCCATGTTCCACCACATAATAGTGGTTGGGCCTTGAGCAGGATACCTATTGTGCACTTCAAAAGCCCTTGGCCTCACTTCTTAATTTGGCCATTGATGAGGTGACCAGTACTATGCAAGCCTAGATGATGTAATCTGACAGTGTCTAAGCCACATGATTCTTGATTTTAGTCCCAGGGCTTTTCTGACATGCCTCGTGGTGGTTCTGCAAGACTCCTTTCAGCTCTCACTCATATGCAGCTTGGAAGTACGGCACTTAATGTACTATAAGGCAAACTTTAACCAATGGAGTGTGGGCTGGGGTAGCTGACAGATAGTTTGTCTTCTGTCTTCCTTGCAGAAAATTCTCAGAAGATCCCATGGGATGAGGCAACCAGTCTTCCACCATACTTGTCAACTCAGTATGCAATATTGGGTTGGTTTCCTCTCCTTCTCATTTCACTCCCTTTTTCCCTCACTCCTGTCCCTAGAATCCCATTTCCCCATTTAAGATACCCACCCTGAAGCATTTGTCTTGGGCTTTGCTTTATGTGAAACATAGATTATTTAATCTCTGTGTCTCAACCCATCTGTAAAATAAGGAATGTGTGTCTATTTCACAAGGTTTGTATGAGTCCAAAGTAATAATGCATGAAAAGCATGTAGGAGACTGCCTTGTACAGGTCTTTTCCTCTCCACAAAGCAACCTCAGGTCCCTATCTTGCTGCTTCTTCTCCCTCTAGAATCTCAGCTAAAGGTTACACCCACTAGGAGATAACCTCTCCTGAAGCTGCTCCCAGGCCTGGAATATACTCTTCTTTACTGAGACTAGCTGAAGCCCAGTATCATCCACTAAGCTACAAGCAGTTGCTTCAGCTTATGCTAACAAACCCTTTTTTTCAAAACCCATCCTAGGCTAAGTCTATATGTCTGAACTACTAATATATCATTAAACAGTTGGTTATACAATTGTGTATATATGAGATACTCCTTGTTTCAAATTGTTATGTGGGGAGAGTTTTAAGGTGATGACAGGGAGGAGGAGCCCAGGCAGAGGCTCTGCATGACTTGAGGAGATGGAGCTCAGAGTTCATGAAGACCAAAGGGGCTAGAGTTTGCAGGACAGAGTATCAGAAAGGAAAAAGTTTCACAGAGAGACTACTCTGAAGATTTTTAGAATGTGCCCCTTGATTATTGATCAGCATATGTGTATCAGCATTACCCAAAGCCATGTGAAGAACCGCCCATAAAGATTACTGGTAACAGTGACTGGCATTCACATAGGTTGGGAATACTGCCCTTTCCACCAGCCACACTGAAAAACTTCATGATTTACAAGGCATTGGATAGCATACAAAGAAGGATGTTACCTCAATAGGAGAATACTTATCTTCAAACTAAAGGATTGGTCTGGTCCCACCTGACAAATCATAAAAGCAAGACCCCAAAGTATTGAATTGTTTTCAAGTAATGTAACTGCATCCCACAACAGAGCTTAAGGATATTTGTAGGGACTGGGATACCTGAGTGGCTCAGTCAGTTAAGCAATCCACTTTTGATTTTATTTTATTTTTTATTTTTAAAAAAATGTTTTATTTATTTTTGAGAGAGAGAGAGAGAGAGAGAGAGAGAGACAGCATGAGCAGGGGAGGATCAGAGAGGGAGACACAGAATCCAAAGACAGGCTCCAGGATCTGAGTTAGCTGTCAGCACAGAGCCCAACGTGGGGCTCGAATCCACGAACCATGAGATCATGACCTGAGCAGAAGTTGGACGCTTAACCGACTGAGCCACCCAGGCACCCCCAACTCTTCATTTTAGCTCAGGTCATGATCTCACAGTTTCTGCTGATTATGCAGAGCCTGCTTGGGATTTTCCCTCTCTCTCTGCCCCCTCCCCACTCATGCTCTCTCTGTATCTCTCAAAAGAAGGAAGGAAGGGAGGAAGGAAGGAAGGAAGGAAGGAAGGAAAAGAAAGAAAGAGAAAGAAAGAAAGAAAGAAAGAAAGAAAGAAAGAAAACTTGTAGGGATCAAAAATATTCACCTGGGAAAGATATTGAGGAGGGGAAATGAGTAAGCAGAGCACAGAGAATTTTTAGGTTAGTGAAAATATTCTGTATGATATTATGATGATGGATATGTGTCATTATACTTTCATCCAAACCCTAAAATGTACATCAAGTGTGAATCTTAAGGTAAACTATGGACTTTGGGTGATTATGGCATGTCAGTATAGATTCATCCTTGGTAAATATACAATTTTGGTGAGTGATGTTGAAAATGAGGGAATCTATGCATGTGTGGGAACAGGGAATATATGAGTTCTCTGTAGCTTCCATTTTTGTTGTAAATTGAAAACTGTTCTAAAAAGATAGTCTTTTTTTTTTAATTTGTTTATTTTGAGAGAGAGTGAGAATGTGAGTAAGGGAGGGGAAGAGAGAGGGAGAGAGAGAATCCCAAGCATGCTCCATGCTTTCAGCACAGAGTCTGATGTGGGGCTTGAACTCACAAACTGTGAGAAACTGTGAAATCCAGAGTTGGATGCTTAAATGACTTAGCCACCCAGGTGCCTCTAAAGAGGTAAAGTCTTAAAAAAAATCTATCTCCCAACAAGGTGAAATTTACAAAGCCTGTAATCCAATCAAAGATTGCCAGACATTTGAGGAAGCACAAAAATATGTCCTATAATGAGAAAAATCAATCAATAAAAAATGAACCTGAACTGACATAGCTGTTAGAATAAGCAATCAACTAAATTAGAAGTTATTATAACTGTATTCTACATGTTCAAAAAGTTAAGTAGAAACATGAAGATAGAAAACTATCCAAACTGAAATTATAGAGATGAAAACTACAATGCCTAGGATGAAAAATACACTGGATGCAATTAATGGCAGATTATACATGACTGAAAAAAGATTAGTAAATGTGAAGATCTAGTACTAAAAACTATTCAAATGAAATACAGAGAGAGAGAGAGAGAGAGAGGTTGAATTTAAAAAAGAAAAAGAGGGTTCTGGGGAAGATGGCAGAGTAGGACCCAAAACTCACCTTGTACATTGAATATAACTAGATAACACTTACATCAGTCTAACTAACCCAGAAAATGACCTGAATACTGGCAGAACAGACACATATAAATAAAATGTAGAGAAAAGCCCATATTGAAGAGTGTAGGAAGGATGGAGACATAGTTGGGAAGATGAGGGAGAAGAAACAGACACACAGGCACCCCAGGCACCCCAGGCATGAGGAAGATGAAGCCCCATAACATCTGGCTTTGAAAACCAGACGGGCCAAATTTTACAAGTTCTATCAGCAGGGCTTAACACCTAGAACTTTAAAATCAACACAATGGGGGCGCCTGGGTGGCTCAGTCAGTTACGCAGCCGACTTTGGCTCAGGTCATGATCTTGCGGTTCATGGGTCTGAGCCCCACATTGGGCTCTGTGCTGACAGTTCAGAGCCTGGAGCCTGATTCAGGTTCTGTGTCTCCCTCTGTCTCTGACCCTCCCCCGCTCATGCTCTGTTTCTCTATCTCAATAATAAATAAATAAATAAATAAATAAAATCAACACAATGGGCTCTGGAAGAGCTAGAGGGTGACAGGAAACTGAGTCCCTACCCTTAAAGAGACAGCACAATAAACAGCCCTGGGGAGATACAGCAGGAGAAGCAAAAGTTTAAAAAACTCCAGGAGATTTATTTACTAATCTCAGAGGTGTGCTGGAGGGTCAGGGATCATTGGGAGACTTATCCAGGAACAAAGGAGCTGGAGGCACCATTTCCCTCCCTTGCCTTCCCCCCTCCCCCAGCCTAGACAAGTGGACACTTACAGGAACCAGTCCAGGGACAATACTCTCCACCTAACTTGCTAACGCCACTTGCTCGGCCCATGTGTTTCTGCAGATCTGCCCCTACCAACCTGGTGGTCTTGACAGGAGTTTTGGCCAGACCAATATAGACCTTGCTGGCACTGCCTTCTATGCCCCCTACATTCTCCTGTAGACCTGCACCCTTCTGTATGGACTGAGCCCATCCAAAGTGGTGCACTGCTGGTGCACCACTCCAAAATGACTTCTACCCTGGGAAGAAGGAAAGATAACCACAGTCAGGAGGCTCCAGCAGTGGGCTGGGGCAGACATCTGGTCTGATTGCAGGCCCCACCCACCAATGAAAGCTTGTCAAGGGAAAGTGCCCTGCAGTTTGATGCTACTGTTACCTTTGGCAAACATCTGATCTGACTCAACTCAAACCCAAAGCTGCCCAAACTAGCCCACTAACAACAAAGGGACTAAACCCTGCCCACAACAGGCAAAGAGAACAATTGTAAATGACTGGATTGAAGGCAAAAGCAGCTCAGCCACAATAGTAGAGTGCACACAACACACATAGGAGATATCCCTGAAGCACCAGGTTCTGGTAAACAGGGGACACTGCAGGGCACTACAGGACCTCTTCTTCATAAAGCCACTACTTTGAAGAGTAGGAGACGTAGTTGACTTTTCTAACACATAGAAACAGACATAGGAAGTTAGACAAAATGAGGAGACAGGAATATGTCCCAAATTAAAGAACAGGACAAAATCGCAGCAAGAAACTTAAATGAAATGGATATATGTAATATGCCTGATAGAGAACTTAAAGTAATGATTATAAAGATATTCAATGGACTTGAGAAAAGAGTGGAGGTTCTCAGTGAGACCCTCAACAAAGAGATAGAACACATAAAAAAGAACCAGAGATGAAGAACTCAATAGCTGAAATTAAAAATACACTAGATGAAGTAAACAGCAGATTAGAGGAAGTAGAAGAGTGGATTAACAACCTGAAGAATGGATTAATGGAGAGCAATCAAGCTGAACAGGAGAGAGAAAAAATAATAATAAAGATGAAAATAGACTTAGGGGATTCAATGACACCATTAAGCATACATAACAACATTTGCATTATAGGGACCCCAGAGAGAGAAAAGTGTGGCAGAAAGCTCATTTGAAGGAATAAGAGCTGAAAACTTCCTGAGTATAGGAAAGGAAACAGAAATGCAGATCCAAGAGGCACAGAGAACCCCCAACAAAACCCAAGGATATCCATGCCAAGAAAAACAGTAATTAAAATGGCAAAAAGTAGTGATAAGGAGAGAATTTTAAAAGAGCAAGGGAAAAAAAAAACCAGTTACATACAAGGGAAACCCCACAAGGAAAGGGTGGAAAGGAAAGACCATAAGTAGGAGTAAGAAAAATAGGAAGCACAAAAGCAATAAAAATAAGTATATCTGTAAAAGTTCATCAAGGGATTCACAAAATAAAAGGATGTAAAGTGTGACACCATATACATAAAACATGGTGGCGGGGGGAGGGAGCAGAAGTAAGGAATGAGTTCAAACTTAAGCGACCATCAACTCAATATAGACTGCTATATGCAGAAGATGTTATATACAAACTTAATGGTAACCACAAATCAAAAACCAGCAACAGATATGCAAAAAATGAAGAGAAAGGAATCCAAGTATGTCACTAAATAAAGCCAGAAAACTGTGAGAAAAGACAGGAAGAAAGAAAGAAAGAAAGAAAGAAGCAAAAAAACAAAAAGACAAGAACCAGAGAAAGACTAGAAAAACAACCACAAAACAAGCAACAAAATGGCAATAGTACATACCTATCAATAATTACTTTAAATGTAAATGGAATAAATGCTACAATCAAAAGACATGAAGGTGCAGAATGGATTAAAAAAAACAGAAAACTAAGACCCATCTATATGCTGCCTATAAAAGACTCATTTCAGGCCTAAAGACATATGCAGATTGAAAGTGAATGGATGGAAGAGAATTTATCATACAAATGGAAGTGAAAAGTAAGCCAGGGTAGCAATATCAGACAAAACAAAGACTGTAACAAGAGAGAATGAAGAACATTATATAATCATAAAGGAAACAATCCAACAAAAAGATATAACAACTGGAAGTATTTATGCATCCAACATTGGAGCACCCAAATACATAAAGCAGCTGATAACAAACATAAAAGAACAAATTGATAGTAATACAATAATAGTAGAGGACTTTACCAGTCCACTTACATCAATGGATAGATCATCCAAATGGAAAATAAACAAGAAAACAGTGGCTTTGAATGACACATTGGACCAGATGGATCTAACAGATATATTCAGAAAATTCCATCCTAAAACAACAGAATACACATTCTTTTCAAGTGCACATGGAACTTTCTCCAGAATACATCACATATTAGGCCACAAAACAAGTCTCAACAAATTTAAAAAGATTGAAAAACCCACAGGTAATCTCACACTCATTGGGGAAAAACTGAGAGTTTTCCCCCTGAGATCAGGAACAAGACAAAGATATCCACTCTCAACACTTTTATTCAACATAGTACTGGAAGTCTTAGCCACAGCAATCAGACAACAAAAAGAAATAGAAGGCATCCAAATTGGTAAGGAAGAAGCCAAACTTTCACTATTTGCAGATGACATGATACTATATTCAGGAAATTCTAAAGGCTCCACCAAAAAAATACTAGAACTGATAAGTGAATTCAGTAAGGTCCCATGGCACAAAATCAACATACAGAATCTGTTGCATTTCTATACACAAATAATAAAGTAAAAGAAAGAGAAATTAAGAAAATTATCCCATTTCCAGGGGTGCCTGGATGGCTCAGTTGGTTGTTGGTTAAGTGTCAACTACTGATTTGGCCTCTGTACTGACAGTGTGGAGCCTGCTTCGGATTTTCTCTCTCCCTCTCTCTGTCCCTGCCCCGCTCATGCTCTCCCTCCCTCTCTCAAAATAAATAAGTAAACATTAAAAAAGAAAGAGAGAAAACTATCCCATTTCCAACTGGTACCAAAAAATAATAAAATACTTAGAGACAAACTTACCAAGGAGATGAAAGGCCTGTACTCTGAGAACTATAAAACACTGATGAAAGAAACTGAAGATGATACAAACAAATGGAAAGACATTCCATGGTCATGAATTGGAAGAACAAATATTGTTAAAATGTCCATACTACCCAAAAGAGATTTAATTAAATCCTATCAAAATACCTACACAGCATTTTTCACAGATCTAGATCAAATAATACTAAAATTTATAGGAAATTACAAAAGACCCTGAATAGCCAAAACAGCACTGAAAAACAAACAAACAAACAAACAAAAAAACCACTGTAGGTGGCACAATCCCAAATTTCAAGATATACTACAAAGCTATAGTAATCATAACATTTGGTACTGGCACAAAAATAGACACATACATCAATAGAACAGAATAGAAAGTCCAGAAATAAACCCATGATTATATGGTCAATTAATCTTTAAGAAAGTAGGCCAGAAAAAACAATAAGGAAAAGACAACAAATGGTGTTGGGAAAACTGGACAGCTATATGCAAGAGAATGAAACTGGACCACTTTCTTACACCATAAACAAAAATATACTCAAAATGGATTAAGTATCCAAATATGAGATCTGAAACCATAAAAATCCTAGAAGAGAGCACAGCAGTGCTCTTTCTTTGACATCCGCCATAGTAACCTTTTTCAGGATATGTTTTGAGGCAAGGGAAACAAAACCAAAAATACACTATTTGGATCACATCAAAATGAAAACTTTTGCACAGCAAAGGAAACAATCAACAAAACTAAAAGACAATGTACTGAGTGGGAGATGGTATTTGCAAATGACATATCTGACAAAGGGTTAGTATCCAAATACATAAAGAACTTCTAAAACTCAATACCAAAAAACCCCAAATAAGCCAAAATTAAAAATGAGCAGAAGAAATGAACAGAAATTTTTCAAATAAGACATACAGATGGCCAACAGACACATGAAAAGATGCTCTATATCACTAATCATCAGAGAAATGTTAATCAAAAGCACAATGAGATAGTACCTCATACCTGTCAGAATGGCTGAAATAAAAAACACAAGAAACAAATGTTGGCAAGGATGAGGAGAAAAAGGAATCCTCATGCAATGTTGGTGGGAATGCAAACTGGTGCAGCCACCATGGAAAATGGTATGGAGGTTTCTCAAAAAATTACGAATAGAGATACCACATAATCCAGTAATTCCAATACCGAGTATTTACCCAAAGAAAATGAAAACACTATCCAAAAAGATATATGCAACCCTATAGCATTATTTACAATAGCCAAGATATGGAAGCAGCCCGAGTATTCAATAGATGAATGAATGTTTATATATACATATATAGTAGATTATTAATCAGCCATTAAAAAGAATGAAAATTTTCCATTTGCAATAGCATGAATGGATTTAGAGGGTATCATGCTAAGTGAAATAAGTCAGAAAAAGACAAATACCATATGATTTCATTCATATGTGGAATTTCAGAAACAAAACAAAGACAGAAAGAGACAAACCAAAAAAGACTCTTAACTATAGAGAACAAACTGATGGTTAGAAAAGGGGAGGTTGGGGAGGGATTGGGGAACTAGGTAAAGGGTATTAAGACTACACCTACCATGATGAGCACTGAGTAACATATAGAATTGCTGAATCACTATATTATACACCTGAAACTAATATAACACTGTAGGTCAACGATACTGGAATTAAAATTTGAAAAAGAGAATAAAAAGGAAAGAGCATCCATAAGCTGTGGGACAACTTCAGACCTAATAGATATGTCATTGGAGTCCTCAGACAAGGTGGAGGGGGAACAAGGGGAATTCAAAAATATCTGAGGAAATAATGACCAATTTTTTTTTCAAATTTGATGAAAACCATAAGCCCACAGATCCAAAATACTCAATGTACCTCCAAAACAAGAAATATGAAGAAAATGATACCAGGACACATCATAATCAAATTGATTCAAAAAAAAAAAAAAAAACAGTGATAAGGAGGAAATCTGAAAAGCAGCCAGAGGGGAAAGCTACATCTCAGAGGAAGACATATAAGGAAAATAACAGTTTTCTTGTCAAAAGTAATATGAGACAACAACAGAAAAATATCTTTAAAGAACTATTAAAACAAACACACACACACAAAAACTGTCAATTTAGAATAGTTTACCTACTAAAAAATATCTTTCAAAAATGAAGGACATGGAGACAAAAGTAGTTTAGTAGATTAGTAGATTAGTGTTTACCAGTGTCTGGGAGGAAGAAAGAATGGGGAGTGACTACTAATGGATATGGATATGGTTGGAGGGGTTGGGCGATTAAATGTTCTGGAGTTAGATAGTGGTAATTATTTAAAAAAATAATGTTAATAATTTTATGAAGTTTGTTAATATATAACTTTGTGAATATACTAAAAGCCACTGAATTTTATACCAAAGTGAATTTTATGGTATGTGAATTATATCTCAATTTTCAAAAAACTAAAAAAGAGAAAGGAAAAGTAAAAATCATAAGTACTTTTTCAGACATACAAGAGATGAAAGAATTTATCATGAGCCAACCTGAATTTTAAGAAATGTTAGAGGGGGAAGAGCTAAGATGGGGGAGTAGGAGGAGGACTCTAGGCTTGCCTCCTTTCTCAAACACAGCTAAATAAGTATCAAATCATTCTGAATACCCAAGAAATTGATCTGAGAACTGACAGAACAAACTGCACAACTAGAGGGAGAGAAGTGCCATATCATGGAAGGCAGGAAGTGCAGAGATGTGGTTTGGGGGAGAAATGGATCACAGGTGCTGTGGAAGGAAGGGAGCTCTGTTCACAGAGAAAGGAGAGAGAGAGAGAGAGAGAGAGAAAAGGAGAGAGAGAGAGAGAAAGAGAGAGGAGCACACAGGGGATCATACACACACACACACGCGCGCACACACACACACACACACACACACACACAGTTCCCCAAAGCCACTAACTAGGAAAATGAGAGGAGCCGATTTTCTTGAGTTTTTACAAACAGTGGGCTCAAAGACTGGAGTTTTAGAGCTCCATGGCATGGCCAGTATGGAGCCCTGAGGGTGCTGCAGTGCTCCTGTAGAGAAGGAGGGCAGATAGCCTGGAGGCAAAGGGTGCGATCTGAGGATACCCTGGGATACACTGGGGAAGACAGTTACCCCTTCTTGGAGTGCATCTGGGAGAGGTGGCATTGCCTCTCTGGGGACAAGAGAACTGGCAGGCACCAGTTTGCTCCCCCACCCCTTGGCATAGGCTTTAGTGCAACTACCCTTCTAGAACAAACCTGCATCAGTCCTGCTGTGGCAAGACCCCCCTACCCCCCACCCAGGAGACCAGTGCGGGTATCCACCATGCCAGGTCCCTAAAGTTTGGAGTTTTAAAACTCAGCCAGCCTGCCTGGGATAGAGTCCAACATGTACTGTGCTGCTGGAAGGACAGATGGCCAGACACAGACAGAGTGAAGGCAGTGATTTGAGAGATGCCTGGGAACCACAAGGGGAGATTGTAGTTTCTTCTGGGAATGCTTTCTGGACAGCAGTGGGTGTGAACTCCCCACTCTGGGACAAAGGATCTAGCTGGTACCATTTCTTCCCCCCACTCCTTAGCATAGACTAACTTCAGTAAGCAGCACAGTGCTAACAGTGGTGGCCTAAACTTCTTACACCAAGCCCTGGCCCCTCTCCTCCTACTCTGCTGGTACTGCTTTTCTCTGGCAAGCATGCCTGAGACCCAGCACAGTGGGCCCACCCCCAGAAAACCAGCACAAACTGCTGCACGCACCATGTCTACTGACCATGGAGTTCTGCAAAGCTTCAGCTCTAGAGGAAATAGCATCAGGTCTCTTTTAATAAGCAGACCAGAGCACACCTAGTTAAAGCTTGCAACACTCTGGCCAAGGTCCAAACACTCTCCACTGCAGGCAAAGAGAAACTCTGCAGAGGACCGAGATGACGGAAAGAGCAGCCAAAACACAGCAGCTGAGTACACAGAGCATACACCAGAGACACTTCCTGAAGTGCCAGGCTCTGGACAGTATATGACCCCTTCTTCATAAACCCATTACTCTTAGGAGCAGGAAAGATAAAGCCTTTCCCAGCAGAGAGAAGATAGAGACCTAGACAAAATCCCAAGATGGAGGAATTCATCCCAAGAAAGAATAAGAAAAGATCACAGCCAGCGATCTAATTTAAACAGATATTAGCAATATGCCTGATCCAAAATTTAAAGCAACAATCATAAGAACACAAGCTGGGTTTGAGAAAAGCATAGAAGACGCTAGTTTTTAGGTCTTTTATCTCTGCAGTAAGGGACTGCAGAGATAAAAGACCTAAAAACTAGTTGGGCTGAAATGAAAAATACAATAACTGAGATTTGAAACTGACTGTATGTATTGACCATAAGGGTGGAAGAAGCAGAGGAATGAATAAGTGATATAGAAGATAAAATTATGGAAAATAATGAGGCTGAAAAGAAGAGGGAAAGAAAGATATTAGATCACGAATGTAGACTTAGGAACTTAGAGATTCCATAAAGCATAATAACATTCATATCATAGGAGTCCCAGAAGGAAGAGTGGGAAAAGGGAGCAGAAGGTTTATTTGAGGAAATTATAGCCAAAAACATCCCTAATCTGGGGGAAAGAAACAGACATCCACATCTAACAGGCACAGAGAACTTCCATCAAAATCAACAAAAACCAACACTAAGACATACAGTAGTTAAATTTGCAAAATGTAGAGATAAAGAAAAAAATCCTAAAAGCACCAAGACAAAAGTAGTCCCTACCTTATAAGGAAAGACAAATAAAATCAGCAGCATATTTCTCCACAGAAACTTGGCAGGCATGAAGGGAGGAGCATGATATATTCAACACGCTGAATGGGAAAAATATGTAGCCAAGAATGCTCTATCCAGTAAGGCTGTAATTCGGAATAGAAGGAGAAATAGAGTTTCCTGAACAAACAAAAACTAAAGGTGTTCATGACTACTAAACCAGCTCTGCAAGCATTATTAATGGGGACTCTTTGAGTGAAAAAGAAAGAAAACAACAAAGACTAGAAAGGAGCAGAGAAAATTCTCAGAAATAATGACAAAACAAGTGATTAATGGCACTAAATTCATATCTATCAATAATTACTCTGAATGTAAATGGACTAAATGCTCCAATCAAAAGACATAGGGTGTCAATGGGTAAAAAAAAAAAAACAAAAAACAAAAAACAATACCCATCTATATGCTGCCTACAAGAGATTCATTTTAGACCTAAAGACACCGGCAGAATGAAAGTGATGGGATGGAGAACCATTTATCATGCAAATTGATGTCAAAAGAAAGACAGAGTACCAATACTTAGATCAGACAAACTAGATTTTAAACCAAAGACTGTAACAAGAGATGAAGAAGGGCACTATATCATAATAAAGGGGTCTATTCAACAAGAAGATCTAACAATTGTAAATATTTATTTCCCCAGTGTGATAGCACCCAATTATATAAAACAATAACAAACATAAATAAACCCATGGAGGGGTGCCTGGGTGGTTCAATTGGTTAAGCATCTGACTTCAGCTCGGTTCATGATTTCGTGGTTCATGAGTTTGAGCCCTGCATCGGGCTCTGTGCTGCCAGCTCAGAGCCTGGAGCCTGCTTCAGATTCTGTGTCTCTCTCTTTCTCTATCCCTCCGCCCCTCTTTCTTTCTCTAAAAAATAAATAAACATTAAGAAGAGAATTTAAAAAAAGAGACCCATTGATAATAATACACTAATAGGAGGGGACTTTAACATCCCACTTACATGAACGGACAGATCATCTAAGCAGAAAATCAACAAGAAAACAATGGCTTTGAATGACATACTGGACTAGATGGACTTAACAGATACATTCAGAGCATTTCATCCTAAAGTAGGAGAATACACATTCTTTTCGAGTGCAGGTAGGACATTCTCCAGAATAGATTATTACTAGGTCACAAATCAGGCCTCAGCAAGTACAAAAAGACTGAGATCATACCACACATATTTTCCAACCACAACACTATGAAACTTGGAGTAAACCACATGAAAAGATTTGGAAAGACCACAAATACATGGAAGTTAAAAACATCCTACTAAAGAATGAATGGGTCAACCAGGATATTAAAGAAGAAATTTAAAAAAAAACACATGGAAACAAAAGAAAATGACACACAACAGTCCAAAACCTTTGGGATGTAGCAAAAGCAGTCACAAGAAGGCAGTATACAGTAATACAGATCTACCTCAAGAAGTAAGAAAAATCTCAAATATCCAAGCTAACCTTACACCTAAAGGAGCTAGAAAAAGAACAACAAATGAAGCCTAAAGCCATCAGAAGAAGGTAAATAATAAAGATTAGAGCAAAAATAAATGATACAGAAACTAAAAAAAACAAAAACAAAAAAAACCCCAAAACAAAACAACAACATAGTAGAACATATCAATGAAACCAGAAGCTAGTTCTTTGAAAAAAATTAATAAAATTGATAAACCCTTAGCCAGACCTATCAAAAAGAGAAAGGACCCAAATAAATAAAAATCACAAATGGGAGAAGAGAGATCACAACCAACACCACAGGAATACAAACAATTATAAGAGAATATTATGAAAAATTATATACCAAAAAACTGAGAAATCTGGAAGAAATGGATAAATTCCTAGGAACATATAAACTACCAAAACAGAAACAAAAAGAAATAGAAAACTTGAAGAGGCAGATAACCAGCAAAGAAATTGAATCAGTAATAAAAAAATCTCCCAACAAACAAAACTCCAGGGACAGATGGCTTCACAGGGAGATTCTAACAAACATTTAGAGAAGAGTTTCTACCTATTCTTCTCAAAATGTTCCAAAAAACAGAAATGGAAGGAAAACTTCCAAACTCATTCTACGACGCCGGCATTACCTTGATTCCATAACAAGCAAATAGCTCACTAAAAAAGAGAATTAAAGGCCAATATCCCTGATAAACATGAATTCAAATTTCTCAACAAAATAGTAGCAAATTGAATCTAACAGTACACTGAAAGAATCATTCACCACAATCAAGTGGGTTGCAAGGGAGTTTCAATATTTGCAAATCAATCAGTGTGACATACCACATTAATAAAAGAAAGGATAAGAACCAGATGATCCTCTAAATAGATGCAGAAAAGGCATTTTACAAAATACAGCATCCTTGATAAAGCCTCCAACAATGTAGGGATAGAGTGAACATATTTCAAAATCATAAAGGCCATATATGAAAGACCCAGAACTAATATCATTGTCAATGGGGAAAAACTGACAGTTTCTCTCTATGGTTAGGAATGAGAGAGGATGACCACTCTCACCACCGTTATTTAACATAGTACTGGAAGTTCTAGCCTGAGCAATCAGACAACAAAAAGAAATAAAAGACAAGGAGGTAGTCAGACTTTCAGTATTTGCAGATGACATGGTACTCTATATAGAAAAACCAAAAGACACCATCAAAAAATTGTTAGAACTGGGGTGCCTAGGTGGCTCAGTTAGTTGAGTGTCTGACTTCAGCTCAGGTCATGATCTTGCAGTTCGTGGGTTTGATCCCATCATCAGGCTCAGTGCTGACACCCCGGAGCCTGGAGCCTCCTTTGGATTCTGTGTCTCCCTCTCTCTGCTTCTTCCCCACTTGCACTCTGTCTGTCTGTCTCTCTCTCTCTCTCTCTCTCTCTCAAAAATAAACATTTAAAAAAATTGCTAGGGGTGCCTGGGTGGCTCAGTCAGTTGAGTGTCCAACTTTGGCTCAGGTCATGATCTCACAATTTGTGAGTTTGAACCCTGCATCAGGCTCGCTGCTGTCAGCATGAAGCCTGCTTCAGATCCTCTGCCCCCTCTCTCTGCACCTCCCCTGCTTGCTCTCTCTCTCTATTTCTCTCTCTCCCTCTCAAAATTAAATATTAAAAACATTGCTAGAACTGATGCACAATTTCAGTGAAGTTGCAGGATACAATATCCATGTCTAGAGAAATCTGTGGCATTTCTATACACCAAAAATGAAGCAGCAGAAAGAAATCAAGGAATCGATCCAATTTATAATTGCACCAAAAACCATAGATACCTAGGAATAAACCTAACCAAAGATGTAATAGGTCTGTACTCTGAAAAGTTTAGAACACTTATGAAAGAAATTGAAGAAGACACAAAGAGATATAAAAACATTCCATGCTCATGGATTGGAAGAAAAATATTGTTAAAATAACTATACTACCGAAAGCAATCTACAGAGTTAATGCAATCCAGCATTTTTCACCAAGCTAGAAGAAACAATCCTAAAATTTGTATGGAACCACAAAAGATTCCAAATAGCCAAAGCAATCTTGAAGAAGAAGAGCAAAGCTGGAGGCATCACAATTCCAGACTACAAGTTATACTATAAAGCTGTAGTGATCAAGACAGTAGGTACGGGCACAAAAACAGACACATAGATCAATGGAACATAATAGAAAACTGACCAATGGACCAACAACTGTATGGTCAACTCATCTTCGACAAAGCAGGAAAGAATATACAATGGAAATAAGACACTCTCTTCAACAAATGGGGCTGGGAAAACTGGAAAGCAACATGCAAAAGAATGAAACTGGACCACATTCTTACACTGTGCACAAAAATAAATTCAAAATGGAAGAAAGACCTAAATGTGAGACAGGATACCATTAAAACCTAGAGGATAACACAGGCAGTAACCTCTTTGACATTGGCCATACCAGCTTTTGAACTAGACATGTCTCCTGAGGCAAGGGAAACAAAAGCAAACATGAATTATTGGGATTTCATCAAGATAAAAGTCTTCTGCACAGCAAAGGAAACAATCAACAAAACTAGAAGTCAACTTTCAGAATGGGAGAAGATATTTGCAAATGACATATCTAATAAAGGGTTAGTATTCAAAATCTATAAAGAACTTTTTAAACTCAGCATCCTCCAAAACCAAATAGTTTAGTTAAAAAATAGGCCAATGACATGAATAGACATTTTTTCCAAGAAGACATCCAGATGGCTAACAGACACATGAAAAGCTGCTCAACATCACTAATCAGGGAAATACAAATCAAAACTACAATGATATATCCCTTTACACATGTCATAATGGCTAAAATAAACAACACAGGAAACAACAGACTTTGGTGAGGGTGTGGAGAAAGGAGAACACACTTGCACTATTGGTTGGAAGGCAAACTGGAGCAGGAACCCTGGAAAACAGTATGGAGCTTCCTCAAAAAGTTAAAAATTGAACTACCCTATGATCCAGCAATGGCACCACTAGGTATTTACCCAAAGGATACGAAAATACTGATCCAAAGGGATATATGTACCCCAATGTTTATAGCAATTTTATCAACAATAATCAAACTATGGAAAGAGCCCAAATGTCCATTGACTGATGATTGGATAAAGAAGTAGTATATATATAATGGAATATTACTCAGCCACCAAAAGGAATGAAATCTTGCCATTTGCAATGAAGTGGATGGAGCTAGAGTGTATCATGCTAAGTGAAATAAGTCAGTCGGAGAAATACAAATACCAAACGATTTCATTCATATGTAGAATTTAAGAAATGAATCAGATGGACGTAGGGGAAAAAAGAAGAGAGAAGTAAACCATAAAATAGACTCTTAACTATAGAGAACAAATTGAAGGTTGCTGGAGGGGAGGTGGGCAGGGGGATGGGTTAAATGGATGATGAGCATTAAGAAGCACACATAGAACTGGGTGTTCTATGTGAGTGATGAATTGCTAAGTTCTACTCCTGAAACCAATTTTATTCCACTATATGTGAACTAACTGCAATTTAAAGAAAAACTTGAAACTACAAAAAAAAAAAAAGAGAAGAAGAAGAAGGAGAAGGAGAAGGAGGAGGGGGAGGAGGACGAGGAGTTGGAGGAGGAGGAGTTGGAAGAGGAGAAGAAGGAAGAAGAAGAAGAAGGAGGAGGAGGAGGAGGAGGAGAAGAAGAAGAAGAAGAAGAAGACGACCAAGACCAAGAAGAACAAGAAGAAGGAGAAGAGGAAATAAAGTACACTGTGTATTAACTGAAAAAAAAAGTTAAAGAAAATCCTAAAAGCAGAAGGAAAATGATACCAGACAGAAATATAGATCTACACAAAGGAATGAAAGGCACTAGAAATGGCAACTATATGGCAAATATATGACTTTTTCTTACTTAGATGCCTTTAAAAGAGAACTTACTTTTTAAATGAAAATAATGATGAAATAATAAAAATGCATTATGAGATTTATACCACATGTTTAGTAAATGTAAAACAACAATAGCATAGGGGCGCCTAGGTGGCTCAGTTGGTTGGGTGGCTGGCTTCAGCTCACGCTGTGATCTCACAGTTCATGAGTTTGGGCCCTGCATCAGGTTCTCTGCTGTCAGTGCAGAGCCAGCTTTCCTCCTCCATCTCCCTTTCTCTCTGTCCCTACCCTGCTCATGTGTGTGGACTTTCTCTCTCTCAAAAATAAATAAACATTAAAAAAGAGACAATAATAGCATAAAGAAGAAAGTGACATCACAACATATTTTGCAGATAATAAAAGGATAAGATGGAATTATTATAAACATCTTTATGCATATATATTCAACAACTTAGAGGAAATGGTCAAATTCCTTGAATGATACAAACTGCTAAAATTTATTCAAGAAGAAATAGATGCCCTGAGTAGCCCCATATCTGTCAAAGAAATTGAATCTGTAGTTAAAAACCTTCCCGCAAAGAAAATTCCAGGTCCAACTTACTTCACTGGTGAATTATTTTCAAATATTTAAGAAATAAATTGTATTATATAAACTCTTCTCTAATACCAAACCAAGCAAAATCTTCACAGCAGAAAACTACATAACAGTAGCCTTTATAAATACACACGCAAAAATTCTAAACAAAATCTTAGTGATTCAAACCAACAAAGAATTAAAAAGATAATACATCAAGAGCAAGTGCAGTTTATCCCAGGAATGCCAGGTTGCTTTAATATTTGAAAATGAGTCAATGTAATTTGCCTTATTAATAAACTCAAAAAGAGAAGTCATATAATTACTTAAATAGATGCAGAAGCATTTGACAAAATCTAACATTAATTCCTGATAAAAATTCTCAACAAATGAGAAATAGAAATGAACTTCCTCAACATGATGAAAAGCATCTACAAAAAAAACCTTATAATACCATCACACTTAACGGTAAAAGACTAAATGCTTTTCCACTCTATTTAACATCATGCTTGAGATTCTAGCCAGTGCGATAAGGCAAGAAAAAGAAAAAGGCAGTCAGATTGGATAGGCAGAAGTAAAACAGTTTTTATTTAAAATAGCATGATAGGCTATGTAGGAAATTGAATAGAATTTCCCAATTCCATGGTGGGTTTAGAATAAATGAGTTTTTCAAAGTTGTAGAATACAAGATCAATAGACAAAATCAATTGTTTTCTATATACTAGCAACAAGCAAATGAATATGAACTAAAAATTACCATTTATAACATAAAAAATATTGAATAGATATAGCTCTGACAATGATATAAAAGGCTTGTACACTGAGAATGATAATACACACTGATAAAAATTAAAGAAATCAATAAAATAGGTATACTGTGTTTATAGGTCAAAAGACTTAATATTATGATGTCATTTCTCCCCAAATTGATCTATAGATTTAGTGCAATCTTAATCAAAATCCTATCAGACTTTTTAATGGTAGAAATTGACAAACTGATTCTAAAATTCACATGAAAATGCAAAGGACCTGAAAAAAGTGAAAACATCAGTGAAAAAGTAGAAGATTCAAAACTAACACTATCTGATTTCAAAAATTATTATAAGGAGCACCTGAGTGGCTCAGTCGGTTGAGGGTCTGACTCTTGATTTCAGCTCAGGTCATGATCCTAGGGTCATGGGATCGAGACCTGCATTGAGCTCTGCACTGAGTGTGGAGCCTGCTTGGGATTCTCTCCCTTTGCCGCCTTCTCCATGCATGTTCTCTCTCTTCCTCTCTCTCTCTGAAATAAATAATAAAATAAAATAAATTATTATAAAACTACAGTAATCAATAAAGTGTATTATTGGTACAAAATTAGAAATATATCCAGGGACAGAAAAAAGCTCAGCAATAAAACCTATACATATATAGACAACTGATTTTTTACAAAGGTGTAAGACAATTTAGTGGAGAAAGGATAGTCTTGTCATTAAATGGTGCTGGAACAATTGGATATCCATCTGCAAAAAAAATCCAAATAGACTATACTTCTATCTATATCTGTGCCATATACAAAAATTTACTCAAAATATATCTTAGATCTAAAACTATAAAAATTTTAAGAGAAAACACAAGAGATAATCTTTGTGACCTTGGGTTAGATCAAGATTTCTTAGATATGCTACCAAAAGTACAATTCATTAAAAAAATTTAATAGATTTGGGGTGCTGAGTGGCTCAGTCAGTTAAGCCCCCAAGTTTTGATTTTGCCTCAGGTCATGATCTCACGGTTCCTGAGTTCATGTCCTATATTGGGCTCCATACTGATAGCACGGAGCCTGCTTGATATTTTATGTGTCCCTCTCTTTCTGCCCCTCTCCTGCTCATGTATGCGCTCTCTCTTTCTCAAAATAAATAAACTTTAAAAATCAGGGCTTCTTATGATCAGATAAAAAATTCATTAAAAATTAATATATTTAATGTCTTAATCAAAATTAAACATTTTGCTTACTTGCTCATGTTTTTCTCTGAAGATCATGAATTACTGGTGTAATCAATGATAACAATAAATAATGTTTTGATTGCTGGAAGAGTTATGTGAAAAGTTAATGACCCCGCCTCTTCTAATAAGCTGTTTAATCAAAATTAACCATTTTGATCCTTCTCTGCTAAGAGAATAAAAGGAGAAACCACAGACAAAGAAAATATTCTCAAACCATATATCTGATAGAAGTCTTAGATCTAGAATATACAAAAATTTTAAAAACTCAATTATAAGCAAGCCCATAACTCATGAAAAGTTGGCAAAAGATCTGAATAGACACTTAATTAAAGAAGATATATACTGGCAAATAAACATATAAAAAGGTACTCAACATCATTAGCTACTAGGAAAATATAAATATAAAACGCAATGAGATATTACCATATTTACTAGAATGGCTAAAATTTAAAACTCACTATTCCAAGTGTTGACAATGATATAAAGGAACTAGAACTCATGCATTGTTGATGAGAATGTAAAATGGTATGTCAACTTTAGAAAAATCACCTTTTTAGTGATCAGCTTTTTTTAAGTTAAACATATATCATAAGAACCAGCTATTCTCATTTATTTTCCCAAGAGAAAAGAAAACCTATATCCATACAAAGCCTTGAAAGTGAACATGTATAGCAGCTTTATTTGTGATAGTCATGTATTCACTTATCTAAAGCTCACAACCATCCTATGAATAGATACTCTCATCATCCCCATTTTCCAGGGTATTGTTAGGAAATGGGGAAGAGAAATGTCTGGTTGTCCATTTATACTTGTCTACCACAAGGGGTAATAATAACCTGACTCAAATCACA
Source organism: Cryptoprocta ferox (assembly GCA_028646485.1). Lineage (NCBI taxonomy): Eukaryota > Metazoa > Chordata > Mammalia > Carnivora > Eupleridae > Cryptoprocta > Cryptoprocta ferox. Next base: position 95,305,137 of record CM053576.1, read on the forward strand.
CACATATATATTGTTATATATATTATATATGGTAATAAAAGCACATGTTTTAAAGTGGGTTGGGAAGTTCAAATTAAATAATACATATAACGTACATAGTGTGGTGTCTATCATGTTGTGTGTATGTACTCAATAATGTGACTGATGATGATAAGAATTGTATAGCAGGGCAATGATATGTATAGCAGGACATGTAATCAGAGGCTATAATTGAGAGACTCTAGAATGTATGGAATGATTTGCCATATTTTGCTATGTATCTTAGAGAAGTTAAATATAAAAAGCTCTTTTTTTAAGGAAACTATCAAATTTTGATAAAATACTTAATTCTGGAGATAGTGAGTGAGGTCTGAAGCCTTCATTCATTTAGCAAGTAGGCAATCTGTTGAAATTTGGGCCAAATTGTCTGCCTGCATCAGAGCCTCTAGCCATGACACCTGTAATTCCTGATAGTTCTGCAGTTGCTTGAACAGAGATGATCAGGATGTAAAATGAGAAGACCTGGTTTTTGAAGACACCTTCTGGAGCAGGTGACAGCTTATTAACTTTTCACATAACTCTTCCAGCAATCAAAACATTATTTATTGTTATCATTGATTACAAAAGTAATTCATTATCTTCAGAGAAAAATAGAAAAACATGAGCAAGTAAGCAGAGAATATCATTATCATAGTCTCATAATCTCACCTATTTATTAATACCTTAGTGGAAATCCTCCCAGAACTTTTTCTATACATTCTTAAAAGAAGCAAAAACGGGATAACAGAACTATACATAATTTTTATAAGTTGTTTTCTTCACTGAGCAATATATTCTGAAAGTTTTTTGAGTTCATTTGATGCATTTCTGCAACATCATTAATCTTTGTATGGATATACAATTACTTATATAATCAATCCCCTAATTTTAGACATTTTAAAATGTTTTTATTTATTTATTTTTGAGTGAGAGAGAGAGAGAGAGAGAGAGAGAGAGAGAGAGAGAAAGCATGAGTAGGGGAGGGGCAGAAAGAAAGAGAGAGACAGAGAATTCCAAGCAGGCTCCGCACTATCAGCACAGAGCCGGATGTAGGGCTCAAATTCATGAACCATAAGACCATGACCTTAGCCAAAATCAAGACTTGGGCATTTAACTGACTGAGCCACCCAAGCACTCCTAGACATTTCTGATTATTTGAGATTCCAAACAAGACTTGGATTCTAATACATGATGCTGCCAATCAGCAGAAATTCCTTAAAAGAAGAATTGCCTTTTCAAAGGTCATGAAAGTTTAAAAGATGTTTCGATATATTTTCTAAATTGCCCTTTAAAGAAATTGTACCATTTACAAATCTCACTGTTAGTGCACATACTATCACTTTAAGACAAGCTCCATAAGAGAAGATTGTGATAAGCTCATGTATTTTCTTTGAGGTGGAAAAGGAAAACAATTCAAGCTGAGAAAATTCTTAAGTATTCATTTTTAGTATGTCTTTTTTTTTTAAAAATCTGTGAACAGCCAAATACAATGTAAATTGAGTTGCTTTCTATTGGGATTAGAGTAGGCAGCTCACAGTAATCAGGGCTAGGCAGATGGATTTCTCCAGGGTTGGGGATCTTGAAACATTAAACAATGGATAAAAATAGAAGAAATAGGAAAAAGGAAAATCCTACTCAAGGAAAGGCAAAGCAATCAATACATATTTTTGCTGTTGATCTTGGAAAATTGCTTTTATCAATATATTTTTTACAAAAGAACAAAGGGGCTTCAGGGAGGTCTGCCTCCACCTTAATCTTAAACTTCTCAGCTTCCAGAACTGTGAGAAATAAATGTTTGTTATTTAAGCTACCCAGTCTTTAGTATTTTTGGACTGGACTAAGCAGCCTGGAAGGACTAAGACACCAGCTTATCTTTTACATGGAGGCAAATACAATCCTAACTTATATAAATGATGAAATATAAAATTCCTAAGGGTGGGTGTTGCAAGATTTTAAATGAAACTTAGGTAAACCCTGTTAGAAAGATAGAATCAGAAAGAATCCGAAAGCACAGGAAATCCTGGTTTGGTGTGCTAATGATAGAGCAGTGGGCAATGCTAATTAACCCAGGGAGAATGTGCATAGTGAAGAAAAGGGCCAACATCTTGAGGGAGGGCAAGGACCATGGAAGAAACGCCAGAGGAGAAGAAAAGGAAGGAATGGCTAGATACCCAGGGGGAAACCAGCAGTGGGGTCACTGACCAGAGAAGGGAAGAAACAAGGGGAACACATATACTGTTAACATATCTGAATGTTTTATGAAAAAGAGTTTAAATTTATTTTATGTAACAAGTATTTATATAACACAAGAGGTAAGACAAAATCCAGTGGGTAAAGGGGTTGGTGGGGAAATCTTCTAATTCAACATGCAGCAGGGTTTAGTGTTCTTATCTATTCAGGATGCCTTTGCCTTCCCACTTTCTTCTGTTAATAACCCGGTGCTTGGTTATAGCAGTGGGCAATAATATTATTACATCACTGTGGCCACAATGACCGGTTCAGGGATAGGCATATGACCCCAGCCAGAACAATCAGAATCCTTGTCCAAACATATTCTAACTGAACTGGTCTTTTCTTCTCGTTTGGTCACTGAATTCTTTGGCTGTGGGCCCAGAGACGTTTGAGGGCATGCTCCCTGCTGGGGATGGAGAGTCCATCTGCAAGAACAGACCTTCAGCACAAGCTTTTCTAACATGAATTAGTTATGAGGTGATTAATTAGAAGACATGTTCTTTGACATGTACCGACGTATACTGTATAACAACGTGTACGGTTGTTATAACCTCTTTTAAAACTAGTAAGCTGAGCAGGAAAAACATTGTTGGAAACAACACCAGCTGCGATGTCTGAGTGATTTTATATTTGGCTTATCAAAGCGGTAGGTTGTAAAGTTGATAAGAATGTGTACAGATTACACTAATGATAAAAATGGTGGAGATAGTAAAAGAAAGGTCACTCCTGTTGAGTAAGAGCCATGTATAATATGGAAATAAAAGAATTATAAACCTAGAAAGCCTTAGATTCATACAAATTTAATATTATTGATGGAAAGTATTATAATAAAAGAATATGGGTCATTAAATGCTACGCTTGTCAGTAGGAAAAGAAAGAATCTCATAGGAAACTGAAAAGGTAGGGAAAAGTTTTATTTAAATTCAAATCTATCAGATTAGCTATATGAAATGCCATTTTTAAGTCAAAGCTGTCACATAACAGCCATTCCAAGTGATTTTTCCCTAATATATACATACAGACTCTGTCTTTTGCTATGTTGAATAAGAACAAAGATACTTTCTGACATTGTTAAACACTAATTACAGTTTAATTTTAAAATGCCTGTTTAATTTCCCAGGAACATAACTTTCGTTGCCAATTAGTGAGATTTCAGAAAGCTTCAGGGAGACGTATTTACAATGGGTGTCAAAGACTGCTTGACTTAGTGATGGAGATTGTATAGAAACATATCCCAGACCAAAGACAGTAGCATAAGTAAAAGAATGGATAGAACTGTGAATCTACTATGCTTACACCTTTTGTGTAAGAAAGGGAAACAAAGTACATATTATTAACTTGTATAAATAAGCTTTCTGTATACTCACAAGAAACTAATATCAGTGGTTGACTATTTGGAGTCGGGTATGGAATCTGAGTGAAGCGGGGACAGGAGTGGAAGGAAGACTTGGTACTCGGGATTGGAGAGAGAATTTAGTGGACAGCAGGACTAGGGTAGTGTTAGATCACACAAAGCCTTAAATGCCTTATGACAGGGTTTGTATTTGTATTTTAGCTTCCAGATAATGGAGAACCACTACAGAATTTTAAACATAAGACTGATAAGATAAAATCTTCATGAAAGGAGTAAGAATTTGCTCTATAACACCTGAAGGGCAAGAAATGTTATACTCTTTGGTGCTCCCAAAACAAATCAAATTTGCTTCATCCCCTATTTGCCAGAGTTGACAAAAACCCAGTTTCATTGAAGATGGAGAACTCTTCCCCACCAACTCCCATCATGTGAGTTCTGGGAGCTTGTGGATATCCTAAAGAGAAATCTGTCAGCCTGTACTTGGATTTTGCTGTTTCTTCTTTCCCTGAAAGAGGATCAGTTATATAATTGGAAAGACCCAGTGCAAAATGAAAATGCAGAGCCCCTTGTTTTCACATATTTATTATTCTATCATTTTATGTTATATTAGTGTTTGTGTTTCTAAACATATGTGTTTTGTCATATGTTTAGACATAGTGATTTTTTAAAGACAAGAGATGAGACAGAAGAGAACAGTTCTGGGCCTGGATCTGTGGACCTTTCTGATAAAGTTAATGATGAAGCATTTCAATCTTTTGAGGCACCTCAAAGCACTCAGAGACAAGTGGGTCTGGTATTCAAGCTGCTCTATTCTTTTGTGCATTGTCTGTGTTAAAAAACTTACACTTTAAGCAATGTCTCTCCCCAAATCACAAAGACACTTAACTCTAAATTACAGTCATTTGAGAAGTATTTTAAATGGCTCTTGGAATCTCAAAACAGAGTAAAGCTCTTGTTTAAAAAAAAAGTCATAATCAGTGAAAAGTCTCAGGAAGCAAGTTATTTAGTAGCATTTATTTAGTGTCCAGGAAGGAAAAGGCACCAAGTTGGTGAGAACCTAATAACGTCAGCGTGCAAAAGTAGAGTGAGTAAAATATTAGGATAAGCTGCTGGTTCCTCTCCAGCAGCCCAATGAGTCAACATACTGATTATATATATACCTACATACATATATACATACGTGACAGGTAACATTGCACCAAAGAAGTTTTGTGCAATAAGTTGAACAACTATTGCTTTTCTATCGAGGTTAATGAGTTAGCAAATACCTTATCATAATATTTGTTAAGATTTGTAAAAATAGTGAATACCACAACTTTTTTTTTTCTTTTTCTTCTTTTGCTGCTGAAAAAGAGCAGTCCAAACAAGTTAAGACCAAGATAACATTTAGTATTTAGTCTCCATATTTGGAATCAAAAGATCTGACCTGGAGGAGCTGTGTAGGAATCTGGACTGACAGGGCCCACCAATGGTTGGTTTCAGGAGAGGCTTTACCTCTAATGAACAAAGAAAATCTGACTTTGTTTACAACACAGTTTTCTTCATGGAGAGGTGCTGGTGTTAAAGCCTGTTAATGAGGAAATTTTGAAAGTCTGCATGATGTGATAAAAATGGTCAATTTTATTAAAGAGAGAACAATTCACCTGAGAAAATTTTTTTAAACTCTGTGAACACCTGGATAAAGGGCACACAAATCCACTACAGGCAGAAATCTGCTGACTTAGTGGAGGACTAATTCACAACAGGAGTTTTGGGTGAAAAAATGAATCACAAAAGCTCAGAGGAAATATTTTGACTATAACTGGCAAGATTTGTGGATTTAAAAGAAATGGAATATAAAACGGAAACAGGAAGAAATAGAAAATTTGAACAGACCCATAACCAGTAAAGAAATAGAATTAGTAATCAAAAATCTCCCAAAAAACAAGAGTCCAGGGCCAGATGGCTTCCTAGGGGAATTCTACCAAACATTTAAAGAAGAGTTAACACCTTTGGAATTTGAAGCTATTCCAAAAAATAGAAATGGAAGGAAAATTTCCAAGCTCTTTTTATGAAGCCAGCATTACCTTGATTCCAAAACCAGACAAAGACCCCACTAAGGAGAATTATAGAACAATTTCCCTGATGAACACAGATGCAAAAATTCTCAACAAGGTATTAGCCAACCGGATACAACAATCCATTAAAAATATTACTCATCACAACCAAGTGGGATTTATACCTGGGATTGTTCAATATCCATGAAACAATCAATGTGATTCATCACATCAATAAAAGAAAGGACAAGAACCACGTGATCCTCTCAATAGATGCAGAGAAAGCATTTGACAAAATACAGCATCTTTTCTTGATAAAAACCCTCAAGAAAGTAGGGATAGAAAGATCACACCTCGAGATCATAAAAGCCATGTATGAAAGACCCAATGCTAATATCATCCTCAATGGGGAAAAACTGAGAGCTTTCCCCTAAGGTCAGGAACACAACAGGGATATCCACTCTCACCACTTGTTATTCAACATAGTATTGGAAGTCTTAGCCTCAGCAATCAGACAACACAAAGAAATAAAATGCATCCAAATCAGCCAGGAGGAGATCAAACTTCCAGTCTTCGCAGATGACATGATACTCTATATGGAAAACCCAAAAGATTCCACCAAAAAATTGCAAGAACTGATACATAAATTCAGCAAAGTTTTAGGATATAAAATCAATGCACAGAAATTGGTTGCATTCCTATACACCAATAATGAAGCAACAGAAAGAGAAATCAAGGAATTGATCCCATTTACAATTGCACCAAACACCATAACATACCTAGGAATAAATCTAACCAAAGAGGTGAAAAATCTATATAATGAAAACTTATAGAAGGCTTATGAAAGAAATTGAAGAAAACACAAAAAATGGAAAAAGTCCGTGTTCCTGGATAGAAAGAACAAATATTGTTAAAATGTCATTACTACCCAAAACAATCTACATATTCAATGTAATCCCTATCAAAATAACACCAGCATTCTTCACAGGGCTAGAACAAACAATCCTAAAATTTGTATGGAACCAGAAAGGACCCCGAATAACCAAAGCAATCTTGAAAAAGAAAACCAAAGCTGGAGGCATCACAATTCCAGACTTCAAGCTGTATTACAATGCTGTAATCATCAAGACAGTACGGTACTGGCATAAAAACAGACACTCAGATAATGGAACAGAACAGAGAACCCAGAAATGAATACACAAATGAATGGCCAACTAATCTTTGACAAAGCAGGAAGGAATATCCAATGGAATAAAGACAGTCTCTTTTCAGCAAGCGATGCTAGGAAAAACTGGACAGCGACATGTAGCAAAATTAACCTGGATCACTTTCTTACACCATACACACACAAAAAAACTCAAAATGGATGAAAGACCTAAACGTAAGTCAGGATGCCTTCAAAATCCTCAAGGAGAAAGCAGGCAAAAAACCTCTTTGACTTTGGTCGCAGCAACTTCTTACTCAACACGTCTCTGGAGGCAAGGGAAACAAAAGCAAAAATGAACTATTGGGACCTCATCAAAACAAAAAGCTTCTGCATAGCGAAGGAAACAATCAGCAAAACTAAAAGGCAACTGATGGAATCAGAGAAGATATTTGCAAATGACATTTCAGATAAAGGGTTAGTATCCAAAATCTATAAAGAACTTACCAAACTCAATACCCACTAAACAAAATAATCCAGTGAAGAAATGGGCAAAAGACATGAATATACACTTCTCCAAAGATGACATCCAGATGGCCAACTGACACATGAAAAAATGCTCAACATCACTCATCATCAGGGACATACAAATCAAACCACAATGAGGTAACCACCATTAACATTAACAACTCAAGCAACAATAGATGTTGGTGAGGATGTGGAGAAAGAGGATCTCTTTGCACTGTTGGTGGGAATGCAAACTGGTGCAGCCACTCTGGAAAACATATGGAGCTTCCTCAAAAAATTAAAAATAGAACTACCCTACAACCCAGCAATTGCACTACTGGGTATTTATCCAAGGGATACGGTATGCTGTTTTGAAGGAGCACACGTACCCCAATGTTTATAGAGTAGTACTATCAACAACAGCCAAAGTATGGAAAGAGCCCAAATGTCCATTGATGGATGAATGGATAAAGAAGATGGGGCATATATATATACAATGGAGTGATACTTGGCAATCAAAAAGAATGAAATCTTGCCATATGCAACTATGTGGATGGAACTGGAGGGTAATATTCTAAGCGAAATTAGTCAGAGAAAGACAAATATCATATGACTTCATTCATATGAGGACTTTCAGATACAAAATAGATGAACATTAGGAAAGGGAAGCAAAAATAATATAAAAACAGGGAGGGGGACAAAACATAAGAGACTCTTAAATTTGGAGAATAAACAGAGGGTTACTGGAGGGGTTGTGGGAGGGGGGATGGGCTAAATGGTTAAGGGGCATAAGGAATCTACTCCTGAAATCATTGTTGCACTATATGCTAACTTGGATGTAAATTAAAATAAATAAATAAATAAAAGAAATGGAATCTTTTGTCAAATTATGCTATAAAAGGAAATCTTGACATGTTTTGCCTGTTGATTGGATTTGGAGGTAAGAAGGGCCTCTGCAACTTTCACATCTTACTGAACACCACCTGGGAGAACCAGAGGACCACAGTCTTGGTATGTTCCCTCCCCGTCAACACAAGGGAGTGATTTGAATGATACTCACTGAATCTTCTGCCTGGAAATGTGACTGACAGAAGGACTTTGTGAGCTGCAGGCTGATGAGTAAATCTCAAGATGAGATTTACTTGATCTGCCTCTAGATAAGTTCTGGATTGCTATGCAAAAGCAGGATCTTGCTATTCAAGGGAAAACAAGGGACATTTTGTTGAAGTGTTTAACTTTTTGAAATATGTAAGTAAGTTTTCTTATTTAACAAGCTTCAGAAATTATCTATTTCAGTTAAAAATGAAATCTTTGTGTTGAACCAACAAAAGAACAAACATAGGTTTCAACAAAAAGGTAAACTTCATTCTTTAGTGTTAGTTTCAAAAAATACTTTTAATGCTTTTATGTAGTCTGATAAAAGAGATCAAGAAGTAATACATGTCTATAATTTTGCATTGCAATGGGAGCCTGATCATATCAGTGAGTAGGGAAATGTTTTTTTATACTGTTTTGAATAAAACTGTCTTAGGGCATACTTTTATTCATATTGCTTGGTTTATAGTTTTAGCTATAACTTTTCTGTAGCATTTCGTTTCAATATTGTCAGTAAATTTCACATTGTAAATAATATTAATTAAAATCAATTTACAGCCTTTGTGTAAATTAAATCTACTCCCCTTACCTTAAAAAATTAAATTAAATTTTGTCTTAAGCCAGTTATTTAACAAAAATGTATTATATTGCCTTGTGAGTTTTAAATATTTATAATAAAGCAATGAGATAAATGTCAAGAAAGGTAAGGTAATCTTAACTATCTGATTCTTTTTCAAGAACAGATGGTTAAAAAGATTTTAATTTTAAATAAAAAAATAACTACTCTTACATACATCATATACCACATAGCAACCTCATTAGAATCTCATTTAGTTGGAATTTGTGATCAGAATTTCAGATCCACAAAGACAAGGTAAAAAAGAAATCAAGTAGGTATTATGAGTTAATACCTTTTATAAGGAGGAAGAGCCACACGAAAATGGAAGGCTAATTAGTTAATCAAAATAAACAGATCCTCAAAAATACATATGTCATTCTCTACTCAGAACATTGGATATTATTATTGAATTGTTGTATCTAAAATTTACTGATCATGCTAATATACTATGTATGATCTGTAGGTAAAATAATTTTTATACAGAGGTCCTCTGAGACTTGCAAATTATTTCAAGAATTCCCCCAGAAAGAAAACACTGAGAAAGACTGCTAGTGAACCTCTGTGTGGTACCAAAAAGTCACACTGTGCTTCCCATATCAGTGCAAAGTATTGTACAGGTTTTCCCATATCAGTGCATTGTATTGTTATTTATACAAAGTGTTGTATAAATGCTTAAAAAGTTTTTTAATAAAATTAATCATGTTCACGACATCCTATAGTAAATACACTGTGATATTTCATGACATACAGAAAGCAAAAGTATATCACAGTGTCATTCTATAAAGTAAATATTAAGAAGCTTAATTTGTTGTTTTATAGATATAGATTTCATCAAATTACATGTTATATAAATTTTATATTACATATTAAGTAAAAATACAGTTTTAATAATTTCTTCCTATATCCCAATAGATCATTTTGAATACTTTCAGGGTTGCAAACACCCACTTTATTTCAAAAAAAATTTTTTTTTAAAGTTTATTAATTTTTGAGAGAGAGAGACAGAGTGTGAGCAGGGGAGCGGTAGAGAGAGAGGGAGACACAGAATCTGAAGCAGGCTCCACATCTTCTTTATTTTTTTATGTATTTTTAAATCATTTATATATTTTTGAGAGAGAGAGAGCAAGCAGAGGAGGGGCAGAGAGAGGGAGATAGGCTCCACAGCTATCAGCACAGAGCCTAACACAGGACTTGAACCCATGAACTATGAGATCATGACCTGAGCAGAAGTCTGAAGCTTAACTGACTGAGCCACCCAGGCACCCAGCATATACCCACTTTAGAAGCTACTATTTTAATCATACAATTCTAGTCAAAATCCATACATCTAGAGGCACATGGGTGGCTCAGTTCGGTTAAGCATCAGACTATTGATAGGCTCAGGTCATGATCTCCGGGTCACGGGATCAAGCCCCATGTCTGGCTCTGCTGAACATGGAGCCTGCTTGGGATTCTCTCTCTCTCTCTGCCCCTCTCCTGCTCTCACTCTCTCTCTTGCTCTCAATAAATAAACATTAAAAAACCATAAATTTTCAATTGATTTTATGATTTCAATAGATTTTCAACAAAGGTGACAAGACAATTCACGACAGGGAAAGAATAGTCTCTTTGAGACAGAGAAACTGAAGGACTCCATAAAAATCTTTTGTTCCTTTTCCTGCTTCTATTCATGTTACAACCTGTACCCCACTCCACTCTACACATTCCTTGTAATGCAAATGTCATAGATCCTCCTTGCAAGGGACAAAGAATTAATGACTCTTGGTTTGATTCTTGATTTCGGCTCAGGTCATAATCTCACATTTTGTGAGTTCAAGCCCCATATTGGGCTCTGTGCTCAGAGCTGTGGAGCCTATTTCAGATCTTCTATCTCACTCTCTCTCTGTCCCTCCCCTGCCTGCTCTCTCTCTCTCAAAAATAAATGATTAAAAAATATATAAAAAAATAAAGAAGATGTGGTGTATACATACATATACATATATATATGTATACACACACATATACACACAATGGAATACTACTTGGTGATCAAAAACAATGATATCTCAACATTTGCAACAACATGGATGGGACTAGAAGGTATTATGCTAAAGCAAAATAAGTCAGTCAGAGAAAGACAAATATCATATGATTTCGCTCATATGTGGAATTTAAGAAACAAAACAGATGAACACAGGGGAAGGGAAGCAAAAATAAGATAAAAACAGAGACGGGGGTAAACCATAAAAGATCCTTAAAGACAGAACAAACTGAGGGTTGTTGGAGGTGAGATGGGTGGGGGGATGGGCTACATGGGTGATGGGCATTAAGGAGGGCACTGTATGTTAACTAATTTGCAATTAAATAAATAAATTAAATATATATATATTCCATTATTATTTCTGTACTTTCTCCCAAAGAGAATTCTTTTTAAGATAATTTTTACTATTTCCTATTTCCTATTTTTATTATTTCCTCACATAAATTGGTATTCTAAAATAATGTAATTTTAAAATTACACAGAATTTTTGATAATATTTAGCTTCTTTAAGATTATTGTGTAGTTTTTATAAAAGATTAATGGACCTGAGCTTTTAGCCAACATGGAGTAATGGGAAATGGACTTATCCTCCCACCTGAAACACCAACAACAGAATGACACAAAATATTTGAAAGAATATTCAACACTGCATCTAGGGCAGTGAAAGAAGGTGATCCCTGAGAGAGATAAGAAACAAATGAGATAGGCACTATAATTGCTAGGGACTTGGATCTATGATACATAAATATTCTCAAAACTATTAAAAATTTTAAACTTCTAACAATCTGTCATAGAAATGGGCAAAACAAGATGCTCCATTACCAAAGATTCACAGATGGCAAATAAGCATATTAAAAGATGTTTAAAATCATTAGCTATTAGGGAAATGCAAACTAAAAACCAAACTGAGATACTGCTATACCCCTATTAGAATGTCCTAAATTTAGAAGACTGTCCGTATCAAGTGTTGGCAAGGATATGAATAGAAGGATGTGGAGATAGGAATAAAAAGTGGCACAACCATTTTGAAAAACAGTTTGACACTTTCTTAAAATTTAAGCACAACCTTACCATATTCACCATAAACTTACCATCCATTCTGTTTCTAGATATTTACCTAAGAGAAATTAAACTATACGTTCATACAGTAACTTGTGCACAAATATTCATAGTGGCTTTATTCATAAAAGTGTTAAACTAGAAATGACCCAAATGTGCACCAGTGGGTGAATGGATAAACAAATTATGGTACATCCATGTAATGGAATACTACTGAGCAAAAACAAAAATAAAAACAAAAACCAAAAACCAAAAAACAAAAAAGGATGAACTATTCATATATGCTATAACATGGGTGAATCTCAAAATAATTATGCTGAGTAAGAGGCCAGGCACAAAAGAGTACGCACTATGTAATTCTATCTAAATAAAACTCTAGAATATGCAAATAAATTTATAATTACATAAAGTAGATCATGTAGATGGGCAGAAGACAAGGCAGTACAGGAAAGAGATTATTAAGGGGCACAAGGAACCTGGGGGTGATGACTGTGCTCATTGTGGATTGCAGCAATAGTTTCATGGGTGTATACCTATGTCAAAACTTATCAAAGTGTACACTTTACACATGTGTAGTTTATTGTATTTTAACTATACCTCAAAGCTGATTAAAAATTTCATTATTGTATTCTGTATTTCCTCTCTGGAGAGAATCTTTTTGAAAATAATGTTTTACCAGTTTCTTTATGGTTGGGTACTTTAAAAATTTATTTGAAATTATATGAAGTCATTTATACATTGAGGCTGTTTATGCTTATTGTGTAGTTTTTATAAAAGATTCATTAGAATCTTTTCATTTGAAAACATTTACAGATTTTATATCAGTTACATATTATTCATTGTACTGCTCAAATCTACTCTATCTTTATTAACTTCATTATCATAATCTTTTGAAAATGCAGATTTCATGTATTTAATTACAATTACGTGTCTGTTTATTGTTTCTTTTATGATGGATTATTCTCTCATATTTGCTTGAATAGCGATGGAGAGTGGTGGGAATCTTTCTTTAAGGATTATTCTTGGAGACAACTTAAATTTTACCTCTAAATTTTGTTTCTGCTTCAGAATTTTTTCTTCAATTATTTCCTTAAATTGTGAAGTTTGCGGACTTTTCATTACTTTATTATATACCACTATGTCTTGCCAATTAGAGTTTGGATGCATAGAACCACATCATTAAAAAAATTTTTTTTAATGCAGAACCACATCATCTTAGAAAGAGATCTTAGATACCATGATTTCCGACCTCCTTAATTTACAGATGAGGAAACAAAGTCACAGAGAAGTAAATGTCTTACCTAAAGCCAAACAACTGAGAGAACTGGGCTGGAATCCCAAACTTTTGATTCCCTCCCTGTTCCTTGCCCTTTGAATCATCATCTTCTTCAGTTTTCTACAATGGGTTGTCAATTTCTTTTTAATGGCTCTCTGCTTACTCTTTCCATGATTTGTGACTGATGTTTAATTTTTTTCCTTTATTATTTGCTATGTTGCTACAGTATAAAATTAAGGAAACCTCTTTTAGGTGTACATGGGTGAAAGTTCCCCCTTCAGGGCTTCCTGACTTCATTATAAATGACATTTCCTTAAACAAAACAAAAAGGCAATCTACTTAATGGATTAACCTAGCTAAGATATTTGTAAATGATATATCCAATAAGGGGTTAATATCCAACATATACAAAGAAGTTATACAACTCAGCACCAAACCCCCCCAATCTGATTATTAAGTGCGCAGAGGACCTGAATAAACATTTCTCCAAAGAAGACATACAGATGATGATATACAGATCAACATACACATGACACATTAGAAGATGCTCAACATCACTAATCATTAAGGAAATGCAAATCAAAACCACAATGAGAGATCACCTCACATCTGTCAGAATGGCTAGTATCAAAAAGATAAGAAATAGTAAGTGCTGGTGAGGATGTGGAGAATAAGGAACCTTTGTGCACTGTCAGTGGGAATGTAAATTGGTGTGACCATTGTGGAAAATCGTAGGAAGGGTCCTCAAAAAATTAAAATTAGAAATACTACATGATCTAGTAATTCTACTACTGGGTATCTACCCCCCAAAGTGAAAACACTATTTGAAGGGTGCCCAGCTGGCTCAGTTGGAAGAGCATGAAACTCTTGATCTCAGGGTCATGAGTTCAAGCCCCATGTTGTGTGTAGAGATTATCTAAATAAATAAAACTTTAAGATTTTTTAAACCTACTAATTCAAAAGGATATATGCACCCCTATGATTATTGCAGCATTATTTACAATAGCCAAGTTATGGAAGCAGCCCAAGTGTCCATTGATAGATGAACAGATAAAGAATATGTGGAATATATATACAACAGGATATTACTCAGACATAAAAAAAAGAATGAGATTTTGCCACTTGTGACAACATGGATAGATCTAGAGGGTATTATACTAAGTGAAACAAGTAAGAGAAAGCCAAATTCCTTATAATTTTACTTATATGTGGAATCTAAAAACCAAACAAATGAACAAACAAAAACACTTATTTAATGCAGATGGAGGATGGGCGATATAGATATAGGGGATTAAGAGGTACAAACTTTAAGTTATAAAATAAATAAGTCACAAAGATGAAAAGTATAGTATAGGGAGTATAGTATAGGGAGAATAGAATATTGTAATAATGTATAGTGACAGATGGTAACTACACTCATCATGGTGAACATTGAGTAATGAATGTACAGAATTGCTGAATCAATGTTACACACCTGAAACTAATATAACATTGTATGCTAATTATACCTCAATTTAAAAAAGATGAGACATCAATTGGCATGATAATGAAACACATGAAACATTCTGATTAGGTGTAACATTCATGTAACATAAAATGTACTTACCTGTTTGCACAATTGTATGTATATATTTAAAAGAATCATCTGTTTTTCAGATGCTGAGCCAGAACCAACCATGTAAGCCACTCTTGGATTTCTGAACATCAGAAACTATGTGACATAATTAATGTTTGTTGTTTTAAGCTGCTAACTTTTGGGATAATTTGCTATGTAGCAATAGAAAACTAATACAGCAATGCTATCATGACATTTCCTCTCGACTCATTCTGGGTCCGGAGGTCTGGCTTTTGAGAGAGGAAGACCAGCCAAGGAAGAGTTTTCATTCTTGGGAGTTGTTCGATCAATGCTTTATCACTTCTTCTCCTATAGTATATTGAGTCATGGATTTTAGGCACTCCATTAATTCTTTATTTTTAATTTATTATTATTATTATTATTTATTTTTAGGCACTTCATTAATTCTAAAGAGAAAACTGGGGCTTAGATCATAGCAAGGACATGGAGTGTCTGAGAGGTAGCCCTTTTCTCTTGTATGTGTATAAAGGCAATAACTGCACTGTCTTAAACTATCATCAGATATAGAAGATATAATATGTCAAATTGCTGATTATGCATTAGTTATAAAATTAAAAATTTTATTTCCAACAAATTAAATGTATAAGATTATGGTTCATATTAGTGGTAATTAACAGAAGGGGAAGACACCTATAACTTTTTTTTAAAGGTTTTATTCAAGTAATCTCTACATCCAACGTGGGGCTTGAGCTTACAACCCTGAGATCAAGAGTCACGTGCTCCACTGATTAACGTAGTCAGGTGCCTAGAACTTTTTGAATTAGTACTCTGACATATTACAATTTTTGTATTATAAACAGAATTTTAATTCAGTACTACTATACTATTTAAACACTTATGCTAAGTTGCGAGAAGTGCAGGAAAAAAGAAAATTAAAAAGAAACCTACA
>CM053576.1:95321521-95391668 GCA_028646485.1 Cryptoprocta ferox
CTTACAACCCTGAGATCAAGAGTCACGTGCTCCACTGATTAACGTAGTCAGGTGCCTAGAACTTTTTGAATTAGTACTCTGACATATTACAATTTTTGTATTATAAACAGAATTTTAATTCAGTACTACTATACTATTTAAACACTTATGCTAAGTTGCGAGAAGTGCAGGAAAAAAGAAAATTAAAAAGAAACCTACAATTTAGTCATGGAGTATGATAAAACCAGCCATTTTTCTCTTCCCCTCAATGAGTACTGTCACTTTAAATTTAATATGAAGCAAAGTGCTGAAACACACACACACACACACACACACACACACACTATAATTTACCAAGGGAAACTGGTAAGAGTTGTTAAATTGGTAACTTAGGTCAGTACATAAAAATTGCCAAACCAGCTCCCTGCCTGAGGTGGTCATGGGTAAAATTAAGATGGATTTTCCTAAGTGGCTTAGTACTATCTTCTGTTTGATGGAAAATGCAAGCAGTTTTGGCTGCTGACTATAAAACAGTGTTTCATGTATTTTATGTGGAGAAATGGCGAGAGAGCAAAGTAAGAGAGAGAATAGAAAATTATGTGAGTAGCTGCCCAGGGAAAGGTGGAAAAACCTGTCACTCTTAGTGCAATTTAGTTCAAAAGCATATAGATCTTTTACTTGTGAGCCTCAGGAGTAGCTGCACAAAACTCTTGCCAGAATAAGGAGCAAACTTGACAAACTGCCCTCAAAAGGACTTAGTTTAAGTAAATATTTAGGGAAATTTGAAAATTAAAGAGATTTAGAAATAGTTAAGAAACCATGAGGGAGATGCCTGGGTGGCTCAGTTGGTTAAGCATCAGACTTTGGCTCAGGTCATGATCTCATGGTTTGTGAGTTTGAGCCCCACATTGGTCGGGCTCTGTGCTGACAGGTCAGAGCCTGGAGCCTGCCTGGGATTCTATGTCTCCCCCTCTCTCTCCCTCTCTCTCTCAAAAATGAATAAACGTTAAAAAATTTTTAAAAAAAGAAACCATGAGGAAAGAAATCCATAGATATCATAGACTACAAACATACAGATATGCAAGCATGTGCACACACACATATTTTTTTAGTAAGATGGTAAAGGTATATCACCTTCAGGTGACTGTGTAATTACAAATTGTATTAGTTTACTTAGGTACTGTAATTTGAAAGTCTAAGTTTAATATAAGGTCATGCAGAAACCCACCATTTAATTCAGGAAAAACACATTCTTCTGCTCCTGTACCCTTCAATCTCAAGAGTATGCAGCACTGTTTACCACTACTTGGTAGCATTACAGCATCTGTAGAAATAAATGGCACTTCATAATCCATTAATCTCTAAAATTGCAGAACAAATATCCTGAGGCTATAGCTTTATGATAGAACTCACTCATGAAAATGTTATATGATAACTAAAAAGAAGGTACTAGGTTAGGGGAAAAAATTAAGCACTGAAAATTCTATCTATAAGAGAAACCCACAGAAGGAAGATCCAGGACAGCTCTCATGATGTGGGGAGGCTTTGAGGAAAAATCAGCTGGGGTCGGAGGCATAGGATCAGACTTCAGGGGACTGGGAGAAGTGTATTAGTTTAGCAGATGGGTGGGGACAGGAACAAGAACAGTGTGAGAAGAGAAAAGGAGACTGATTTAGATCAGAACTGAAAGTTCATGCTGGGAAGTAGTTTTGAGAATAAATGGGTCAGTAGTGAGCAGCACAAGAAAGGCTATTGGGCTTAATAAATGGACAATACAGGAGATCCCTATAAGTGCTATTTCAGCAGACTGGTGGTCCATGGACAGAACTGCTTGTTTTTTTTATAGTACACTCTTTGATTTTTTGTGAATAATATCCTTCATAGTTTCTCATGAAAAATAACACTACTATCCTAAAGATACCTACAGAAGGTCTTTTAATTTACTTTGTGGGGGCAGGAGTAAGAAAAGGGTACCAGGATCTTTAGCCTCATAGATGAAGTAGTTTGAAAACTTCCATTTAGATAATTTAAATTTTTTTAATGTTTATTTATTTTTGAAAGAGAGAGAGAGAAACAGATTGTAAGCGGGGGAGGGGGCAAAGAGAGAGGGAGACACATAATCCGAAGCAGGTTCCAGGTTCTGAGTTGTGAGCACAGAGCTGGACTGCAGGGCTCAAACTCACAAACTGTGAAATCAAGACCTGAGCTGAAGTCGGACACTTAACTGACTGAACCACCCAGCCACTCCTAAAATCCCAGAGTTTTTAAAGAGAAAAATATGTTTTCTAACCCACTGACTGGAAAAATAAAAAAAAAAAACAAGAAGAGTAGATTTTAATTATTTTGCCATCAAAACATACACCTTGTAGCCTCCAGGTTCAATTCCTCTGGTTTTCCTCAAGGGCATTGAACTCAGCTCTTGAAAAGGAAAAATCCCCTCCCAGTCCCTTCTCTATATGTCCTGCTCCAACAGGCTGTTGAAGATCTAAGGAGAGGCTCCAGGGCAAAGCGGTTGGTTCTGTGGTTTTGCTGATGCCTCAGAAAAATGTGCATGATGAGAAGAGGGATAGAGACAAAGAGTCACATGGTATGGCATATACCTAGTATGTTCCTTCCATTTCACAGGTGAATGCACCTATATTAGAGATTGGAGAAATATCCTCGATATGGCTGGATAAGAAAAGTTCTATGTCAATGCAATGATGTGTTTTAGTTAGTTGTATACCTTATTAGACATCCACGATCAGGAGTTGATTTGGGAAAAGGAGTTTAAAATATCTACATTCCTTGCTATCATGAATTCAACTGTAAACAGAGAAGATAAACAATATATGGATGAGCTTATAGAAATTTAAGATGCAAGATTAGGTTTTACCTTCTGATCTCTTGAAATATCTTCACATTCAAACCAAACATGGAAATGAAATAAAATGATGAATCCCTAAAATTTTTGTAGTTATTAAATTCTCCAAAAATTTCAGGAAATTCAAAATAACAACTAAGAAAAATCTTGTTCTTTATTACATTTTTAATAGAATTTTATTTATTATTTTAAAAATGTTTATTTATTTTGAGGGGGGAGGGGCAAAAGGAGAGGGAGAGAAAATCCTAAGCAGGCTCCATGCTATAAGCACAGAGCCTGATGTGGGGCTCCATCTCACAGTTCTTGAGATCGTGACCTAAGTCAAAACCAAGAGTTGGATGTTTAACTGACTGAGCCACGCATGCACCCTACTTATAGAATTTTATTCATTTAGCTTAAGTTTTAGTGACATGAGGTTCTCCACTTTTCTTTCATTCCAAAAAAGAATACCCTTTTTTCTTTTGTTCAAGTCAGTGAAAAAAAAAAAAAAAGATGGCTGTAGTTATAAATATGAGTAAGATATAGTCCCTGCCTATATCAGGATGAGACTTTTGGGAACTTTGGGAGGCAATGAGAATATTTTGCTCAGGGGAGGAATGGGAATAATTTGGAGGCAACCTAATGATTCCTGCCTCCTCTTATCCTTGCTCTTGTGTAATCCCCTCACCTTGAATGTAGGCTAGACCTAATGACTCATTTCTAAAAACAATGCAGGAAAGGTGAGGGATGTTACTTCTGAGATCAGGTTATAAAAATAGGGTAACTTCTGTCTTGCTCACCCTCTCCAACCTGTTAATTTGATGGAAGCCTGTTGCCATGTTATGAGCTGCCCTATGGAGAGGCCCAGTGGCAAGAAACCAAGGGTGGCCTCTAAGGAACTGAGGCCTCAGTCCAACACTCCATGAGGAATTTAATCTTGCTAGCAACCATGTGATCCTCCCCTAGCTGAGCCTTCAGATAACTACACTACCAGCATAGCTAACATTTTGATTGCAGCCTTGTAAGAAACCTTGAATCAGAGGACTCAACTAGCTGCTCCTGAATTCCTGACCCACAAAAACCATGAGATAATGTTTGTTGTTTTAGTCATTAAATTTTGGAATAATTTGAATACAGCAATAGAAAACTTACACTGCTCTCAAGTAGCTTATGGTCTAATTAAGTAAAATAAACATGAAAATGAAGTTAACAGTTAACACTTACATAATGCTTATTATATGCCAGGTACTTTCCTAAGCATTTTACATACATTAATTTAATCCTTACAATAACTCTATGAGGTAAATATTACTACTACTGCCATTTTATAGATGAGGAAATTGGGGCAACAAGAGGTTAAATACCTTGCTCATTGTCACACCGGTAGTGGAGTTGGGATTCAAATTTGGTTTGGTTTCAAGGGTCTTGTTTTTGTCTTAAGAGTTCAAGTTCTTAATAACTATACTGTACTGCTTCTTTCCACCTTATATACCATAGTAGAAGCACGTCCTCTTTATAGAAGTAGTACAGCATAAGGAATAATTATATCTATAGGATAAAGAGGTCAGAAGGATTCACAGACACTTAAGCAAAATTTGAAACAGGAAAGAAGGCATTCCAGACAGGTGGAATAGCATATGCTAAGGTATGGGGACATAAAACACTGTACTTGCCAAGGACATATGTTACTATTCCTTTTGAATGTTTGTAATCAATTATGTGGTCTTCTTCATATTCTGACCTTGATTTCTATTCGTAAACACTACACTCTCTGAATTCTAGTAAGCCTTTACTCTTTTTAGAAAGAATAATGCCTGATTCTCAACCAAGGGCAAAGGCAGGAACTCAGAATGAGTTGAGCGGAAAAATCTCCCCACTGGTTTCAACACTCAAGGTGATTTAGAGGATTAGTAATGGAGGTATTTGTCTTTTGTAGCAAAAGCATGCTCTTTACACATTTCCCATGTGCTATTAGAGAGTAGCTAACAACCATAATGCTCTCCCTGTCCTTGGGATGATGAGGAAGATCAGTCATAGGTTTGAGAACCACAAGTCTATACTGAAATGTAACTCTAAATAATCTTGCATCAGATCCAAATATTGTATTGATTATTTGACAGGAAAAATGGAGAGGAGAGAAAATGGGGGGATTAAACATAACTCAGAATTAATTATTGGGAAAAGTAAACCAGGTAATCCTAAAACAAAGAGAAGTGGCTGTAGATATAATAATTAGGGATATAGGGGGTGCCTGGGTGGCTCAGTTGGTTGAGTGTCTGAATTTGGCTCAGGTCATGATCTCATGGTTCATGGGTTTGAGCCCCGCGTCAGGCTCTGTGCTGACAGCTTAGAGCCTTGAGTCTGCTTCAGATTCTGTCTCTCTCTCTCTCTCTCTAACCCTCCCCTGCTCACACTGTCTCTGTCTCAAAAATAAATAATAAACATAAAAAATTATGGACATAAAAGGAGTGGTTTCCTTTCCCCTTTCATCATCATAATTATCCTCAAAAGGCCAATTACAAATTTTTTTGAGATAATTGTAGATTCACATGCAGTTGTAAGAAATAATGCAGAAGGATCCTGCATAGTGCAATATCGCAACCCAAAATTAACACTGGTAGAATACATTGAATTCTTCAGTTTTCACCAGTTTTATATGCACTTGAGTGTGTGTGCACAGGCAAGCTTCTATGCAATTTTGTTACATATGTAGAATTGTGTGGCCACTACAATCAAGAGACAGAAGAGTTCCATCACAAAGATCCCTCATGTTACTCTTTTGTAGCCACAGTCTGTCCCTCCTACTATCCCTAATCCCTGGCAACCTTCAAAATCTGTTCTCCATCTCTATAATTTTGTTATTCAAGAATGTGATATAAAAGGAAATTTTTGAGATCAGCTTTCCTGCCCCCCAGTATAATTCCTTTGAGATTAATTCAGGATGTTGTATGTATTAATAGTTTATTCCTTTTTATTGCTGAGTAGTATTCTATGGTATCACTGTACCACAGTTTTTTGTTGTTTGAACCAGCCACCTGTTGAAGGACATTAGTTTTATTTCCTGTTTGGGGCTAACACAAATAAAACTTCTGTGAGCATTTGTGTACAGGACTTTGTGTGAACATACGTTCTCTTTCTCTGAAATAAATGCCCAAAACATGCAATTTCTGGGTTACATGGCAAGTGCATGTTTAGTTTTGTATGGAACTGCTATACTCTGCTCCAGAATGGCTGTATCTTTTTACATTCCCACCAGCAATGCATGAGTGATCCAGTTTCTCTGCATCCCTACCTGCATTTGGTACATCACTATATTTTAGCCATCCTGACATATATGTAGTGATATTATTGCTTAAATTCTTATTTTGCTAATTGTGAATGATTGGTGGACAGCTTTTTATGTGCTCATTTGTTGTCTGTATACCCTCTTCAGTGATAATTAATGTTCATGTCCTTTGCCTTTTTCTCATTGGATTGTTTTTTTTTTTTTTTTTACTGTTGAGTTTTGAGGGTTCTTTATATATTCTAGATACACGTCCTTTGGCAGATATGTGGTCTGCAAATATATTCTCTCAGTCTATAGTTGCCTTTTGCATTCTCTTTACAGGATCTTTCACAGAGCAAAAGTTCTTAATTTTGATGAGATTCGACTTAATCAATTTTTCACTTTATGTATTGTGCTTTTGGTGTCAAATCTAAAAACTCCTTGCTTAACCCCAAGTCCTAATGAGTTTTGCCTATTTTTTTTTTAAGTTTTAAATTTTGTATTACCTGTCTGACATTTAGGTCAGTGATCTGTTTTGGGATTTTTTTAAATGTTTGTTTGTTTGTTTGTTTATTTATTTATTTAGAGACAGACAGAGACAGAGACAGGGAGAGAGAGAATCCCAGTGCAGAGCCTGACACAGGGTTCGATCTCATGAAGAAACCATAAGATCATGACCTAACCAAAATCAGGAGTCGGATGCTCAACTGACTGAACCACCCAGGTGCCCTGATAAAATTTTTGTAAAAACTGTGAGACTTATATCAAGGTTCTTTTTTGGGGGCCTATGAATGCCCCAAATACTTTATGACCCTATTTGCTCAAATATCCTTCCTCTATTGATTTCTTTTGCACCTTTGTTAAAAATCACTTGGGCATATTTGTGTCAGCCTATTTCTGGGTTCTTTATTCTATTCCATTGATCTATGTGTCTATCCCTGTGCCAATACCATACAGTCTTGATTGCGGTCACTGTACACTGAGATTTAACATTGGATAGAATGATTCCTCCCATTTTATTCTTCTTTTTCAAAGTTGTTTTAGCTATTATAGTTTCTATACCTTTACATACAAATTTTACAGCAAAATTTCCTATGTTACAAAATACCTTGCTGAGATTCTAATCAGAATTGCATTAAATCTATAGTAATCAATTTGGGGACAATTGACATCTTTACTGAGTCTTCCAATTTATGATTATAGTATATTTATCCATTTATTTTTTCTTCCTTATCAGTATTTTATAATTTTCAGAATATAGATCCTGTACATGTTTCATAAGATTTATACCTAAGCATTTTTCTTTGGAAGCAATTATAAATGTCACTGTGTTTTTAAATTTCAGTTTCCTCAACTAAAGTTGTTAGTATATTGAAATACAGTTGGGTTTTGTGTGTTAATCTTACATCTTGTGACCTTGCTGAATTCACTTATTAAGTTCTGGGACTGTGTATATGTGTGTGTAGATTCCTTGGAATTTTCTACGTAGACACTAATGTCATTGGAAAATAGGGACAGCATTATTTCCTCCTTTCCAATCTGTAGGCCATGACTTTTATTTCTCTTTCTTGCTTTAATCAACTGGCTAGAACTTCCTGCCACTTCACTAGGTGGTGAGAATGGACATTCTAGGACATCTTAAAGGAAAGCATTTAGCCTTTTTAGCTTTTCACCAGGAGTTATGCTGTTAGCTATAGGTTTTTATAGACATTCTTTAATAAGTTGAGGAATTCTCCCTTATTCTTAGCTTACTAAAGCATTTAATCATGAATGGATGTTGGATGTTATCAAATGCCTTTTCTGCATCAATTGATATGATCGTATGCTTTTTCTTCTTTAGTCTGTTGATATGGTCAATCACGTTAGTTGACTTTTGAACATTCAACCTGCCTGTATTCCTGAAATAAACCCCTCTACATTATGATATAGAAATCTTTTTATGTGTTGCTGGAACCAATTTACTATTCTGTGAGTATTTTTGCAACTAAGCTCATGAGAGATATTGGTCCATAGTTTTCCTTTGGCTTACTATCTGTTTCTGGTTTTGGTGTCAGGGTAATACTAGCTTTACAGAATGAATTGGGAAGTATTCATCCTCTCATATTTTAAACTGGAAGGGATTGTATAGAATTGTTGTTAATTACTCTTTAAAAGTTTGGCAGAATTCTCCAATGAAACCATGTGAATCTAGAGATTTCCTTTTTGAGTTTCAAAAGTATGAATTCAATTTCCTTAATAGCCTTAGGACTAGTCAAATAATCTATTTCATATTGAGTGAGTTGCAGTGGCTGTTTTTTGAGGAACTACTGCATTTCATCTAAGTTGTTGAATTTATATGTATACAGTTGTAGCAGTATTTCCTTGTTATCTTTTTAATGTGTAGAGGGTCTGTAGTGATATTCCCTGTTTCATTCCTGGTATTTATAATTAGTGTCATGTCTCTTTCATTCTTTGTCAATCTTGCTAGAGGTTAATTTTCTTTTATAGATTTTCTCTATTGTTTTCCTATTTTCAATTTTATTGCTCTCTGCTTTTATATTTATATCCTTCCTCTGCTTGCCTTGAGTTTGTTTTGCACTTCTTTTTCCAGTTCTTTGAGGTGAGACGTTTTCTTTGATCCATGTGTTAAAGTGTGTAGTTTATTTCCAAGTGTTTGGAGATTTTCCTATTATCTTTCTGTTATTTTTTTCTAGTTTTATTCCATGTGGTTGGACAACATACTTGGTACGATTTCATTTCTTTTTGTTTTTAATTTCATTTGAGTGAGAATTGTTTTATGGCCCAGAAAATGATCTATCTTGGTATGTGTTCCATGAGCTCTTGATAAGAATATGTATGCAGCTATTATTGGATAAAGTATTCTATAAATGTTGACCAGATCCTGCTGGTTGTGAGTTGTTATATTCTTGCTGATTTTCTTTCTAGTTGTTCTATCAGCTGTTGAGAGAGGGGTGTTGAAGTCTCCAACTATTATTTCCAATTTACCTATTTTAGTTCTATCAGTTTTTGTTTCACATTTTGTTTGCAGCTCTGTTGTCTGGTGCATGCATATTTTGCATTGCCATGTCTTCTTGGTGAATTGACCCTTTTATCACGATATGGCCATCTCTATCTCTGATAATTTTCTTTGCTCTTAAGTCTTCTGTATGTGATATTAATATAGACACTCATGTTTTCCTTTAATATTTGTATGATGTATTTTTTAAATCCTTTTCATTTAACTTGTCTCTATCATTGTACTTGAAATGACCTTATTGTGGACATCATATAGGTAGGCCATGTTTTTAAATCATTCTTCCAATTTCATCCTTTAATTGGCATATTTAGGCTATTAACATTTAATGTAATTATTGATATGTTACAACTTAAGTGTGCCATTTTGTTTTCTGTGTGTACCCTGTTTTCCATTTCTGTAGTTTCTTTTTTCCTGCTATTCTGTTACTTACTTGAACATTTTTTTAAATTCTATTTTGATTTATCTATAGTGTTTTCCCCCAACTTTATTGAGATATAATTGACATATAACACTGTGTAAGTTTAAGGTGTACAATGTGTTGATTGGATACACTGATATATTGCAAAATTGATTACCACTTCTAGAGTGTTTCTTAAATTTGCCTATCTTTTTCCATGTTGGTAAAATATGCATAACATAAAATTTACCATTTTTAAACATTTCTAAGTGTGTAATTCAGGAGCATTAAGTCCATTTCTGTTGTGAAACCATCACCACTATCCATTTCTAAAACCTTTCATCTCATACAGAAACTGTACCACTTATACAGTAGCTCTCCACTTCCCCTTTGTCTATAGTATTTTTATTTTAGTATTTTAAAAAAAATGTTTATTTATTTTGAGACAGAGATAGAGAGTGAGCAGGGGAGGGACAGAGAGAGGGAGACAGAGAATTCTAAGCAGGCTCTACGCTGTCAGTACAGATCCTGATGCTGAGCTCAAAATCACAAACTGTGAGATCATGACCTGAGCTGAAACCGAGAGTCAAACGCTTAATTGACTGAGCCACCCATGCGCCCCTAAATGTATGTAGAGTAAATAGTTAAGACAATTATAAACAGGGAGGGCAGAGACATAAAGGGAGTTAAGGTTTCTATACTTGAACTGATAAAATGACTCCAGTAGACTGTGATATGTATATATACTGTGATACCTAGAGCAATCACCAAAAAAACTATACAACAGGTAAAAAAGTTGTCCTCCCTGTTTGTAATTGTCCTAAATATTTGTTTTACATACATTTAGAACCACATAAAATAGTGTCATAATTTTTTTCAACTGTCAATTTAGAAATTTACAAAACTCAAGAAATCTATTGTATATACCAGTATTTTTGCTTCTTGTGTTCTTTCTTCTTGATGTTCTAAGTTTCCTTCTTTTATCATTTTCTTTCTGTTTAGAAAATACTCTTTTTGGGGCTCCTGGGTGGCTCAGTCAGCTAAGCCTCTGACTCTGCTCAGGTCATGATCTCACAGTTTGTGGGTTCAAGACCCATATTGGGCTCACTGCTGTCAGTGCAGAGCCTGCTTCAGATCCTCTGTCCCTCTCTGTCTCTGCCCATCCTCAGCTTGTGCTCTCTCTCTCTCTCAAAATAAACTTTAAAAATTAATAAAATTGATTTCCCTTTCATTATTAAAGAATATTTTACCAAATCTAGGATTCTGGGTTGACAATCCTTTTAATGCCTGAAAAATATTGTGCCACTTCCTTCTGGCCTCCACAGGACCTCGAGAAATCTGCTGTGACTCATATTGGTGTTCCTCTATAAATAAAGTTATTTCTCGCTGGCTGCTTTCAAAATATTTTCTCTGTGTTTAGTTTCCAGAAGTTTAATTGTTGTATGTTTTGGAATGGATTCCTTTAGGTTTGTCTTTTTTGCGATTTAACTTCTTGAATTTGTAAGTTTATGTATTTTGCCAGGTTAGGAAAGTTTTCAACTATTATTTCTTTGAATATTTTTTCAGTTCTTCTCTCATTCTCCTCTGGTGATATGATTGCTACCTGTTTTAAAAAATTATATATCCCATAGTCTCTGAGATTCCATTAATTTTATTCCAGACTATTTTCTCCAATTGTTCAGCTTAAGTAAATTCCATTGGTCTGTTCCTCAAGTTCACTGATTCTATCTTCTGTTATCTTCACTCTATTAATGAGCCCTTTACTCATGTATTTTTCAGTTCCATAATTTCCTTTTTTTTTTTTTTTAAAGTAGGCTTGGGGCGCCTGGGTGGCTCAGTCGGTTGAGTGTCCAGCTTCAGCTCAGGTCATGGTCTCACGGTTAGTGGGTTCGAGCCCCGCATCAGGCTCTGTGCTATCAGCTAGCTCAGAGCCTGGAGCCTGTCTTCGGATTCTGTGTCTCACTTTCTCTCTGACCCTCCCCTGCTCATGCTGTCTCTCTCTCTAAAATAAATCAAACATTAAAAAAAAATTTTTTTTAAAGTAGGCTACATGCAGTGTAGCCCAACATGGGGCTTGAACTCACAACCCTAAGATCAAGACCTGAGCTGAGATCAAGAGTCAAGGGGTACCTGGGAGGCTCAGTTGGTTTAAGTGTCCGCTTTCAGCTCAGGTCATGATCTCATGGTTTGAGTACAAGTGAGCATCTGGCTCTGTGCTGACAGCTCAGAGCCTGGAGCCTGCTTTGGATTCTGTATCTCCCTCTCTCTCTCCCCCTCCCCAATTTGTTCTCTCTCTCTCAAAAATAAACAACCAAAAAAAAAAAAAAAAAAAAAAGAATCAGATGCTCAATTGAGCTACCCAGACATCCCCCGTTTAATTTTTTTATACTTTTTATTTCTTTGCTGTAATATTTATTTTCAATTTGTTTCAAGAGTATTTGTAAATGATTAAGTATTTTTATGATAGCTGTTTTAACATAATTATCAGACAATTCCAACATTTGATTCATCTCATTATTAGCATCTATTGATTATCTTTTCTCATTCAGTCACATGATTTTTTGTTCATGGATGAGTGATTTTTTTTTATCTTGTACATTTTGGATATGTATTATATTATGAAACTCTAGATCCTATTGAATCAATTATTTATTTATTTATTTATTTTTTAAAGCAGAAAGTCCCCTGTTGAGATTTAGCACATGGGCTGCTGGGTGTGTATGTTTAGCTTCTCTCTGAGCCCTGCCAACACCACCTTGGCAAAAGTGGAGCACTGACTCACACTGCCTTGTTGCAAATAGGTGGGGTAGGAGTTCCGCTCTCCCTTACTCCACTGACAACTTCCCAGTGAAAGTGGGGCACCAAGCCCCTGTCTCATTGCATCTGAGTTGGGGTACAAACTCAGGACCCCTCTCAATCTGCTGATACCACCTGCTGGGGAAAATGGAGCACCACCTGCTTTTGCCAGGCAGGAGCTGGAAGGTCAGCTCCCCACTCCAGCCACGCCAAAACCATCCTGCAGGGGAATTGGAATGCTGCCTCTCATGTCCATGGATTATGAAAGGTTGAATGGAAAATTAACTCTTTGTTTGTTCAACTCTCCTGAAAACCATGCAGGTTTTCTGTGTTTGGCTTCAGTAGGACAAAATTGCCCGTAAGGCTTTCCATTGGTAGGCCACTCTTTTTCTCATCCTTTGGCTAGGGAGAACAGGTAGAGCTTTTATTGCATGTGCACATTCGTAGTGCTGGGTTGGAGGATTTTACAGTTCCCCGTCTGAGATATAAGAGGAAATAAGGAAACCGGGAAACTTACCATTGTGTCATTTCTCAAGTCTCCAGATTCCTATGCAGCCCAACTTCTTACCATCTTACCTTCCAAAATATTACTGTGCTTAGTTTTTGTGCCATGTCTAGGGATTTTTAGGGAAACCCTAGAGGAATGGGATTACTTTATGTTAGTTGAACTGGAAGTCTCCTTAAAAGGCCATTTTTAAACATTTGCTTAGTTTACTCCCTAGAATCTCTCCAGGTTGTCAAAAGTCATGACCTTGTATTGTAGCAATTTACAACCTAGACTCTGCACTGAACAGATGCACAGGAAGATACCTAAACAGATGAATCAGATGCATACATAATAAGAATAACAATACCTTAAGTTTTTATAGGGCTTCATAGTTTATACAACGCTTTATACATACATATATGTATATACACACACACACTTATCTATTTACTAGTTAAATGTTTATTTACTATATATTCCTAACACTTCATAAATATAAATATTGCTCTCAACAATGTTACAAGGTAGGTGGTACACGTATTGTTATTAAAAAAAAAAAAAAAAAAGGCTGTTTGGTTAAGGTTCTTGCCTAAGGCTGAAAAGCTGGTAAGTACAAGTGTTGTAATTCTTGTGACTCTTAGTCCTGAGCTCCTGATACCAAACCACAACACCTAGGGTAAACGACCCTTTGTTGTCGTAGAAATCCTGTGCTTAACAGGTAATCACAAAGCCTAATTTTGGCTTTCTGAGGTATAGTGGCTTGTGGGTTATGGAGTCAGACAGATTCGAATTTAAATTCCAGTTCCACCATGTCTTATTTGTGTAATCTCGGAGAAATTATTTCACCCATCTATACCTCAGTTTCTTCATCTGTAAAATGGGGATACTGTAACATTTACTTCAAAAGGTTGCTTTGGATAATCACATATTTAAAGCAAAGTGCCTGGCATATGGTAAGCACTCAATATATGGTAGCTATTATTATAATTAGGGATAAATAAAGCAAAAAAAAAAAAAAACCCCACTACATTTCCATAATGAGGAAATAATGATTCAGACTCAAAGCTTTCAAAAGCAGAGAGGGCGCATCTGTTCATTCCTGTTTGGTTGTGTCACACCTCACATGTTGCTTAATAAACATCGGCATCTCTGTAATTTTAAAACTGGAAGGACCTAAAAGGTCATCTATTTCAAGCTTCTCATTTTATAGATAAAGAAACGTAGGTTGGGAGGAGTTGACTGAATTACTTCAGAGTTACAGAGTTAGCACCCTTCCTGCTATACCTGGTAAAGCACACAAAAGAGTGAGCAGGAAATAAAGTATAGAAAGACACCCCATATTCCAGAAAGAAAAAGATCTGGGTCAATAAAACCTGGTGAGGTGGGGACAGGCACAAAAGGTACAAAAACTTCCCTAAAGGTTGGCCCCTATCAACGAGGGCAATGCCTGCACACCATCCTCATATAGATCTACAAGGGAATAGCTTAATTGGTAGACAACAAATTACAAGTGTGCTGGCCTCCGGAAGTGATGAAGGCTACAATGGAAAAGGTTTTGCCGGTGAGAGAGGCAGTCTGCTACAAACATTACTGGGGTTGAAAGAAGGGGGTGGTGGATACAGAAGAGAAGTCGTTGGCAACACTGCCCATCCAATTCCTAACAGTAGGTCATAATGGCAGGCAAGTATCCTCTAAACAGCCAACAAACAGGGATTTAAGCGGCAATGTGGCCCAAACCACACAGGAGACATAAAAGAAGAGGAAAACATTCACAGGTTTTTTTTTTTTTTTTGCTTGTACTTGTACTTTTATCTATTAAAGTGGTCTTAGTAACAATTTCCAGCAATGTGTGGAGATTTTTTTTTTTTGGCTTGAAAATGATGAACACTGACTTTTTTTAAGTGATGAGAAGGAATATTTTTTGTAATTCAGTATTTCATTACACATTTTGTCAGTTTACTCTTACTTTTATGTTAACCCTGAGCTACAACGGTCAGTAAATCAGCAAGATCTTTTCCACAAGGTCTTTTTTTATGATTATGATTAGAAACAGCCTTTCTTACCCTAATCAAAGTGTATTTTGCATGAAAGTACATTTTGAAAGCAGTTTTTTAAAATAGAGTCTCAAATCTGAAAGATGAAATTTTGACTTTTTCTCAGATTTTCTTTTTTTTAAGTTCATTTATTTATTTTGAGAGAGAGAACCTGAGCAGGGGAGGGGCAGAGAGAGAAGGAGAAAATCCCTGGCAGGTTCTGTGCAGTCAGTCAAGAGCAACGTGTGGCGTGACCCCATGACTGTGCTAAACTGACTGAGCCAGCCAGGTGCCCCTTGACTTTCTCGATCTTGCCTTTGTGTAATTTCAGGTTTTTAAGTATAAATGAGAGTGAAAAATATAATATGAGATATGTT
The DNA here is from genome assembly GCA_028646485.1 of Cryptoprocta ferox. NCBI lineage: Eukaryota > Metazoa > Chordata > Mammalia > Carnivora > Eupleridae > Cryptoprocta > Cryptoprocta ferox. The sequence goes on from CM053576.1 coordinate 95,336,714, forward strand.
GAATAAGGGTGAGTGCTAAGCCCTAGTTATGTGCAACAGCTATTAAACATTTCAAAGATGTCAAAAGCAGTTCTGGGGCACGTGACTGGGTCAGTCAGAAGACTGTGTGACTCGATCTTGGGGTCATGAGTTAGAGCCCCATGTTGGCTATAGAGATTACTTAAAAAAAAAAAAAAGCAGTTCTAAAAACTTTTTTTTCTTAGAGAAATGTTTAAGTGAAAACAAAAGCAGTTTACAAAATATATATAAAAAGAGCTATCTTTTATGAGAATGCACATATGGGTATATGTGTACATACAGGAAAAACTCTGGAAATTCACCCCAAATGTTAAAACTGATTTTTTTTTCTGGCTTCTGGGATTTCATGAGATCTTTATTTACATATTGTTTTTTTCTAATTTCCTTATAATGAATACGTGTTTTGGTCAGAAGACAAAGGGTATTCTGTTTTCTTTTCTTTTCATTAATGTTTACTTAAATGGTACAGAGAATCCAATATAAAATGAAGGGAAAGACCAAAGTCCAGAATGATTGTAAATGAGAGGTTCTTCAGATTGTACAGAATGAGGGGGGCAGGAGTCTATTTGATACTAGAGTGGGTTTTTTTTTGTGTGTGAATTTTTTTTACTGTTTCTTTATTTTTGAGAGAGTATGCACAAGAGGGGAAAGGGCAGAAAGAGAGGGAGGCAGAGACTCCAAAGCAGGTTCTGACTTGTTAGCACGAAGCCTGACATGAGGCTCGAACTCACAAACCATGAGATCATTACCTGAGCTGAAGTCATATGCTCAATGGACTGAGTCACCCAGGTGCCCTGTGTGTGAATTCTTTTTCGTTGTGTGGTGAAAATGCAACCATAGAAAAATAATTTGGAGTTGTTCTGAAAACTAATTTTTTCCCCTCTTAGAGATCTTACTCTGAGAAATGGAGGTATAGGCTTAAAGCAATTATGCACTGAGTGGGAAGGGCCAATACAAACTAAAGAGGGAACATAAAGATCTCTGCCCTTAGAAGTATTATGTTTCTCTCCTCGGTTAAATCTGAAGCCTCTTCTCCTCTTATTTATACTCTTTCCTTTAACGAACACCCAAAACACTTTTTCTGTGCTGATTAAATAAAAAAGAAATGTCAGCTCTGACCTAGGAGCTAAGAATCTAATTGAGTAAACAAGGAACATATTGGAAAAGTTAACCAAGAAGAGAAGAGAGCCATGCACTTAGGAATTAAATGACTTAACACAGAGAACTCCTATAGCAGTTCAAGGAGTGGTTGGTAACTCTACTGTGATCATGGTCTAGATCTGCACTGTTCAATATAGCTTTTTACAGTGATGATAGCGTCACTCTGTACTGATTAGAACAAAAGCCCCTAGCCACATGTAGTTACTGAGTACTTGAAATGCTGCCTGTACAACTGAAGAACTGAGTTTTTAATTTTATTTAATTTAAAAAGTTACACAGAGTTGGTGACTTACCATATTGAAGAGTGCAAGCCAAGATCTAGAAGGTTATCAATAAACGTCTTGTTACTCGAAGAAAGGGGGAAGATTTGAATGGCTGAGGACAAAGAGGCATTCCAGGAGAAGAAAAAAAGTGAACTGTGCTTACTTTACATTGAAGATGTGAAAGTGTCCAGTGCTTGGATGGGGGGGGATTGTGATGGGTTACTATACCGGGCAGATCAGTGTAGACGCAGCTTAGAGTTAGGACTTGGAGCTGCAGGAAATGAGGAGTAATTGGTTATTTCTTTTAAAATTGAGGTATAATTGATATATAACATTACTAGTTTCAGGTGTACAACACAATTTGGTATTTGTATGATTATATCTGATCAGTGTATAATAATAGCTCTTACCATGGGTCAGGCATTATGTTGAGTGCCTTAGATGGATTATCTCATTTAGTTATTATAACAACCTTTTGAGGGCAATGAAGATTTATTTGGTGTCACTGTAGGGGTAAAAGAAGCAATTATAATCTTGGAAATATCTCCAAGGTACTGATGGTGAGGATGTGGAAGTTAAAAAGCCTCATTAGGACATTAGAAAGTTAGATTCAATAGAACTTGACGTCTCACTACATGTGGAGGGTGAATTGAAAAGGGGAGGAGACAACCTGTATCCCTAGGGATACTGCTGAGGACAAAATCATGGGGACACCAAAGATTCTGGGTGAATGAAGGCCGTTGACTTAGCAAAGGGATCTTGGCAAGGGCATAGATAGGTGGCAGTGGAAACACGTTAGTGAAGTTGAGGAATCTGACAAAGAAAAGGTTTTTGAGAGTCCTATAGGTGAGTTAAAGATGAGGACAGAGAAGTGGCAGCCGCACCTGGTAGTCAAGATAATGTGGACAAAAACTGAGTGAAAGGGAGACAATGATTTTGAAGGGAAATATCAATTTTTTTTGACATGTTGACTAGAGGTAATGAGCCCTCTGGATGATGTCTTGCTGGTTGGAGGGAATATGAAGCTAGAGTTTATGAAGCAGATCAAGGCTGGAGACGGGCAATTGTAATGTATTGTCCCAGGACAGCAGGCAAAAGGAAACGAGAAGGTTGAGGATAGAGCCTGAGGCAAATGCCTACCACCCAGAGGGCTAAGTGAGAAAGAAGAGCCAGCAAGGAAGAAAGGGTGACTGAACCATACTAGGACAATGTCAAGGGAGAATTTTAGAGGTGAAAGTGAGTCTGAATTTTCTTGTATTGTAATGTGGTCAAGGGAAAAAAAAAAAAAAGAGAGAAAACGGTGACTGAGCTTATCAAGGAGACCCTTGGAGAAAAGGAAGGAACAAGTGTGAAGGATTTGTCTGGGCATTTTGGCAGTAAAGGGAATGAGAGGAAAAGGGAAACAGCTTAGGAAGGGATAAAACAAGATTACCCCCATCCTCACCCCCCAATTTCCCAGGTAGGTCAGTTTTATTTAGTCTGAAAGCAGAAAGGAGGAAACTAGGGCAAAAAGATCTGGATGGAGGTGAGATGAAGCCAGCAGGCCAACGGTTGGCAATTTAGAATGGAAAAGAGACTCCTGTTCCTCCAGGTACTTGACAACAGTTCACAAAATTGATGGTAGAGAGAGAAATACTTTGAGAAGAGTAGCAGAAGATGCTGGAGCTGGATGTTTTTTTTATCTTCTCAGTGAAACTGCAGTCAGGGCCATCTGCCAAGAGAGAGAAAGGAAAATGGGTTAGGTCCATTTTATGGACCTATATAAAGGAGGTATACACCAGCAGTAGCTAGGGCTGCCCTTGAGAATCACCAAGAAATGCATGAAAGGATCACGGACTACACCAACCTGATTGCATTATAGGTTGCCATCCCAAGATTTACTTCTGGGAACTGACAATAATAACCACCACCACCACCATTTATCATATGGCTACCACGTGCTTACTAGAAGTGTTTCCATATATTATCTCACTTAATTTCCCAAGAATCCAATTAAGTATTATTAATTCCAATTATTTGCAAATTGTAAAAAAAGTAAAGTGAAACACAAAAATGTTTCGTTTTAACTAAAAAAAAAATTGCCTACTACGTTGCCAGGCATTGTTCTTGGGCACAGAAAAAGACAGGCGAGTCTTGCCTTTATGGAGATTTACTGGAGAGGTGCAGGAGAAAAGTAAACGGGTAAATGAACCAGCTCAATCCAGCTTTTAATAAATGGTGTGAAAATAAGAAAACAGGGGATACACTTGATATTATAGTAAATATGATAAAGATGATACAGCCATGGGGGAGTGTGGGAAGGCAGATGTTTTTTAGTGGTCAGGGAGACGGCCCTCCTCAGGGGACAAGTGAGCTGAGAACTTTAAGATGAGAAAGGTGTACGGGCCAAGGAAAGGGTAAGTGCAGAGGCTCTGAAGCAATTACTAACGTGGCTTTTGGAGGAATGGTAACGTTTGCGACACCGAAGCTTAGTGAACAAGGGGATACAGGCCAAGATTGGAGGCACCACGGCAAGTCCGGGGAAGACTATACGCAAAGGAGGTAACTCAATTTGTATCAATGGAATAAGGCGCCCGACAGCTGGAGCCAGGCTGGGCCACTCTCCCACGTGAGTTTCCAGAGCGGGAAGCTGCCTGCCTGCCCACGCGGTGGGGAGGCTACCGGTCCGGAGAGGTCCCAAGGCCCCTGGGTGGTTGAGGCCCGCGGGAGGGTGGGGAATGTGACCTCCCCGCGGCGCCAGCGTCCGGGCTTCACCGACGGTCGCGCCGGGCCTTCCCAGCGCCAGCCCCGCGCCGCTAGCGAGTAGCCCTCCTCCCCTGCCCTCCAGCATCACCTCGCCTGGAATTGTCGTCAGCGACCCCCGCCCGGCCCCGCTCGGTTTTCCGTCAGGGGCGGCAAGTCCGGCCTCCAAAACTTCGGAATGACAGTGCTCCCATGAGTAATGGGGAGATGACATAAATTATGACCGGGGCGAACTCCTATAGGAAACAAACCTTTTAATCTCTTATCTTGTTCTCCCTCATGGCTTTCCAGAAACAACTTGCTTCCCAGTATGCACTCCAAAGTCACCCCCTCCAACAGCGAGACTATTGGTTTGGCCCCTAGGCCCGGATTGGCTGAAGGTTTACGCCTCGGTCAGGGATTGGAGGACGTTTGTTCCTTAGGTATACCCCGCGCCCATTGGCTCTTTTTCCCCGTTTCTGGGCGGAGTGGTTAGGGACGGTATCCACCCTCTTGTTTACGGAGAGCGTAGTTGTAGTGCTCTGCGAGCTCCGGGGCTGTCTCCAAAGTTCCCTATTTAGCTCCTCGGACCAATTGGGTTCTTGCTCCACCCTCGCCCTCTCCCTTGCACGCTTACCCGCGTGGTACTGCCCACACCTTTAGAGCGGCGGCGCGAGCGGATGCCCGTCGCGTTCCTCCGCTCGCTCTCGCCAGGCTGCTCCCCCTCGAGTGTGCGCTTGGTACGGCCCGCGCCGCCTCTCTCCCTTGCTGGGGTGGCTGCCCCCCCTTTGGGTCGGCGGCGCTTGGTGCCGCCCGGGAGAACCAGGTCATCCGTCGGTTTCCGTGAAAACAAAAACAATCGGCGGCGCCGCGGTGGGCAGCCGAACGCGAGGAGTGAGGACCAGGGTCGCGGGGCCGGGTGGGGAGAGCGAGCGGGAGCGGCAGCGACGCTCCGGGGGTCGGGGGGGCATGGGGCAGGCGGGCACTGGCTGCGCGGGGCTCCCCCGGCGCCGCGGCTAGCGCGCCCGCTGCCTCGGCCGCCTCAGCCGCCCGCGCCGCCCGCCTGGGGGACGAGGAGCAGGACGCGGCCTCGGCCGGGCCCGGGCCGAACGGCTGCGGACACCCGGGCGCCGGGGAGCCTAGCGCCGCCGCCGCCGCGGCCTCCGGGATGGATCAGTGCGTGACGGTGGAGCGCGAGCTGGAGAAGGTGCTGCACAAGTTCTCGGGCTACGGGCAGCTGTGCGAGCGCGGCCTGGAGGAGCTCATCGACTACACGGGCGGCCTCAAGCACGAGATTCTGCAGAGCCACGGTAGGGCGGCCCGGGTGGGCGCGCGGGGCAGGGCCCAGTCCCTCGGGCCCCGGCGGGCCAGCAGGGGTACCTTTTGGAGGGCCGGGCTCCCGCCTCCCCGAAGCGCGGAGATACCTTCTTCCCAGGCCCCCTTGTGACTTTTCCTCCTCCCTATTTGTCTCGGACCTGCCCCGATCTCGTGGTCAATTAAGACTGAGCGTGATCCACCCGGAATCCCATCCCCGGAACCGCGGGTTCCAGCCGGGTTAAACGCGTGGGGGGCCGGTCCATGGCACCTGCAAACTGCCGCCGACTCGGGGTGGGCGCCCTCACCCTGCCCGGCGCTCTCCGGTTAGCCCCGCGGGCTGAGGGTGAGCTAATTACGTTGGACTCAAGGGTCTGGGTGATAAGAGGGTCAGTGCAGGAAGCCCCTTCCTCTTCTAGTGCTCCTAATCCTTGGCCCAGGGACTTACTTTCCAAGTCTTTTTTCTTTCTTTCTTTCTCTTTTTTTTTTCCGTTTTTTTTTTTTTAATTAGAAAGTCGAGTGTTATTCTTAGCTGCGGGTTAACAGAACAGCCGCTGCTGCAACTTCATGATTTGACTGCTGTGTAGAAGCAGCTCTTCAACTCCGCTGCAGTACAGACCTGATTCCTAGGAAAGGAGTTGAATCGAGCCGTTCAGCTCTCCCAGTGTAGCATGAGGAAGAACAGGCAACTTTTTCTGAAGAAAATTGTGGCACAAGCTGTTAGTTACTTGTTTTCCTTTCAGAAAACAGATTTTCTATAGAAAGTGTTTTACCTAGATTATTTCATTATTGCTCTAGGACCTGGGGGCAGATATTTGGCAGAAGTTAGCTTGTGGAAGCTTGTTGGAAAGGGTTTTTGGTTTTGTTTTTTTTTAAATAACATTAAAGGTCTGGTATCCTTAGATTGCATTATTCCTAGCAGTGATTCCTTCTGATCAAGAAAGGATTTTATTTAATGGATTCATTCAAGAGTTTGGGGCAGCCTTCTCAACTCCTAGGCTAAACAGAAATTTATGGAAAGGAAAGTCTGGTAGCTGGGGTGAAAGGCAGGACTGTGGCAGGTGAGGTGAAGGCAAGGGGTGCCACCTGAACTTCTGCCCCCTTCTCTTTCCTGCTCCTGCACCCTTCTTTCATGACTCAATTGAGAGCAAGTGCTAGCCCATGATAAGGGAGTCCAGAACATCCGATTCTAGACATGGCAGTCATTTTTGAACTCTGGGGAAGAAGCAAGCCTGCAACCACAGCGGGAATAGGAGTTAAAATATTAATACGGAAACATGAGCAGACCTAGATGACTGTCTGTGAAGGGGGAAGGAAGGTAGAGTTGAGTGGGAATCCTGGGAAGGCTCTGGTGAATTGGGTTTTGGGACAAAGCGGAAGGGCTAATAAAGACTGAGGCAAGGGCTTAATGTTTATTGGTGGCTGAAGATGCATAGATAGAACCTGAGGAGAAAGTGAAGTCTAAGATGGATCCCCAGTGTCATTTCTACAGAGGAGAGTGAAGCGGATCACGTCGGCTGGAGGTAGGAAAGACTCCAGGGTGTAACCACACCTTGAACTCTTGGACAGTGGAAGGCCATGGAGAAGCCAGGAGAAACAGAAAAGGGCAGGAGCTTAGAAAAAGAGAAGTTGGTCAGCTAGTATTTGGCTATTGGGAGTCATTGACCCTCTGTGCTTGCAGCTTCATAAAGTTAAAATAAACTAGATTAGTGGGAGTTAAGAAAAATGTGCAAACTGAAGTGTAAGGAAGCCTAAAGGATTTTAAAGGGGTGGGAGGTGTGTGTGTGTGTGTGTGTATATATATATATATATATATATGTATGTATGCGGGTGCCCGTCTGTGTCCGCCTGCCTGTCCATCCATTCCAGGAAATCTATGTTTTGTTAAAGGCTGAAAGGAAGAGAATGAGTGAAGGGTCTAGACTTGGAGAGGTAGAAGGAGCATTTCCTTTTTAGGGGTCAGATAAGGATTGAGGGGCGGATAGGCAGAAGTTGAGAGAGAAGATGAAAAGTAAAATACCTTCCCATAAGAGAGGATATTAATTGAAGGGGGATGTGATTGTAAGCCTCATTTTAGGGAATGTGGGACCCATCCCAGATGGATAAAATAATTGCCAGAAATTGCTGAAGCAGGAGTTTGTTTTAGACAAATTGTTTTTGCTTGGTATCAGGGAACTTTGCAAGGAATATATGTGGTATTAGCCAGAGTGTGTCATGCTATTCAAACAGTCTGACTTGGTGAATTGCCTATGTTCCATTTTCAATCTCCTTTTACTCTCTTGTCTGCCAAATTGCAGTTTGATATTGTTATTCCTTAATTTTCTTTAAGTCTTTATTAATAGAATCAAGTGACTAAAGGCAGTTACGAAACATAAAAGAAAAAAGAAATAAATGCAAGTGCCAGGTCTAGTTTCCAAAACAGAATGTTTTTTTCTTATGGTGTTCTTAGGTGTGAAGGCAAACATCATGCTTTGGTATCTGGGTTATGGTAATTTTCAAAGCAGATAATTTCTAATGTTCTTTGCTTGGGATGTGGTGGGTATTACATTTGTATCTTATATAACACCCTTTCTAAAGTTATGTCTATTGAAATCTGAATTTGGAACTCCATTTTTAAGTGAACGTGCTTGTCTAGGCAGTTGATCTTGTGACATAAGAGAGGGGCTCCAATTGGGACCATCTGTCAGGGCTTTTGGATATCACTCTCTGGGGTTATTTGTGAAATATTCTTATAAGAATGTAATGTGAATAAAGTAGAATCTTGGGAACCATACAGATTCCCTAACATGGCATCATACTGATGGCGAGTAACTGTCTGATTCGGATGTATCTTTTTGGCTATAGTCAGGGGATCAGTATAGTTTTTGAGGACGATTTACATTTTCTTATGTTCAGATGTCATTTTTCTAAAGTGAGCAAACTATACTAAATGAGGACAGTTAGGCTAGTTTGCGGTGAAAACTGATCATACGTAAATGAAGTTTGGTTAGTAAGCCCATTGACAACCCTTGTCCACTCTCACTGCTCTTATTCTAGATTGTGAGACTGCCCGAGGGGGGTCCCTTGGCAGCTGGCCTTCAAGTAGTCCTGCAGTGAGCCCTGAAATCTCCTTTCATCTGCTCTAAATTGCCTTTATATAGCCTGGAATTCTTTCATATAAACTTTCTCTATTTCTTTTAAAATACACTTTTCTTAATTTGAATACCTTTGGGAGAATAAGGTGAGGTGGATGGTCACTCAAACCTGGTGGATTAATTTGTGCTCGCCATTTAATCCACACCTAAGCAAGTCCAGCCTGGGAGAAGGACAATCTTTTTTTTTTTTTTTTTTTTTAAATTTTTTAATGGGAGTGTGAAGCCTAAGGCAGAGGAGTAATTTCAGAGTATAAGGCTCTGACAGATAAGTACAGGCTTTGACTGGGTTGTAGCTGACCACCATGTTTTGGTGGTTGAGGGGCAACATAGCACTAACAGAAGTGTGAAGAGGCAGTAAAGAATCACATAGAATACTAAACAGAAGTTCTACCGGAGCCTGATTTATTCTTCTTCCTGGAGACTGATCAACTGTAAAGGCTTTCTTCAGGCCCTAGAACTGCTTTGGAAACCTTAGGGTGGGAGACGGCACGATGGGAGAGTGAGCCAGAACCTGCAGAGTGTCATATCTGAGGTAAAAGGGATTAGAGATGACTGTTCACAGCAAATGAAAGGTCCGTGGAAAGCAATACCATTTTTCAGCTTAATTTGCCAGAAGTTCAAGGATTGTACCAAGCTCTGAGTCTTACCCTTAGTTACTGTATTTAAACTTTAGGTTTGCTTAATTTCCTTAGCTCTTAAGAAAGAGGAGCACACTGGGGTCATTTAGTTGTACCAGCTTTTCATTGAGTTTCCCCATATGCATGAAGTTTGGTCTAATTTAGGATTCAGTATGGTCGATTCTGTTTGGTGATCATTCCCGGTGTGCCCTTAATCTTTGGGTAATGCACCAGTGGTTCTCAAACTTTACTCACACATGTGCGTGCACTCATTTTTCAAATGGATTCACAATTTCACTTAAGTAGATTTAGCTTCATTGTAGGCACTGATATTTGTGAAGTCACTGATTTGGCGTATTAAGTATAATTAACTATGAAAAGTAAATTCATAACTATTAAAATATTGTTTCACATACAGTTAAAGTCACCATTTGCATCAATGGTATGGAAACCATACTTTGGACAGCCCTTAATTAACAGACAGATAGTATGGATACATTTTGGTGATTTGACTTGTGATTATTTGTATGCTTTTTAGCAGCTTTTTCTTTTGGCAAATACATTTTGTTTCCCATTAGCACTTCTGCGGTGGAAGGGAGAACAAAAAAGAACTGTATATTATGTTTTGCTGGTATTCTCATTTCACATTTGGTGAGTGGAGATTGGACTGAAACAGTAGGGTAGCATTTATGACGTGTTTGAAGTATACTTTGGAAAATTACAATCTTTGTAAGAGTCAAGGGTGTGCAGTATTTAAAAAATTATTTCTAGGCTATTACAGAGTTGTAATATAGTTTCTGAAAATGATTCTCAGTGAATCTTCTAAATTTACATTTTATTTGAGTAGATAATGCATTCAAATCATATAAATTCAAAAAATAAAAAAGGATACTTAGTAAGAAATCTCCTTCCTACTCTTTCTTATTTCTGGACCACCTACTCTCCCACCACATATACAAAGATGCTAGCTAGCTTCCAGGAAAATTTTTAAGAAAATTCAGGGAAATGATAATTTGTCACTATTCCTTTTTACTTTGAGGTATGGGACATGTAATTCTACTTACTGTGATTTAGGCTTAGTATCATTGCAGTTTGCAAGCTGGTAAAGACAACTTAATTTGTAGGAGTGATCAATACATGTATTTACTAGCTTCTAAAACTCCTTGTGTGTGTGTGTGTGTGGTCTGACTGCTAGTAGTAAAACCCCTTTAAACCATAATCCTCCATCTTTTTCTCTTTGGTGAATAAAGAAAATTTAGTTACTAGTTGCTGAACTGCTTCCAGTTTTTAAAATTTGAAGGTAACAAACGAGTAGGTAAGTAGGCAATTAAGCATGAAAGAAAAAGCAAATTAAAAACATGATGGTCATGTTTTTAACTAATTTCTATGATATGGTTTATATCAGACAGAAAACAGAGATTCAGGGCTGCATGGTAGGTATAACTTTTCATTCTAGAATTTGAGTTGTATATAATTATGTATATATATTGAAAATATGTTTATTTAAAGCACATAAATTCTCTGTGCTTTTCAGAGCCTACCAGGGTCGAATGTGTTATGTTGAATGAATTAGTAAAGGATCAGAGTTTGGTAGAGGAGTGGTTTACTTATTCAGCCTCATTCTTTAGTGTATTTGGAGTAGGCTACGGTATCTGGTCTCTCATTTGTCAACCTAACTTTTTGCTAAATATTAACAAGACTGAGAGAATAAGGACTTTACATTTTGAATTGAATAAAATTTGGTATCTACATTTAACATCTAGTGTGGAAAGTAGCAGATAAGTAGGTCAGAAAAGTTAGGGTGGATGACAGTAGTCATTGTTTAAATACTCTACGAATAGACCAGTTAACACACTATTTGGGCTGTTTTAGATTGTGAGAATAATAGGTTAGTGTGGGCATTTCCAGTTAGGTTTAGAAGCAGATTTAACTTTGTCAGCCATTCCTTTCCAGGCTCTTTTAGGAGATAATTCTTTGTTATTTGACACATTATTCATTCAGACTAGTATATTACTCAGGGTTCTTTTGATTGCAAGTGGCAATCAAATAGTTTTAATTAAAATGGACTTTGTTGACTCATGACTAATAGGCTGAGGTAAGGCCAGCTGGGCTCCAGGACCAGAGAGGATACCATAAGGACTGGTCTTTTTCTCTCTTCTCACTCACCTGTGCTTTCCATGGTTGCCTTCCTTCTCAGAGGAACTTTCTCTTCATGGAGGTTAAAGATGGCCAGTGGAGTTCATGTCATCCTTATCCTGCTAGTGATCTCAAAGACAGGAGCATGCCTTTTTTTTCTTTTTCCTGTATTTTCAAAAATAAAATTACCAGGGGAGTGTCCCTATTGCCTTGGTAAGGGTCATAAACCTCTCCCTGAATCTGTAACTAGAGCCAGGGCATGGAGTCCATTGGCTATCTTGGGCTGTGCTTGCTTACCCTTGTCCAGAGATGTATGGCCATGTGATCATACAGAGGAGAGAGTTCTAGGAAGGAAAACTTGCACCCAGGCAAAAGTGATAAATGGCTATTGTAGTTGAGCAACTACGAATTACACTAATAACAATGTTCTTTGCGATGTTTTCTTGACTAGCCAAACCTTTGTTTCTCAAACAATTCAAATACTGAGTTCTTAGGACAGCTTAATCTATAGACTAAAAAATATAATTTGGTTCACGTTACCTTTGGGAACTTACTTGAAATTGCTTGTATGTATGGAATAATAAAATCATTTTCCTAAGGTTATTTTATATCTTAAGTAGTTTCTAACCCTGGATAATAACATTGGTGAAGGAGAAGCTTGCCAACACTTCTGCAGTACTATCATATTAGAGTATATAGAGAAATCTCCATTGTTTCCATGTCTTAGTCTCTTAGTTGTTAGGAAAGTGAAAATGGTGTTTCAGTAAACTGTTCACTTAGGACATTAAAACTGACTTGTTATTTGGGGCCCTGCTTCTTCATCTGTAAAAATCTTTGAAAATGACCCTAAAATGCAGTATAGAGGAGAATTCTAGAGGGTCCTGGCCCTGCGCTGTGTATTGGAGCCCTATGGTACTCTGTGTAACCTCCAAAAGTTGATAGATACCAGGGAGATGATGCTCTCTGGACTGGGCATGTTTTGGAAAGCTCCAAGAGTTTGTAGAAGAGTGGCATAAACATCTGTCCTTCCTCTTGGATTAGGTGCTTGTCTAATGCCTCAAAGAACTAGAATCTCCAGCAGGACCTGAAGCTTTTAGAAATATACTTTCACCTTATTTGGGTTTGGTAATAGCATGGCTGAGCTCAGCGTTGTTCTTAGGTAACCTTGTCCTGGGCGTCCATAAGGCTGTATTGCAAAGTCTTTTAACACTTAAGATTGAGCCTGAAAGGTAATTTCTTCTCATTTTGGGGCACAGTGTCTGGCTGTGTGTTATCTTTGAGGAGTTTGCTCTATCTGTGGGATCTATATAGATTCAGTATCTTACTAATTTTTTTAATTTTTAATTTTTATTTAAATCCATGTTAACACATGGTGTAATAATGAACTTATTATTGATTATGTGAAGGTAGTCAGGAGGAGATAAGGAGTGACTTACAAGAAGCATTTTACATGGCTTCAGCCCTCTAGGAATTTGGAGGCTAGTTGGGGAGATAGAAGATAAGAAGATGAGTCTGCCAGAGTAGACCACGAAATACTGTCCTTGAGCTAAGGAGATCTGGGTTAGAGTCTTTGTTCGGCCACTTTACTGAGTGGTTTTATAATCTTACTTAACCTATTTCCTCTTCAGTAAACTGGTAACTTACATTGTAAGAGTTATGGTAATGGGTATAAACTGGCTTTAAAATCTGTGAAACAAGGTGTATTGTTATTTTTAAGGTCTCTGCCTTTTTTTAAAGTTATGTGCCTTTAAGCAGTGTTAAGCACTGTCTTAATTAAGACACTTTGACTATTAGGTATCTTTTTTTACTGGTGTGTGTTAGCTACCATTCTGTGCCCAGTAGTCTGCCTGTAACACCATAAGGAATATTCAAAAGGTATAAGAAACAGTCTTCAAAGAACTTTAGTTGGCTAATGAGACCACACATGTACATTTGAGAGGGGGGAAAAAAGCCATGGCCTTGGCACAGTATAACAGTGTTTCTGGTTGGTATAAATAATAGCAGTATAAATATTAGCAGTTCAGATAAATGGGAAGAGAAGAAACCCTTAGAACGGCTGAGAGGGGGTGTTATTTCACTTGAGCTTTAGAGCACCTGGTCAATAGTTATTAATCGCCAGTTACATATATGTGGAACTAGGCTAACTCTCGTGGTAGTTAACAAAGGACAGCAATCATTGTCATGCTCTAAGAACTTCCTGTCTAGTTAGGGAGATGACACTGGTATGCTTTTAACAAACAGTGCCCTATAAGGCAAGGCATGTATATAGGCCAATGTTGATTGAGTAGGACAACAACTGACAAGAAGGGGTGGGATTTGAGACAGAATCTTCTAACCTGTCAAGTTTCAGTAACAGAGATTGAATGTGGATAGTAGGAAGATAGGACAGGGTGCCAGGAGTGGGGGTGGCAAGAACAGAGATAGATGCAGAAGAGTGAGAATACAAGCAGCATTCTGGGAACAGGGAAGGACGAAGGACCAGGGTGGGGAGAAATAGAATAAAGAATTAAAATTGGAATCAGGGTTTATAGAGTCTTAGTTACCAGGGAAAGTAGTAGGAGACTGGGAAGACCTTGAATGACTTGGGTGGGTGGTACATTTTAAACAGGGACTGGACAGGGACATGATCTGAGACCAGTTAGCAGCATTTAGGTTGATGGGAGTTGGGAGTGCAGTTTGGCTAGAGGCAAGATAAGTAGTTAAGTGCCAACTTAGATCTGATGAAAGAGGGACCTGTCTTTGGGTAGTGGTGGTAGAGATTGTAAAGGGACCAGTGCATGGGATCTCCTGAGGGAAGGAATTACCAGGACTTGGTGCATGGATACAGTCTAGCAGAATGGGAGAGAAGGGTTGGAAAAATCAAAGGTTAATCTAAGGTTTGAGCATGAGTGAGAGGTAGACAATTATGGAACTAGGAAGAAAAACAGGAAGCTTATGAGGGAAAGGTAAAAATTTGAGTTTGATTTTTAAATATGAAGTTTACATTTAAAGACTAAAACCTTATCTGGTTCAGTCATTCATTTCAGAGATAAATAAGGAGATGGCTAGAGATTAATTCTATTTTGAATTAGAAGGGAATGAACAGGCTCTATAAAGTGGGACTGTCTAGCAGACATTTCAAAACTGGTGCTGTGTGTCCTCTTTTTCTTCAGTTATCTCTCTCTCTCAGTTCTTGCCTCTTAGTGTAGTTTTGAAGCCTTCCCTTTCTTCCCTATGCCAGTCATTTTGGTCTAGCTCTCTGCTTTAGGAGCACTATTAGACTGTACCATGTAACTTAGTTTTTAAATATAAACTCCCCCCTCCCCATGGTTGGTTTTGCAGTACAATAGGCTGTGATTTGCTGCACTGGATCAGAACACACCTGTCTGAACCTTTATTCTGTTCTGAAAGATCAGGGTTGACCTCCAAAATAGTGTAGTTTATAGATTTACCACCTATTATTATACTAAAAATTGTTTTCAGTGTGTACTGCCCCTAGAAAAGAAATGCTATGTTCTATTTATACTTTCTCCTTCCTCCTTTGAGTGAATCTCTATGAGCAGCTGCTATGCCTTGAGTGCTGAGGTAGCTCATAAGAAACCCCAAACTTCAATAGACCAGTTTAGTTTGTTACTCACAGAATGAAACCGTCCTTTTATTGTTTTTTAAATACAAACCTTACCTTTTCAGGATTTCAGTTTTTCTGTCTTAATATTTTGCAAGTAGATTCATGTTCACCTTGCCAGTGGCTTCTTTTTTTTTTTTTCCTTAATGTTTTATTTATTTATTTTGAGAGGGAGAGAGAGAATCCTAAGCAGATTCTGTACTGCCAATGCAGAACCTGGTACAGGGCTCAATCCCACAAACCATGAGATCATGACTTAGCTGAAATCAAGAGTCAGGCACTTAACCAACTGAGCCACCCAGGTGCCCCTTGCCAGTGACTTATTTAGAATCAATCTTAGACCCTTTTAT
The DNA here is from genome assembly GCA_028646485.1 of Cryptoprocta ferox. Taxonomy (NCBI): domain Eukaryota; kingdom Metazoa; phylum Chordata; class Mammalia; order Carnivora; family Eupleridae; genus Cryptoprocta; species Cryptoprocta ferox. The sequence continues at coordinate 95,352,032 of CM053576.1, forward strand.
TCTTTGTCTCTTTTTATTCCCATCCTGAATTTCTTAATCTGTCTAAAATACTTGATCTTTACCTTGAACATCGCTGACACAGGTATTCTGCACTCAGTAAATTGACTCTGAATGTCATGGTTCTCCCTTCCTTTTGACTTCAGTGTTTTGTTGTTTTTCTGTTTTGTCTGGTCTCATTTTGTTTATTTTAAGGTATTAAGACTTTTAAAAATAAGAGTGGGATAATATAATGGGGTAATGTAGAATTTTTTTTCCCCCTTACAGCCTTCTTTCGACTTTTTCTATTTTAATATTTTTTTAGGAACTAAGCTAGAATGAATTCTGGAATATAGCTCTATGAGGTCTGGGCTTTTATTTAGACACAGTTACGTTTACTAAATGGATTATGTTTACTAAGTGGATTTCTTTGTATTTGTATAAAAACTTGTGTGCTGTTTTGCTTTCCACTTAATTCCAAATTTAAGATCTCTGTCCATTTTATGAAGTGACCTTTAATAATGCAAAGGAGCTCAAATGCAATATATATAATATTTATAAACTTGGATATTTAAATTTTTTCTGCCTTCATGATATTCCTAAGATTGTAAAGTCAAGTCTTTGTGATTTCTGGGGAATGCTACTATTTACTTCTACCAACATATTCTAGTCCTAGGTGGTAAGGTTTTCAGTCATTTTGGACATCTGAGTAATAATCATCATCATAGTCCCCTTCCTGTGTTGTGCCTCACCACTTTTTATTACAGTGCTCTTAATTATAGTGGGCCTCATCTCTCATGTGTTGGACTCTTAGGCAGCATGTACTTCATGGTGTAATTGACACCTTTAAGCTGCCTTTTACAGACCAAATGAGAACTTTTGATTATCTGTCCATGAGCAGTCCTATCAAGCCACACCATTATAGTGCTGCCTACCAACAAGCTGGTTATCTTCCTTTAACAGTATGTGCAGTTATTTGAAGGTTTTTTCTTCCTGGTACCATAAAAATAAATGGCAAACAAAATTGAAAATGCAAACACTGAGTAGAGATGAGAACATAGTTTTCAGTCATCTTTGTGTTTGAGCCAAAATGATGAGTAAATCTTGTCACATTGTTGGACATATGGTTGTCATAAGCCATGTGATTAGTAATGAAGGAAAATAATTGAACAAATACATGTACAAAATTATAGACTGCATTGAAAAGTTATTTATAAAAACCAAAGTATAATTAGGAATTTTATAATTATTCCCTTTTTGGGAACAGGGCACTCTTTTATTGTGTATGTTTGTTCTACCTTCCTACATTCTGACTAGGAGTGTACTTTTATAGGAACACATATGTACTAAAGTTGAAATGTGTTTCATTTTTTCAACAAACCATGGGATGGTTTTCATTTACAAATACAAACTGTGGCTCAAACACTAGCCTGTTAATTTTTTTCCAAGTCTTTACCTACATATTTAAGGTTTTTGAGGGGAGGGATTGGTCATTATCTGAAAAGGGGAAGGAACTTACAACTGTGGGGACTCTATTCTATGAATGTATTTTATTTGGAAATTTGTGGTGTGTGTGTGTGTGTGTGTGTGTATGTATGTATTTATTTGGTATTTGAAAAATTTAGGCCCTATTGTGTAGCTAAACACTAAATGTTTTGGAAGGAAGTGGAAGGTCAGTGAGTTTCAGAGGGAGTTAGTTCACAACATGTTGGTAGTGCCGGAGTCTCCAATGCTGGGCTTGAAAATGAGAATATGTAATACATAATTAATAGGGGCCTTGGCTGGCTCAGTCAGTACAACATGTGACTTTCGATCTTGGGGTCAGTAGTTAGAACCTCCCATTGGGCATGGAGCTCTTTTAAATAAAAAAAGAAAAATATTTATTATTTTTCTATTCATTTAGTACATAGTTATTGGATGGTTAATATGTGTCAGTTACCATGCTAAACACTGAAGATTAGGCAATTGAGTGTCCTATCTTCAAGTAATTTCATGGGATGACAGACAAATATTTACAAGTAAGTCTGAAACTGATGAAGTACAGGATGCTATGGAAACAAACATTTTTCTAGTTTATTTCTGTGAATCTAATGGACGTAAATCCTGAAATCGCTAGGCAGTGAATGAAACCCAAGACAGAGCTTGAAGTCATAGCTATGCTCTACTAAAAAAATGGTTTAGGAATTAACTCAGATATGTTTAATTTAGTTTGTCTGATTTTGGAAGAGACCATGATTATTCTAGTTTCTGAGAATATCGTCCTGTTGTATTGAAAGATCAACCATATGTGTTGGTTTTTTGCTTGGACTTAAAATCTCTTATGGATGTGCCAATGATTTTATCTGTTGAATTGAATCATAATAAAAGTGATTTTAGGGGCGCTTGAGTGGCTCAGTTGGTTGAGCGTCTGACTCTTGATTTTGGCTCAGGTCATGATTCTAGGGTTGTGGGACTGAGCCCTGCATTGGGTTCCATGCTGAGCATGGACCCTGCTTAAGATTCTTTCTCTCCCCTGCTTTCTCTCTCTCTGAAATTAAAAAAAAAAAAAAAAAAAGATTTTAAAAAGTACTTTTGTGGTGGTACAGCCACTTTGGAAGACAGCTTGGCGATGTCTTACAAAAGGATGCAGCAATCATGCATCTTGGTATTTACCCAAAGGAGTTGAAAACATGTCCATACAAAAACCTTCACAGACTGTCACAGCTTTATTCATAATTGCCAAAACTTGGAAGCAACCAAGATGATCTTCAGTAGGTGAATGGCTAAAGTGCAGTACATGGAGATAATGTAATATTATTCATTGCTAAAAAGAAATGAACTATCAAGCCATGAAAAGACATGGAGGAACCTTGAAATGCACATTACCAGATAGGCACTAATAGTTTATACTCTGTATTTTCTTCTAAGATAATGTACCCAATTCATTCTTTCAACATATATTTGTTGCACACCTCCTATGTGTCACACATGACTCAGGGAACATTGGGCATATCTGTTAATAAAGCAGTCCCTGATCCCTGAAAAAAAAATGCATGTTACCAGGTGAAAAGCCAATCTGAAAGTGCTACGTGCTGTATGATTCCAACTATCTAACCTTCTGAAGAAGGCAAACCTATGGAGGGAGACAAAAGGATCAGCGGTTGCCAGGGGTGGGGTGGAAGAGAGGGATGAATAGGCAGAGCACACAGGATTTTTAGGGCAGTGAAAATACTCTGCAAGATACTATAGTGAGGGATATATGCCCTTATATATTTGTCAAAACCCATAGGTGCAACTCCAAGGGGGAACCCTAAGGTAACTATGGACTTCAGGTGATAATGAGGTGTCACTATAGGTTCATCCTTGGTTTAAAAAGAAAAAAAAGTATGATTCTGGTGGGGGATGTTGATAATGACAGAGGCTTTGCATGCATAGGGAGGGGCAAGGTGTATATGGGGAATCTCCTTCTTAGTGTTGTTGTAAACCTAAAACTGCTCTTAGAAAAAAGTCTTTAAAAAAAAGTACTTTTGGTCACTGTAAGTAATGAGCACTGCCTCAGAACTATTTCTTTTATGCTTGTGCATGGGGCTTGAGTCCAGGGAGGTTTACTGCATGGAAAGACACAGTTGGCACAGGACGTGATCCTGGGTAAAAAGTGACCAGTGAAGGGGCGCCTGGGTGGCTCAGTCGGTTAAGCATCCAACTTCGGCTCAGGTCACGATCTCGTGGTTTGTGGGTTTGAGCCCTGCGTCGGGCTCGTGCTGACAGCTCGGAGCCTGGAACCTGCTTCATGTTTTGTCTCTCCCTCTCTCTCTACTCCTCCCCTGCTCGTGCTCTGTTTCTCTCTCTCTCAAAAATAAATAAAACATTTAAAAGTTAAAAAAAAAAGTGACCAGTGCAGTGGCCATCTGGGGTACTAACATATACTTTCACATCTAGTTTAGTTATGGTAAAGATGGTTATCACAGTAATCCCCCCAGTTTATTTCTAGGAAGTAAATCCAGTTAGATTTCTTTCACAGAAAGGTTCTCCTAGAAGCAGGTTTTGTTTTCAGACAGAGAAATCAGAAGAACATTAGAACTCTCCCTTTAGGACTTAGAGGTTTGGTCTCAGTCAGTTTGATTATTATAGTGATTTCTAAACCTGTTTTTGCCTTTGGCTGCTTTCCACTAAATCCATTTGAAAATGCATTAGTGGAATCTTTCTCTTTGACCAGGGCTTTCCCAGGGTTCTCTTTCAGATTATTCCATTATACTTTTCCTATGCTTCCAAATACATTGTAGAAATTATTTTTCCTTGGGGCATACTGAGAACTCTTAGTGTTAATTAATTGACCTTATGCTACTAGTGTCTGTCATTTATAAACTTGAAAACCAAAAAGTAGAGGGTCTTATAGATGGTAAAGGAAAAAGAAGAGATGACAGCAGCACCAACTTCAGACATTTAAGTTGCTGAGATTTGAAAATGATGGATTTCAAGATTGGGGCATGGAAGTTCAATTGGTAAATTCCAAGTGACCTCTGTTCTCTGGTTTGGTCTCTGCTGTTTTGTTCTCTAACCTTTTGCTTACTTTGTTGTCTACGGACTGTAGAAAAAACATATGATAGAATGTATCAGACTTATGGCTTGCATTTTTAAGATTTTTAAAATTGAGAAATAGTTCACATACCATAAAAGTCACCCTTTTAAAGGGTATGATTCACTGCCTTTCAGTATGTTCAGAGATGTGCACCCATAACAATGATTTAATCCCAGAACATTTTCATCACTCCCAAAAGAAGCGTCATATTTATTAACAGTCATTCTCCGTTCTACCCTTCCCCAGCCTCTGGCCCCCATGAATCTACTTCTGTCCATGGATTTGTAGATTTCATATAAATAGAATCACACAATGTATGGCCTTTTGTGTCTGGCTTATTTCAGTTAATAGTGTTTTCGAAGTTCGTTCATGTTGTAGTATGTATTAGTGTTCCATTCCTTATTATGGCTGAATAATATTCCATTGTATGCATATGCCACACTTACCTATTCATCATTTGGACATTTGGATTGTTTCTATTTTTTGGTTAGTATGAATAATACTGCTGTGAACATTCATGTACAAATTTATGTGTGGACCTATGTGTTCATTTCTCTTGGGTATGTACCTGAGAGTGGAATTCTTGGGTCATATAATAAACTCTTTCACTTTCTAAGGAACTGTCAAACGGTTTTCTTCAGTGCTACACCATTTTACAGCCCCTAGCAGTGTATGAGGGTTCTAAATTTTCCACATCCTCCCCAACTCCTCTTGTTGTCCATCTTTTTCATTATAGCTATCCCAGTGGAAGTGAAGTAGTTTCTCATTGTAGTTTTGATTTGCATTTTTCTTTTGACTAATGATGTTGAACATCTTTTCCTTTTTTATGGTTGTTCGTCTTACCTCCCTCTCTGGGAAGAAAATGTCTATTAAAATTCTTTGCCCATTTTTAAATGGGGTTATTTGTCTTGTTGGGTTGTAACAGTTCTTTATATATTCTGGGTACTAGACCCTTATCTGACATATGACTTGTAAATATTTTTTCCCATCCTGTGGATTATCTTTTCACTTTCTTGGGTATTTGAAGCACAAGAGATTTTAGTTTTGATAAAGTCCAATTGAATGAATGAAGGGATTGTTTATTTGTTTATTTTTACTGTCTAAGAAGCAATTGCCCAATGTAAGGTTGAGAATGCTATCATTTTCTTCTAAGGATTCGATAGGTTTGGCTCTCATATTTAGGTCTTCATTCCATTTTGAGTTAATTTTTGTATATGCTATGATTCTTTTGCATGTGGATATCTGGTTGTTCCAGCACCATTTGTTGAATATGGCATTCTTTTTGACTGCTCTTTTCCCTTTGCCATCAATCCAGATACTTATATTAATAGCACGTGAAACTGTGCAAGACAATAGGATAAGACTGGAGTATACAGTTTACAATAACCTGTCTTTCCTTCAGGACTTCTATCTAATTGAGATGGATGATGGGATTATACATAAAATTGTTGAGTGGGATATGCAGAGGAATGGTGGAGAGAACAGAATTCATTAGGAATTTAGAAGACTGAGTAAATCTGTGAACAGAGAGATTAATAGAGGAGATGAAGCTATTGAGGTTAGGTAAGGTTTAGATACAGAAATAGCCAGAGTAGTGCTACTGAAGCAGTTAGATTCTTTTGACCCAAGGTATGTATGGAATACCTTTAGACAGATTTTGAAATTTTCCTGAATTAGCAAGTCTTCCCTTAGCTTAAATTATGTTATTACATGTTGGAAGCACCTGATACATGCTTGGTACAATTGTAAATAGAGATAAGGGCAGTTTCTATTTTGGCCACATCATATTGGCTTGCTTACCTTATGGACACTATCTTCTGTCTGCTTATCTTTTTACTTCTCTCAGTGGTTGTCACTGAACCAGACATATTCCTTCTTCATAGTCCCTACAAGTCCCTACGTCTGGTTTACTCCCTCCCTCCTTCCTTCCCTCTCTCCTTCCCTCCCTCCCTCCCTTCCTTTCTTCCTTTAATTATTTGAGAGAGAGAGGAAGAGAAAGAATCCCAAGCAGGTTCTGCACCATTAGCGGTGGGGATCATGACCTGAGCCAAAATCGAGAGTCGGACACTTAACCGACTGAGCCACCCAGGTGCCCCTTCTAGGTTTCTTTTCTTGAAACTTGGGAGAAACTGTTCTGTCATGGTCATTGATAACTTCCACACTATAAATACAGTAAGTCAGCTCTCAGTCCACATCTTACTTAACATAGCAGAGCATTTGATACACTTGGTTACTTCATTCTGCTTGACACATTTTCTTTACTTGGTTTCCCCAGCACCATACTTGATTTTTCTCCTCCATCACAGTGTTTCAGTTAGTCTCCTTTTCCAGTTCCACTTTATCATGGTCTCATAAACTTGGAGTTGTAGGACTCTGGTGTTTTACTACTTCTTTGTGTCCGTACTAACCCTTTTGATGATTTCATTTGTTTAGCCTCATGGCGTTAAGTATCATCTATATGCCAGTGACTCACAAATTTATATATCCAGCCCTGTTTTTGCTCTTGAACTCCAAGTTTATATATCTAACTCACTCCTCCTCGTGTGCACTGGGGTGACTACTCATATACCAAATTCAACAAGTCGAAACTGAACTCTTTATCTCTTCTTCCTCTCATAACTGCTCAGCTTTTAATCTTTATCATTCTAATGGAATGATAAAGATTAAAACTCCATCTTTCTAATTGTCTTAAGTTAAAAAGTTTGGAGTCATCTGTAAGTCCTTTTCTTTCCTCATATTCAGAAAATCCTGTTGGCTTTACCCTCAAAATATACCCAGAATCCAACCACTTCTCACCACCTCCACATCTAACACCCTGGGCTGAGCCACTGTCCTCTCATCTAGATTGCTGCCACAACCTCCTGACTTCTCTTCCTGCTTCTGTTCTTATACTCCTGTCCTGAGCCAGAATGGCCATACTGAACTGTTGTGTCAGTGTATGTGTCTGCTCTGCTCAGAACCTTGCAGTGGATAGGCCTTTCACTCAAAATTTCATTTTATGCCAAATAAAATCTAAGAAGTCCTTACAATGCCAAAAAGGCCCTGCAAGATCAGGACCCCTGTTATCTTTTTTTTTTTTTTTTTTTGTAGAATTGTTGTAGTTTTTATTTTTATTTTTATTTTTATTTTATTTTTTATTGCATTTTATTTTATTATTTTTTTTAACTTTATAGTTTATTGTCAGGTTGGTTTCCATATAACACCCGGGACCCCTGTTATCTTTTAAACATTTTCTCCTTTTTTTCTTTGCCAGACATCTACTTGAGCCACACTGGCTTCTTTGCTGTTCCTTGAATAATGTAGGTGTATATCCGTAAGGGCCTTTACCCGCTCAGCCCAGAATGCTTTCCTCTAAAGGGGAGGAAAAATAATTTTTCCTCTAGTCTTGTGAGTTCTTGGCTGAGATCCCTGTAATAAAAGGCAGATTAACAAGAGGAAGACAGTTTATTAACATGTATACCTCATGTATATGTGGGAGGTTCCTGGAGAAAAAAAATGAGCAACTCAAAGAGGTGGCTTAGAGTTCAGGAAAGGTGTGGGGAGACCAGTTTATCCAGAAAAGCACAGTAAATAAGAGTAAGGTTTGTTATGCATATATAAGTCTGAGCCTTCTTTTTTGATAAGTTTCTTATGATTTAGAGCCATTCTTCTCTTCGTGGTATGGAGAGGGAGACATCCTTTCTTACTGATGGAGATTTCTCTTATAATAAATTTCCCTTACAAAAGGGTAACTTCCACTCTGTTTTTAGAGTTTTTCTTGTATCTGCTGTTTCTAACAATAATACGCTCAAAATAATCCTTATGCCAAAGAGGCTAATTTTAGGGTGGCAGATTATGCTACCCTTCAACCCCCACAGTAGCCCCCAAGCTGGTTGCCTCATTTCTTTGAGGGAAGTATTTATTGAAGTACTTCAAATTACTTATTTGAAGTATATACCACTTTCTCAGTGAGGCCTATCATGTTCACTCTGTTTAAGATTGTAATTGTTCAGCTCAAATACACTCCCCATCACTTCTACACGATTTTTCTCCCCCAGTAGCATATATCGTCTTTTGTTACACTGTATATAATTGATATTTTGTGTTGTTTATCTTGCTTACCAGAAGGTACATTTTAAGGCAGAGCTACTTGGTGGTTTTGCTTCACTGCTATACCTGTCACATAATGAGGTCTCTATAAATATTTGTTGAATGAATGAACATCCTAGGTCTGCCGTACTTTTGGAGTTTTTCTTGTTCGGATTCTTGGGCACCATCCCAGAGCTCTTGAGTTAGAAACTGGGGATGGGGGGGGGTGGGGGTCCAACTCCTTTGTTTTAACTAGACCTTCAGGTGATTCTCATGTAAATTAAAGTTTAAGAACCACTGCTGTATCCTAGTGAGTAGGGGTTTCGAAGCCAGGCCTGTTACTCACAGGTGGGGATATGTAGATGGATGAAGTAATTGACAAGTATGACTCCGTTTGTTTTTTCCTCCCATCTTCTTTTCCTCCCTTTTTTCTGAGGAGGTAACACTGTGAGAGAGGATTTAAACTGTAGTAACTTTCAGTTGATTTATCATGTGTATCAAGATCCCCAAGACCACCTTTAGATGATCACTAGGAGGACACATAGGACTCAGCATGTAGTCCCACTCATGGCTAAGGTTTATTATAGCAAGAGGGTACAAAGCAAAATCAATCGGGAAAAGGCTCGTGGGGCAAAGTCCAGAGGAAACCAGGAAAAAAATTTCAGAGTCCTCTCTCAGTGGAGTGTCAGGCACATTTAATTTCTCCGGCATCAAATTGTAGCAAGTGTGAAGTGCTGTCTACCAGGGAGCCTTCCGAGAGACATAGTAGTGCTCAGGGTGTTTATTGGGGGCTGGTTATATGGGCACTCTCTGCCTTAGCACATACCACAATTCTAGACTCTCATAAGGAAAATGGGAATTTATCGTAAACCACATTGTTTACTTTAGGGCACAGTAAGCCACTCTTACAGTTAAGGTGGTGGGAACCCTTATAAGAATGGCTCACTGTGCCTTATACATGCAGATACGATAACTTTTTCTGCTATGTTCATGCTTTTCAACATGGTATCCAGAGAAGTTTGTTGGATTTTTTTCTATCTTTTATATAGGATATAAAGCATTTGGACTAAATAATCTCTTTAGGAAATTTAGCAACGATGAACCTGTTTTGAGAATAATTTGAACCATTTAAGTGGATTGAATAACTGAGTTTATTCACTTGGATGTATTTTTTGAAAAACGGCTTGGCAGTATTATTCACAGTCTGTGCTATTTTGGTAATTACAAAAGTGGTTTATTTCCTAGTAAAGTTTTCTTATTTATTCCAAAAAATAAATTAAGATAGCTTTCTTAGCATTCACTTGAAAAATGTTATCTGTGAGTGTGACCATCTGCTGCTTCAAAGCAGATATTTGTTTTTCTTCACTTTTCTTCCAACTCTCATGTTCTAAAGGGCCTGTTTGAAATTTGGTGTCTTTTGGGTTTGTTTTCATGAGTAACCAATCTTCCTTCTTTCTTTCTTTCGTTCTTTCTTTTTTATAGGCCAAGATGCTGAATTATCAGGGACACTTTCACTTGTTTTGACACAGTGCTGTAAAAGAATAAAGGATACTGTTCAAAAATTGGCCTCAGACCACAAAGACATCCACAGCAGTGTTTCACGTGTTGGAAAAGCCATTGATAAGGTATGGTGTTGAAGGAAGTGTTTGGTATTTTTAAAAATCATCCTTCATCTCCTGTCACTGCTTTGATAACATTTGCTTTCTCCAATTTATGCTATTCCTTTCATGCTTGCTTTTAATAACTTTCGCAGACCTGGTTTTATTATGTTATTCTTAAAGTTTTCTGTTGATATTTAAGAAAAGAAAGAAAAAGAAACCAAACCTTTTTACAGCCTTGTTGTTTATCCATTTGCTTATATGACTGCAGTTCATAGTATCATGATGAGTAAATTTACAAAGAAATTTTTGCTACCATGAGGGAGTATGTTTACTTACTTCCTGAGTTAGTTCCCTGGCTGTCTCTCTCTTATGGGTCAATTAGAATAACACCCTTGCATCTGTCTCCCCTGCATCATCCTAACTGTTGTCTTCCTGTGGGCATGCTAGCTGCTTATCTCTAGTGTTGTGTTCGGTGTGAGTGAGTGGGTTGGTTGCTAGCTGGCAGGGCTGGTCACTTCTGTTGGGTGATTGTTCCAGTCACATCTCTTGAATCTTTGACTTAGTGGTTTACTTATAAGCAGTTATTTTTAGCACTAGACCGCTTTTGCCCTTGGAGCTATTAGTCCTAGTGGGACCTCAGAAAAGGGGTGTAAGGTTACTACATGATACCCCTGACTACATCAGCCATTGGGGAGTTTGTAACCTGTTAATGGGCATTTTTGTCAACCCATTGTAAACTTCTGGCAAGGTAGGAAGAACTTTGGGGAAGAGCTTTTTGTAGTGAAAGCAGTCCTATGAGTTGCTTAGTCTGTATGTAGGAGAGCTAATAGCTGTGATGTAGATGGAAACTCATGGAGTCTGGAGAGTGGCTTTGTCTAACTCGTGAGTAAACCTAGCTGTTAGAAATTACCCTATAAAGCAGTAGTATTGAAGGCTTAGACAAGGTAGCCCAGGACAGAACTATATGCTTCTAAGAAGCTCTCTTTAACTGATAGGTACATTGTGGCAGGACTGTGTGGCAGAGGCTATAGGGATTGTTTGGGTAGCTGTGGTTTACAGAAATGTTAGCGACCTTTCAGAGAGCTTTCACCACTCCCATAGTGCTAAGGGTTTCAATCCAGCAAACGAGGCCCGAGAAGTAGTGTTGGCAGCAGCAGCCCCATTTTTGGGTTAGTGATGGCATTTGCTAGGAAAGGGAAGCAAAGGGAAGGCAGTGAGTATTCTCTGAAATAGCTTTGAGGTTGTGATGCCTATTTGGTGACTCAAAGTGAGTGAACACAGCTTTGGAAGTGACTTTGGCATTAGCCTTTTTTGGAGCTGTGGCATTGGAAGTCTTCAGTTGGCCTGTACTAGCTTAAGTACTTACTGGAATGGAGATGGGGTCTTTAGAGAGGATCTTAAATCACTGTGGGTGAGGAACCTTCAGTTTCTCTACGTAAAGTAACTACTGGTGGTATTTAGGAAGCTTCAGGTTTTGGTGGTTGACAGTGGGCAAGGCAATCTAATGATTCTGATGGTTCAAACCCCTAGAGGTTTGCTTGGCATTTGTTTGGCCATCAGGCTGCCTGTAGTTATGACACAGTATGGGGAGGGTAAGACCAGAAGATGGCCATGATAGTGACAAGAGCTGAAGTTTTTCCAGAAGCCAATCAGAGAAAAGAATCTGAGCAAAGATACGAGATTTGGGATAGGTGAGGATGGCCTCAGCAGCCATAGCTCAAGTATGTGGACTGCTGGCCACTAGGATCTGGAGCATTTAGGCCAGTAACTCACTAGCTTTGTATACTACCACTGATAGGGTGACCATGTGTCCCCATTTCCTAGATTGTGCCTGTTGTCCTGTCATGATTATCAGAATCCTTTTCTTACTTTTGTTCCCTAGCTAGTGGTGAATTGGGCAGCGTGGTCCTCCTCCTGATCTAGCAGGTCGTTATGAATATTCATAATGGTTGTCAGATATTTTGGCTAATCTTTGAGACAAAACATTTAAGTGTATTTGGTGCTAGAAACAAAAGTGCCTCTTTGAGAATGGATACCAAGGGAATGCATAGGGAGTAATCTACATTGTGGCTTTTTTGGTGGGGATGTGTTTGGGGTGGATATTCCTAGTTACATATTTTAATTCACTCTTTCGCTTTTGAGAACATTTTTTTTTCATGTATGTGGAAGTTATAAGGGCATTTTCAAGCAAAAACAATTTTTTTTTGTATCTTTATGTTGCTGTGAAAATAGTTTAGGTTCTAGGTGACCTGGATTCCAGATTCTTCTGATCCGTCCTATGAAACTGCATTGTTAGGTTGATATTGATAAGTGTTTGTTGAATTATGGGCCTGGGGCACAGAAGAAAGCCTGGATCTTTTAGCCCACTTCTGTAATATCTTTCAGCACATTTTCTCCTTCTCTCCCCCGTTTTTGGGGTGGGAGCATCTGCTTGTCCTCAGCTATTACCCCACTAGAACGACCCAGACATTGTACTCTTCACATACATGAGGAATTCTGGGTAGGCTGTTGTAGAAGACTTCACTAACTTGGAAAGTCTTCCTTTTCTTTGAGGTTGGATCTGGTACATTTGTACAAGCTTCCAGGGCCACCTGTTGTAACAAGACCAGGGGGCCTCCTGTGGGCTGGTGGTGAGCAAACAGAAGGAAGCTGAAGCCATTGTGGCCCAAGCCTTTAAGTACTACAAACAGACTTGAGTAATAAACCGAATGCTGTAAAGCAGCCTGTGAGCACCATGTTAATGGGTGCTCCCCACCCTGCCAAGCGGAGGACGGGGAAGCCAGTGACTCCTTTATGAGCAGGCAGTTTTGAGTGAGGAACATGAGTAAATTTTTGACATGCTTGATGATTTTTCTTCCTTTAATGTTTTAGTGCTTGTTTTAAAGTTCTTGAGTCATCACTTAAAGTAAGCAGAAAAGAAATCTGTGGCATTAGCCAAGGCACTTTCTGGCTTTTAATTATTGTGAACATAAAAAAATTATTGAAGATTTCTGCCTTAATGTGTTGACTATTTTCAGATGCCCATAGTATGATCACTATTTAAAATGAATAATATCAGCCATTGGGTTCTGTGGCAAATTATTTTTAGTAAAAACAAAGTGTTGGGCTATTTTTTATTTCCTTTCCCATTTTAAGATCATCTAGAATTCTCTCCTGCTTAGGGCATTTAATGTTTTACTTTAGTGTTTACTTAGTCTTTTGGCTTTTTTTTGAGTTTACTTCCTAAGTAAGAAAAGTCAATAAAACCATTACTGCTTTAGATATGAGATTACCGCTTTAGGTGTGTGTGTATGTGTGTGTGTGTGTGTGTGTGTGTGTGTGAGAGTGTGTGTGTGTGTGTGTGATTTAAAACAAATAGTGCTAAGATTTGAGTGTGTGTGTATGTGTGTGTTAAAACAAATAGTGCTAAGATTTGAAATTGTCTGAAATTTGCTGTGGGATAATTGAAAGCAAAATACATAGTCCATGTTCTTTAGAAGATTATGGTCTAGTTTGGTCACATGGTGCTACTTATACTCATGAAAGAACTGGAAAACTTCTGAGGCAACGTACAATAAATTTGCATGGGATGGGCTCTGCTTACTGTAAATGGAAGATCATTGCGCTCGTGTTTAAGTTTTGTGGAGTTGGTATCTTAAATTTGACTTGGAAGAACAGGTAAGATTTCAAAACAGCAGAGTGAGGTGTGGTTTTCCACAGGGCTGAGAAAGGCTGAACAATGGAGGAAGGCTGGACTGTGAAAGGCTCTCAGGGACTAACTAAATTGGAGTGGCTGCCTTATCAGGAAAACAGCATAACCAGGTTGATGGAATGCCTAAGTATTTGATTCAAGGAGATTAGAGGAAAAAGGAGTGAATGGTATAAGCAGTTGAGGATTTGCTTGCTCTCATTAAATAGGATGAAATTAGACTAAGGAGAAGTCAGCAGTAGGAAGATAATAGGTGTCACTTACTGAGTGTTGACCATGTTCCAGCTACTGAGCGGAGTGCTGTACATACATCCCATGATACTAGTACGTTCTCCCCATTTTAAGACTCAGATATTAAGTAACATACCCCAGGTGTGCAGCTTGGAAGTGCTGAATCAGGTTTTGGAAAAAGATCTCACTCATGAGTCTATTAAATACTGTGCTAAGAACTATTGGCCTAGGTGCGCCTGGGTGTCTTGCTTGGTTAAGCATCCAACTTTGGCTCAGCTCATGATCTCACGGTCTGTGGATTCGAGCCTGTGTCGGGGGCTCTCTGCTGACTGCTTGGAGCCTAGAGCCTGCTCAGATTCTTTATCTCCCTCTCTCTCTCTGTCTCTCCCCTGCTTGTGCTCTGTCTCTCAAAAATGAATAAATGTTAAAAAAAATAATAAAAAACCGTCAGCCTAAGCTGATCTTCTGCCAGTAGATGGAGCATCTACATGGGTGAGGCAAAATGCTGACTATGTTAAAAAAAAATGGTGTAAAGCTATAAAAAGTAAAATGTAGAATATTTAAGATAGTTCTGGGTGAACCATCTGGAACTGCCTTTTATATAGGCATGACTGTGGTATGAGAGAAGAAAAAAATACCAATGGGAGAAAAGTGTTGGATTTAGCCATATAGATACAGACAGAGTGGGTGAGGTCAGATATGTACTAGCTCTAAAGTTTTGTTATGTAATGGATATATCGTTATGTAGTAGAGAGATGTTACTGTTAATGAAGGAAAAAGGAAATTAAAATGACTAGAAATAGAAAATTCTGAGAAGAAAAAGAGCTAAATTGAGTTCTGAAATATAGACAGATAATTTGATAATATATTTGGAGTGGAATTTTTAGAATTACTGAAGAGGAATGGTTAACAAAGTTATGAAAAAGGCAAGAATAATAAAAAGCCAAGAATGTATTCCCCTAAAAATAAAATAAAACATGTCAAACTAACTCTACTCACTAGTAATTCAGCGAGAAATCGAAGGAAATGCAGTAGACTGTGTGTCTAAATAAAAATCTCATACCTTTGTGGTCAACATGGAAGATGTTTGTTTTTAAATTATGTGATTTGGCTAGGAGCAGTCACATTCTCAATACGTTGTTGGGTTTGGCCACAGTTGTTTGCTCCAAGGTGAGTACCTCAAAGTCCTCTCCTAGGACCTTTTTCATTAGAGCTCTTATGGAAGGAGGGGCTATGAATATGTGAGCCTAGAAGTGATTATTGGCCTTGAAAGAATCTGATCTGTTGTGGGAAGCAAAACTCTTCCGCAGAAGAGAAGTAGAGGCAAAAGGTGGGGAGGGAAAGAACATCTTTGGAGGTTCAGTTACCCTCTTGCCTACCCCTGGTTACCTGAGAGCCTCCTTCAAATCCAACTTGTTTGGGCAAAAGAAGCTTCTGTTTATAGGAACCAAGAGTCCTGACTAGCAGCTAGATGCTCTCTGGGTCTCTTCACTTGTGTTGGGCTCCAGTTTCTCTGAAACAATACTGGTTTTGCCATTTTCAGTCTGAAGATCATTCTAAAAAGTGAAGATGAGTTAAGTTCTGTTTTCTTTGCCATCTGTTACATTACATCATTAGCTCCAAGCTCTGGGTCTATATTGTTCTTACTCTGTTCTGAGTGGAATGGAACTACATTCTTTAGTTGGTAATGATAATTTATTTGCATTAAAGTATAGTCCACAGAAGAAAGCCTACATCTTTGCAATCAGGTCTCCTGTTAGGATACAGGAGAATCGCACTGGACCCAGAGGTGGTACAGACCCACTTCAGCCTGAGGCCAGAGGATGAAATGGCTAGCTTGTTCTAGCATCCTAGTCAGATTGGGGTAAGAGGGAAAAGGGATCTTACACCCAGTAAGTTGTGCCAGCTAACCCAGTGTGTAATTGTATTCAAGTGATTTTTAAATGAATGAATTTGTTATTAATGCTTCTGTTAATGTGTTTTTTGTTTTTATTTATGTTTTCTAAAATGAAGACTGTCTTAAATGTAGAATCAGAATATTTGGTGGCAAGGCCTGTTTTTCTGATTCAGCTACGGTGTATTGAGGGCTTATTAGGGTACGTTATTATCAACACTTTGTAAGATAGGGATGATTGTCCACAGACACAGATGTGAAAACTTTGATCAAAGAACTAGAAAGCAAATGGGGGAACTGGGTAAATACTCAGATTTTATGACTTTGAAGAAACTTCCTCAACTGGAGTTCCTTGAGAGAATTAACTCCTGGTGTCCTTGGGTACCCACTGTATGTATGAATTTCTCTCCTGTGCATCTAGAGTGGTAAGAGGTAGGTGCCATCTTTGGGAGAATTAGTAAACTAGTCCCTCAGATTTCTGTAATCTGTTCAGAAAAGGAGGTAGTCAGACCAGATCAGAAAGGTATGTAAAATAGTTGTGAGGGATAAGGACACAAATATGACAGATGGTTAGATTACGGAGCATTTTAAGGAATTTAAAAAGCCCAGTCCAGAAGTCTGGCATATCTCTGACCACGCCACGTTACTCTCCCCTTTGTTTATATGGTAAGAACTTGCTCGTGTGGCTTTCCCCTCCTCCTCCTTTGATTTGGCACAATCTACCTCTCTCTTTATTTTGAAAACAAAAATAGAGGTATGAATATCCTACAGAGAACAGAATGGAATGTCTAAGAAGGTAGTTTCTACATCTAAAAATTATCTACAAATGCTGATTATGACACACTAACTGAATTTATTTTCCAGCCATAGTTTGCAAGGCACCACTGGCTGATATATGCCCAAATATGGGTATTTCATCTGAGGCCATGTGCCTCATCATCAGCTTTACTAAGTTTGCTACATTTTTCCCCTAAAGGGCTTATACCAAATTCTAGCCCTACCAAACATGTACAGTAGTAGCCCTGTTTTCTCACTTCTCACCTACACTTGGTATTATCAGACTTTAAGATTTCTTAAATTAATCAGATAGATGTGAAATATTATCTAGTTGCATAAATTTGCATTTCTGTCATCATCTTTGGGGTTGAATATCAATTCATGTATTTGGCTATCAGAATTTCTCTCTTTGGTGAATTTCTTGCTCATTGTCCATATTTTCAGTTAGGTTGTTTATTGATTGGGGGGATTTTGATTGATTTTTTCTCATTTTGGGAGGAATTTTAAAAAAGCACCTCTTTTGGTTGTATGTAAAACATGTATGTATGTAAAGTAGATCTCTTTTTCTAGACTGAGTGTAGCCAGAACTCAGGTCTTCTTATTTCCTATTAAGTATTTTTTGCAGTATGTCTCTGTCTCTCACTGCTAAACCAGATTAACTGGATGCTTAGAAGGGAAATTGATTCCTGGTAGGTGCAACAGTAGCACATTGTTATGTTTATGAACCAATTTTTCTTCAAAGTAGGTGGGGAAGGTTTTTTAAAATATTATTAACAGTATTAAAGAATTTGTACTTAAGAATCCAAACAAATACTGAGTTTTATCATGTATTGTTACCACTTTCTGCTCTATAGTTATAATTTCATGAACTGTATTTTGGAAATGTAATGTTTTTTGGATGGTGAACAGCCAAAAACAGTCCTTAAAGTTTAACTGGTGTGTAAGCATGTTCGTGATGTGGCCAAAGAGAATGGATGATCTGTTTAGATTTCATAGTTTCATAATTTTTTAAAGTTTTTTCACCCATTTTGAGACAGTGTGAGCGAGCACAAGTGGAGGAGAAACAGAAAGAAAGAGAAAGAGAATCCTGACAAGGGGCTCAAACCCATGAACCTGTGATCATGACCTGACCCAGAATCAAGAGTCTGTCTGACTGAGCCACCCAGGCGCCCCTTATAATGTTTTACTAAAGCTGGAAATTTTATTCATTCTCTGTCTCAGCTTCCAGATTTTAAAACTTAAACTTATCAAAAGTATAAATGACACAAAGTACATATATGAGGTAGTATATGCATTAATGTATCCTTGAGTTTTTTTCTAAGCTATAACATTCTCTTCAGGCAGACACACCCTTGAACGTGTGCTCTTTTGCTTTTAATTCTTGTCTGAATCCTGCTTTCACATTTAAGAACCTCTTTCAAGTCCTTTTTTCTTTAAAAATATAAAAGGGAAAAGTACAGTAAGACAGAAGTACTAATAATAGATATTTCTTTTCATTAGCCACTTCTTGGCTTCTGTGCAATGCTACTGATTTCCTGAAGCCATGCAAACGTTGGTCACCTAGCAACAAAAGCTGGAACTGATCCTAGCACTGATGCAACAGTAAGAACGTGCAGTTATAACAAAAGCAGTTCTAACACTATGTTTCATTTCTTCAACCTCTTTCTACAATTTTAGCTTTAATTTTTACTATAGGTGAGCAGAAAATAAGCCATGAAAGTATTTTATTTTTCTATCTAAGTAGTTTATACTGGAAGGTCAGAATGGCAGAAGGGAGCTCAGAAAATTTCATCTAATGCATTGCTTATTGATGCTTAGTTATCTTTTCCAAGCTTTTCAAATAAGTTATAGAACTTGAATGTAGTAAAGATATCCTGAGCAAAAGGGTATTTGATTTTTTTCTTACCCATATAACAGGGACCATGGCATACCTTATGGAAATAAAGGTACGTGAGGGGCATAGTAAAATTGTTTAAATTTGTTTAAATATTAAACTTAAATTTTAACATTTTCAGATGGTCAAATTTTACTTTTTTATGGATATTAAGAGAAAATTTGAAGGAATTCTTTTTTTTAATGTTTATTTAGAGAGAGAGAGAGAAAGAGAGAGAGAGAGAGAGAGAGTTGGGGAGGGAGGGAGGGAGAGAGAGAATCCTACTGGGCTCACTGTGGAGCCGGACTCAGGGCTTGATACCATGAACTGTGAGGTCATGACCTGAGCTGAAACCAAGAGTTGGATGCCTAACCGACTCAGCCGCCCAGGTGTCACAAAGGAATTCTTGAGCAGTTACTATCTGATGGTAGCCATTAAAATTTGGTCTTAATATATACTAGCAAATGAAATAGTTTGTTTTAACATGGCCTGTCCTCTGAGCTGACTAGTGTGTCTTCCAAAGTGGTTTTATTTCTTTCCTACAGAACATACACCTTATAAATTTGCTGGAGATTGATGGGATCGGAGAATAATTATTAAATGAATAAGTAGAAGTCTGAAGGCTACGTTTGGATTAAATGAGGTCGATAAATCAGTGAGGAATCTTTCTTACGTAGTCTCAATAATTCTTGCTTATAGGTTACACTTAGACGTTTAGAGAAATACTGGCAGCTTCCTGAGTTTGTCATAAATGAAATATGTAAACATATAATATATAAATGGAATATATAAATATTTATATATAAATGAAATCACCTTCAGATACCCATTCCTTTATTCATTTGGATGGCCATTTGCCTGGGGCTTTACACAGATATGGGACAGTATCTGTGATGTCAGTCACCTTTGTAGCCTCTCCTCTAGTCTGGAAGAGGAACAGAATTAGCACCATCTCCACTCCTGGCGTTCTAGCGGTCATAGCGTAAAGATACAACACTCTACTCAAAAGCATTGGTAAACTGTTATAAAGGCATCTTTCAACAGGCAGAATCTGGTAAGCTGATTTGAAATTAGCCTTCTCCAAGCACTTGTGGCTTTTTCTTCAGTTGAGAGGGACAGCCCAGATTTAGTATGTGTGTGGAAGCTATTACTTTAGCATCTAGGTGCTTTGTATTATTAGTATTCTTTAGGCTAAGTACTAGACCAAGAAAGATGTCTATAAAAAGCAAGTAAATAAAAATTTAGACTCTGAGAGTAATTTTGGATTGTTCGTTTTGGTTTTTGTCTGAATAAGTCTTAGTCTTAACATACGTGTTTTGTTTTAGGCTACTGAATTGACATCTAAAAATAGGGTAGATAACTCTTTAAAGAAAAATGTGCTCAATTTTGGAGTGGACAACTCCTGCATTGTGGTAATTTTAAATGGTAGATGGTTAGCACTGATTGCCTAGGATTATAAGTTCAGTTAAGTCTAAATGATCTTGTCTAATTAAATTTATGTACTTAAAAAAATGCAAAAGGTTATTAGGGGGTAATGACTATGAAAAATTTAGGGAATGGAAGTAAAACTGGTCAGGGAAAGCTTTTAGACCACAAAGTAGATTTGTTCTTCCTTTACTCTTGATGTTCAGAGTTACTTATGGTATCATTTTCTTTCTATCTAGAGAACTTACTATATAACAGTTGTTTAGAGCAGGTCTTCTGGCAACAAATTCAGCTTTCCGTTATCTAAGAATGTTTTTATTTCATCTTCATTTGTAGAGGATATTTTTACTTGACATAAAATTCTGGGATGACTGTCCTTTTCTTTCAATACTTGAAAAACATGCCACTTCTTTCTAGTCTCCATGGTTTCTGTGGAGGATTCTATAAGCGATTCATCACCTTTCTCTAGCAACTTTCAAGATGTTTTCTTTGTCTTTAGTTTTCAGCAGTTTGGTTGTGAGGTGTCTGGGTGTGGATTTTTTTGAGTGTCTCCTTTTACGAGTTTGCTGAGCTTCTTGAATCTGTAGGTTTATGTCTTTTGCTAAGTCTGGGGAATATTCTTTAAATATTTTTTCTACATTACACTCTTCTCTCCTGGTACTCTGATGACGTGCATGTTAGATTTTTTTTGTTTGTTTGTTTGTTCCACAGGTCTCTGACACTCTTCATGTTCCCAGTTTTTTTATTGTTTATTTTTATTATTTTTTAATGTTTATTTATTTTTGAGAGAGAGAGCACGAGCAGGAGAGGAGCCGACAGAGAGGGAGACACAGGATATGAAGCAGGCTCCAGGCTGTGAGATCATGACCTGAGCTGAAGTCAGACACTTAACCAACTGAGCCACCCAGGCACCCCTTTTTATTGTTGTTTAGATTTGATCATTTCTATTGATCTTCACTGACTTTCTGTGTTGTCACCTCCATTCTGTTATTGAGTCCATCCAATGAGTTTATTTTGATTACTATATCTTCTCTTTCTTTACTAAGACTTTCTGTCTTTTGTTTGAAAGTGTTTGCTCTTCCTTATTAGAGCGGTTTTATAACTTGATATCTAAAGTCTTTTATGATTTCAATGTCTTTGTCATCTTGGCATTGACATCTGTTGAACATCTATTCCCATGTGAGTTTAGATTTCCTTGGTTCTTTGTATGCCAAGTAATTTCAGATTGTATCCTGGATATTTTAAATACAGTTGACCCTTGAACAATATCCTGCACAGTTGAAAATCTGCATATAACTTTTGACTCCCCTGAAACTGATAACTTACTGTTGACCAGAAGCCATGCTGATAACATGAACAGTTAACACACATTTTGTATGTTGCATGTGTTATATACTATATTCTTACAGTAAAGTAAGCTAGCGAGAAGAAAATGTTACTGAGAAAATCATAAGGAAGAGAACATGCATTTATCTTACTGTATTTAACAGAAAAAAAATCCACATATAAGTGGATCTATGTAGTTCAAACCCATGTTGTTCAAGGGTCACCCATATTATGTTAAAAGATTCTGGGTCTTGTTTAAATTCTGTGGAGAATGTTGATGTTTTTGTTTTAGCAGACAGTCACCCTGGTTGAGTTCAGGCTGCAAGTTCTGATCAGTCTTCTCTGAGTGGTAATTTCAGTGTCTGAGCTATTCATATGTGTCCCGTTTGTGTGTGAACCAATGGCCATTCTGGAACCTGGAATCTAGTTCTTTCCCCTAGTTTAGTTTGCAAAGTCTGGCATGTTCCTTAGGGTCAGACCCATGCATGTGCAACTTGAGAGTGAACTCACGAGTTCATAAACAACTTTAAGGGGTCACTTCTTTGAATTCTTCCCTCTCTGGGATCTCCCTAGACTTTATGGTTCTCTGGGACTACTGCTTTGGTCATTCAACCTGAAAGTTGGGGCTTTGTTTACCCTGCTCTTTGTACATTTACCGTGATTATGCCTGTACATGGGGGTGGGTGGTGGAAGGACAGAGAGCAAAGATGGGGATGGGTGGTGGAAGGACAGAGAGCAAAGATGCAGTAGAGGTTTTTGCCACTCCTTCTTGGGACCACAGCTCCTCTGATTGGAAAGAAAGGACACCCCCCCCCCCCCCCGCCCAGAGTTTTAGGTTGCCTGCTGTAGAGGCAGAATTCTAAAGATATCTTCCCAAGATTCTTGTCCCCTGGTTATTCAGACATTAATCTAGTTACTGCTGTGAAGGGACTTTCAAGGTATAATTAAGGTTACTAAGCATTTGACCTTAAAATAGGGAAATTATCTAGGTGAGCCTGGTGTAATTTATGTGAGTCTTTAAAAGCAGTAGAGGTTGGTAGAAAGAGAAAGATTCAAAGTGTGAGGGATGTCACCTCGGTTGTTGGCTTTGAAGATAGAGGGGGCCATGAGCTGGGGAATGTGAGTGGCTTCTAGAAGCTGAAAACACCCCCTACAGCCAGTTAGAAAGTAAGGACCCTGGTCTTAAAACTGCATGGAACTGCATTCTGCAAGAACATGAATGAATCTGGAAGCAGATTCATCCCGTATTCTTGAGACAAGAGCCTAGGTCACTGACTGCTTGATTTCAGCCTTGTGGGGCCTGGGACAGAGAAACCGCTGGAGCCTTTGGTCTTCTCATCTATCAAGCTGTGAGGTAATCAAATTGTGGTGATTTAAATTACAGTTGAAAACAAGTGCACCTACAGAGTGCCTTGAGCTAGAATTGCAAGAAAATGGAGGGGAAAAACATGTGATTTCCCTTCCTGTCTGAACGGTAGGAGAAACCCATTCCTGTTTCTCACGCCAGAGCTAGAGAGCTTCTCCTGGAACTCTGTGTCTGCATTCTGGGTGCCTCGTTCTGCGTTTTGGCTGTATTACATCCAGGCTAAGAGGTAGTGGAGGGAGAAAAATAGTAAACTCACTACTAGTTCTGTGACCCTCTTCCCAGTCCACTTATTACTACAGTGGTCACTGACTTGTGATGATTTGACTTAAAATTTTTTGACTTTATGATGTTGTGAAAGTGATATGCATTCGGTAGAAACTATACTTGGAATTTTGAATTTTGATCTTTTCTGGACTAGTGATACTTGGCAGTATGATCCTCATTACAGTATTCAATAAATTACATGAGATATTCTACACTTTTTTATAAAATAGGCTTTGTGTTAGATGATTTTGCCCAGCTGTAGGCTAACGTAAGCATTCTGAGCATGTTTAAGATAGGCTAGGCTAAGTTATGATGTTTAGTAAGTTAGGTGTATTAAATGCATTTTCAGTTTACGTTATTTTCAACTTATGGGTTTATCAGGATGTAATTATAAGTGGAGGAACATCTGTAGTTACTTTTTAAAATATTAATTAATTGATTAATTGAGAGAGAGAGAGAGAGAGAGAGAGAGAATAAGCAGGAGAGGGGCAGAGAGAGTGGGGGACAGATGATCCGAAGCAGGCTCTGCTGACAGCAGCGGGCCTGATGTGGGGCTCTAACTCACGAACTGTGAGATCATGACCTGTGTTGAAGTCAGAAGCTTAACCGACTGAGCCACCCAGGTGCCTTTGTAGTTACTTTTTAGTGTCCTCAGATGGCTGCTGGATTCATTCTGTCCTGATTTTATAACTGTATTCAGTGGTATAGAGTGGAATGTGCTTACATGATCTTACCCAGAACTAGAACTCTTAACGTGTGCTTTGAAAAAATCCTTTATTTTCTTATAAAAGGAATATTTGTTCTTTGTGTGGAGAGTGGTAATCTCCAGTGATAATCTCTGCTAAAACTTTAATGTATATCCTTGCAGATTTTTTCCTAAGCATTTGCAAGAATTCCTTTTTTTTTTTTTTTTTTTTTTTACAAAAATGGGGTCATAATTTTGTAAAACTTGTTTTTTTTTTTCCCCCTTAAGGTGTCATGGGCATTTTTCTGTGTTAGTAGATATAGAGTAATGAACCTCACTTTTTCATTGTGAATGACAATACTAGAATAATAGCAACTACCATTTCATTTAACCAGTAAGGAAGTGTATTAATTTGCCAGGGCTGCTGTAACAAAATGCCACAGTCTGGGTGGCTTAAACAGACCTCTATTTTCCCACAGCTCTGGAGACTAGAAGTTCAAGATCAAGATGCTGGCAGGGTTGGTTTCTTCTGAGACCGCTCTTCTTGACTGGTAGATAGCCATCTTCTCCCAGTGTCTTCATATGGTGTCTTAGTCCATTTGAGCTGTCAAAACAAAATACCATAGACTAGGTTATTTAAACAACAGAAATTTATTTTTCTCACAGTTCTGGAGACTGGGAAGTCCAAGATCAAAGTGCTGGCCAAATTATTTCCTATTGAGGAGGGCAGGCAACCTCCTTCCTGGCTTATAGATGATTGCCTTCTCACTGTGTTCCCACAGGGTGGAGAGACAGAGAACACTCTGGTGTTTCTCCTGTTGTCTGATTAGAGCCCCAGCTCTATCAGATTAAGGCCCCTACATCATTTAACCGTTATCACCTCCTCACAGACATCTCTAAATATAGTCACATTGGTAGTTGGGGCTTCAATGTAGGAATTTGGGAGGTGTGGGGGGTGGAAACATATAGACATTCAGTCCATAACACATGGTCTTTCCTCTGTACCTGTCTGTGTCCTAATTCCCTCCTTTTATAAGGATACCAGTCCTGTTGGATTAGGGCTCACCGTAATGACCTCATTTTAATTTAGTGAGGTGCTGGGAATTAGGACTTCAACATGGGAATTTTGAGAAGATGAAGTTCAACCCATAATAGGAGGGTACTTTTATATTCTCCGCTTAAGATAAGGAAGCTGGGGCTCAAAGACTTTGACTAATTTGGCTAAGATCACACAGCTAGTAAGAGAGAGAACCAGGACTCAACCCCAGGTAGATTGGCCTAAGAGCCTGCTCTCTTAATTACTTTGGCCATTTTCCCACCCCCAACTCCTGCCTTGGCATGGCAGTTGTTGGGCCGTGCCATGATTATTTAATACTATGTTGGGCATATGGGTTTTCTCTCTTTTCCACTTAGACAGTGCTGTATTGAACATGTTTGTATAGTTAGCACTGTACACCTCAAATTATTGCTATATTCACTAGAAATTGTATCCACAGAAATGATTAAATGTATGTATTTTCCCAAATACCCTCTGATGACTCTTCCAGCAGTAATCAATGAGAGTGACAAGTTTAAGAAAGCAGTGGGAAAACGACTTCCTGTCATAGGCTCCAGATGATTTGATTTGGGCACTTACTGTGGATATCTGAGTGAAACGAAGGGTTCTCTTTCTGTTCGGTAGGGTGAAGATCATATTAAAGTGGTATATCGTGGTCAATTCATGATTCGTTTTCTTCTTTTCAGAATTTCGATTCTGACATTAGCAGTGTGGGAATAGACGGCTGCTGGCAGGCAGACAGTCAGAGGCTTCTCAATGAGGTGATGGTGGAGCACTTCTTTCGACAAGGAATGCTGGATGTAGCTGAGGAGCTCTGCCAGGTAACAGTGCCTGCTAACAGGGCAACAGTGGGGGAGGACACGAAATAGACAAGTGAACTCCTTGGAGTGTTGAGTTTTCTTTTAGCCATACATAGATTTTTAATATTTTAAGTATAAGGGCTGACCTCATTTTACTAGGAAGTCCTTTTTTTTTTTTTTTTTAAGCAAAAATTACAGCCCTAGAACTTTTTTTTTAAAGAATTTTTTTAATGTTTATTTTTGAGAGTGAGCGAGCGGGGGGAGAGGCTGAAAGAGGGGTGCAGGGGATCCGGAGCAGGCACTGCACTGTCACTGTAGGGCTCAGTGTGGGACTCATACCCAACGACTGTGAGATTGTGGCCTGAGCTGAAGGCAGACGCTTAACCGACTGAGCCACCCATGTGCCTTACAGCTGTAGAACTTCTTATTTGAGTTGTTTTTCCTTATTCCTGCCTCATCACAATGGTCCTAGGTAATCAACCAAGGGGTCAAAAGTGATACTACTTTCTCCATTTTTTCTTTTGATAGGGAAGGTGGTATAGCAAAGAAGAAGAAGACGATAAAGAGGTTTATGTATGTTCTTCTGATCTGGCCCAACTTGTAGCATTTTGTTTATCAAATGAGTTTCAAGTTAAAATTTATTTCAGTGAGCAGCCCTGTCTTTTATTGCTAGTAGAAATAAGCTTAGGGATCTCAGAATGGGTCGTGCATACTACCTCGTAATAATGGCGGCTGCTGTGTATTTAGTGCCACAGGCCAAGCCCTGCTTTTACTCCTTACTGCAATCCTGTGAGGTAGAAATTGCTTCCATTCTACAGATAATGAACCTGAGGTCTGGAGAAGTAACTTGCCCAAGGCCATACAGGTTTTTCTTGAAGAAACTAGGATTCAGTCCCAAATTCATATGTCTTCAAACTCTTTCTAAGCTACCATATGCTATCGTATCTTCCGTTTAGAAAAATGAAGGACTCTAAAAATTAAATAGTTTAATGTCAGTCTGTAAGCTAGACCTCTAATCTAAGCCTTTTTTTTTTTTTTTAAGATTTTATTTTTAAGTAATCTCTACACCCAGCGTGGGGCATGAACTTATGCCAGGATCAAGAGTTGAATGCTCTACCGACTTAGCCAGCCAGGCACCCCTTTTATTTTAAATAATTCAGAAAGCCAGTAACTCAAGTCTTTCTGTATACCCTATGGGAATTTTATGTATGTCCATGTAAATTTCCTAAAGTGAATTGTGTCTTTTAGCATTAAACTTATTTATAAGTAACAAAGACCCAAAATACCAGTGGCTTAAAAATAAGGAATTGTATTTCTCTTGCACAGAAATAGGTAGTAAGCCATCCACAGCACATAGAGTAGCTATGCTCCATGAGGCTCTTAGGGACCTAGCGTCCGTGTAGCTCCGCTATTATTAAGGTGTCCCCTGTCCTTATGGTCCAGGATAGCAGTCAGAACTCTAGGTACTCCTTTCGGTATTCCAGGAAGGGGCAAAGAGTACATGTTTGTATTTCACTGGCCAGAACGCCCATCTCACAAAGTCATACTCAGCTTTATTCCATACAGTTATGTCCTCGGCTAAAATCTGGGGGCTCTGCTACTATGGAAAAGAAGAAGGAATGTTAGTAGGACTCTGTCATCAGTCTGTACCATAGAAATACATGTTAAAAAATTATTTTTTAATGCCTTGCCTCATATCTTATAATTTAGAATATGCTTTTCATGTATTTCTTTATCTGATTACTGCTAACAAAAGTTCTTTCTGTTTTTTCAGGAATCTGGTCTTTCTGTAGACCCAAGTCAGAAAGAACCATTTGTGGAGTTAAATAGAATTTTAGAAGCATTAAAAGTCAGAGTTCTGAGACCTGCTCTGGAGTGAGTTCCTACATTGGTTTTCTTTTGAATACTTGGGGAGAACTCTCTGTATGAAAACGTAATTAGAAAACACGTTTGAGATTTTGACATGTATCTGTACCTCTATATGTCTCACCTGGGGTAGACTTCAGAGAAAGTAAGGAAGAATTATTTTCTTTCTTTTAGCAAAGTGAGACTAGGGGATGGACAAAAATGAGAAAATGGTTAGAGCTTTCTTATCAGTGGATCTGAATTCCCAAAAGAGAAAAAGGGTTTCCTATATCCAGGCTATCCTACTACTTTAGACTAGCATTATAACTGAAGTACTATTGTTCAGGTAGTCTGAGTTTGATATTTGAACTTCCATAATGTGCTGGCATTCTAAAAAAAAAAAACAATTTAATTGGCTACTGGAACTAGGTGGTATGCATGAAGACTGCAGATATTGTTATGAAGGAGTTCTGTGCTAATTACTACAGTATAAAATGTAATGATTCACCGTGAACTTGTCATTGGATATAAATTATCTTAAATTACTGAGTAAGCTATGATAAGTAATACCCTAGAGCAGGACCAAGGAAGTTTTTTTGGTCAAAGGCCAGATAGTAAATATTTTAGGTTTTGCAAGCCACGTAAGGTCTCTGTCACATATTCTTCTTTATTTTACAACCCTTTAAAAATGTAAACACACACACACACACACACACACACACACACACACAAACCCCATCTTAGCCATCTGGTATACAAAATGGGCAGCAAGCCATATTTGAACTTTTGCTGTAATTTGCTGACCCCTGGCCTAGAATTTTTTAATATGAGGATTACCAGGTGGTTTAAAAAAAAAAAAGAAAGAAAGAGAAAAGAAACGCTCATAAAAGGAAAAAACTGGATGATAGAAACAGTGATACTGTTGTGAGGTCCTAGGCATAGAATTCTGGTATTTTAAAATTGGAAATATCTGAGATCATTGTTTTCAGAAAAAAAATTAGCTGGGAAGATTCTTGTTGATTTTTTTTTTTTTGTAAAATGCACAGTTTTTCTTCCACTAACCCATTTATTTCTGCATGTTTAGTTTTCTGTTTCTGATCACTTATCAGTTCTTAAAAGATTTGCAAGGTTTTGAAACCAGCTCAGAGGAACATGTAGAGATGGATTCCTGTGTAGATTTATAAATGAGAAATTCCTGTATAAATTACAAATATGAGGCAGGTAGGTACTATATCTTTAAAGATAGACATCAAATAGTACCATTGTGTATGGCGTACATTACCTTTATAGTTTCTTTGGTTTTTGTTTTTTAGCAAATGTTAGATTTTGACGCACCTGGGAGATTAAATTCTGTCGAGTACCACTCATACGTCTTAAACACAAAATGGCAGCCCCTCTTCTGTCTTCTTTCATGTTTCACCTATATGGTTAAGCATCTATAGAGAAGAGTGAGGGAGCCTAAATATAGATATATATGGGTTTTCCAGTTGTTTCATAGTGATTTGGAAATAATATTTGAGTTATTCAATGTAATAGTCATTTATCCATTAATTTCTCAGGAGTTTTTCCATCAAACTTTTGTTGAGTGCTTCCCATGTGCCAGAGACTGTGCTAAGTATTTAAACCACCTCAGCTCTCAAAGTACTGAAAGCTTTTTTCCCTTTTGGAGTGTAGAAAATTTATAACACCCTTTTACCTTTGTGCTTTTTCTGTAAGATCTAAGTTTCTTACTGACAACTATAGCATATATATCCATTATTTCTGTCAATGTTTTCTGTTATTGGTAGCCTCAAGCAGTGCCTCTCAGGCAAAAGGGAGAGCTCATTCTATCCACTTAGTCGTAATAGTGGACATTACTACACAGTAAAAATTTTCTTACTTCACTTTTCTGGGAATGTTGCCATATTAAATATCAGCATAGGGGGTTGTGGCGGCGATTATAGTTAACTCTTCTTGTGTGCTTATTATATACCGAGTGTTTGTTGTAAGCATTTTACATGTATTAACTTATTAAATCCTCATCATAACCATATGAGATAAATACTCATTTTATAGAGGAGGGATGGAGGCCTGGAAGGTGCTTTGTGGAAGAAAAGGATATGGAATCAAAAGGTCACATGAGAAATACTTCACATGATGTCCCGTTTATACTCTTCTCCAAGAGACTTACTTTAGCACATTACAGGGGCCATCAGGGGTCCTAAAGAAACATTTAATGTTGTCCAACTCCATGTTCCCCATGCATATCTGAGCACAGAATCCTTGTTCTTGTCTTCAGTTCCCCCCCACCACCAAAACACTAAAACCCACAAAATTAGAAATCTATATAAAACGGAAGCTTTGAAAATGATAGCTTAATAGAAATGTCTGTTAAAACAACTCCGACTTTTCCAATCCTTGCCTATTATTGGTGTCTACAAAGCTGATATTTCCTCAGCATCTTTCATATCCAAGGTATAGAGAATTCACTTTATTCAGCTTATAGCAGAAGTTGACAGATACGGGACATTGTGTTTGAAGAATTCTGGTTCAGGTCCAGGGCAGAGTATCTTTCAGTCATTGTGGTACGTGGTGGGAGAGGCAATAGCATGGGACCACCCACGAGGGGCTACAGCACTTTCTTCAGGCGGCCTAGACAGTGGCGGAGGCAGAAGCCAACCAAACAGATGAGTATGGCTGGAGAAACTTTGGAGAGCATTAGCTGTCTATTGCAAATGATAAGAGACAATGGAAAGAAGGAAGAAAAGAATGGTGAAACGGCAGAGAGAAGTGGCAGAAGAAAGCCTAATTATATACACAGAGCTAGTTAGGACACTGCCTACTCTTTTGTTCCTGCCCCCTTGTGTTTCTGAGTTTGTGTACAGTTTTTCTTCTCCTCCAGATTGCCTTGTCTATTTTTTAAGTTCTTCTTGACACTTGGCATGGTGCTTACTTCGTAGCTTATGGCATACTTCAGTAAATGGTGGAATAGTTTGAAGGAGAACTTTAAACAAACTTGACCTCCTTCATGGAGGAGATAGAGGTCAAGCCACAAGTAACTCGTGCAACAAGAGTTGACACAAACAGAAACTGTCCTTGTAGGTATGAGCCAGTTCCTGCCATTTTGAAAGTGCTATCTTCAGGGGGAGCCAGTTGGTTGCCTTCCTAAAGGTGTTTCAAAGAGTAGTACTGCCTTTGTAGATTTGCCACAGTCTAGGGTCTGACTTACAGCCTTGCAGACTTGGAAACCTGGTTTTTCAACACTGAGAAGTAGGCCAGGCCCAAGGGTCCCCAGCACTTGTTTAGAATAATTTGCAGTTTAGAAGAATTTGCAAAGCTACAATAGGACACTGAGGGAACAGAAAATAACTGAATGGCTATGGGAAAGAGAGAGAGAGAGAGAGAGAGAAAAGTTAAAAGAATTTTTCACAGAAGAGAGAAAAATATCCTGTTAGTTTAGACCACAGAAGAATTTTAGATTAGACAGGCCATGAACAGTATGAGGCAGACTGATGAAAAATGAGAGGACTCCCATCTCCAAGCCTAGTGATTAGGTGGGGTGAGAAATAAAAACCACAGAGGGATTGGGATGAGCTTAACCATTGTAGTTTCTTTGTGGTATGAACAGTGGATCTAAAGAAAGTATTTGCCAGATTTGGAGAAATTGTAGTATCTGTGAATAAAATACAGTTTATAAGTGGAGCAAGGTTTTAGAAAATGACCTAATCACAGAGCCTTTACTACCACTGGCAATGAGGGCGACAATGATTAAGCAGTTTCTGGTGTTTGTTTTCTTGTTTTTAGTTTTGGCTTCCTGTAGGTGGGCAGTCTTGCTGACTCAGGCATTTTTTTTAATAGCCACGTAGAACCACAGAAGAAAGAAGGCTCTGATATACCATTGGAGAAAAGGAATCAAAGTTGGATTTTTTTCCAGAGCTTGAGTTTTTGTTTTTATTTTTGTTCTTTTCATTTTGTTTTGTTTTGTTCAGGATGGTTTTTAATTCTGAAAAGGTGAGTTAAGGGATACATTTTTAACTCATTGTGCCCATGCGCTAAATCTGGTGGAGAAGGAGCTAGCTACTCTATTAAAAAGAAGCCAATTGAGGGACGCTTGGGTGCTCAGCCATTTGAGTGTCTGACTTCGGCTCAGGTCATGATCTCCCGGTTCGTGGGTTTATTTACTAACAGTAAATAAAAAGCTTGTCATATTTAAGAACTTTATTAAAAGAAATCACTAATCAGTAGAACTGTGTTCTCCAGCATGGTGGCCACTTGCCTCATATAGCTTTTGGGGACTCTTACCAGGCACTGCATTATGGAGAGGCTCAAGTTAGAAGTGTGCATGTTTTTTTTTGTTTTTTTTTTTGTTTTTTTTTTTTTAAGTAAATCCAAATGTGTAAGACTATAGTTTGTATTGTTTTTTAAATAGCATGTAAGAAGGATGAAGATTCACACCAGTCTGAGGTGAGTAAAATGTTAGTAGTTCCAGTGATGGACTCAATCCATATCTGAGAAATTACCACTTGCAAATATCTCAGAAAAGAAATGTTAAGCTATTCTTTTTGGTCTCTAAGGCAAAGTTATAGGATTCTTAACTTTTTTGGCTGAATTTTTGCTTTTGTCCCTTTTGCCGTTCTCTGAATTTTTTAAACACTTGACTTGGTCACCAATAACCCTGAGCCAGGCCCACGTCTGTGGAGTAAATAAATGTCATTCATTTCCCTGAACTTCAGCTTTTACCCTCCCCCCACCCAAGAGTAGAGCCCTAAAGGAGACCAGAAAAAGAATATGTTTGTAAGCCTTTTAAAAATGCTGTGAAAGGTTGTAGTGGAGTGTCTGTGGAACTGGCAAGAGGTATTTTTATTTCATGATTACCAGAGATAGACACCGACCCAGATTGGCAAAATTATGAGAGGAGTGAAGTAAATAAATGAGGCTGTCAGTTAGGTTCCTGGGGGACAGCAGCTAACTGTGAAGGTGGGATCTTGTTTTAATTATTTTTGGAATAACATGGAAATTCTAAATATGGAGCTAACAATGTGCCAAGTCTTTCAGAGGCCTGACAGTTAGGATAATTAATGCTTAATGCTTTGTGGGATAATTGTGTGGATGTGGGTTGCTTCTAACTTAGTCACCTAAGTCAGTAGTATTGTTTTGGGGTCTTTTTATGGAAGAGGCACAAAAAGGTCTCTTTATTAGAGAATGCAGTGGCAGTGAAAGAGATAATTGTGATATCGGTGACCTTACTGGGTGCCTTTTAGCCCCTTTTTTGGAGGGGGGGGGTGTCTACAGTGTCTCTTTTTTTCTTAAGTTTTTTAAATGTTTATTTTTGAGAGAGGGGAGGGGCAGAGCAGGAGACACAGAATCTGAAGCAGGCTCCAGGTTCTGAGCTGTGAGCACAGAGCCTGACATGAGGCTCGAACCCACAAGCTATGAGATCATGACCTGAGCCAAAGTCAGACGCTTAGCTGACGGAGCCACCCAGGTGCCCCTACAGTGTCTCTTTAAACAAGGAATAGTTCTAAAACTGATGGTGCTCTCATGATCCACATTGGAGATTTGGGAGCAGAATTTTTTTTAAAAAATCACAGTGAAGTTATAATTGAATGTTTAGTTGGCTTGTTGGTTGTGGTATTGTACTAGTTATTTTCTTTTACAAATTAAAAATCAAAAGTTTCTGCTAGAAATGTCATTATCTAGAATATAGCATTCTATTCCTTAACATCTCAACTTTTTTTTTATGTGTCTTGGTCATGTGTCTTCTATTGCTTTATTGACCGTGGGTTACGTTTTGGGGGCTGATTATGTTTTGTGCTTTTGTAGTTTCCTGTGTTTTGTAGTATTTGGATTTGGTTATTACCAGGTTAATTAAGGCTGTGACTGTCTTCTACCTTTTATTCCTGCTCCGAGAATCAGATACCCAAATGAATATTCAGTGTGAACTTCTAGCTATAAAAACTTGACAATTTTTTAAGAGGATTAACTGATACATGTATATCATCATATTCCCACACAGTTGGGACTATAAAAATCAAAGCAGCACTGAGTATTACTTGGAAGGACCCAAATAATTCTTGTCTTTTAAGTATAATTTTCTTATTAAAAATAATGACTTTGAAGAACCATTATTCAGTAAACACAAATTAAGTTGCTTATTTGTGCCCGTCTCTGTGCTCAGCGCTTTAACTAGCCCCCTCATTTGGTGCCCATAAACCCTTTGAGGTACCCCCATTTTACAGTAAGGAAACAGATTTTAGAGAATTGAGTAACAGATTACCCAAATTCACACTGCAGAGCTAAGATTAAAGTCCACGTGTAGTTGACTCTGCCAACCTGTATTCTTTATCAGTATACTCCCTTCAGAGTAGATGTGGTGTGCCAAGATGAGCAAGACAGAGTCCCTGCCTTATAAAAGACCAGACACTATCCTATAACTGTTATGAGCCATATGAGAGGTTCAGATAAAGGACATCGAGAGTTCTGTGTTGGAGAAATTATTTAGGAAAGTTGTAGAAAATGTGGTAATTGAGCCTGGGCCTTGAATTTTTCTGCTCTGTTCTCAGTTACTTACTTTGTGTTTGATTGTACCTTTGTAAAAATTAACTAGCACCTATACTGGGAGGTGGGATCATGGCTTCTCATTTCATAGAGCAGACAGGTCTTCCATCGAGACCAGCTTTCATTCCCCTGGACACATTGCTCTTGATGGTAATGAAGTTTGCTAGATCGGGTTATCTGAGTGGGTTAGCATGTTTTTCTTGGCCTGAACCTCTATTCTAGTCTCACTATTTTCCTCCTTTAATTTTTTATACCACATGACAAACACCTCTAATTTCTCCTATTGGCCAACCACTTCTTGCTCCTGCTGACACCCACCCCTGTGCTGCTTAAGGAAAGTGGAGGGGCAGGGACCTCAGTGAGAAAAAGAATACTAATCTAATTTTCTTTCTTTAAGAGTTGTGCCATAGCGAGGGCACCTGGCTGGCTCAGTTGGTGGAGCATGTGACTCTTGATCTCAGGGCCATGAGTTCAAGCTCCACATGGGCATGAAGCCTTCTTTAAAAAGAGTTTTGCCACAGACACATGGACTTGCTTATTAGTTCCTCCAAGGTTGCATCTTTCTCCTTTGTGCCACTCTGGGCCTTCTTGGTTTTTATAAAGTTGGGGTGCCTGGGTGGCTCAGTCAGTTAAGCTTCTGACTTCAGCTCAGGTCATGACTTGCCATTCGTGAGTTCGACCCCCCCGTCGGGCTGTGTGCTGACAACTCAGAGTCTGAAGCCTGCTTCGAGTTCTGTGTAAACTGTAAGTGATTGTATAAACTATAAACCTTACTTCTAACTCTTCAGTCCAAAGTCACTATGTAAATAACAGATACGCATCTTGATCACAGCCAGCCACATCACTTCTTTCCAAGTCTGTCAGTGACTTGTCACTGCACGTCAGTTACCCTTCAGACAGCAAGCATGTAGTTGTGTTGCCTCCTCATCCTCCAGAGATAAACACATGCAACTTATTACAGAAATGGATATTTGAAAGAGGAGCTTGGTCAACAAAGGTGAATTGCTAGAAGTGAAATTGCATGTGATTAGAAAGAGTTGAGGGGCGCCTGGGTGGCTCAGTCGGTTAAGTGTTCAATTTAGGCTCAGGTCATAATCTCGAGGTTCATGAGTTTGAGCCCCACATCGGGCTCTGTGCAGACAGTTCAGAGCCTGGAGCCTGCTTCAGATTCTGTGTCTCCCTTTCTTTCTCCCTCACCGCCCCCACTCATGAAAATAAATAAACATAAAAAAAAAAAGTTGGAAATGCCAGTGGCAGAGCGGAGCCAGGATGAGACACAGGCCTGCACGAAGTCACAACAGAAGCCGTACTGAAAAAGCCCTATGAATGTGAAAACCAAGGTAGAGCCACTTTGACATCCTTTAATTTAAATTGCACTAGGAACAGAAAGCTGCTTATGGTTTAAATGGAATGTTTACTTCTACTTTGGATTGCAAATTGTTTAAAAAAAAAAAAAGGCCTTCATCAGTTTGGCTAACATTCAGGCTGTGTAGAAGTTGGTTGCCTCATTGAAAGAAAACAGTAATTATCAGGAGATTGAGGAAGAACTTTACTGCCAGAGATGGTTTCATCAATTCAGAAGTCATCATGAACTGGCTAACGTTGAGCTCTCTGGGGAAGTTGCTAGTGTGGATACAAAGGCTGCTGTGAAATTTGTACCCAGATTCCAAAGATTAGTTAAGGCAGATGTTCTGATCATCAAGGAAGACAACCATTAAGAACTTCAAGCACAAAAAATACAGGATCATGAGGTGATCATGAAGGAGATAAGGGATAGATGGATTTGTTTATATGAGACAACACAAGAGCGTGACTTTAAAACCCATATTTATGTGGCCAGTCAATTGTGGCCAAGGAATTGTGGTCAGGACAATACAAATGTGGGTGCCTCGAGATATGAAGGAGACGTGCAATAAGGCAAGGTTTTCACCTTAATGCTCACATATGCTTACATGTTTGAGGGCAGAGATCCTTAGTATAGAAAATGACATTTTGCCAGGAAGGGAGAAGCTTAGAAATGTTAATTTAATGCTTTGCTTTGTGAGATTTAGGCTTAATATAATATTCAAAAGTTAAGATAATACATTTTTTCAGGACAGAACGTCAAGAAATATCATTTAAGAAATACACGACAACTTGTATTCTGTGAATTTGGAACTTGAATTCTCCCCACACTTCTCCAGCTCCTTTTTGTAATGAAGTAGCTATTTACTTTCCTAAAAATTTCTTGGTGGGCAGTGGAGGTCAGGAACTAGCAATTTTAGTTTGTTTTCTGATTATTTTGGAGCCTTGTTTATAGCTAAATTTGAAAGTGGGTAAAAATAAGTGATAAATTAGGAACAACATTGTTCAGTAAATACCTCTCCAACTTAAATGGGTTACATATATTTATAGTTCGCAGAGCTTAAAAGCATAATTCCTGACTTGGATTACTTTTAGGAAATGTAATTTGCAATTACTGTTAAGTTTTTCAATGAAAAAAGGAAGTTAAGAATTTTGTTTACTTTTGCATTTGCTTAAAAAGTTACTACCTTCTTAACTATAAAAGTAATAGATGTTCGTTGTAGAAGATTTAGAAAACGTGACTGCATAGACGTGTTAAATCCCTGTCCTCTGGACTACCGATAGATACAGCTCGGTGGTGTGTCCTTCCGTGGTTTCTGGGCTCCTGGTGCTGCTCTGAGAGTTGGTGCCCTGGTCTGGATTGTCATAGCCCATGTGCCATTAGCAGTTGGTGAACAATGTGTGCAGTCTACCTTCCCTGGAATCGTTACCGTTAAAGATTCTGGTAACTGGAAGTTATTTTTTCCTACACATCACAGCTTTCCCCACCTTTAATACTATATCCTGAACATATGCTTGTGAAAATGAAATAGAGTTTTTTCCTTACTGAATTGCCTACTTAAGGACTTTGCCCTCTCTGTTGGCTTTCATTGTTTATTAAAATTTGTAGTTACCGTCTATTAGCTCCCTTCTTGGACTCTGTAGACTCTTACACATGTACCTCATATCAGAAACAGAAAAAAGAAATAGCTTGCTGCCTCTCCTGCCTTGTTAGTAGGAAAACATACGAAAGGTTTTATGAGTGAGGGGGGCAGGATAAACTTTCGGTAAGCAACATGATTTAAATGTACTCCTTGGCCAAGTGTCTCTAGACAGATAAAGAAAATGTGGTGTATATACATAATGGGATATTACGCAGCCATAAAAAGAATGAAATCTTGCCATTTGCAACCATGTGGATGGAGCTACAGTGTATTATGCTAAGCCAAATAGAAAGACAAATACTGTGTGATTTCACTCATGTGGAATTTAAGAAAACAGACAAACAAAGGAAAAAAGCAAACCAAGAAACAGACACTTAACTATAGAGGACAAATTGATGGTTGCCAGAGGGGAGGTGGGTAGGGGGATATGTAAAATAGGTGAGGGGGATTAAGGAGGGCACTTGGGATGATCACTGGGTCATGTATGGAAGGGTGGAATCACTAGATTGTACACCTGAAACTGATATACTACTCTATGATAACTATACTGGAATTAAAATTTAAGAAAATAAATGTACTCCTTGGAACTGGAAATCAAGAAGGTCCCTGACAAACTAGAGATTGCCAGACACACAGTACTTTTGGTACTGGTGGTTGGGGTTGGGCATTCATGAAAGATAGCTGCCAAAATTTCCTTGCTGGTGTCAGCAGGATTTATCCCAGACTCGGTGTTGCAACTTGATTGACTGCATTTGTGTTAGTGCCAGGCAAGGATTCAAAGCTTACTTAAATTTAAGCAAACATTTCCAGAGTCCAAGTAATCACTTTGATTTTTGAAGTCACAAGCTTTATGATTGGACTCTAAGATGTGGATGCATCAACAACTTGATTAGAATACCCACGTGCATATGGAACCCTTAGGGTAGGATCCTGTAACAGTACAGTTCTGTGAAGTCTCATCCCAGTCAACTGATCATTATGAGGAACCTGAAACGTTTTGCTTTTGTAGTTTGCAGAGCTACTCCGAGTTTATATTCATACCCAGGTCAGGTTCCAGTGGTCCTTGGTGAAGTGGGTTAGGTGGGGGATATTTGTCCAACTAAAGGTCAAATTAAAGAAAAGTATGATACTAATGGCTTCTACATCTTAATCTGTTTAAAGAAATAAAGTAATGCTTCCTTACCATTTGATTGCAAAATTGATTCTAGCAGCTGGTTGATAACACTTTAATGCTCTAGTGCCGACCTGGAGGAGTAGACCCAGCTCAACATTGGTTATGCCGACTGTGTGTACTGTAGGGGCCTGAGTCCCTGTACGTTGGATCTTTCAGAATTGAATATTGTTCTTTTCCTCATTAGCACTATGTTTGTACAAATCATTTTGGCACAGTGTGCTATAAATGTGATATATATGTAGTTTTATCTGCTGGATTAGACTGAAAGCACCTTGAGGCGGAAATACCTTGTTTGCTATTTTTAATCTCAAAGTGTGCAGCACAAAATCTTGTGCCCCAAAAAAGTCTAAAAATAGATGGTTCCCATTCGGAATCTTGCAATTCATTTATAAATATGCCATGCCAGTTTAACAGGAAAAGAGTGGTGGATATGGGCAGTTGAGTAGTGAATCTCGTGGGTGACAGCTGCTTCAAAGAGTGCCTTGTACAAGTTCCAAATATGTCATGTGACTCATCAGAGTCCACTTGGTGTAAAGCCTTACTAAATATTTAATTATCATCTGACTTACTGTTTTTTTCTTACTTGAACTAGCTGAAGTGCCTCTTTGGTGTAGTTATGTTTATTTTCTTTGCAGAAGTCTCTGGGCCAAGGGATTGATGTTACCACTGATTTCCGCAAGGTGGCAGACCAAACCCTTTTTTGTGTGTTGCTAGGTTTCAAAGAATTTTTGACAGTCTTTCCTGCTCTTATTTACTGTTAATATGTTTTCTGCTTTTTCTTTAGATGGGCAGTATCAAACCGAGAAATGCTCATAGCCCAGAACAGTTCCTTGGAATTTAAACTACACAGACTGTATTTTATTAGCTTGTTAATGGGTGGAGCTACAAATCAGCGAGAGGCATTACAATATGCTAAAAATTTTCAGCCATTTGCCCTAAATCATCAAAAAGGTGAGTTTAGAGTCAAATGTTTTTAATTGGAACAGACCTATAGCCACCCCTGGGATTTAAATTTATGGAGATCTACTGATTTGCTAAGGAACTAAAATAATTGTAGATGATAATCACTTAGGTTATTATTAGATTACTGATTGGACCGAGAACAAAAGTAAAACTTTGAAGCCTCTTAGAAGAAAAGTCAGAAGGAGACATTGCATTTTGGAGATTCCAGATGTAAGAGATATGAGAACGAGCAGGCAGGCATGCCGCCACAAAGTGTCTGAGAGTGCACCAGGGTAGCAGCAGGGACACCGAGTGTTAGTGAGGGAGTCTTGGCCAGTTCTACGGCCAGAGATGTGTGGTGGCCCCATTTACAACATTATCGTTACTCATCTAGATAACAGTAGCTATACGATGCTGTACATAAGAGTAAAGTAACTTGAAGTTCATATTTTGTGTTTTCCTTTTCTTCCCCTTTCTATGTTGTTTCTTTGATTTAGAATGAAAGGATAAACCAAGCTTAAGGACCAGAATTTTATTTTATTTTTTTTTAATTTTTTTATTTT
>CM053576.1:95392168-95473159 GCA_028646485.1 Cryptoprocta ferox
CCAGTTTACATTCCCACCAACAGTGTAGGAGGGTACCCGTTTCTCCACATCCTCGCCAGCATCTATAGTCTCTTGAGTTGTTCATTTTAGCCACTCTGACTGGCGTGAGGTGGTATCTCAGTGTGGTTTTGATTTGTATTTCCCTGATGATGAGTGATGCTGAGCATCGTTTCATGTGTTTGTTGGCCATCTGGATGAAGGACCAGAATTTTAAAAGACATTGTAAATAATCTAGACTATGTCAGTTGGGGGAATTTTTGCCTTTCTCAGCCTCCTACCCCCAGGTCAGCCTCTATTTCAGGTGTGATCATTCATGCCTCCAAATCATCGCTGTTTTTTGTTTAGACATTCAGGTTTTGATGGGCAGCCTTGTGTACCTGAGACAAGGGATTGAGAATTCACCATATGTTCACCTACTTGATGCAAACCAGTGGGCTGACATCTGCGACATCTTCACTCGGGATGCCTGCGCCCTCCTGGGGCTCTCCGTGGAGTCCCCTCTCAGCGTCAGGTATGGACATGGGTCCTGCTGTTGAAATATGCACTGCTTGCTTCAGTTTTTCTTAATTTCTTGCTAGTTTTCGATGTTAAACCTGAAGAGAACATTGGTCTTTCTGAAGAAGAGTACAGTTGGTATTTCTGGAGATCATCACAATTGGCAGTGAAGCAGTTTTGGAGCAGTGTGATCTGTGAACCTCTGGGGGTCCCTGAGAGCCTTTCCACTATGTTGGTATTTCCACAAATGGTGCAGAAGCAGTAGTGTATTAAACTGCTCGAGGCTTAGCTCACAGATCAGTGGAGCGGTCCCAGACTCTGAAAGGACTTGCCATATTCCTCACACGCTGTACCCCACCACACACATGCATTTAAGACACACTAGTTTCACTTAAGACTGTTCTTTTTTTTTTTTTTAATTTTTTTTTTAATGTTTTATTTATTTTTGAGACAGAGACAGCATGAGCAGGGGAGGGTCAGAGAGAGAGGGAGACACAGAATCCGAAGACAGGCTCCAGGCTCTGAGCTGTCAGCACAGAGCCCGACGCGGGGCTCGAACCCACAAACCGTGAGATCATGACCTGAGCCGAAGCCGGACGCTCAACATACTGAGCCACCCAGGTGCCCCAAGACTGTTCTTAAAAAAAAAAAAAAGATTGCTCTTGACAAAACATTTAAAATTATTAGTTTCTTTACATCTTGACCTTTGAGTACACACCTTTTTAATATTCTGTGTGACAAAGTGGGAAGTTCTCATAAAGTACTTCAGCTTCAAGCCAAAGTATCCTGCTTGTCTCAGAAAACACCTGTATGTTGTTTGATTTTTATGAGCTAATACACTAGTTGTTGCTTTTTTAATTTTTGTAAGTGTTTATTTTTGAGAGAGAGAGAGAGAGACAGAGTGCGAGCAGGGGAGAGGCAGAGAGATGGAGACACAAAATCTGAAGCGGGCTCCATGCTCTGAGCTGTCAGCACAGAGCCGGATGCGGGGCTCAAACTCACGGACTGTGAGATCATGACCTGAGCCAAAGTAGGGACGCTCAACTGACTGAGCCACCCAGGCGCCCCCACTAGTTGTTTTTTTCATGAAACAGTTCTTATTTGAAAGAATCACTACCGTTGGGACTCCTGAGTGGCTCATTCAGTTAAGTGTCCGACTTCAGCTTAGGTCATAATCTCACAGTTTGTGGGTTCAAGCCCCGCGATGGGCTCTGTGCTGACAGCTCAGAGCCTGGAGCCTGCTTCGGATTCTGTGTCTCCCTCTCTCTCTCCCCCTCCCCTGCTTGTGAACTCTCTCTCTCACTCTCAAAAATAAATGAACATTTAAAAAAATTAGAATCACTACAGTTAATTACACTTAGGTTTTTGGTACATGTTTTTTCACATGGATGAAGTGAGCCTGTCATATCAAGGAAAGCAACTGACCGGATCTTTTTTTATCTTTTAAATTCATGAGTTTAAGCTAAAGTAGAAATTTTGGAAAACTTGTATCTGCCACTGTGGGCTTGACAGCTTCCCAATACTGTTCTTATTCCCTCCCTCCCTCTCTTCCTTCCTTCCCTTATTGATCTGAGAGAGAGCATGCAAATGAGTGCACAGGTGAGTGAGTGAGGGGCAGAGAGAGGGAGAGAGAGAGAATCCCACGCAGGCTCTGTGCTGACAGTGCCCATACAGTGGGGCTCAAGCTCACCCGGTGTGGAGCCGGAACTCATGAACTGTGAGATCATGACCTCAACCAAAGTCGGATGCTTAACTGCCTGAGCTGCCCACGCATCCTTTCCCAATACTTTCCTGATGAGATTGGCGATATTAGCGAATTTGATTTTTTTGATACTATGTAATAAAATGTGTTAACGCTTAGAAGTTCTTAATCCACTGTGATCTTATAAAATCGTGCAATTGGATTTTAATGTAGCAGAATACAAAAAACTTCAGTGGTAAGGATTCACACTCCACTTGGCAACTATAAGAAACTACACGTGTTGAGGTTTGGTGTGGCATTCAAGAAGAATATCACAATTATCTGAAAAGACAATTAAATTACTACCTATCTGTTTAAGGCTAGATTTTCCCCCCATTTATTTAAATCAAAAGAACACATTGCAACAGATTGAATGCAACAGAAGATATAAGAATCTGTCTTCTATAAAGCGAGGCATAAAGAGATTTGT
The DNA here is from genome assembly GCA_028646485.1 of Cryptoprocta ferox. Classification (NCBI taxonomy): domain Eukaryota; kingdom Metazoa; phylum Chordata; class Mammalia; order Carnivora; family Eupleridae; genus Cryptoprocta; species Cryptoprocta ferox. The sequence continues at coordinate 95,394,835 of CM053576.1, forward strand.
AAAAATGTAAAACAATGCCAGTCTCACAATTTTTGGTTTGAAAAATATAGAGGTTTGTTTTTTGGTAAGAATGTTATTTATAACATGATATATTTAGTATTTTAAATGCATTGATATAGTTTAAATGTTTCAGTTTTAATTTCTAGTACAATAATGTAACCCAGAAAAACAAATGCCTTTGAGATTCTTAATATCTAAGCATGTAAGTGGGTCTTGAAAACAAGAAGTTTATGGACTTCTTTAGCTCTCCTATTTATTTAATTCCTCCAGTGTTTTGGATCCCTGCTCTGTGCCAGGCACTGTGTGAGCTACAAAGGTGAATAAGGTACATTCTGCCTTCCATGGGGTGTTCTAGCTCAGCATAGGAGACACGGAGGCAGTTCATTATAATGCAATACCAGGTTGGGGTCAGGTCCTCTGGGGAAACAGTGTGAAATGGTGGAGATTGACGTGCGGGAAGTTTGTTAGGATGAACCCCTGTGGAGGAATGAAAGCAGCAGGGATTAGGCAGAGGGTAGGTTGGACTGAGATGTAGTCTTATCAGAGGCCTCAGCCCATCCCTGAGGAGCTCTGGTGCCACTATGGGCCTGTGAAGCTGTCCCAAATTGGGGCGACAAGACGGGCTTCTGCATCCTCACCCAGAGCAGTCATCAGATGTGACCCTGGTCAGGTGACTTGCTTCAACTGATGGCAATCCTGAAGAGGGACTCTGCTGAGAAATGACTGCGAGCCCTTCCAGGTCTGAGAAATGAGCACTTCTGCCCTTGACAGGGACATCCTGGTCTAGAAGGAACTGAGCAAGAAGCTGTTTCAGGATGTCATCAATGACTGATAAGCAGAGCCCACTGAATCTGGTGGTTTTGTAAAATTTAAAGTTTTTTTTTTTTTTGGTGATAATTTAACAAAGCAGAGGACACTGTGTCCTGTCCAGTGCCCAGGACCCTGTGCACATGGAGTCTGGAGGAATTGACGTTTCCTGGGACCAAGCTGTCTGACACCTGGCCTGGCACTGACATGTCCTCTTCTGCTCTCCCAGTTTCTCAGCAGGTTGTGTGGCGCTGCCAGCTTTAATTAATATCAAAGCTGTGATAGAACAGAGGCAGTGCACTGGAGTCTGGAACCAGAAGGATGAATTACCTGTGAGTTCCACTTTCTGTTGGTTATTTTTTTTCCTGCCATTGCAAGAACGGGGATGTTAAGGGTTTAAAATGCCTGTTTTGCCTTTTAACGAGAGAACATTAATGTAGCCATTCAGCCAGGATTCTTGTATGTTACTTGGAGACATGATTAAAAACAATAGAAATGGGGAGCTAGGACATTTTGGAGGCACTGGAGTTTTTTGTTTTTAATTTCGACCTAGAAAAAACCGAATACAGTCTGACACAGAGGGGCAGGGAGCGCTGGTGAAGGAGGACGTCGCAGGTGTGCGTGGGGTCTGGGCCATAGCATGCCGTGTGTTCTGCAGTGCCCTCGACACATCACTCATAAAGAAGAGCAGTGAATCAATTGATTGAATTTAGTTTTAAGCATTGATATTTATGAAATCATGGGTTTGTGCTTAATTAAAATAAGCACATAGCTGCTAAAATAAAGGTTGTCCCTGGTACACTCGCAGTCATCAGTGGCATTCCAGTGCTGTGTGTCCATTGCTCTCCTGGCCATGATTTTCAATATCACCTCAGTCACTTGCCAACTCTATTAACTTTTCTAAGCAGTAGCTTGTCCCATCTCTAAAATGGGTACCAGCCTTCTCTTTATGGCGCTGTTAAAGACTAGAGATAACATTGGTATGTTTAGAATAATATGGGACACATAGTAGGGATTCCAGTTTTGCTGCCATAGTAGTTATGGAGTGACAAAGGTCATTGCATGTGACCTCTGACAGTAAGCACTAAAACTTGGACTGCAGTTGTCATGCCGGTCACACTTGTGTCACAGATCCTAAAGGCTAAATATGCATTTGGCTTTTGCTTTTTGTCTGCCACACCTGTGCACAGGTTCATCCGCAGTCACCTTACAGCTGGTGACTGTCGGTTGGCTGCCCCAGCTCCCCAGAGATCTGTTTTGATTAAAGACACAGGTGCATTCCCAGTCCTGAGTGTGGGCAGGATACAGGCAGCGCTCCTGCTTGACTGCTGCTCATTTGAACAAGTGAAAAGAACTTGAGCCTTCACTTGCTTTGCTGAGGAAGGTGCTTGCGAGAATCTGGCAGTTTCCCAGCTGCACTACGTGCATCTCTGACATTTGTGCCCGAGCACAGAGCATACTGAAGTCTGAATTCACCTAACACCTGTGCGTCAGGGATAGTAAAGCAATGGGAGGTGATGATCAGGCCATTATTTCTCAGGATTATTCTGTTACACTTTGTCAACATTCTTAGAAGAGTCTGGGTAATAGACTTTATATTGATAACCATTTTAGAAAGAAAGAAAACAAAGAACTGATATTTGTGGAGCCCACTGTCGTGTGCCAACCACTGTGCTAGGTGATTTCCGAGTTTTTGTTTGTTTTGTTCCCTGTGAAGAGAAACGACTGATAAACCTGCCATGGGTTCTGATGTACAGATTGTGAGAGGCCTTGCTGGACTTGAGCTTAAAGTCCTTGTTTCAGGTGGTTTCTCTGGACCATTATACACAGAACATGGGAAACTCAGATCTGAAGCTTGCATAAAAGTAAAGCCTTGTTTAGTTTGCCTTTAAAGGAATTATTACACTGAATTTTACCACCTACGTAAGTGTGCTACAAAACAGGGTTTCTGGTGGGTTTTGCTCTTAGGGTATACAAATTTTCAGGAGTGTTTGACATCTAGAGCAGTGCCTTCCGTTTGACTCCTCAGACATCAGAATTTGGTTTGAAAAGTAGTGTTATAAATAACTTTGAAGGTTAATTAGAATTATGAAGTAAGGCTTGAATCCCTAAGACTACCCGTCTTTGAGATAAGAGTGCTATAAAAAGTTACCTTTGGGTGAGTAGACTGATAAATACTTTTGCTTCCCAGTTCATATTGAGATGCAGATGGTTTTCTGAAATATAACTTGAGCCTTTTTACTCTTTTTTAAAGATTGAAGTGGACCTTGGTAAAAAGTGCTGGTATCACTCTATATTTGCCTGTCCCATTCTTCGTCAGCAAACAACAGATAACAATCCACCCATGAAATTGGTCTGTGGTCATATTATATCAAGAGATGCCCTGAATAAAATGTTTAATGGTAGCAAGTAAGTGATGTTGGTAAAAAAAATTTCTTTTGAAACTTAGTGGGAGGGTGGTATCTGATTTTTTTTCTTTTCTTTCTTTTTTTTATTTTGGTCAGTCTTTTTATTTGTTCGTGAATTTGGTGATTAGATTTATAGTCATGATCTTCAACTCTTAACTTTTGGGGAGGCAGTACATTGTCATTTCCCCCCTGCCTTAACACAAATGATAACATACCATATGGTTCTCAACTTTGCTTTTTTTACTTAATGATGTATATCAGAAGCCTTCTATATGCTCCCGAAAGAGCCCTCCTTCTTTTTTAAAGCTGTGGAGTATTCTACCATATGGAAATGTGATAATTTATTTAACCAGTTCCCTATCAGTGAACGTTTAACTTTTGTTGTTTTAAAGCGAATTACTTTATCTACATGTGATATATAAATTGTAGAATTGGAATTGCTAATTTGGAGGGCATATACATTTATAATTTTTATACCCATAATGAGCCCAACTTTAAAAAAAAAAAAAGTCGCAAAAGCCTATTTATTTCTAGCCTAGGCAGTTAGAACATTTTTCATTGGAGTTCATTTGAGACCTGTTATGGGGAAGCCTTTCTTTTAAAAGAAGGTCTTGGCATGTAATGAAGCTATTTGTACCCTTCCCAGACCGCTCAGCGACCCTGGGGGTGCAGATGGCTGGTGACTAGACCCTGCTGGTTCTGGGCACCCTTCTTGGTAGGCAGCATGCCTTCTAGGCTCAGCCACTGGCATCCGATTTGCTACACTTGAGTGTATCATGTGACCAGTACATTTGAAGCTTATTTAAAGACGGGCACGACCTGAACTTTGGAGGAGGAGAATTGGGCTTACTTTTGAAACCACAAAAGCAGTTTTCAAAACTGTTGTCTGTTTTGTTTACAAAACAGTTTTCACTCCTCTCCACTAAAGGAGAGCCTTCAGTTTAGCATCTGGCTTGATTGGTATTTATTTGCGACCCTTCCAAGCTTGACTGGTATAATAAGGGAAAGCACAGTGAACCCTCAAAATAAAATACAGACGTGAGTGTGTGTGGGAGAGTGAGTGACTGTTAAAGACACTGACATTCTGTAGAGGAAAGTCGAATGCACAGTACTGATCCTGTTACTTGTTCAATGTTTTCTTTCTTGTCTTTAGATTAAAATGTCCATATTGTCCAATGGAACAAAGTCCAGGAGATGCCAAACAGATATTTTTCTGAAGAAATAACTTTAATTTGAAATTTGTAAGTGAAACTGAATTGTGGCGCATTTCAGAAGAGAACGTTCCATTTAATGCAGCTAACTGAGGACTCCCGTGTTTATATAAGCTAACGCTCCAGAAACTTTGCCAACATTTTAGTGTACACACTGAGGGGAGTGCCCCAGATGAATATTACCATAGGGCTTTATTATATTCTTGGTCTTCATTTTTGATCAAGTAAATACACCAGCAGTTGTCATTCAATGCAGGTTTTTGTACTTAATTCTATGGTGATTTTTTTACTTTTTAAGAGCAGAAACAGAAAACCTCCCTGCCATGTGTTTAATATTTCTCCTGCTTTTACTTTAGTCATTTCTTGATAATTGTAAGGTTTGAGAATGTTTGTGAAAAAGTTTTACTTCCTGTTATGTATACAAAATTAAATGAAAATTCTTCAGAAAAAGTTTGAAAAACTGAATTGTGGTTATAAAACCAATTTGCATTTGTTTTGCTTGAGGAAGAAAGCTGTGATAGATTTCCCAGTTTGCTTTTTGATGTTTTCCTCTGCTCCAGCTCTCCCCAAGAAGTTAGCAGACCTGCACTTGAGCTCTGCGTGTAGCCCCAGGGGGCTGCCTGTTTCTGATTCCATCATGAATTCAGCAGGTTGGTGTGAGAAGTCTTCCACTAGAACAGAGTGGAAGGAGTACTATTGTTTCTTTGCTTTTATTGCCAAGAGGTGCTTGTTTTAAAAGTGTGTTCAATAAAATGAAATTCTGAAGTTAGAGGTGTTCTTAAGTTAATATTTGCTCTCTCGGTCTTGGTAGCCCTATTCTCAGAAATCTGCCTTCAGGACTTGGCTGTCTGTTTCTTTGTATATCATTGCAGACACAGTGTTGTGTGTGTGTGTGTATATGTGCACCAGCATCAAACAGTGTGTCCCTGGAAGGGAAGAAGCATGTTCCAGTCCTCAAATGCAGTTACCAGACTCATTACTTTAAATCCTTAAAGTTAGAAATTAGCATATTTTCTGTAGTACAGAATATGTTTATTGCTGTTTTTGTATTTGAATAGTATACTGTTCAATGCCTCCCTTCTGCAAAGTGTATCATCTCATTGACTGTGAATCTGTATATTATTCTAATGGATACAGATAATGATCTTTTCTCTTGTGAGGTATCTTCGTTTAATGCACTGTCCAGAAATAGCCATGTGTAAGAGTCTTTCTCTATATGATGAACGAACTATGCGGAAAGGACTTCTGTGGACATACTTCTGACTTAAGCGCATTAAGTCACTTTGTTATGAGAAGAATGTTCTATGGAAATCACCAAATATTTTGCAACTTTGTTTCATCTGACATGGAACTGAACGTCAATATAGGAAAACTTTGATGAGAAAATGAAGAAAGAAGAACACACAGAAGTAAAGAGGACTGGGACACTTTGCGTTTTAAACTGCAGATTGGTTTCTTCTGCGGGGAGGGAGAAAACAGGTTTGGTGCTGAATTGGCTGGAAAGTGTCAGCCATTTTGCAGTAGCGTACCAGCCCATACCAGACCAGGTGGTTTGTCCTGAAATGTCTGGGAGGGCGGGGGTATGTCTAAAGGAAAGGGGTACCTGCAGGGGAACCCTGATCGACTGCGGTGTGTGGTCAGGCTTCTGGGTGACCGCTGTGGGCGGCATTAGGTTAGCCAGGCATGGCACTTGCTCTGCTCGACTTCAGTCTTGGCCCCACCAGGACTTTAGCCGTGTGTTTCTGCTTTCCTGTTGGAACCCTCCCTAAAGTTTCCCCTTTCTCCGGTAAAGCAGTGAAGGAAGAGAGCAGAGAGATGCTCATTGGACTCCATAAGAGAAGGTAGAGAATTCCAGGCAACTCTGGCTAAGGATGTAAAACAGGTATTTTCCTTTGAATTAAAATCCAGAGGTTTTTTTGTTTGTTTTGTTTTTTTACTTCTTTTTTCTCATTAGGGCAGATTTAGCTTTACTCACCACTCTTATTCTCACCTTTCCACCTGAAACACTTAACAAAACATTTAGGCTTCACATAAGATTTGTACAATGTAGATAGATGTTGCTCTAGAGGCTAGTGGTAATTATTTTTGGGGGCCACACGCTTCACATAGTTGGCTAAGGCCACTTTTAAGGACAAAGTGCTCTGTCCCTCTCCCAGTGTTGGGAATCCTGTTGACAGTTTCCTGTGTAAGGTCCTTAACAGTCCTACTGGGCAGGGTAGGGCCAGAAATTTGAAACTCTCGATTTGACATGAAAATTATGTCTTGTGACTTTTAACTAAAGGCATGGACTTAAAATCATTGGTGACTAAATGGGAAGGAGAGGCGGATTAGACAAGGCCAGACCTTAACCAAAGATGCTGAAATGCAACATGTGGTCCTTTCTGCTTTGGAAACCGCTTGGCCAGTGGCTTCAGGACCTTGCCGCCGAGGCTGTGTAGTCAGCAGTGCAGGTGGAGGGAGGCTCTTCGCCACACTCTGCCTCCGTTTGCAGAAGGCGGTGACAGAGCCAAGGGTGTTTTTCTGGTCAGACTAATTATAATAATCTACATCGAAAACAGAATTGCAGAGTGGTTGCCTCAATTTCCTTAGGAACCATTCCATTTATCAGTCGCGGACAAAGGCCATGGGACTATGCGAAACCAAGAAAACCTTATTAGAACCTTAGATTCTGATTTAGCCAGAGCGTCTGTGCTTTCTAGTACAGTCTGAAGTACAGCGGCTAAGTGTGTCTTTCGATCTTTTTTCTCCTTTGTGCGATCATCACAAATGCCGTTTCTGTCATTTTGGTGGTGATTCTGTGAGACTTCTAATACATAAATGAACGGGTATTGGTGCCTCTTGATTTTAAAAATGTTGAAGAGAAGAGCCACCTCATATTCATAGGGTGTGTGAGTATTTTGTGAGTGTATGAGCGTTTAATTGAAAATAAGAAAGTTATGGAGTTAATCTTTTGATTTTTTTTTTTTTCTGTAGCAACTGATTTACACAGAGACACTAAAACCCACAGCAAATCCTGTGGGGAATGAGGATCCTCTTTTCTCTCCAGGCAGTCCCACAGGCCGTGTAGTTCGTTCAGTATTCTCGATGCTGTGAGTTCTTTCCACCTCAGTGGTTCAGCCTTTGGGACGATAGATACTGCAAAAACCGAGAACTCTTGGTTATCCGCACAAGACAAGCTGCTGGTAGGCATTAGCCCTCTGGTTTTCCAGCTCAACCTCTGATGAGTGGACTGACAGTCGAACTGGTCAGTTTGCTTAGTCAGCAGACTCAGGTTATTTTCAGGGAAGGCATGGTTTGGTTAATTTCATCTCTAGGATGTGTAAGGTGAAGACACAAACCAAATACCTTTCGTTACTTAACTCTACGTACATTATCCTTGGTAACACTAGAGTGCCGTGGTCTTGGGCGAATGTTAGCAAGGAACACACACGTAGAAGGTCTGGTGCTTCATAAGCCTGTCCAGCCGTGATGGGTTTTATGTGGTACAGTAGTGTTTACCATAAGCAGGTACAGACTTCATGAACTGTTCTTACTGAACTATGATTGAATAGATACCAAAAATAGAATGACAAATGTATTTTAATAGCAGATGAGGCAGTTAGTTTTAGGGTGAGTTTTCCGCTGTTGATTTTACTTCAGGGGGATAGGGAGGGAAAACAGTTTTGTTTTCAAGACCTTTCCCTCTACAGTTCTAAACTGTAGTGAGCATATGCTTCGTTTACTTCCAAAGAGGCAGAAGCAGCTGGAATTGGCTTACGGCACATGCTTTGTTTCATGTTGTGGGTGAGGATTCCTACTCTTATTTTAGCAGTCCCTTCACTTTCTCCAGTAAGGCAGATGTGAGGTTCACTAGGATTTAGTGCCTGATCTTTTCTTTGGGGAAGGGGTGGGAGTGAATGTACTGGGAATGGGAGGGAAGCAGGAGTAGATGGGAGTGTGAGTGCGTGTGCATGTGTCTGAAATTCACCATTTCCCCCCACCTGTGTCTAGCAAGAAACAGGTATTTAATGTATTTTGCTCATGACTGCAGTGTGCATGTATCTTTTTTTTTCCTCCTCCGTGTTTTCTAAACTTACACTAAAAGGATTCATTAAATCATCTTGTTCAGATGGCTCAGGATTGTATTTCTTTTGCTTACGCTGTGCTCTTGGGTTCTATAGTATTTCTATAATTATGTAACAAAAATAGTGTTGCACTGTAATCTATCATATAGAGCTATATGTATGGAAAATTTTGATCAGTTTTTTAAGAAATGTATCCTGTTTGCAAAGGCACAATAAAGTTGCATCTTATAGACTATAGGCAATAAAGCTAACAATAAACCTTATTTAACACAAACCATATTCATATTCTCTGTTCATTTGATTTTGGAAAAAGTCCATCGTATCCAGTAGTTTCAGGGATTTCATTTTGACTTTAAAAGTTCTGCTATACTTAATTTATAAATTTCAGACTGATATAATAGAGTTTTGGAAAACTATAACAAATGCTTTGTTAATGTGTGTATTCCTATGTAAAACACATGGCTTCTCCTGTGTATATTTTTAAAAATTAAAGAAATGCACATTTAAAAAGTGTTTTGTGGAACCCGTCTGTATAAATGTGACAGGCGACAGAGGTATGGGGGTGGGGGAGCATGGAGGGGTCAGTTGTAAGAGAACATTGCTGCCTGCATTTGCAAAGGGCCTGCATGCAAAGAATTTAAGAAAGTCTCTTTGTCTCCATCCCATCCTGTTCTGTGCCACTAGCAGTGTAAGAAGACTCATTCTTGGAGACTTTAGAATGTTTCCTATTTGGGGACAAGTGTGGGTCCTTCTTGGGCCCCACTCCATTGCATTTGGAGCCGGTGGCTCAGGTGGTATATAGGTGAGGCCCGGCCGGCCCGGCCAGAGATCTCAGCACCTATCCCTGCAACATGTGGGGCTCTCTAGGACTCAAAAATGGAGTCTAAGCAGTGTCGGCATCACCCGAGAGCTTGTGAGAAAGGCAGAATCTCAGGCCTCACCCCAGATCTACTGAATCAGAATCTGCACGCTCGTGAGAAAACTGGCTTCCCTTACGAGGAGACTCTCGGATGCTCCCTATTTTCCGAAGTAAGGATCACACCCACTGGACAAAATTTACCCTTTTCTTGATGACTAAGACCTGAGTCCTCAAGAAAGGTTCAATTTAGTGTGCTTTGAACTGTTTTAGTACAGTTATTTTAAAAATCGGTGTATTTCTTTAAGCACCCAGGCAGTTGAAGGGAGTGTTGTATTTGCAGCATAGCAAAATACATTTCCCATCCCCTACCCACTAAAATGGGCAAGGATGCTCACCAAAGATGGAAAACGGTGGATTTTTGTAATGGCAAGATAAAGACTGGAAACATAACCCTTTGACCAAACAGTAGCTTGGTGGCCCTCACCCTCTCACAGAGGACACGCTTTGTTTTGTGGCAGCTGGTAAGAAAATCTCATAACCCTGTATACACATAAAGTTTATAGTTCTGAAACAAGTTTTGCAAAACATGCTTCTAAAGTGTGACAACACTGATACTTTTGATTTATTTGTTAATGTTAACCAAGTCTCTACGTTGATTTTATGACCTGCTAATGGGTCGAGATCCACAGTTTTTTATAAACCTTGCATTAAGGGACAATGATAGAATGATCCATTCATAAAGGTACTTTGAAATCTCTGTCAATATGCGTATGACAGAAAGTATTATACTCATTCTTTAAAAAAAATAAGATAAATAAAATAAAAAAACTTTTCCTTGTAGTGGGGTGTTTCTTAACACTCCGTGAATCTTCTATGCTAACAAATGTAACATACCTAAGCATTGTAAGTACTGCCCAGGCAAGCGGTCCTGTGTGACAGAATTTTAAGTTTCCTTAGAAAAGCTAGTGTTTCATGCTAAATGCTGGCTTGTGCAATAGAATTCTGTTTAATAACTCAAACAGATGTGTGTATGTTAAATGCAGAAAACATCTAACATACAATGATATGTGATAGGGCACCTTCAGTCATCCAACATGGGATTTTTTTTTTTTTTTTTTTAAGTGCCAGGCATTGAGAGAGAACAGGGTCCTTGGCCTCCTGCAGCTTAGGGACTGCTGGTAAGCAGAACACAGTAGAGCACCAAGGCCTCGTAGTGAGGTTAATTCCCACCAGTGACCTAACTACTGGAGGACAATGGGAAGGACGAGAAGGGAGAGATGTAATAAGTTGTGTATTTTTTTAAATGTTTACTTATTTTGAGAGAGAGCATGCGCACATGTGGGGGAGGGGTAGAGAGGGAGAGAATCCCAAGCAGGCTCCGCATGGAGCCTTAACGCAGGGCTCCATCTCAGACCATGAGATCATGACCTGAGCTGGAATCAAGAGTCAGATACTTAATCAACTGAGCCATCTGCGCACCCCACAAGTTGTGTATTTTTAAGGCCCAGTCTGGCTACAGCAAGATGAAGGGTGGCTGGGGAGGGGACGAGGTTAGAGCAGGGGAGGCCAGTATGGCAGGCAATTAGTGAGGTCCTGGGACTAGAATGATGAACAAGACAAACTTGGTCTCTACTCGGCGAAGACCAAGATAATGTGAGAGTGAGAAATAAAATGAAAATTCAGCAAGATGTTTTTATCATAAAATGTCAGTGCTCCAAACCCTTTTGTAATTCAGGGAACCAGTTTATGGTGGGGTCTCTTAAATGATGGGCTTCCTTGCCCTGGTGTTCTAAAATATACTCCCAATTCTTTCTCTTATCTACATTTTCTAGAAGGGTGAATTTCTGACTTGACACTCTCCGTATGTTGGTCTCTACACTACATGGGTTGTATGGTTTTTTGCCAGTTTCTAGTCAGGAGGGGTCTTTTTAACTCCATTTGAAGACTGCATTCACCCACCATGTAAGGGCCGCCATTCAAGGAAAGGACTTTGATGTTGTTTCCCCTCTAAATGAAAAGTGTTCTTTAAAAGGAAACCTGTTATTTGTCAGTGTTCAAGACTAATCATTTTGGGAGTTTCCGAACAGGTTAGAAATGCATTTTAGGTTTCCTTTCATGCTTAAGACCCCGTTGCTTTTGGTGATTTTAAGTTAGCTAATCAATTAGTCCTAAAGAGGAATTGCACAGGAAATTATTAAATTGTCATGAAAGCTTTGAAAAGTAGTTCAGGAAATTTGGGTGGATGGCCTTTAACTTGACTACTGTATACCAGCGAGTGGCATGTGAGGAGTAGACACTTTAGGGTTTATATGGTGGCTTCATGCCTTCAGGGGCCCAGGCTCCTGTCCTTCTCCACAACCTTAACGTGTGGCCTCAGTTTCACCTCTTTGTTAGGCATATAACTGTTCTAGGCAGGAAGGAGGAGGGAGGAGGTGGGAAAAGAAGCTTGCAGTTGAGTTAGCCCCTTTGAAGAATCTCCTGCAAGCTCCAGCCAATGATTTATTAGCCACACTTGGCTGCAAGGAAGTCTGGGAAATGTCTGGGCACATCACCACCTGTAATACAACAAGGGTTCTGCTGGTAAGGAGGAAAGAGAGAATGGTTACAAGGAAAGCAACCTGCGATCTCTACCCTCTCGGCACTCTGCATCTCAGCCAGGAAACAAGGGTCATTTCATTCACATAAAGGAATAAACCATCAGCACCAGCGGAAACCATCAGCACCAGCGGTCGGTGCAGCCCTCCACCTGCCCTGAGATATTAGACAAATGAAGAGTTAGCTACCCCTGAACCATCTCTGTGAGCTGCATTTCTTGGCCCTTCTTGGTATTTGTTTTAGAAGCAGAGCCCTCACCCTAACTTCAGACAGGATTCCTGCTCTACTCTTGTTCTAGAACATACTCTTTCCTGTTTGTTTGATTTCAGAGCAGGTGGTGACCTTCATTTTCTACCTTGGGCAGCATAGGTGAAAGAAAAAAAACATATTTGGTTTGAGGTGCTTACAGAGAGCTTCAGAGAACTTGTAAATGTTTTATTCACCTAATTTTAAAATTTAAAACAATGCAGGAAATATAGTCAATGGTATTGTTAAAACGTTATATGGTGACAGATGGTAGCTACACTTGCGGTGGCATAGCATAGTGTATTCAGTTGTCGAATCACAATGTTGTACACCCGAAACTGACATGGTGTGTTAACTATAGTTCACTTAAAAAGGGGGGGTGGTGGCACCTTAGTAGCTCAGTCAGTTGAGCGTCTGACTTGGGCTCAGGTCATGATCTCATGGTTTGTGGGTTTGAGCCTTGTGTCGGGCTCTGTGCTGACAGCTCAGAGCCTGGAGCCTGCTTCAGGTTCTGTGTCTCCCTCTCTGCTCCTCCCCAGCTTGTTCGCCCTCTCTCTCTCTCTCTCTCTCTCTCTCTCTCTCTTTCTCTCTCTCACTCACTCTCTGTCTCTCTCTCTCTCTCTCTCTCACACACACACACACACACACACACACAAATAACTATTAAAAAAGCAGATGATAAGATACTCAATATAGCACAGTAGGTAAGAGTTTGGGCTACAGGATTAGACCTGAGTTCAAACCTTGATCCTACCAGGTTCTAGTGTGATCTTGGGCAAATAATCCAAACTTCCTCTGTATGCCTTAGTTTTCTCATCTGTAAGAAGAATGGTAATAGTTCCTACTTCATTGTTCTGATGAGGCCCAAATGAGATACCGGGCCCATGGTGAGTGCTAAATAACTGGTAGCTATCATTTTATTCAGTCAATAAAACATAAGAACAAGTGACATCTGCAGATCACAACTACCTAAGGGAGAGCAGAAAAAAATTAGTAACTGGTCTGCAAGAGTGAGGTTGCCCAAAGCGGTGGGGCTTCAGTAGGTGCTGAGATGACAAAATGGTAGAGCTCAGGCTTTTTCTGCTCTGCCGACTTCATCCGACTGCTGTAAGGACGGTAGAGCTCCCTTGCAGCAGGGGTTAGGGGGTGGCACTCAGGATGTGAGGCCGAAGGGAGCTTCAATGACAGTGTGAAGGCTCGGTGTATCTGGGAGTGAGCTCTCCTGAGGCAAGCTGCACAGGAAGGGCTGTCCTCCCTAGCACTGGGATGCTGAGATCCCTGGGTACGTACATAAATGTGTATCTGTTGGAAGTGGTTAGTTACTGTGTGCTCCTTTCTGAGACTAGGAATTGGGAGAATCAGACAAGTGGCTGCATTCAGAGTGTAATAGGTACTACATCAGTTTTGAAAAATTCAGTACATTTGTTTTTCGTATTACATTTTGTTACTATGTTCCAGAAGTTTGAAAATACATTTGAACTCATACATCCTTCCCAACAACCTTTGAGGTAGAGGCTGTCATTACCCCCATTTTACAAGTGGGGAGACTGAGGTTTTGAGGCCTTAAGCGCTTGCTGGAGAACACATGAAGTAGGCAGAGCCAGGAGGCTGCCTTCACAGCCTCTGCATTTGACTTAATCTAAGGCGGTCATGGCCTCCTTCAGTTCCCTTTAGTGGAGAAACCTAGCTCAAGCCTGCTTTTAGGAGCAGGTTAAGTGGTACCTGCCCCTGGTGGTCACAAAACCGTGTGCAGGGAAGTATGTGCATATCGGCCCCGGGGCTGGAGGAAGGGGCAACTTCTTGCTGGTGAAAAAGAGAGACTTCTCCCCATCCCAGTGGTTGAAGAGTCATGGGGGATGTTTAAGTGTAGGGGTGGGATCTCTGAAGAGCAGCGTCACAACTGGAAAAAGAAATGACAAAGGTCTCTGATTTTTTCCTTCCACCAATGTGGTATGTTTTTGTTGAACGAATGTTAAGTGAACCACCTTGAAGCTGATTTCCAACCGTTACCAAGTTAACTGCATAAAAGAGAAATCATTTCTCTACTTTCTGTTTTTCACATTCGAAAGAATGTGTTGTAGGCATCATCCTCCCGAGGGAATTTGTGGAACCAATGCTCCTGGCTAGACCTTGGCAAGTGAGCTATGACCTGGACCTGAGACTGCCGGCTTTGAACCATGAGGGGCTCCTTGTGCCTGTGCAGGATGAATGGCGGGATGTTGTGGTCGTCAGTGAGCCCTGAGCCTAAATTCACAGCCCGCCTTGAACATGCTTAAGGCCTCAGCCTGCAGATTATTTTTCTACTTTCTCCCTGGTCCTGAGCGCCAACTCTAATGCATACCTTTTCCTATGTTGATACTTCTAATCCCCAAAGTAGTGTTTACCATCTTAGTTGTGGTAAGTGAAACTCCTTTTAGGGAGTATGAAAAAATCAGTAAGTCTTGAACACTCTCCGGAGCCACCCCAGTGTGGCTTCCGAGCTGCCCATCATCTCAGCTCCAAGTGGAAGAGAGAAAGCCCTTTTCCTGCCTTCATCCTGGCCCTGGTTCTTTGACATTGGCCCTTCACAGCCAGCCCCTCACATTTCTCCCATGAGGAGGCGGGATGCTCCTTGTCACCCTTTTCAGGGGACCCAGGGACAACTTCCACAGGCAGCTCTGAGCCTGGAGCCAGCCCTGAGGTGAGGCTCAGATCCAGGAGTGGCATCTGGTTCTGGTCAGCTGGATCTACTTGGGGAGGGAGGGGCTTTGTCTTATGGGATGTTTCTTAGGTTCCACAACTGCTTTTTCACTTTTGGGGCACTTTTTCCTCTTGATTTCTGTTCCTTAAAACAGTTTTGGTTTTTAAAAATTAAGGTCGCGGAAAGCAGTTTCAGGAAGGCAGGGAAAGTTCTTTGTTGACCTAGTGCTGGCTGTGTTGAGTGTGTTCACGTAATGCTGTCTCAGAGCTGCTGTACACTTGGGATTTGGGCACTTTTCAGCATGTATATTTTACCTCAACCACAGCCTGAAGGTTTTATGCTTTCTTATGAGAGAAATATCAGTTTATCTGTTACCACAAAAGAACGAAAGACAAGGTGATGCAAGAAGATGGTAATCAGTTTTTTTAAGTTTATTTACCTATTTTTGAGGCAGGGGGAGGAGAGAAAAGAGAGAGCACAAGCAGGGGAGGGGCAGAGAGAAAGGGAGACACAGAATCCAAAGCAGACTCCAGGCTCCAAGCTGTCAGCACAGAACCCAATTTGGGCCCTGAACCCACGAACCATGAGATCATGACCTGAGCCAACGTCAGATGCTCAACTCACTGAGCCACCCAGGTGCCCTGAGGCTAACCAGTTTTAACTGATGTGAAAATACGGGAGTGCACAGTGAATGTAGGGACTGACCCAGTCATTTTACTTTTAGGTTTTTATCCTAAAGAAACAAAGCTGTGTGAAAAGTTTTGGCAGCATTATTACAGTGAAAAACTGGAAACTTAAATCCTGAGTGATAGTTAAATAAATAAAAGATGCCACAATTGAAAATGGAGTGCTATTTTGTCATTAAAAAGTATGCCATAAATGTTCGTTTATTAGAGCCATTTATAAACACATAGTGCAGTCCCATTTTTTAAAAATGGAAGTATGTCCTTCACATGCATAGACAATAATCAGGGAGAATGTACACTACAATATTAACAATGGACTATGCCTGAGACAAAGAATTACGGCTGATTCTTATTTCCTTATCTATGTTTTTTCTTCCAAGGAGCATTCACTGCTTGCTCACGTCCATAAGAGAGGAACTGTGTATATAGGGCAGCAAGTTCGGCTCTTAGCTTCCTTACCAGAGTCTGTTCTGCCACATCCCTACATCTGTAAGGGGGTAGGGGGATGGGCCAGAGGCCAGGTGGAGGAAAGGCCACGGCCTGTGCTGGCAGCTCTGTAACAACGCTGCCCTTACAAACTGGAAGAAGTCAACGATCCAGGGGCATGTTCAGATACAGTATCTCAAGTTGAGAGGTTCAAGAGGACCTCTGTTCAACTGTGCTAACGCTCAAATCACACTTGTAAAGAAAGGAGTGGTCTCCCCTCCTTCATGGGCCCCTCTGCAATGCAAGGGCTGGACAGAGCAATTTTGCCCTGCCCCCTACAGATTTCACAGAGATTGTTTTCATTTGCCAGGATTCAGTTAACCCTTTCCATTTTATTTGAGGAATTCCTACTCCATACAGTTTCACACTTCATTATAAAAAAAGTCTGATACTATTCAACTACATTATCGAACTCTGAAAGGCAGAAGTTCTCTAATTCCGTTACCTCTTTGGGACTGTGGGTCTATCACTGGTGCTTAAGAAATAACTTGTGCCCTTGAGGTTTGAGACACACCACCCCACGCTAGATAGAGGTCTCCAGAAGAAAGACCTGAATGGTTGGAGGAAGAGCCCTGAACCTTGCTGTGACTCTGATCAAGCTGCCCCCCATCCCTGGATGTCAACTGAAGAGGTTTGGGCTGAGCTGTGCTAAGTCTCCCCTCCCCCACCAGCTCTAACCACCGGATTCTGAGAACATGGGTTGCAGTAGCTCTGGCCTGCCCATCTATTTACCCCAGTGCGTGCACACAATGGTATCGCAACTCCTGTGGTGTACTGTAGACATACAGTCTTCTTTTATGTCAACTAAGGAAAACACATAAAGAAAAAGTCATCTTCCCACCCCACCCCCATGAAAATAATGAGAACAGATACATAAAGAAGGAAGCTGAAAAACTGAAAGGGAAGGACAGTTACTGTCCTCATAAACAGAGTTTTATTTGGTCTTGTAGTGGCTGTTGCATGGGGGCCATCTCCATGTTAGACATATCTCTCTGAAGGGCTAGGCTTGCCTGCTGATCTGACCACGGGCCTGAAAGAGAGACAGGCAACCGACCATTACTGCAGCAAGAGCCCCCATGGCGTGATGCAGCATCCATCCATGTCTCTCCACCCTCCCCAGCCTCCCGGCCTCTACAGGGTCTGAGAACTTGTCCCTGGAACAGCAGCATGGGTCTGGGTGAGTGACGTCAGCAACCCTGTCAAGTGCCATGCATCTGCCATCCTGCTGTCACAGCAACCTGAGGGGTGGGGGGCACTGGGAATGAGAGATCAGAGAACCTCCCCAAGATCACACATCTAGGAGGTGGTGGAGCCAGGGTCTGAACCCAGTTAGTCTAGCTTCTTGGAGCCTTTGTCAGGGTACCCATGGAGGTGACAGAGGGAGGCTGATAACCCACATCATCAGTTGACCTGATTCTCAGCCCCTGGGAGGATCACAGGGATAGGGGAGGATGTGAGCAAACCACCACCATCAGCCAAGCAGAGCTACTTTATCTAACACAGACAACCCACATTTGATGTCAAGTGTTAATTCAGTACTGGGCTAGCACCTCCTAAATGGGCTAATGCATCATGAATGTCATGTCTACACACATCCAAATGTCTCTGTGGAAGCCGAGCTGTCCTCAGTCATCACTAGATATGTTAACTCACGCATGCAGATCCCTCAGATGTGCTTACTCAGCATAGCTTTGCATTCTAGGGCAGAGTTTTGTTCTCAGTTCCTTTTTTTTTTTAAAAGTTTATTTATTTTGAGAGAAAGAGTGCATGGGAGGGGCAGAGAGAGAGAGAGAATCTCAAATAGGGTCTGCACTGTCAGTGCAGAGCCCGATGTGGGGCTTCAACTCACAAAACGTGAGATCATGACCTGAGCCGAAATCAAGAGTCGGACCTTTAACCGACTCTTGCCCCTCTCAGTTCATGTCAAAATGAGAATTTTCAGAAAAGATAGAGAAAAGGGATGATTCTCCTCCAAAAGCTCCCAACTGCACCCTAAGTACTTGAAAATGCTAAACATCTTTCTCTGTTTTTAAAGGGTCTTTATCCCCTTGTTATAGCATTTAAAGCAGGTATTGGAAATTCATTATATTTCCATTGTTAAAAATTATATACATATATATATATAAATGATATATGAGATAGTGAAGTTAGCTTTATCAAGGAGTATGAAATGCAAACCCTAGGAATAAAACTTGAAATATTTTTGGGGCACCTCAAAAATTAGTGGCTCAGCCAGTTAAGTGTCAGAGTCTTGATCATGATCAAGGTCATGATCTCACAGTTGCTGAGTTCGAGCCCCACATCAGGTTCTGTGCTGATGGTGCAAAGCCTGCTTGGGATTCTGTCTCTCCTTCTCTCTGCCCCTCCCCAGCTTGTGTGTGTGTGTGTGTGTGTGTGTGTGTATGTGTGTGTATGTATGTGTGTGCGCACATGTATGTGTGTGCATGTGCGCTCTCTCAAAATAAATAAACTTAAAAAAAACCCTTGAAATATTTTTATCTACTGAAAGAAACCAGTGAATATAATTCTTATATGTTATCCTTAAGCGACCCCATCCCCCAAGCCCCCAATCACAGGAAGGAGCCTGAGTTTTGGATAGAAGTTGCAGCTCTGCTATTTGCTGGCAGAATGGCGTTGGACAAGTCACTAAATGTCCTAACCGTTAGTTTCCTCATCTGAAAAATGGTGGTCATAGTTACTACTTGAAAGATTGTTATAAAACTTGAAATTAAAAAAAAATGTATATATATGGCTAGTAACTGGGACTCTGCAGGCTTTTATCAAGTGGTTTATTATTATTGATAATCTGAGTGTCATCATTCTCTGCCATCTTTGGTAGGTTTCTTAAGCTAAGCTGCTAATCTGTGAGATGGGACTGTGGTATCCCTCACATGGGGTTGCTGTGTGGGTAAGAGAGATCCTGAGTGTAGCCCCACCACAGTGCAGGGCTCCAGCGGTGCCAGTTAGATGTTTGTGCAGGGCTGCCTCAGCCCACGTTCAAAGGACAGAGGAGATGAAGACCTCGCTTCCAGACACTGGTCTTTGTTCTTTGGTTTTTTTCCTGATCATTTCAGAATGATCACGGCCTGGAACTGGATCAGGGAGTCACTTGAGCTGCCAGATAGTTAACTCCCCCTGCCTCTGGTTCCCTTTTCTTCCATTCCAGTCCTTGGCCATAAATCAAGGCCCTGCATTGGCCCAGGGAAATTAGGAACCTAGGCCATTGTTTATTTGGTTCCCTGATAAAAGATTGGCTCTCTCTCAAAACACTAGACTCAAAAATCAAGAACAAGCAAGTGGGAAGAAAAGGTTTTCTTAAGAAAACAATAAAAGCCAGCTGGAATCATCCAGATGAAGACACTTCAGGTCTTTTGAGGAGCTAGGATTCATTGGGGGAATCTTTAAGATGGGATTTTTGGTGCTAGGCCAAATAAGATGGAGTCACACTGCTCTCCCCATCAGCCCAACCTGTGTCCCCTTTTCCCCCACACTGCCAGCCTTGTGCCTCTCTTTGTTCAAGAACTGTACTGATTCCCTGCCCCCAGAATTCCACAGCTGGGGCCTCTCTCTGGGAAGAGAGGCACCTCTGCACCAACTGCTGCTTGGGAAGCCAGGACCTCTGCACAGGGCTGCCCAGTGTTAGGCCCAGGGATTACAAAAGACTCACCTGGGACATTTGCAAACCCGTCTCCGGTTCCCTGGATAAGAAAAAGAAGGGGTAAAGTGACTGACCCCCCTCCACCAATAGTCCCCAGATACAGTTCCTCCTTTCCTTTTCTATTTCTTTAGGATTATGACTCTTGAGAGCCAGGTAAGTGCTTCTTTTCCATCCCTCTTCCCATCAATTTTAAAAAGCATGGCAAACACAGCTGCGGAGTAAGACGGGTTGGTACAGTTACCCACGGTGGGACCCAAAGCAGTAGGGGATTCAGGAGGAGGTGGCTAAACCCTTCATGGTTTTGACCTAGCCTTCCTAGGCATTGGTCCCAGGGCCACGGCGGCAGCCCCCCCACCCCAACCCCCACCCCGCGGCGGTCTGTGATAAGCCAGGACCTGTGTGCTAGCTCGCTACGTCCTTGGTCAAGGAAAATCACCACAGCTGCGGCCCCTGGGATAAGGGCTCTGTCTTCAGGAAAATGTCCCGGAGAGTGGAAAGAGGAGGGACAAGGGACTTTCTCGAGTTCTGTCTCCAGGAAAGAAATGGGCTCTGCCTGACCCTACAGCTCAGCTCCCAGAAATCTCCATCCCATCTGCGGGCAAGTGCTTCCTGGAGCAAGCCGCGCAACAGGAGGGCAGACCGCTTCCCGAGCTGCGCGCTTCCCTAGGACTTACTGTGGTTGCAGATGAGGGTGATGACCAGCGACAGGAGAAGGAAGGCGCAGGTCCCAGCCAGGGGTGCCCAGATGTAGATTTCACAGGCGAAGTCCAGCCCACTTGTTTCCACTGAAGACACCGAAGACGCCGACATTTAGGAACTGGCTGGGGATCCTCCTACCCATACCACCAGCTTGGGCCTCTCTCTCGAGTCCGGGTCTCGGTTTCCCCACCACTTGGACAGCTTTCGTCTCTACCTCCATCCAGGATCAGGGCTGACCCTAACAGGGGCTCTCCCTGTGGTCCGCACGGCCCCTGGCCGGTTCCCGCCCCGGGACCTTTCGCCTGTCTCACCTGTGCTGCCCGCCGCAGGCTGGCAGGTACCCGGGCGCAGAGACACCTGCGACGCGTTGGTGGGCTCGGGTGTGGGTGGTCGCGGCGCGGGCGTAGTGGTGGGCTTGACTGCGGGAGAAACAGAGCCTAATTGGAGTCGGCCCGGGGACATCTACCCAAACCCTCTCCTCTGCCCCAGGGGGCTCCTCCTCCGCGCGCGCCGATCTCTGCCCTCAAGGCGGGGAGACAGATTGGGGATTTCGAGGATTAGCGCTCACCCCTTTGCGGCGCGCGGGGTACCCTGCGGAGTCCCCGGCTCCGCCAAGCGCACCCGGAGCCTCGGATGGGAACGCAGGAGCCCGCTCCCGATCACCCAGCCTCTCTCCAGGGCTCAACCTGCAAGCTTGCAGGCTTGGGTTGATACCCGTAGGTCGCTGACAAGCAAACGCAGGCTCACAGAATTTAAGTAACCTCCCAGGAGCAGACACCCGAACTCGAGCCCAAACCGGCCAGGCCTAAGAAGCCACCTTTAGTCTCAACTCAGACGCACCTTAGCCTCAGTTTCCCTGTCTGTGAAATGGGAGCAGTATTAAGTAGGCCCCCCCCCCTGCCGTCCCCCGCTACACACACACAAGGGCTCTAAGAGGCTCGAAAGCGGGGCGTTCCTGTGAAAGCTGGTTCAGAGAGGAGCCGTAAACCCCACATGGAGGGGTGCCGCGCCCCGGGCGCTCGGACCTGGCAGGAAGAGCGGTACGAAGGCGCTGAAGTACAGAACGGAGTTGCCCACGACGGAGCAGAAGTAGTAGCCTTCTTCCTCCTTGCGGAATCTGTGCAGGGTGAGGCTGTAGAGGGTGTCCTGAATCCTCCTGACCGAGATCTGTTTGGAGTCCAGCCAGTCGGCCAACTTGGTCCGGCTTCTGGAGAGGTACGCTAGGAAGATGGGGCGCGCGGCAGGTTCGTTCTTCTGGAAGAGCCAGGTGCAGCCCGGCGTCGCGCTGGTTAGCAGCACTTCGCACTGCAACTCCACCGTTTGGCCGAGCTTGCCGTCCACCTTCGGGGGGAACATGAGGAACCGGCTGGGCCCGAGGGCTGCGGCGGCCTCTGCGGGTGGCAAGGCGTCCAGATTGAGCCCGGGAGCCCCGCGCCCCGCGCCTGCCCCGCCCCCGCCCTCCCCGAGGGTCGCCAACTCACGAAGCAGCAGGGCCAGTGGCAGGAGCTGGGCAGTCACCCGAGAGGCCATGGCGCGCTCGGCGCTGCGCGACACGAGCGGACGCGCGCAGGAGCTGGTGGGACCCGGAGGGGGGAAATTGCGCTCTTCGGCCGCCGAGGAGCCGGAGGATGTGATGTCACCCGAAGCCCCGCCGAGAAGAGTCGCCCTGTTTTTCCGCGGTTGCCACCATCCAGCCCGGTGAGGGGCTGAAGGGGCGGGGGAGGTCCATGATCTAGATGGGCCGTCCAAGTAGGTTTTGCAGGGCAGCCGGGGGCAGTGGAGAGCTGTGGGTTTGAGGATGATGAAAAAGGCTTGCAAATGACCCTTGGAAAAGGCTCTCTTGTGGGGGCGACAGAGACAGAAGATAAAGAGAGATTGCAAGAGCTGAGGGTGAGGGTGAACAGGAAAGCAGAGCACACACGTCCACTTTCTTTGTGGTCACTCCGATTGTTTCTAGCAAGATGGGCACTGAGGGTTGAGGAGGGAGAGACGTTGATGGTTTGCTCCTTTTCTGGGCTGGGTACTCTGGGTGTTCGGCCAGAAGGAGACTACCCTGGGGCAGCAGCCACTCACGTCTTGTGTGGGACTGGCGGTCACCTGCTGACCACACCCTTGGGGATTTCTCCCTGCTCTAAACCTCACCTCACAGGTTTCTTTTTTTCGTGTATGGTGGGGCCACTGCAACCATGGGAGGAGGGCTTCACATCAGTGCCTCTCTTGGCCAGACCTTCAGCCACCCTGCCATGATCATTATTCTCATAAAGAGGATCTGAGAATGTCACTCCTGCAGCCTCCTATGACCTGTGGGACTGAATGGAAACTGAAACATGGCTTGGCTCTGAGCCTGCAGGTGTGGGCTCCTCCCAGCCTCTGCCCGGTCCCCCGGCCCTGCATTCTCACAGGACTTGAGGTCAGGCTCCTCTTGCCTTTGTTGTTCCCTTTGCCTGAAATACCATTCTGTTTAAGCCCTGGGGCAGCCTCCAGTGCTGTAGGATTTAGACCTCATTCCTCTGTATACCTGAATTTAGGTGCTTGGCAGGGACATGTGTGTAGCCTGAGTGAATGCTTGGGTGAAGACAGTTTTCCTTCCCGGGCTCTTGCACACTGTGTCCCCTTCCTTTTTGCCTATTGCTGTTCTGAAATCTTCCAGCTCCAGTGGATGCCCCTCCTCCCATTTCTTATGGATGCCTGAGCCTTTCCACTTTGAGTCCGCAATGAATGTACTTCACGTGTTGCTACTTCATTCTAGAGTCAAGCCACATGGCTTTATCTGTTCCATGTGTCTGCCCCAGCTGTGAGTTTTGCTTGGTGAAGACTGTGTCTCAGACCGCCCCCCCCACCCCGTGTCACATCATAACTTGGGCTGATCTGTGCTTGCAAAACTTTAAGTGTTGTATGGGTTTTAAACATTTTTTTAATGTTTATTTATTTTTGAGAGAGAGAGACAGAGCACGAGCAGGGGAGGGGCACAGAGAGAGGGAGACACAGAATCCGAAGCAGGCTCCAGGCTCTGATGCGGGGCTCAAACTCATAGACCGTGAGATTATGACCCAAGCCAAAGTTGAGACGCTCAACCGACTGACCCACCCAGGCACCCCTGCCTGTTATATTTTCAAATGGAAGATGAGGAAGGCTGGGGAAGGAAAACCCTTTGTAATGATGGTTATGACTGTGGCTCACAGCAGGGCAACCCCTGGCATATAGATGTATGCATGTGTACGTGTGTCCCTGGCTGTGTGTACACAGTGCTGTCCCTTAACTCACATGAATGAGGGTGACAAGGAAAGAGCCAAGTCCAGACAGGCCATGTCTGTCTCCTGAAGGAGAGTTGCAGCTGGCTTGGAGGCCTTCCAGCCTTGCAGCTAAGAAACGTGTCAGCCATGAGGATGGCAGCCCCTTTGTACAGAGCACTACAGAGGGTTGAGGGGAGGGGGATGCCAAGGCAACATATGAAACCTCCCAAGGAGGCTTTGTGAGATGTTTTACAGAATGTGGTGGATTCTCAATGCAACCACAACGACATCCGCTCCGTAGCCAGCAGGAGAGCAGATGCAATTCTCACAAATTGGGGGGATACTTGCTTGTAGCAGGGCCAGGTATGCAGAGGGCTGGGCGGGGCCTGCCCTCCTCTGCCAGGTAAGCCATCCCCCCCCACCCCAGCACTCAAGCGGGATGGCCTGAAGGAATGAGAACAACTGCGCTCCACCAGGCGAGCCCCTTCTTTTTAAAAACTTCCAGAGAGAGACAAGGTAGGAGAGTCACGAGTTTCTGTGCTGAATTGAAGCAAGTCTTTGCTTTTCTCGAGGTGTTCGTTCTTAAAACATGGAAATAAAACCATCTTAATTGACATGACGTGAAGACATTCAGAAAGTATAAACGGGCAGGGCAAGGGCACGAAATTAATCAGGACTCTGTGCCACAGCTCCTAAGACACTGACTACATGGACAACTTGGAGTCAGTGGCCTGCTGCCTCCTCTTGCCAATCCAGCTCTGTGGGGACAATACTGTCTTGAAAGGAGTTGGCTTATTTGGGCCTAGAAAGGCCTTGGAGTTCTAGAGTTGACAGGGCCTTGCTTTATCTCAGTGACAAATACCTGTCAATGTCACTCCCACTTCTGGAGAGTGTTTCAGTCTATAGAGACATTGGCATATTGTATGTCTTTGAGTTTGAGTCGTGTTGTTACATATAGATTTAGCTCATTCATTTTAAATGCTGGATAGTAGTATTATCTTGTGAATGTACGACAGTACAGTGGTCCTCAAACCAGAGGATTCATACCCTTGGGGGACAAGGAGGCTGTCTTTGGGGACACACGATATTTGAAGGGGCTCATTTTCTAGATCCTCACCTGCCACTGGTTCTCTTTCCTCAGACGGATCTGCCTGGGAGCAAACGTCTGTGTCAAGTCTCCATGTTGATTCTCTTTCCCTGCCTTCTTTTTCATGCTTGCTCTTTTCTTGCTTTAAAACAAACCGGCAGACCTGCTACCATCCTAATGTTACTGTGATACAATGCCCAGGAGGAAACCCCCTGTGGGCAACAATCGAAGGGAAACTCCCCGATATTTTTCATTCCATGTATATTCCTTTGGGAAGAAGCATTTCTCTTGTGAGATCCTGGCAAAGAGGGCATCTGGAAGAAATGCTGGAAGTGGAGCACTTCATGGCCAACTCCTGGGCCTCATCACTTTATTCACCTCTTTTGGAGAGCTAGAATGCAGAAGCCAGTTATTATGGGATGTGAGCTGATTCCTAACATGCATTGCATTGCATTGCAAAGGGAACCAGACTTCCTTTTTCTTTTTAAAGTTCATTGATTTTGAGAGAAAGAGAGTGGGGGAGGGGCAGAGAGAGAGGGATAGAGAGAGAAACCCAAGCAGGCCCCGCTCTGTCAGCATGAAGCCGGATGCGGGGCTTGAACTCCCAAACCGTGAGATCATGACCTGAGCCAAAGTCGTACACTTGACCGACAGAGCCACCCAGGTGCCCCCAGACTTCCTTTTTAACACACAGTCTGATTCGCTACTTAGTTTGACATTGAAGACTTGCTTTGCCAATGACATTAGTTGGCAGCATTTTTATTTGCAACAAATCAAACGAGGTAAAAATCCTCAGCTCCAAAGTTTTGATGAAAGTCTATGCTAAAATAAAACATTTAATTAAA
The DNA here is from genome assembly GCA_028646485.1 of Cryptoprocta ferox. Taxonomy (NCBI): domain Eukaryota; kingdom Metazoa; phylum Chordata; class Mammalia; order Carnivora; family Eupleridae; genus Cryptoprocta; species Cryptoprocta ferox. The sequence goes on from CM053576.1 coordinate 95,420,399, forward strand.
ATATAGCTTTAGTGAATTTGTATTGAAATTAAAAATATTTCTATTTCCCCAACCCCTTCTAAGTTCATCAGTGAAGGCAATTGCTTTTTGGTGAGATAAGAATGGTACCATTCATAGCTACCAAATAGGCATTGTAAAGCCTACTTCAGTTGTCTCCAGAAACTGAGAAGTGAGTAACTCTAAAGGTAGTAATCAATCCACTTGCAGGTCAGTGGTTCCCAAGTCTTTGATTTCAACACAATTGAAGGAAGACCTGCTAGAGTTGTCAACTGTTATGGGCTGAAGTGTGTGTGTATGTCCCCTGAAAATCCTATTTTGAAACCCTAACCCATAGTACCTCAAAATATAACCTTATTGGAGACAGGGTTTTATCAAAGGTAAAGTCAAATTAAAATGAGTTCGTGAGGGTGGGTCCTAATCCAATATAACTGGGTACATTTGTACATAGACACATACCCTGGGAGCGTGTCATGTGAAAATAAAGGCAGATCACAGTGATGCTTCTACAAGCCAAGAAACCCAAAGATGGCTGGCAACCTACCAGAAAGTAGGAGAGAGGGAAAGCAGAATCTTCCTCACAGCCTTGAAAGGGAACAAACGCACCCCTGATCTCGGACTTGTAGCTTCCAGAACTGCGAGAGGATCCATTTCTGTTGTGGAGCCTCCTAGTTTGTGGTGCTTTGTTTACAGCAGCCCTTGCAAAGTAATACAGTAACAACTAGATCGTTAAAATGGCTTTTTGTTGGTAGCTCACTATTGTGGGTTTAAAAAAAAATTTTTTTTTATGTTTTATTTTTGAGAGAGGGAGAGACAGAGAGCGAGCAGGGGAGGGGCAGAGAGAGGGAGACAGAATCTGAAAGGCTCCCAGCTCTGAGCTGTCAGCACAGAATCCAATGTGGGGTTTAAACCCACGAACTTCGAGATCATGTCCTGAGCAGAAGTCAGACGCTCAGCGGACTGAGCCACCCAGGCACCCCGTGGTTTTAAAAAAAAATTTTTTTTTTTGGAAAAAGTTAAAAGATTTAGCAACTCTGTTATAACAAAACCAACTATTTATTTATAAGAACAAGATTTCTCAGTGCTTACATTGAATGAAAAAAAAGTAGGAAAATAATTGATGTTGAACCCTGTCTCATTTTAGCAATAGGTAATAATTTCTTACGGGTTCTTTAACTAACTGGGCCTTATCCATCTCTTTAGGAGCTGAATTTCTCCTAAAAGTTATTTTTTTTTAATAAAAATTCTCATTTTGACACTGTATTATAAGAAACAATACAGAGATCTCATATACTCTTTACCTAGTATCTCTCAATGGTAACATCTTGCAACTATAATACAGTATCACCAAAGGCTACTTTTTATGTTTAACATTTCATTTTCAATATTTATAACTTCTGTTGTTTTTGAACAATCTGCACTGCCAATAGCTGTAATGATGGCATAATCTAAATAAATTTTTAATACTTAGAAATTCATGGTTATAGGAAATTAAAATTTCATTTTATATGCTCTTCTGGCAGAGAAGTATGATCAATAAAAGATCTTCAAGCATAAAAGCATATTATATTCAGATAAACTTCTTTGCAGGAAGATGGATAGAATTCATAAATTAGAGGAAAAAAATTTTTGAAAAATTTTCAAAAGTTAAAGAACCTGTTCTTTCTTTTAAAAACAGGAATTGATACATTATTTATATTCTATTAGAAACAGTTAAAAAGTGATGTAAAGGTTTTGTCTTAAAACATCAATATTTACAACACATTGGAAATTATACATTTTACACCTGTTGATGATGAAAAATGTTTGATGTCAAGTTAAAACGGAGTGAAGGAATAGACCTATGTTCATAGCAGCGTCGTTCACAAGAGCTATGGTGTGGAAGCAACCCAAGTGTCCCCCAGCTGATGAAAGGATAAGCAAATGGAATCTTCAACTTTTAAAAAGGGGAGAAATTTTGACATATACTACAACATGGCTAAACCCTGAGAACTTTATGCTCAGTGAAATAAGCCAGTCACAAAGGGACAAATACTGAATGATGCTACCCACAGGAGGAACAAAGTACTCACATTCATAGAGACAGAAAGTGGATTGGCAGTTGCCATGAATTGGGGGGGGGGGGTTGGGGAGTTAGTATTTAATGGGTACAGAGTTTCATCTTTGCAAAATGAGAGTTCTGGAGATGAATGGCAGTGATGTCTGTACAGTAATGTGAATGTACTTAATACCACAGAACTCGACACTGAGAAACGGTGAAGATGGTAAATATTAGATGTATTTTACCACAATAAACACGTTTTAAAAAACAAGTAAAGGAGATGTTTTGGGAGGATACAAGAGCAATAAGATCTGATGACAATTGCCACTGTTTATCCATTCCTTTGTTAATGGATCTTTAGGCTGTTTCTAGTTTTTGCCGTTATAAACAATGCTATAGTGAGCATCCTTGTGAACATTTCCTAAAGTCTATGTGCAAGATTTTCTCTAGGGTGTCAGCTTGGGAAAGGAAGGGCTTCAAGAGGATGTTGACCTTGAGAACAGTGACTGACCTGGAACACGAGCTTCTCTTCAGCCTCCATAGCTAGCTACTGGCAAATTTCTCTCCAAAGTGATGGTACCAGTTTATTCTCACACCAGCTGTGGATGAGTTTCCGTTTACCCACGTGCTTTATAATTCTTGGTTTTGTCAGTCTTTTCAATTCCGTCACTCTGATAGATGAGTTGGTGTCTTATTGTTGTGTAAACTTGCATCTCCCTAATTAAGGTCGAGAGTGAGTGTGTCCTCACATGCTGGCCATTCAGCTTACCTCTTCTGCCAAGTGCCTGTTTGCATTCTTTGCCCACAGTTCTGTTGAACATTTAAAAGACAACTTTTGTTGGTGCTTAGAGAACTTGATTTCTTTCTAACCAGTTGTCCGGTACTAATTTCCACAGTAAATGAAGCTTCAGCTCTTTTTCTTTCTGGGCTGTCCTGAGTCCTGCTGTACTCACAGTTAAGGCTCTGGCAAAAAAACAAACAAACAAACAAACAAACAAACAAACAAAAAAACCCAGGTGCAAAATAAGCTTACAAAAAAGTCTCACTTTGTTCCTTCCTTCCTTCCTTCCTTCCTTCCTTCCTTCCTTCCATCCTTCCATCCTTCCTCCCTCCATCCCTCCATCCCTTCCTTTCTTTCTTTCTCTCTTCCTTTCTTTTTCTTTCTTCCTTTCTTTTTTTCTTTCTTTCTTTTGCTTTCTTTCTCTCTTTCTTCAGACAATTTGTTGTCTTGACCCAGTATATCCAAAATAAAAGCTTAAAAAGTCAGTGGAAATTTTTCTTTCTACGCAAGATGGTTACGTCTTTACTTGGGCGCTGGCGGAGGATCCATGAGGTAACCTCAGTGCAACCATGAAGCTTTCACTCTCAACGTTTCATCAACTGTGACCTTGCCCGTGGGAAGCCCCCCGTGCAACTTTCTGAGGGGATCTTGCCGGTTCTCTTCAGGTACCTGTGGGGTGAGCTGTGGAAGCCGGAGGGCGCAGCGATGGAAACATTGCAAGGTGGGGGGGGGCGACTGTTTCCACAGCTAACCACGGGCGCCGGGGGCAGGCAGAAAAGGCTCCAACTCGTCCTACAGCACACTGACCCAGTAAAAAGAGTTTCCTCCTCGCAGAGGAAGACGGGGGTTGTGAAGAGGAAGGCAGAAAAGGCAGAGCTTGGGAAGGAGAGAAAAGACCTGGAAACCCGAGGACTCTCGCCCTCCTCCCTCCCTCCTCCCTTGGTCCTCCAGCTCCTCCTCCCTCTTTCCGATTTGCTGGGAGCGGAGTGAGCGGGAGTTAGAGGGTTTCTCAGGACGGTTTGCTTCTCAGTTTAGCAGGAATGAGAGAAATGAGTCTCCTCTCCACACCTGACACTGAAGTGAACTGTCCATCAGGAACATTCCGAGCGCAGAGCCTTGAAAGAGGACTTCTCCAGGCCCCACAGTCAGCTTCTTCCCTGGACTGTGGAGAATGTGTTCCCACGCGCCCCCCTCCCCTCCGGCAGGGGTGCAGGGGAGTGGAGCTACGTGGAGCTGGGGTGCGGGTGGGGCTTGCAGTTGGTGTCCTGCTTCACCGCACTGCTTCCAGTTCTGTAGGTCCCCATGCGAAAGGGGACAGGCAAGGAAACACGTGATACCAGATGGGGGTGCCAGGATATGGTGGGTGCAGCGAGGACAGGAGCCCAGCCAAAGTCGCCACCTTTAGCAGGGGGGCGGAGGGAGGCTGGGGGAAGGCGACCGGGGCGGCCAGCGCAGCTGCACTGAACCCAGTCTTTAACGCGGCGACGTGCAGCGCTGGGGAGCCAGGCTGAAGGCACGCACTGCTGCACTGGCCCGAGGGCCTAAGCGGCGAGTTGGATTTGGGGAACCGGCACCGGCCAGGTCCCTTAGGGCAGAGTTGATGGAGAGGAGGTGGGGCCATTGTAAGGGGCTTGCATCTCCTTCCTTTCTCAGTTGCGCGTTCTGCACCATTCTCTGGGCCAGCCCGGGCAGAAGTCTAAGATCTCCACCCTGCTTGATCCAGGGCCAGGATCCCTCCCACCATTTCGCACAGAATTTATTTTTCTGTGCGTAGCAAGCCCCTGAACAGAGGCAGCCAGCACCATTCCCACTCTTACCCCAGGAGACAGTGGCCCCTAAAGAAAGGTCCTGAAGTGCCGTAGTGGGGTGGGCAGGATCACCGGGTGGGGATGGGAAGAGGAAGGAGGGACTCAGGGCCTCTGGCAGGGGACGTAGAGAGGAGGGATCTAGAATCCGGCGTTGGAAACGAACTCAGAAAAGATCCAGTCCAACACATTTACATTATAGAGGAAGAAAAAAGGAGTCCCAGGAGAAGAGCATTTTACTACAAGTAACTCAGGAGGGCCTCCCTAAACTGGGACTAGCAGCCCAGAATGCTCCCCACGACGCCCACGGGTTGCCCACCGGGGATGAAAGCTAAGCGCGCCGCTCAGTCCAGCAGGGGGCGATGTTGCTCTAGTTTTTACGACCTCGGGAGTTGGGGGTGGGGTGTGGCGATGGGGGGAGGGGGTGAGGGGTGGCGGGAGGTGGACAATCCGAATTCAGTCTGCGCTTGACCACAAGCAAAATGGAAGCAGATGCAAATTCCCACCGGGTGCCCAGCCTAGTTCAACCTCCCCACATAGCCCCAGTTTTCCCCGGCTGTAGCTCCCGCCCCTGCCTTTCTCAAGATCCCCACTCTGACTCCCAAGTCCTTTTCCAGGCTCCTTAGAGCTCTACTTTTCTTTGGAGACCGGGATTAGTATTGGGGGGGGGGGTGGAGGGCGGGGTTTGCATTTTTACAGGGGATCAAATGACGAGTTAAAATGGAATTTCTGGCCCAGTATTGGGGACGGGGGAGAGATTTCCGGTAGACTCTTAATTGCCCCCAATGTCTCAATAGCTACCAATTAGTCTGAAGCCATCTGTGCAATGCCTTGTCCTTAGAAATAGCTAGAATGTCAACGCTTTAATGGGGGGTAGGAATCCCCAATCAGAAAACCTCTCTTGTTTGGGCCAGGCTGCGATTTCTCCCAATTCAACATCCTGAAAAAGGACCGACTGGAGATCTTGAGGGAGCCGGGAGGCCCGGCCGAGGGGGTGACCTGGTCGCTGTCTGGGGCTCCCCCGGAGGGGACGGTTCGGCCGAGGCGCGGAGGGAACGCCGGCGGGGGGGGTCCTCTGGCTCGGTCCTCCAGTAGCCCCGAGAGGTGGCCCTGGGCCCGGGGCGAGGGCGAGGACGTAGGAGGAGGGGAGCATAGGGCAGGAAGCCTGTGGGGTCGGGCAGGCAGGGGACAGGGGGGAGGGGGGAGGGGATGTCCTTGGGGCTGGTGGAACATCCGGTCCCCGGCCTCCCTCCCGCGCAGGACGCGGAGGTCGCTGTTCTGGGATGGGTCGGGGCGGCGGGTGCAGGCTCGCGCGCACCGGGCTCGGGTTTGGTCTGCGAGAGCGGAAAGCCTCGGAGCGCTAGGGTGGGTGGTTACCAGAGCCGGGCCGCTCGGAGGTTCCGGGGACCCGCTCACCGATTTCATTCCGCGTTTCGTTTCAGTTTACTTGCTAGGGCCAGCTCTGGGCTGGGCGGTGCTTGGAGCCAGGGCCCCTCGGTCAAAATGCGTCATGCTGTCAGCCACTAACAAGTCTTTAGGCCTGGTCTGTTTCTTCTGACGGTGTGAATCCTGGTTTTTGGTTTTTCACGTGGATCCCGAGCTGATTAGACTCAGCAATGGGAGGGAGGTAGGTAGGGGGTGGACGGTGCTGTACTGAATTTGTGACTCGTCAGTCCGATCCCTAAGTCTCTCCCTGCCTCACATGTATAGTGTCAATATTTAGCCTAAAAAAGTTTTGCCTTCTTTCTCAGAGTAAAAATATTTTGGAAAATTTAAGATGGAAAAGGAAAATAATCACTCATGGTGTCACCACTTGTTTTGGTATTATTTTTTTGTCCTTTTTTTGTTCTAATCCTATATTGATGTGTTTTTTATATTTTTCCATCATTGTCATCATATTTCCTATTCGGTTTCCAGCCTGCTTTTTAAAATTCCTATATCATACACATTTCTTTTATAACAAGTGCGTCATGAATCCCACCTGATATCTGCATAATATTCTGCTCATATTTTGCCCAATCAGTTCCCAATTAGCTGGACATTTAGGTCATGTCTACTTTTCCGTTATGACATAGTGATTTCTAACTAGTATGTGATTTTTAAAATTTTTTACTTTTTATTTTTTCCTAAATAGTATGTAATTTCAATTTTTATTTCTTAAATACCTCAAGAGTTCTTAAAAGGTGTTAACAATTTTCTAATTGGATAGATTTTCCCCATTTGTTTTTAATTTTATTGCCCTGTGGTCTGAGAATGTGGCCTGTATTGAAGCTTTCTGAAATTTTCTCAGCTATTGATTGATGGTTGATTTTGTCAATAACTTTAGGCATAGTGTTGAATGAATGATTGAGTACAAAATTCTATATATTAGATCAAGCTTCATAAAATATGTTATCCATTGCTACTGTCTTTCATTTTTATCCACTTGATTTGCTAATTTTTGAAAGACTTGTATGTTTTCAAACTGTGTGGATTTACCATTTCCTTTTTATATTTCTAACAGTTTGTGCCTTACATATTTTATTTATTAAGATGTTTTCCAGGTTCATTGAGGGATAGTTGACATGTAACATTGTGTAAGTTTAAGGTGTACAATACGATGATTTGATATATGTATATATTGTGAAATGATTATACAATAAGGTCAGTTAACACATCTATCACCTCACATAGTTATATATTTCCACCCCCCATGTGTGATTTGAGAACATTTAAGATTTACTCTTAGCAACTTTCAAAGATACGATACGGTATTGTTAATTATAGTCATCATGCTGACGTTACTTATTCATCTTATAACTGGACTTTGTTCCCTTTGGCCATTTTGTTGCCATATTTTAAAGTGATATTATGAAGTGTAAAACATACACGGCTGTTACGATGATAAACATATGGGAGCATCTGAATGGCTTAGTGGGTTAAGCGTCTGACTCTTGATCTGGGGTCATGATCTTGCGAGTTCATGAGTTAGAGCCCGGCTTCAGGCTCTGGGCTGACTGTGCGGAGCCTGCTTGGGACTCTCCTCCTCCCTCTCTCTCTATCCCTTCCCCCGTTCATAATAAAATAAAATAAAAAGAACAAGTAAACAAATTAGCATATATATCTTTTTATGGATTTTGGATTATTTTCTTGGTCTGGATTTCTGGAAGGAAAGGGTGTTGAAAGCCAAACCGGGATTTGAGAAATCCAAATGATTTGACAAACGCACACTGTTGCCTGCCACAGTGGAGTGCTTGTTTCACTAACTCTGGTCGGCAGCAGGTATAAAAAAAAACCCAAAACCAAAAAGAACAACAACAAAAACAGAACAAACAAACAAACAAAAAGAATAAAAACAAAAGCAGGACATTATTATTATTATTGAAATAGGAAATGGGATATTTGAAAAAATTTGCTTTGATATTTATTGAAGTTGACTTTTTTCCCCCTGCAAGTCTGATAATCAGTTGAATTTTCTTTGTTGTATGTGGATTGCTTGTTCTTGTCCTTTTGTGCTTCTGTTCTAATGTGTAACTTGAGGAGTTTAATCTCTTTCAAGTTGTACATTCTAAGAATTATGTTTATATTTATTTGACTGCCAAACACCTTATTGAAAAAGAAACAAATCCAGTGCATCAAGCCAGATACTACAAATTCTCCCTGACTGCCTCCCACCCTGCTGCCCTGGACATGAGCAGACCTTTCAGCGTGGCACACAAAGCAGGTATGGGTGCGGTGGAGCCTAAAGCTTATGAAATTAAGGGCGGTGGTTTTTAAGACTTTTTCTTAGAATGGTGAGGTTTTAGGGTGATTGGGCTGAAATATGGAGGAAAGTGATGCCCACTGAGATTACATGATTTTCTTGGTGTTGATACATTCCTGTTTCATTATCCTTAAGATAAAGGGAGTTTGGTGGAGAGGGAGGAGAAAGTAAGATGTGGGAAGCTGAGGGGCACCTGCGTGGCTCAGTCAGCTGAGCATCCAACTTCAGCTCAGGTCATGAGTTTGAGCCCCGAGTTGGACTCTGTGCTTGCTGATAGCTTGGAGCCCTGGAGCCTATTTCAGATTCTGTGTCTCCCTCTCTCTCTGCCCCTCCCCCCCCCCAAAATAAAATAAACATTAAGAAAAAAAAAAAGATGTGGGAAGCTGAGTCTTATGCTTTTTTCCAGGACTAAGAAGATGAGGAATAGGCCTGTCATACACAAGTGGCCTCATCCATTTATACTGTCCATGTGATCAGTAGAGATAACCCTTCTTTCATTTCCGATATTAGTAATTAGTGTTTTCTCCCTCTCTTTCTTGGTTAGCCTGGCTAGCAATTTATTAATTTTATTGATCTTTCCTAAGAACCAGCTTTTAGCCTTATTGATTTTTTCTATTGTTTCCTTGTTTTCCATGTCATTGACTTCTGCTCTCATTTTTATTTCTTTCCTTCTGCTTGCTTTAGGCTTACATTGCTCTTCTTTCTTTCATTTCTTAAGGTGGAGGCTTAGGTTATTGACTAAGATCTTCCTTTCTTTTTATATAGGCATTTAATGCTGTAAATTTCTCTAGAAGCACTGCTTTTGCTGCATCCCACCCATTTTGGTAAGTTGTATTCTCATTTTCGCTTAGTTCAAAATATTTTTAAATTTCTCTTGAGACTTATTCTTTGACCTGTGGGTTATTAAGAAGTATGTTGTTTATGGGCTCCTGGGGGCTCAGTCAGTTAAGCATCCAAATCTTCATTTCGGCTCAGGTCATCATCCCACGGTTCATGGGTTTGAGCCCTGTCAGTGCAGAGCCTGCTTGGGATTCTCTTTCTCCCTCTCTTTCTGCCCCTACCCTGTTAGCACATGCGTGCTCTCTCTCTCTCTCTCTCTCTTTCTCTTTCTCAAAATAAATAAACTTAAAGAAAATAGAAAAAGAAGTATGTTGTTTCCTCTCCAGATATTAACATTGATATTAATATTACCCAGATATCTTTCTGTTATTGATTTTTAATTTAATTTCATTGTAACTGAGACCATACTTGTATGATTTCTTGTATGATTTCTATTCTTGTAGATTTGCTAAGGTATGTGTTATGGCCCAGAATGTGGTCTGTTTTGGTAAATATTCCATATGAGCTTGGGAAGAATGTATTCTGCTCTTGTTTGATGGAGTATTCTATAAATGTCAACTAAATCAAGCTGGTTAAAAGTGCTATTCAAGTCAATTAACTCATTACTTATTTTCTGGCTGTTAGATCTATCAATTGCTTAGAGAAGGGTATTGAAATATCCAACCATTATAATGGGTTTGTCTCTTTCTCTTTGCAGTCAGGCCATTTTTTATCTCACATATTTTGATGCTCTGTTGTTAGGTGCATACATGTTGGATTGTTAAGTCTTCTTGGAGAGCTGATCTCTTTAACATTATGTAATGCCTCTTTTTAATCCTGATAATTTTCCTTGTTCTGAAGTCTGCCCCATCTGAAATTAAAATAACTACAAGATAAAGAGCTTTCTTTTGATAAGTATTAGCATGATACAGCTTTTCCCATCCTTTTGCAACCGATACGAGCCTTTCCTTTAAAGTAGGCTTCTTGTATGGGGCACCTGGGTGGCTCAGTGCGTTGTGTCCAACTCTTGATTTTGGCTGAGGTCATAATCTCACAGTTTGTGGGATTGAGTTCTGCATTGGGCTCCGCACTAAGCATGGAGCCTGCTTGGGATTCTCTCTCTCTCTCTGTCTGTCTCTCTCTGTTTCTCTCTCTCTCTCTCAAAGGAAATAAATGAACATTTAAAAAAAAAAGAAGTAAGCTTCTTGTAGACAACATATGGTTAGGTCTTGTTTTTTATACTCTGAAAAATCTTTCTTTTAGTTGGTGTATGTAGACCATTCCCATTTAAAGTGATTATTGATGTGGCAGGATAAATATCTATAATATTTGTAACTGTTTTTATTTTTTTTGCCCCTGTGGCCTCCCTATAAGTAATTGTTTCTCAATGTTTTCCCAGCATGTGCCTGAGCAACATCATGACTGTGCAGCAAAATGTGCCTCCTCACAGCTGTCCATAAGGAGGCAGGTACAAAATGTTCATGTAGCAGTTGTCAGAGGTTAGGGAGCAGGGAGAGATGAACAGGCAGAGCACAGATGATTCGAGGGCGGTGAACTACTCTGTATGATGCTCTAATGATGGATACATGTCATTATACATTTGTCCAAGCCTATCGTATGCACAACAAGAGTGAACTCTAATGTAAACTATATACTTGGGTGATGATGATGTGTCAGTGTAGGTTCACCATCTGTAACAAACGTACCACTCTGGTGGAGAATGTTGAAAATGGGGCTGTGCATGTGTGGGGGCAGGAGGTATGTGGGAAATCCCTGTACCTTCCTTTCAATTTTGCTGTGAACTGAAAATCGCTGTAAAAAATAAAGTCTTTAAAAAAAAGTAGCCATCTTCCAATACAAAATTATCACACAATGCTGGAAAAGTATTTCCCAATCTATAAGCTGGAAGGAAAAAGAAAGGTGATACCTGCTGTAGGTGGAAGTGTTGTACAGGCTCGTGGCCTGGAAAAACAATTTTAAGCTATTAAAATGTTTACATCCATGTGCTCAGTAATTCCAGTTTGGAACATTTCTCTAGTGAATATAATCTTTGATTAGGTGCAGTAAGATATGCACGAGATATTAAGTGTTAAAAATGATGGAAATATTTAGAAGTAACAGATCATTTAAGTAAATTATGATCATCCATTCAACGCAATTTTAAACATTAAAACTATACTTACGAACGCTGCGTAGGAACAAGGAACGTGCTTGAAAGTACACTTTATAGAAACATACATTCAGTGTGATTACAATCTTATAAATAATATTTAGAAAACAGAAGAAAATGTATCAAGATTTCCTTCCCTTGCTCCTTTTTTCTAATTTCTAAATGTCCCCACTGTGTATTACTGCAGTTAGATTATGTTTACAAACAGAAGGCTTAAAAATAACTCACTTCCCTTCTAGGGGGGTGGTGCTCAGTGCAAAGCCACACTCCACCTCCACGCAACCTTCAGAGTTGGACATTTTTCTTTTTAGGGGCCGAACTGAACACGGTGTGTAAGTCTTTTCCTGATACTGTCTGTGCCGTTTATTCAGATGTTGTCTTATCATTCTCCAGTTGTTTACTATGTTTATATCTTCCTCCACAATTATTTAAAAAATTGTTTTAATTGTGGCAAAATATACATAACAGTAAGTTAACCATTTTAACCATTTTTTAGTGTCCAGTTTGGTGGCATGAAGTACATTTGCCAGTGCTGTGCCACCTTTGCCACCATCCACCTCTGGAATGCTGTCATCTTTCCAAACTAACTGACACTCTGACCTTATTAAACACCAGTTCCTTGCTACCCCCCCTGCCCCTAAACCCAGGTATCCACCATTTTGTTTTCTGTTTCTGTGAATTTGACTATTTAGGAACCTCACATGGGATCATATAATTTTTGTCCTTTTTCCACAACCCTTTTAAAGCTTTTTGAGGATAAGGACCAAATCCCTGATTTGTTTTCATTTTAGGCATAATGTTTATTTGCTCATTTGTTTAATATGTATTGTGCTGGGCACAGGGTTAAGCAATGCTCGAGAAATACATGTGGTCTCCAAGACTGGCAGGGTAGTGGGACAAAGATAATAGGGAAAACATAGAGAAGAAAGAATGACAGAGTGTGAGGAGTAGTGACTGAGAATCCCACGGAGCCTTCTGGAAAGTCTGTTTATGGGATGAATGGGGGAATGATTTGGGAAGAAGGCTGGAAGGAGCCCTGGGTGTCCAGGCAGAAAGAGGGGGCAAGAGCCTGTGTGTGTGTGTGTGTGTGTGTGTGTGTGTGTGTGTGCAGGGGGCCTGTGGCGACTGTGTATTCTAGATGGAGTGGGGAGCTGTAGGGGGATTCCCCACATCTGAGAGGAGGAAGGGAGCACACAGCCAACATGTCAATACCTTGCTCTGGGCACTTAAAGCCATACTCTTTACCCACATGTCCTCCTGGGCCAGGCACCCTGAAAAGCCCTGTTCCTCAGACACCAGGATAAGTGCAGCCTCTCACATGGCTGCAGGCAGCTAAATGGACATGTCATGCTCAGATCTACCATTTGGGTCTGTGTCTTTGTTCACAGTTGGGCAGCTGTGTGTACAGTGTCTGGCGAAAGGCCAGAAGGTGATTGTTATCTCTAGTTTGTAGAAGTGGAAACTGAGGCTTGGGGGCAAGAAGCCACCTGCCCAAGGTCAAGGAGCAAGTAAGTGAATGAGGAGTGAACTTGTCACTGAATGAGCAAATTAAAAGAAAATGTCTGAGCCCATCCCTACCCTCATCCTTCCCTCCTAGGGGTCTGAAGGAGGGACTTTTCATGGCTCCACTGTGGCCCTGGGAAGAGAGAGGGGGGCCTTTGGGTGGAGGTGGGAGGGAAGAGGGGAGCAGAGCCCACCACAGAAGATGAAAAGAAGATTCTGGTCTCTCCAGAGCACACTCAAATGTGCTTTCTGTGCTTCTTTCCTAAGCCTGTGTTGATCTAACTGCAAATGCAATGTTATGTCCTAGTTTTCTTTTACTTATTTGCATAAACATCCTCAGAGTCTCTTATAAAAATCTTATGGCCGCCATTTTTTGAACTTTGAATAACTGTCTACCAAGGAAATAGACCACAATTTATTAAAGTAGCCACTTATTGTCAATCATTTAGGTTGTTTTCAGTTATTTCTAAAATACATAAATAATGCTATTAAATAGCGCTAAGAACACTTAGAATAGTTTTTCCTGAGGATTATTCTCCAGGCTGGGTTTCCAAGGTCTCAGTGGTTTTTCTTGGGTGCTGTCTGGTTTGACTCTCCACGGTGCCTAAGGTGGCTGTGGGCAGGCCAAGGAGGCCAGGGACAGAACCAGGACGACACTGCATCTGTGTTTGTAAGTGAACTTGTTCTTTCAGTCCCAAGCAGTGGGGTAGAGGTGGGGGACCGCCACTGGAGCAGGGAGGGGCCGCCCTACATAGCATCCCCACATAAAAGGGCAGGTGTGCAGGCAGGACCTGGAGGGATAGCAGTTTGGCCTGACTCCCCGTGCTTGTTGGGGGATGATAACCTGCATCAGCTCCTCTCCAGCCCCTCCCTGGTCTATTTCCTTTAACTTCCCTGGGAAAGAGTCCCACGTTCAGGGATTCGTTGCCCATTTCAATCTGACCGCGCTTGAAGCGCAGCCCCAGAGCCTGTAACGGTCGCAGCAAACCCCAGGCACGCAAAAACAGAGGCTTGTGGCTGGTTTGAGGTTGCTGTGATCACAGGGAGTCAGAACTGCCACCCTGGCAGGCGCCACTCAGCACATCCCAAGTGGGAAAAGCCCTGTGCTAGGTGGATGCCCTGAGGCTCTGGGAGAGACCCCAGCCCTGGGGTCCAGCCAAGTCTGCCTCCTATTGGATGATGCCTGGGGTGATGGTGGGAGGGCAAAGACCTTTAGGAAGAAACTAACAGAAAATGCATGCAGAAGCAACAGGGGAGAAGAAAAGTGCCGTGACCCATTCTTAGCTGCCCCCTCCAGGTCTGCATGGTCAGCAGACCATGACCAGAGGTGCAGGGGGCTTCCCAGAAAGAGCACTTTCTTCCTAGCTGCTCCCCTCCAGCCCATCCACCCCTGCCCTTTACTGCCATTACCTGACTCTCTCAGGCTGTGTGACTCAGCATGTGTCTGTCAGCCATGCCCTCCACCCCACCCCAAGACACACCACGGAGAGCGGCTTCAGGCCTGTCCTCAAGGAAGGGACACCAGGGCATTTCAGTCATGAATGGGAGCACATACCTGAATGTGTGGATACTGATGGCTGGAGTTTTTGGAGGAAAGCATGCATCCAACACAGCTCCTCCAAGCTTTGATAAATCCGGAGACCAAGCCGACTTAGACACCTGTGTTTTTAGGTGGTTTTTTAGAAAGTCTCATTTATGTGATACTGATGTAGCCTTGAAAGACTGGGAAGAAGTGTGGTCTTGTGGGAGAGCACTATGCAGGCAACACCAGGGCCTGTGCTGTCTTCTCAGCTCTGCCCCTTGTCAGGGCAGTCCATCTGGGCCACAGGAGTGAAGGCAGGTCACATTTGCCCCCTGCTTAGCCAGCAACACCTGCCCAGTTTTGTGGCAGGGTGATGGAGGTATAAAGCCAAATTGCCCCTTCCAATAAACAAAACAAAACAAAGAGCAATGCTAAAATAGTGATTTTGCAAACAATGAAATATTCTGAGAATCTGTAATATGTGTGGGTTTGTAAATGAAGAGGAAACAGAAACCACTGATCATAATGATACTATGAAAAGCTGCGTTGGTTCTGGGCCAGGAGGCACCAATAGACGTTCTAGGAAAGCAGATGCCCCAGGATGTATGGCAAGGCCTGGGCCCTGTCACGTGGAAAGAACCCCAGCTTACGCTCTTAACTGTCTCTGTATGGGTACCTTAGTTTGTCACTGCTGGATGTGAAATGTAACAAAAATACACACTTCCTTAAAATAGCAGAGCAGGTTCAAGGTTATTCCTATAAACTATAGTGCCACACGCTTACTTGTATCACAGTAGGCTTGCTTGAGTGGGCTAGAAAGGATGGAGTGACAGCTAGGAATTGGCCACATGTGGACATCAATGTGAATTTCATGGCAGCAAAAAGCTCATCTTGGTGGATTAGGTGTTCAAAACTGCAATCATGTGTAAGCCATCGAGTCGAGTTGCTTTTGAGGGGTTCTTGGAAGCTTGCAGGGACTTCCTTTGAGAAAAACACTCTGTGGCAGAATTAGTTAAATGGGAAATGGGTTGCCCAGAGAATGTGAGTTCCATATCACAGGAAATATTTAAACGTGGGGAGGACAAACACGTGCCAGGTCTGTCATAGAGGGTGCTCAAGTCTTCAGCTGAACTAAATAAACTACGTTCTTTTCCAAACACGGAGATCTAAACTTGAAAGGATCAGACTTCACCAGTTGCAAAGATTTTGAATTTTAGTTGCAGTTTGCTGCCACTTCAAGCAGAGTAGAGAAAGAGCCCACAGGAAGGCTGTTCCGCAGCAATCATGAACTCCGGGCCTTCACATGAACTCACACTTCACAGTAGTGCTGAGACTAGGTTAATCTTGTGCAGGACCTGAGATTAAATTGCTCTTGCTTTTGTCCCCATGGGTTCTGGTGGAGGCACAGGATATCTCATTAGGTATCATTGGGTAGTCATATTCAGCAAAGTCCTATTTGCTTTTTAGCCGGGTGACTGATGGTTTTAGGCTTAACATCCTGCTGGTAAAATGACAAGATGTGTAAGGAGTTCATTGAGAGAATGCAGGTAAAACAGTAGAGTAGCAAGCACATTAGAAGGGCTTGATAAGTAAAGATGGTGGCTGGCAAGTGAGGGCAAGTATCAGTAAATGGAGTGTGAAGACAGGGGTCACCTGGTCACGGTAAACAGCGAGATTGGATGTGGGCTACCCTTCCCTGAAAATAGGTAGAAACATGTGCGCATGTGTGTGTGGGCACGTGCTCAGACCCCAGAACGCTTTTGAAAAAATAGATATACCAAGTAGATAATCTCACTTACAGTTTGGACATTTAACACTTGTATTTTGTTATTTGATGATTATTTTTCTCCTCCCGAAGGAGATTTTGCAGCTGCCGGAGATGCTCTTGCTGAGCTTGCTTCTGAAGGTAAAATGCCTTTCGAATGGCTGTGATTGGAGCGAGTGAGACCCTCAGAGCAGCTGGAGAGGATGAGCCTATGATATTCGGAGCCAACATGAAGTGGGAAGTTGTGTTCAAGTATTTTTTCCCATTGATACAGCCTTAAAGACATTATTTTCTTATATCACAATCAGGTGTCTTTTTAGGGAAAATCTAAGCTCTAGCAAAGCAAAGAGAAAGAAGGAAAAGAGGAAAAGAAAATATTCATATAGTCCTACCCTAGAGATGCCACCACCAGCTTCTGCTGCATCAACTTTCAGATTCACATTCTCTTAAAAATGGGATCATACCGGTTGCTCTAGTATTTCATAACTTTTTAAAAACAGTAATTTCTCTCTTGTCATTATATGTGTGTATATGTATATATATATATACACATTTTCAAAGTTCAAATTGCTTTATTGTTTTGTCTGGCTATACATGTAACACACAGATGGAAGTAATCCACGTGCATGGACAAGAAGGTAAAAGTCACCTGTAATCTGCCACCTCCCCTGATCCTTGGAGCAACCAAAGCTAACACTGTGGCACACATTCTTTCTATTGTTTCTGACACACAGATGATTCCCCTCCCCTCCAAGATTGGGTTCCTATGAATGTTTTATGACCTGGTTTTTAAATTTAAAACTACATTCTATCTTTCCGGTTATTAACCATTCTTGCACAGCATGATTTTCATGGCTCTCATGATACTGTATGGATATATTCTCTTTTATTTCACTAGCAGATAATTAGATTTTTAGCATGTTTTCAACATGCTCACAATAAATGTGATGGATGTTTTTGCCATCATTATAATCTTTGTGCATAACCATAGTAATCTTTTCATGATAGATTCATATAAGTGGGATTCCTGGGTCAAAAAGTCTACACGACTCTAAGGTTCTTGTTACCTATTACCAAATTGCCCTTGGCAATGGTGATGCCATTTATCAGCCCTCTTCTCATCTCTCTAAAATATTATATTTTTGCATAATCTGGTATAATGCCTTTAAAAATTGAATTTCTTTTTAAAATGTATTGTTTAAACAACTCCAATCTATATTAGAAACAAGTGTGTATTTAATTTTTATTAGAGTTTATTATTCATTGAAGTACTGACTTTCTGGTTTCTTGCTTTCAGTATATTTTTTTACAGCATTCACTTATTTAGGACACCTGGACTTTCTTTCCATGTAATATGTGAAGGGCGAAAACTCAATTTTTTTCTAGATAGCTAACCAATGATCTCAGCACCTTTATTATATAATCTGTTATTTCCCTTTGTATGTGAATGCCACTGGTGTCGTCCACTCCAAATATTCTAATGGGGTCAATTCTCATATCACTTTATTTTAATTCTTGGAATCCATAATTATAAACTGGTCAGTATGTATTTAATAGCTGATAACCCCATTGGGAGGAGGAAGAGGCTCTTGCCTTTGAGAAAGGAAGCTTTCTCTATTCCAAAAAGATGGGTGAGTCACATTCCTCCTCCTCTGCAAATTTTCCCTCTTCTAGGACCTAAGGATGGGTCACACAGGACATCACGGTGAGGATGCAGGAACCCAGAATTCAGAACCTGGATGACCAGTAATAAAGCTTATGGGAGAATTGAAGCTCCCCTTCCCTGGGGAGTAGGGAGGGGGTAAGGGGAGTGGGGCAGGAGGGTGGGAGGTGATCACAGGAATAGCTGAAGATGAGCCTCTGGGATTCTGACACTTTGAGAAGCCAGCCAAGATCTGGGATCCTGAAAAGAAATTAAAAACTGAGAGTTTGGGGAGGTGAAGGAAGTTGTGTTCTCATGCTGTTAAATAAACTAATTTAATAACAGATAAATAAAATGATCCATAGGTCATGCCTTACTAAGTCAATAACCTCGCTGTACCTATGCTTGAAACGCCATCTTCTTAAGTGTAGGAACTGACAATATGCTCAGGGGGTGTCCTAATTCTACTTCTGGGGGAAAAAAGTTTAAACAGTGGAAATTGCGCACTCTCATGTGACTGTACACATGAGCGGCCAGGGTGTTCACACCACGAACCCACAGCCAGGGCAGCACAGTGTATCTGGGGTGGAGAATGGTAATTTGAGGCCAATATAGACGAGAAAATAAACTACCTGGAGTGACTGGAAAACTAAAAATAGAAAGAGGTTGATAACACATCAAGCAAGATGAAGGACACAGTACCACCAAACCTTGACGTGGTACTGAACAGCTCGGCTTGAGTGGGAAACCTGTGTTGAACGCTGACAGGCGGTGTTGCCACCGTGATGTCCCCGTTCCATCCCCACCCACTGCTGCACTGCCGGTTTGCTCTTTTTCGCTGTCCCCTTTGTGTATGTAGCTTTGTAACCTGCCCCAAATCCTTTTTGAAATCAGGGAGTGCAAGAATGAATAAAAATTGCTTCTCGTGCTTTCCAATGTGTTATAAAATTGAATTTCAACAGTTAGTTAATAAAAAAATAAAAGGAGGAATTGTTTTGTTTCAATTTCTCATTACTTCAGTGAGACACGTTCCTTTTCCGGGGGAATGTTTGCTTTTTAGGGCTCATGCCCAGTATTGGCGGTCAGGTGGGTGTCCTTCCACAGTGGCATCTGTCTGTTCATGTGGTCACGTGCTCTCAGCCCTAGACATGTGCATGGTTTTCCACAGGTGCTTACTTACTTGACTGAAACAAGATCATATTGTAAATTCTTCCCTTCATCCAGCTTTTCGTCCCTAAGGATTCCTGGTAATCTCACCAAATCATTCTCTTCAGTCATTCTTTTGATGGCAACATGATATTTCAGGGAGTGTATAGATCACAATTTATTTAGTGATTCCCTGTTGATGAACTTGGGGTTGTCTCCAGTTTTTCTGTTGCCCAAATGAAATAGAAAGAATCATTTTTGTATATTTATTCTTTTGCAATAATGCTTTTACTTTATAAGGGCATATTCCCTGGATTGCTGAGTTAGAGTATGTGATTTATATTAGGTATTACTAGATATTGTCAAACTGTTTTTCCAAAAGACTGTAGTGTGTCATGATACCATCAGCAACCCCTGTGAGTGCCCTGGTCCATGTCCTCTCTGGCAGTGAGTGGTATCGCTCTTCTGCATTTTCACCCACCCAGTGATACGTGAATATAAATGACAGATTTCCATTTTCCTGGAAAATGTATTCTTAACCTTGACTGAGTCACCCCTCATTCTCTGAAGATGAAACTTTGGTGTAAAGGTTATGGCAGGAGAAAAGAGACCATGTGGATCAACCATCCTCTCTTAAAAAGGCAGACACACTCAAAGGTCTTAATTTAGTCTGGATACTATGTGCAGGGCAGGGAAGAGGGTGGGGATGTTTTGAGTTAACATCGGCAGGGTCTGTCCAGGCTCCACTGTGGGACAGCCATCCACTGTCTGTCCCTATATGGCATAGTAATCAGAAATAGTTTACAAGGCTAACATCCTTACCCTCACCTTGCCTGCCACATGCAGGATCTCATTCCCTCTGAAGTGAAGTAAACTAAATCCCAATAGTATTATCCCTCTTCCATTGATAAGCTCTGCAGTTGCGGGGTAAGATGTGGAGAGCCGTTAGGCAAGCTCTGGCTCCCATCTGAGCCCTGGCAAGCCTTCCTTCTCTCCTCCTTTAACCCCCACACCTCAAGATGGGCCATGAGAGATGGGATGCTGAGTTTCTGGCCAGATGGGCTCTGAGTGTGGTCCAGGAAAGACCTCCTTGCCTTGAATCCTGGGGTGGAGTGAGGGTAGGGGGACAGGACGGCCTCCCTTTTACCTGGCCTGGTCCTACCCAGACAGCAGGTCTAGCCAAACAGCCAGCTTCTGGCCCACAGGATGCTGAAGGGGCGCTGGGGAGGGGTGTGTTGGGGAAGATGAGCCTCCGCCTCCCCACCAACACTTCAAATCTTCCCCTCTTGGTGTTGCTCCCACCCAACCTCAGAGACCTCCACAGAATCTACTGTGAAAGGCCTTACACTCTCCTAGCAATGGAGCACAACCTTTTTGTGAGATGGCAATTCATGCCTTCAGGCTTGTGTTAGCATCATCTGGGTACTGACCTGTTCACCCGTTTACCATCTGTCCAGGGCTGGCACTTGGGCGGGGCACCGAGGACACTCACTCATGGAGTCACATAAGTGCCGGCCCGTGTCTGGATCCCCCAAGACGGTGTGAGCCTATGGGGTTGGGGATAGCGTGTGCGCTAAACGCATCGCTAGTGCCAAGGACACTCTAGGTGCTCAATTCAGAACTAGTTTTTGAGCTTGTGTTCTTCCAGCAGTTTGTCGACCGTACCTGAGAGAGCAAACACTGAAAAGTGCAGATAAATCAAGTTCTCCCAGCCTTGAAGCCCAGACAGGCTGGGCTGGGGAGCCGGCAGCAGAGGGCTGAGGGGTGCCTCTGGCAAACTGTGGTTCTAGCTCAGCAAGCGAGGAGCAGGGCCTGCTTGCCGGAGCCCTTCTTGCCTCGCTCATTTATTCATATAGATTCTGGTTTTTGGGCTCAGGAATGCTGACTTGAGCATGTGGATGGAAGGACGGGGTCCCTCAGGCCTTAGTGTCCCCAGCAGATCAAGGACTGGCCAGTAAGGAGGGATCCAGGGGCCAGGCTGCGTCTATCCTGGTTCCTGAAGTCCCAGCACAGGGCCAGCCAGGCACGCAGAAGGTGCCCAAAATAAATACATTTGAACTGGCACCAAGAAGCTTGAGGAAGAGGAGCCCGGATGGCAGAGAGGGGCAGGCGATTAGCTCACTTGTTCGTGGGTGACAAGACGGGAGATGGTCTGCAATTAAACATAAATGAAAAGAAACACAGACTTTTCCATTCAAATTCAGAAACCCAAGCTAAGCTAAAGAAGGGGACTTGCTCATAAAGGGCAGGAGAGCCAATGACACCGTGCAGGAATAAACTCCTTTATCAGCACTTGTGTGTTCAGCATGACGAGAATCACCCAGGTCAGGTGTCTCTCTGTGAATCCCAAACTAAGGCGGTGTCAGGGGATACGGCTTTCCTCTGTTTGGGCTAAAGCACTGAGTTATGTGGCCGGGAGGACTCCAGGAACCAGTGACTCACGGTCACCGAGGAGAGTCAGTGACGCATCTGGGGAGGTTTCCCAAGAAGTGATGGAGGAAATCTCTTTCGTCCTCCACACCTGGAAAGGCCTCTGAAGACAGGGCTCTTTCCCTTTGACTGGGTGGTAGATTCGATCAGCTTTGCAGCCCACACAGGGCTGGGGATCACTTCGTGAAAACAAGTTGCCCACTTCCTACAGGTAGAGACGCAAGCTGAGGGGGGCAGGGGTGGGGATGAGGAAGGATGAAAGGGCGGGGGTGGCATAGGAGCCCCCTCCATCCTTTGAACTCATGCTGCTGGGTGCCACACCTGCAGGCCGGGCGCCCAGAATTCACTACCCTTGCTTCCCTATAAGAGGAAGGCTGGCCAAGGAACCAGCCCGGTTCCCAGCCCTGCCATCGGACAGCCTCACAGTAAGACAGAGAGACACGATCACTGTCCCCATTGGAAAAGAGGAAACTGAGGCTCACAGAAGTTACAGGGCTTGCCCAAGTTTGCACAGCTGGTGGACTCAGGCCCCCCTGTCCTGCAGCCCCCACACGCATCACATGATTTGTATTACATGGATTTTTAAAAATCATCATTTATGAACAAATCTCTCATTAGTGGATATTTAAGCAGATTACAATTAAAATTTTTTAAAATATTTATTTATTTTTGAGAGAGAGGGAACTCGAGCAGTAGAGGGGCAGAGAGAAAGGGAGACACAGAATCCAAGCACACTCCAGGTTCTGAGTTTTCAGCACAGAGCCCAATGTAGGGCTCGAACCCACGAACCAGGAGATCATGACCTGAGCTGAAGTCAGGGACTTAACCGACTAAGCCATCCGGGCGCCCCTCCAATTTTTTAATATTACAATGATCAGAGTCTCTTTTTAAAAAAAGGTTGTTTTTTCCCCCAAATCTTTTTGCCCCCAATTATAAAATTAATACACAATTGTTGTAAAAATACACACAGCACAGAAACGTACAATGCAGAGGTGAAAAGTCTTCAGAGCAACCACCACTAACGGCTTGGAGTACATCCTTCCAGTCTTTTCTCTATGCATATACAAATATGTCCAGAGGTATTGATATATATTAGAGAAAACCCCTCAAATTTGTAGAATAATAAGATTCAATTTTTTTATATTCTACATCTTATGTGTTACATATTACATTTTATAAGATTTCAAATTTCTGTTTAAAAAAAGTACATGCAGGAAAAATCTGGGAGAACAAGAAACTTTCAGATACCAATTTTACACATTTTCGCAATGTTCTGTACTTACATATTTAAAATATCTCTTTATTGAAGTATAATCTATATCTATTTCCATATGTATATATGAAGGCTGGCATATAATACATATATAGCTCACTGACTTTCCACGAACTGAACAAACCCATAAGAGCAGCTCCCAGATGGAGAAGCAGGACACGCCAACCCCCAAACCTCATACTCCCTCCTACCGATCACCCCTGCAATCATGGTAAACATATCCTGACTTTAACATGTATCTGCTTTGCCATTCTTATCTCTGCTTGAATTTTAACAGTGGCCATATATTGCATTGAAAACGAGGATAGGGGCACCTGAGTGGCTCAGGTGGTGAGGCGCCGACTTCAGATCAGGTTATGATCTCGAGGTTCGTGGGTTCGAGCCTCGCATCGGGCTCCCTGCTGTCAATGCAGAGCCCGCTTCAGATCCTTGGTCTCCCTCTCTCTGCCCCTCCCCACCCTCTTTCTCTCAAAAAATAAAATAATAAAAACATTAAATAAATTAATTAAAAAAATGAGGATAATCAATACAGATGCGGTTAAAATACACACTGAAGTGGTGGCCATCGTTTGGTGCTAGCATATGTGGGTCTAGCTCATCCCTTAACAGCTGCATTGTCCCTTGTATCACAATTTATATAACTGGATTTTTCTTTTTCTTTTTCTTTTTTTAAGTTTATTTATTTATTTTTGAGAAATAAAGACAGAGAGAGAGAGCAAGAGCGAGCAAGCAAGAGAGAGCATGTGTAAGCGGGGGAGGGACAGAGGGAGAGAGAGTCCCAAGCAGGCACCCCACTGTGAGTGCAGACCTAGATGTGGGGCTCTATCTCATGAACCGTGAGATCATGACCTGAGCTGAAATCAAGAGCCACATGCTTAATCCACTGAGCCACCTAAGCATCCCTTTACTCGCTTTTTCTGATGAACATTCGGATTGTTTCCAACTTGGGGCTAATAAGGACTACAAAAAACCAAAAAACCCATTTGATGTGTATTTCTTTGTACATGTAGCTTTGAGATGTGAGTTTTTTAAGATAATGCCTAGAGATGGAATTGCTGCTAATCCAAAGATAGCAAGGTTAAAAAATTTTTTTTGTAAATACTTTGGCCGTAATGGCCTTCCCACAAAGTAGTAAATGCTCAGTTCTTTCTTCAAAACAAAAGTCAGGTGCTGGGTGCAGACCTCTTCACCACAGCCCCTGCCCCTGCGGCTGGCAGCCAAGCCTGCTCCAGCTCTCTGGGGGGACCAAGCTGTAGCAGGTGTCTGCCGCACAGAAAACAGACAGAAGTGCACCACCCTCACCCCCCTTCCCCAGGCCCTGGTCCCCCAACCTCACCCCCTGTGAATTTGCAAACAACTAAACACAATTGCAAAGGCAGCAATGGGAGGATGCTGTTAATTAGCAGAGCCTGTAGTGGGACCAGAGGGCCTTGAGGTCTGTTCTGACTTCCGCTGCGGACTGGGTGAGCCTGCAGGGAAGGTAGGCTGCACATCTGGGCTTTGGTCTCTTATTAAATGGGATGTCTTAGAGCAAGAAGCCCACCTTCAACGTGAACCCTGGAGGAGTCTGGCCCAGGCTACCTTGGCCCTTGCCCCCCTCCCCTGGGCCCTGGGAGGCAGCCTGTCCTGCTGTCCTCAGAGCTGATGGGCAGGGAGGGTGTGGTTCTCTCAAACACCTTCTGCATGGACACCCTTCTAACTCCCACCCACACCTGCCCCTTCGCTCCACAGGCGGCATCTCAGGTGCTGCGAGAGGGCCACACGGCTCCCTTCCCACAAGCCATCTTTCCTTTCCTGCTTTCTGTGGCTGCCAGAGGCCTCTCAGCAGAGCCCGGTTCGCCATCTCCCTTCTTCAGTTGTACCTCCCAGCTGACAGGAAAAGCAGGTGGGGCTCCATTCTCCTGTGGCCTGCACATGGTGACTTCTGTGAACGCAGCCTTAGGCCTCATTCATTTTTGGCTCAATAGCTCTCATGCCGCTAAAGCCCAGAGTGGGGGGGTCAAGATAAGATCCCTGGGCTTTTACAGAAGGCACGAGACCTTCATCTCAACTCCTTCTTCCAGCTCAGCCTCTTCTCCTTGCATTTTCTTTCCCTATCAAAGCTGAGAGACAGTTAAAAAAAAAAAAAAAAGGAAGGACATGAGGACAGAGACTCTTCTATTTTTTTTTGAGAGAGAAAAAACAGGAGCAGGGGAGGGGCAGAAGGAGAAGGAGAGAGAATCTCGAGCAGGATCCACACTCAGCTCGAAGCCTAATGCAGGGCTTGATCCCACGACCTTGGGATCATGACCTGAGCTGAAATCAATAATCCGATGCTCAACTGACTGAGCCACCCAGGAGCCCCTCACCTTCTCTTTACTATAAGGTCACCAGCCTGTGTCCAGTAGTCCGGGGGTTTCACTCTGTACAACTGAGCAGGTGCTAGTGAAGGTGGCTTGGAGTGGCCAGAGGAGTAGCTCCTGGGGCCCCTGCTGCCCGGCTCTGGGTGCTTCCCAACCTCTGAGGCTCTCTCGACGCCTACAACGCAGACTACAGCATGTTGCAGGGGGCACATGAGGACAGGCACATTTTATCTTTGTTATTTCTTTTTTAGCTGAGCGTCAACATCTTTGCCGTACAGATGGGCTTTGTGCTTTTACATCACAGGAGCCGTTCTCATCTTTTATTCAGGATTTTATTTTTACAACCAAGACATTTTCATAAAAGGAAAAGAAAGTGAGAGAAGAAATACACAAGCCATGGGAGAGCAGAAGTGAAAACCGAGGAACTTCCTAATAGGAGATTAAGTGACCTCTGGGTCCCAAACCACAAGTTCCCGCCCCAAACTCTAGCTTTCCCTGGAGACTGAAAATGATTTTGGGGAAGGGCGAATCAGCCTTTCACAGAAAGCACATTTCCAAGCACAGTCTCGTCTCTGGGGCTCTCAGTGAGGACCGGTCACCGCAGCCTGGGAAGACCAAGGAGGAGCCATCCCAGCACCATCCCATGAGATACTCGGGATTCCATGTCACTGCCCTACCAGGGCAAAGCAACTTTCGAGAAGGTGGCCGGACGGCCAACACAAGGGTCCCAGCCAAGCCCAGGGTGAGTACAGGAGCTGGAAGTGGTGTCATGGCAGCATTTCTTACTCATTTGCAGGAAGTTGCAGGAAGTGTCCCAGGGCTCTGAAGCCTTCTCTCTGTGATTCCCAATGACCAACTCGCAAGTTGCTCCCATGCGTGAGGCCCACAGAAAGAACTTGCAGTAGTTAAAAGCAGGCAACTTCAGCAGGTCAGTGAAATTTCCACAACTGAGTGAATTAAGCGTGTCCCTTCTCTCTCATTTTTCCAGATATCACTCATTACTGACCAACGTATTTTTGTAGCAGGACACCAAAAGCATATTTTCTGCTCATTTATAAAACCTGAAAACAACAGCAAGTTGAGAAACCACTTCTTTTCAGGGAAATGATATGAATTTCCTGTAACAGAGACAAATGACATGGGGGGATACAGGGCTCCACTCCCAGTAAGGAGCCCGGGGGCTGGGAGTTCTCTGCTAGTATGTTTTTAGGGTCCATCTTAGTCATTAAAAAAAATTAAGAAGCTCAAAAAACAAAACAAAACAAAACAAAAAAACAAAGCCCAAAGAACTCTAGCTTTGAATAGTGTTTCTTCCTGCAGTACCTCCTTAGATAAGCTGTTCACAAATGCACACTAAGGAGCGAGAAGAAGGTGGCTTGCTGATGGGAAGATTTTCCAGGGTCAGTCACAGGATGAGGAACGTCTGCCCCAAATCACAACTTGAGTTTGGACCATCTGATCCGTGAGCCCCATGGACTCTTTGGTCCACACCTGCATCATGGCAGCAAAACTAGAGGTGGTTTCCAAACTTTTTTGTAGCCACAAACCCTCTTGTTCAAATGAAGTCTCACAGGTGAGCCCAAGTACAGGCAGCCGGTGACAGCAGTACTGTGAGCAGCGGGTGAGGGGGCTCACGGCCCCCCGGGACCACCCCAGCTCTTTCCCTACCTCAGTGGATCCTCAGAACCCCTGGGTTTGTCAAAGCATGAGGTCCTACATCCAGCTCCCCTAAAACTGTCATCAGATCACTCGGGAACAAGTTAAAATGAAGGAGTTGGTGGGGGCAGTATCCTAATGGGGACTCATTCTCCATTAGAGGTCACCTTGGGGAAGATGTTGAACGGAACGTTCTGCAGATCTAGGCTCAGACAAATACACTCAGGTTGTTGTCTCTTAGGTAGGGGGTAATTTCTAAATCCAACACATAAAATTACAGAAATTGTACACAATCAAAAATGATTGAAAATTGGCCATAAAATACAGCAGGCATGCCTAAGTGACTATTGTCAAGCAGCTATAGGTACAAATATAATGTATATAATAACGTAGAGAATATAATACAGAGTTTATATGGAGATTAAATTTTCAAGTATTTAGAGATACATTTTGTTCCTTGGTTGTTTGGCCCATAGAGTTGACTTTCATAAGTGACATGAGTTTGTGTTTTGACTCCGTGGGACCAGGGGCTGAGCCCTATATGGGTATAAACCCAGTAAGTCCTCACAACAGCCATGAGTTTGGTACTCTTATCCCATTTTACAGATGAGGAATCAGAGGCTCAGAGCAGTGAAGGGACTGGCCTATAGTCACATGGTTGGTGAGTGGCAGACGGGATGCAAACCCTCATGCTGGAGCCAGCATCATGATGGGCTTTCTTTTTTTCTGAACACCTCTATATGGAGGGGCTTGTCATTAATGAGATAGGTAGATGCGAAGCAGTATTTTGAGGAAGAAAAAGCAATCCAAGAACACTGCCCATGGCCCAGTTGAGGTCCGGAAGTTCCTGAGGTTGGGAGTAGCCTCTGGCCTCTCAGGGCCTCTGGGCTTCTGCCCGTGTTCACACAGCTCAGTGGGCCTGAAGAGTGAGTGCTTTTTAGCCCCCCCGTGTATATGTGACTCAGCCTTTTAATTTGTCACCTCCTGGGACCCGGGTGGGGTCTAGGGTAGAAGACGGGACCCAGGCAGCCCAACACCAGCAGGGAAGGAAGCAGTGAATGGTCTTCAGATCCAATTCTGCTGCTTACTATCCCAAATGCTTTGAGCAAGTCTTTCAACTGGTCTGTAAAGGTTACCTTCCTGTGCAGACAGGACCAAGTCAAATGAAACGATGGGTGGGAAAGAGTTTGGGGTATCCTATCATATTCTACGTTTGCAAGAGTTGACTGTGAACATTAGGAGAGCTAAATCTTTCTTGAAATTTGACTGGAAAGGCTAACCAGTATTTTTGTTTGTTTAGAGGCGCTCTCTTCCTGAACTCTATAGCTCCATCTATTTATACAGTCTAAGATTTTTTTGAAGGCTGTGTCTGGCTTTGGCTCCCTGTGGGTGGAGGCAGCAGCAGCAGGGGCTGAGGAAGCCAGGACCACACCCAGGGCCACGTCATGGGCACTTTTCTGAGGCCCCACGCACTTACTGTTTCAGGAGGCGAAGCCGGGCTCTCCTCTGCAGGCCTGGAAGAAGCAAACAAGAACGCCGGTTGGCGTGGGCTGTGGGTCACTGACACCGAGCCCCAGAGAGCGAGAAGGGAGAAGAGAGGGGCAGCCAGCACCTCAGACCACTTGCCTGGTGGTGCCAGGCTCTGCTCTACCTTTATGTGTTTTAACTCGCTTAAAGCTCACAGCAAACCTATGAGTTGAATACTACTCTTATTATCTCCGTTTTGTATATGGGGAAACGGAGGCACAGAACACGGCTCTTATGGAATAACTTGCCCAAGATCACATAGCTAGTAAGCAGTAAAACCAGAATTGAAATTCAGTTAATCTACTCCAGTCTATGTGTCCTTAAACATGACAGTTTGCTCTTTATAGCAGGTCAGGAATGAGAGGGATACAGACAGGTGGTCGGTGGTCTTCAGCTAAAGCGTGTGCGTTCGGGGAATGTACCAGATCTCCCAACGGGGTATAGGAAGGAAGTCTGAGCATGTCTGTTTACATGTCTAGCTCATCCTTTATTACTTTTCATTTCTGAAACACATTTAATAACATACGTAACATATGAAATAAAAAAAATATACCTAATCGCAGTTAGAGTTTATAATTTAAAGTTTTTTTACTAATAAGATATACTGGCAGTTAGGGTTCATAATTTAAAAATGTTTTTACTAATGAGATCCTTGATCAAAAAAGATTGCAGACCACTGAACTTTAATGGAGTTCTTCCAATGGGGGGCAAATGGATCCCTTTGTGGATGGCAATTTTATGCAAAAATGTGCGCATGACACATTTCTTTGTGGAGAGGGTCTATCACTGCTATCACAAGTTCAAACAGGTCTGTGACCTATATAAGAGCCAAGTGATCTAGTCTATACCCCTGCGAGCCACCCTCTTCCATTTTGTAGAAGCCCAAAGAGGGTCAGTGCCTTGCTCAAGGTGGCACAGGTGAGCAGAAGGGCCAGAGGGAGAGCCCTGGGCTCCTGGGCAGCTGTGAGGGCCTCCCATGTAACTCCCCTCTTTCTTATGAAGGCTGGGAGCCCAGAGCAGATGGTCTCATCTCCAGAGGGGCTGAGAGAGGCAGTCATCTCTGAGTTTCTCTACAGACTCACAGAGAAAAAGGAGTTCAAGTTTCTAAGAACATGACCCAAGCCCACTGCAATGTTTTCTGTGTACTGTTTCTATCCCAAGTGCTCATGGGAGTTCCCACTTATCCCATGCCAGGCACTTTGGGCAGGACAAACAGCAACCCTGGGAGGTAGGTAATATTGTTTCTCCTGGGTGGGGCAGCTGAGGCTCAGAGACGCCAGGACATGTGCCCAAGGTCACTAGATTCCTGAATAGTGGAGTTGGATTCAAACCCAGGTTTGTCTGACTCCAGAGACAGGGTGGTCTCTGACCCCTCCAGGCTGGCCTCAGACCAAGAAGCACCTTTCGAACTACCAGATGGGAAGGCGGGTGTAAACTTCCACCAAACTACCATTTGTCAGGCTTCCCTAGAGAAGGAAGGACCTCAGGGACACCTCCAACAGCAAAAGGAGTCGCCATGGTGGCCCAAGAGGGCACAACTTACGGTGTAGGTGGATGGCCACACCCAAGGACACTAGCAGAACAAGGACTCCAGCCACCAGCAGGCCGAGGGTGAGGAGGCCACAGTATGGGCCTGGAAAAGACACACGTATTGAACATTTAAGACATGCAGGGAAATACAAAGAGGGAAAAATCACCTGGAAGCCCACCTCCCAGAGAATGCCACTGTTTGCATATTTTTCTCTCATTATTTTTTCTAGGTACTTTGAACACATTGAGATAATTTTACATAGAAAATTTATATCCAGGGGTGCCCTGGTGGCTCAGTCAGTTAAACATCTGATGCGTGATACTGGCTCAGGTCATTCTGAGAGGGTGGAGCCTGCTTAAGATTCTCTCTCTCTCTCTCTCTCTCTCTCTCTCTCCTCTCTCTCTCTTTCTCTCTCTCTCTCTCTCTCTCTCTCTCCCTCTCCCTCTCTACCCTGCTTGTGTGCTCTCTGTCAAAAAAATAAAAAATTTAAAAAAATGTTATATCCCACATCTCATTTTAAAAATTAATTAAATACAGGAGCTACTTATGTTCCAAAGGAGATAGATAATTTTCATGGCCTGGTAATGAGATTTTTACTATTTATTTTTAAAACTTTTATTTTAATTTCACAAGAAGTAGCTGAATATATTTTCATTGTAAGAGATTCAAGTATATGGTTAGAGTGTTGTTTGGCAGGCTAGCTCTTTCACAGAAATAAATGCCATGGTTAACGTGGTAACTTTCTCTTTGTATTTACACAGACACATACAGGTTTTTTTCTAATTTTTTTTAAATTTATTTTTTGAGAGAGAGCACAAGTCGGGGAGGGGCAGCAAGAGAGGGGGCAGAGGATCCAAAGCGGCTTTGCATTGACAGGCTGATAGCAGTGAGCCTGATGTGGGGCTTGAGCCCAGGAACTTCGAGATCACGACCTGAGCCAAAGTCAAACATTCCACCAACTGAGCCACACAGGTGCCCCTACAGTTGTTGTTGTTGTTTTTTAAAGCATACAGTGGCTCATACTGTACAAACTGTTTAAACGCAAACCATTCTTTCCTTAAATATATTAGCACACTCCTTTTTCTAGTAGAGTAACATTTGAAGTATGGACATAGCATGGATTATTTGGCCATCAGTGGGCATTTTGTTTATTTCCTATGTTTTACTTTTACAAACTCTGCAAAGAACATCCTGGTACATTTTGCCTAATGTGGGAGCCTGCCTGAGGCAGATAGTGAAAACGGGAACTGCCAAACCATAGACTGTGTCCATTTAATGTTGTAACAGACACTGTGAAATGCCTTCCAGAAAACCCACACTGATTTTCATCCCTAACCACCAATTGTGCACCTTGCCGACCCTTGATATTATCAGAGTGTTTAGTTTTTTGCCAATCTAGTGGGTGAAAAATGATATTTGTCAGCTGCAGCCTATTTTCAAAATTGGACACTTGTATGACTTGGCCTGGCCTTCCTTGCCTTGCTTGGGTTTCAGAGTCTCCTGAAGTCTGGAGGTCACCACATCGTTCCTGACACAGCAATTTAGAAATTGTCTCAGTGTCATCTCAAGGGATAGTCCTTCCCCAGGGTGGCCACGTGGTTTCATTCAAGATGACAAGTTTTGAGATCTATCTGGGTGCCCCCCAAGATGCATGCTTTGTGTATAGCACCTATTTAATCATGCCTTCCCTTTAGCCAGGTAAATGTCCCTATTTTACAGATGAGGAAACAGGTTCAGAGAGGCTGAACCACCTGCCCAAGGTCACACAGTATAGGCAGTGGTAGACGGAGACTCAGACCTAAGCCTGGCTGACTTTCCACTAAGGTACTCTGCCTCATGGCCCCCACCCCTAGTGCAACCTCCACTTACTTCTCCCCCCACCCCCACTTGGCCACTTTCACACACATCCTGGTTATTCTTAATAACCTACTAATATTGGATTTGCATACTTGCCCTGGGATCTTCCTGAGGGTCGACATAAGGAATGATGCAAGGACTTCCAAGACCCTTGTCCTCATCTCTTACAGAAATGTTGCTTTACTGAATTCACTATTGTTCAACAGGCCTTACAGAAGGATGAACAGAGCAGACTTTTTCTAGAATTTAACACTGAGATGAAGATTTGGAAGCCTGGAGCTTGGGGTTATTTCCTTCTATCACTGTGGGGGATAGGGTTTGCGTGCCGTGTTATTTGAAGTATTGCTTTTGGTTCAGCTGGCTTTGCTGTTTCCCTAGAGCCACAGCACAGACCCAATCTTGGCACCTTCAACTTAATGCACCTGTTGTATTTGCCTTTTGTGTTGTTGTTTGTTGTTGTTGTTGTTGTTGTTGTTGTCACTTGCCTGAAATCCTTTAGGCAAAGTTGTGGGGTGTGGATGCTTTATAAAATGAGGCCAATCTATCTCCACCTTTATGTTCACCAAGACTTTGCCCTTCTGCATCTGGGTTCTGATTTTTTTTTTACTGTGACCTCATGGAGTAGCTTCCTGTTCCCATCCCCCCAGTCCCATTAGATGCCTGTCCCCAGGCTCTTTCTGGTACTTTAGGTATTGAAGACAAAGCAACCCCAGTAGGCTGAGGCAGCCCTAGTGTGGCGGTTCGCCATTTGTGCCATTTGTTCTATGGGTGGGAGCAGATGACACTTTCTATTTGTCACCAGTACCTTTGGGGAGCAGAAGTCAGTATTTTTCCAGAAACACATTTACACATTTGGGCTAATAGTTCAAGGAAAGTGTGTGCGTGCGTGTGTGTGCGTGTGTGTGTGTGCTCCAGCTGCTGTGTCTCGTGTTTATAGCACAGAGAAGCAAGTTAGCTCACTCATTAGCAAACATATATTAGCACACACCGTGCGTTAGGTCCTCTGTTAGGTATTAAAACTGAAAAACTATAAAGTTCTGGTCCTGTGGGTTGAGTATTTTTGTTTGGAAACAGCCTTACTGAGATATACTTTACATAAAAAGTTCACCTGCTCCAAGTGTAAAATTTAATGGTTTTTGGGATATTCACAGAATTGTGCACCCATCAAGCACCACAATCTAATTTTAGAACATTTTCATCTCACCCCCGCCCCACCAAAAATCCTATACCCATTTAAGCAATCTCCTCCATACCTTCCCAGCTCCCCTGTCTTAGGCAACCACTAATCTACTTTCTGTCTCTATGAAATGTCATATTCTGGACATTTCTAATCAATGGGATCACATGATACATGGTCGTTTGTGTCTGGCTTCTTTTACTGTGTAACATTTTCAAGGTTCATCATATTGTAGCTTGTATCAGTGTTTCACTGTTTATTATGGCTGAATAATATTCCATTGTCTGGATATTCCATATTTGGTTAATCTACTAGAGTTCACACATGGGAAGGGCTTGGGGAAGGGAGGAAAGGAAGGGAAGAAGAGAGGAAGGAAGGGAGGAAGAGAGGAGGGAATGAAGGAAGGAAGGAAGGAAGGAAGGAAGGAAGGAAGGAAAAAGGAAGGGGAAAATGGAAGGAAGGGGGAAAAGGAAGGAAGGAGGGAAGGAAAAAGGGAGAGTGGGAAGGAAGGAGGAAAAGAAGGAAGACTTCCTGCTCTGTTTCTGAGGGGCCAAGAGAATGGGAGAACTCACCCTTCTGAGTCACCAGGCTTGAGGGCTGGCACATTTTCTTCTTGGAGGTGGGCTTCTTGGTGGGCTGGGCAGTGGTGGGAAGGACATCAACTACAGAAAGCAAGCAAGACACATCTTTTAGCCAGGTAAACAGCAGGTGGACTTGCAGACAAAAGTTAAAACCTCATGTCTTCCATCCAGGTACGAAAGCCCTTATGACTGTTCCCTGGGCCGCTGCAGGGCTCCAAAGTTATAGAGCAATAGAATTTTCTATGTGCTTCCCCAACTCTCAGACCTATCCAAGAGCTGAGGCAGGGGGCATTTTGGTGTCTGGGAAAGAGAGAGGCTCTGGACCCACATGGACTTGAACAGAGCCCCAGATGCCCTGATTAACCATTAAGTGACTTGGGGCAAGTCCTATCACTTTTCTGTGCCTCAGTTTCCCCATCTGCTGAAACAAAGATGACTCCCAGTTCTTTCTTGGGGTTGTCATGAGAATTAAAGGGGACAGCATGTCCAGTAAATGGTGCAGTAGAGATGGCTCCCCCTGGCTGAAGACCTTGAGCAGAAGCTGGAGTCCCCAAGCCCTTGACAAAACCAGCCCCTGAGCCAACCTGCCAATCCCTAAGCCGTGGACGAGCTCACAGTAAGGAGGTGGTGCCCTTTAACACATGTACAACACCATGCAGGTTGCATATATGGGGATTTTCTTTTCTTCTCAACTGTCTTTACAAATCATATACTAATCTGAGCTGGAAGGACTTCTAGTCTCAACCTTTACTTTCAAAGACAAACACCAGTGATGTGAGGGACCGGCCCTGAGGCAATGCCAAGCACCTGCCTGGACCACCCCAACCTGTCTCCTGACTCCTGGATGGGTCACTCCTCTCTTTTGTTTTACTCCAGTGTCACACGCTGATGTGACGGGGCAGGGCGGTGGGATAGGCACACAAAGTGATGGCAACACCTGAGGTTCTGAGGTGCTAGGGACAGTGTGAGCACTGGGTGCTGTTGAACCCAGCCCTTGTCTCTGTGGGTTGAGCAAAGAAGTCTCACAAAAATGATCCTTTGCAAAATGGTAGGAGAAGGAAGAT
Organism: Cryptoprocta ferox; assembly: GCA_028646485.1. NCBI lineage: Eukaryota > Metazoa > Chordata > Mammalia > Carnivora > Eupleridae > Cryptoprocta > Cryptoprocta ferox. The sequence continues at coordinate 95,454,770 of CM053576.1, forward strand.
AATGCAACCATAAATGTAAACTCTAGCATCCAGAGGACAGGGAGGGGCAGCCAACAAAACGGTCATTTCAGGGCTGGCATCTTCCAAAAAAAGAGTAGACACTTTGGACCCTTGCCAACCCAAGTCTCCTCTGGAAAGCAGAGATGACACACTCTACCCTGCCTGCTTCGTGAGGTTTCTGGGAAGAACCAACCACCAAGAATGAACTCTTGCTAAGTCCCGCCATGTGCTCGCGGCAGAGCCAAGCAGTTGAGCTTAAGCTTATTGAACCCAACAACTTTGGCGACGGGAACTAGTATCCCCATCTTATCCCGGAGGAAGCCTAGGTGCAGAGAACGGAAATAGCTTGTCCGAAGTTCAAGAAGCCTTAAACAGCACAGTTGGGATCTGAGCCAAGAGACCCTGATTCTAGGCGCTCACTGTGCCACACCACCTCAGGTGCAAATGCTTTTCGACAAAAAGTTAGGCAGGCCCATCAGGTCAAGGTCGTTGGCCATCAGAATGCTGAGGGAAACTAGCATAAAAGGGAAAAAGAACACTAGCTATGGTGCTCCCAGAGCATGTGGGAGCCTGCCCCTCTGCTCAGGGTGACCCAGCATGCCTTTCTCCTTTACTCTTCACGGCCCTAGAGGTGTCTGCTCCCTTTACCTTATATGCAAGGAGGCACAGATGTCTGCCGGCGGGTCAGTGGGAAGCCTGCAAGGGAGACAGCTCTATAGGACCTCAGTGTCTTTGCTGGGCTCAATTGTCTGGGTTTGATGAAGGGTTTGTGGGAAGGCTTGTTTCATTTTAACTTCTTGCCCAGAGCTGGGTCCCCTTGGTTCCTCCTGCCTCCTGTTCCCCCACCCCCACCCCAAATACTTTCTTTACAACGTGAGCTTCCTCCTTCAATATGAAGTGACCTCTGCGGGAGGGGTGGGGTCTGGTTCTGGGTACCCTGACTCTGGGGAGATGATGCAGTTGCGAGCACATGCTTTGGGGAGGGTCAGCATGAAGGGGTTGGAAATATCAAAACCAGAAGTGGGTGGCTGGGGGTGGAGGTGGAGGGGAAACTTCCAGAAACCAGTTATTTCATCATCTATCTTTCTCAGACCCCCAAATCTCATAAGTGGGAACATGTGGGGCTGGTAGAGACAAAAACAACAAACCAAACCCAAACTCTACACCCCCAAAGACCGAGTGTTCAATACAGGAATCAGTTGACTCCCTGCTGAGGATGCCTCCGCTTCTTGCCCCAGAGGTCTCACCGCCCCCCCCCCATCTCTACTTTCTGACTGAAGACCCAAAGCGGGTGAGATGGGAGAGCAACCTCACTATGTCTTTTGTCTTCCTAATCATGCTGCTGTCCCAGCTGTCCCTGTATCTTCCCGTGCTGAGCGGTTTAATTCCTGGGGCAGGGGCGGGGGGTGGGGAACGTGGCATTCTCAGTGCCCCCAGCCTGAGAAGAACCCAGGTGAGCAGGAAGCAGGACAGTGGGCGGACCACGGCGGAGGCGGGGGGGGGGGGGTGCTGGTGGGTCGTGGGCTAACCTGAGGAGGGTGCTAAAGCCAGACCAGGCCTCTGGGAATTTCTGCCAAGACTCCCTCACATCTCTCACAGCTTAATCCTCACCCTCCCATACTGCAGCCACCTGCCGCCTTGGCTACTGGCCAGCCTGACTCAAGGTGTGCTGTATGTATACAATGTTAAAAACACATCGAGCATTTAGTATGGAAAGGGCACGTAAAATATTCCAGTAATAATTTTTATATTGATTATAAGTTAAAGTGATGATACTGTGGATAAACTGGGTTAAAAATATAGTATTTAAGTTAATTCCACTTGTTTCTTTTTACTTTTTTAAATGTGCTTTTCGAAGTTTTTAGATTCTATCTGTGGATTCTATTTCTATTGGGCATGCTGACTCAACTCACAGAACTGTAGCTTCTCAGGGTGGGGGGGTGTGAGGGTCATGGAGGCCAGCAGCCGCCCCATGATACAGATGGGAAAACTGAGGCCAGGGAGCAGAGGACTGGTGCAGAGACACACAGTGAATATGCAGCAGAATTTGCAGCTAGGCCTGGGGTCCAGTCTCCTTACACCCCATAACTCTGGGGGTGGGTTTGAGCCATAGGCCTCTGTTCAGAATGTGAGGGCATCTGCCCCTCCACTGACCCTAGACATGTCTTCCCTGGGTTTGTCCAGGCAGTGAGGACTTTCTTTCCTCGGGTGCACGCTTGGGGGGGATTTCTGAGACCACTGTCAGGTCTGGGGACTCAGGCCAATCTAGGCACAGGCTCAGATAGGCCTGACGTGGCTGAAGGACAGCACTGCCTTGTCCCCAGAAGCAGCAGCAATGCTTCTAGGCATCCCATCTGCAACGGGAATCAGTTACCTGCCTCCCGGGGTGGATGGCAGCATGAAGTGAAATGACTACGTAAAACACTTGCATGTTCCTGGTCCTGGCTAAGTCTGTTCCTACTAGCCGTCCTGCTATTGCTCATGGCTGGCACCCCCTCCTGCAGAGTGGGGCTCGCTGAGAGTGGGGGCAGCTCTAGTGCCTGGCATTCACCCAGCACACAGTAGGTGCTCTGTACTCATCAATGGCATTGAGCCACATTCTTACCCACACTCAGCCGGGTTCCCTTCCCGAAGGTCAGCTCGGGGGACCCAATGGTCATGCAGAAGTAGATGCCACTGTCTGCAGGCTTCACACTTGTGAGATTGAGAATGGACCGGGTTGCATCCGGAAACACAATTAGCTTCTTTTGCTCCACTTCCTGGCTATACACAGTCCCTTTTATGGGATCCCAGAAGGCCAGGTACTCGTAGTGACTGTCTGGGTTCGGAGCCCGGCGCTGTCTCAGCCAGTAGATGCGTGTGCTGGTGGGGGAGGTTTTGGCTTCACAGGACATTATCACCACTCCATTGGTCTGAACCATTATGGACCCAGGAGTCTGCTGGAGTACCGAGCTGCCATGGAGAGCTACGAGAAGCAGAAGGAGCACACACCATCAGCACATTTTCCCAGCCACTGTTGTGGGTCCTCAGAGTCACACTGAGTCAAGCATTGAAGGAAAGCCATGTAAGAACCTGCCCAGTTGCAGGGTCCAGGGGCTGTATTAAATGCAGCTGGTGGCTCCTGGACTCAGGGCTCATGCACCCCACCTCCCAGGAGACCATATGCAAGGCAGGTGTTTCCTATGTCCAGCTTTACAAAGGGGATGGGGAGAGAGCTGCCATTTATTGAGTGTATGTCTATAAGCCTGGCTCTTTGCATAAATTATCTTAATCCAATCTCAAACTTATTTAGGGATTTTTATCCCCATTACACAGATGAGGAAACTGAGGCATAAAGTTACTTGTTCCAAGTCCCATCAATAGCTAGTAAGTGACCTGCGACTCAAACTCAAAGATTCAAAGCCTGAAGTCAAAGCCTTTCACCCTGCCTTGCTGCCACTCTATGTACAGACCTTCAACAGGCTCCAAGCAGGTACAGGGGACTCAGGTAGCTCAGGGGAACCCAGAATCAGAGGCAGAGCACAGGGCTGGTGCTCTTTTCTGGACAGTGATGACAAGCAACAAGAGGAACTCACTGTTGTCATTGGTGCAACTATAGCCTATCACTCCTCAGCCCAGCAAGTGATAGGTTGCTGGATCCCCATTTCTGAGTGGAAGGACAGACACCCCAGAAGCAGCACTTGGATTTCATTTTAGCCTCAAGATGGGAAGCACCGACAAGTAGGGGATTGCTCATGGAGAACTAGACTAGAACTCAGAGACTTGGCCTTGAACCCAGCTTCTGCCTTGTTCCAGCTGTGGGACTGCAGGAAGTCAAAGAGCCTATCTCTGTCCTTTAAAAGGAGGGCAGCTTGGGGCCATTGCTGCTTGCCTGTATGGGTTAGAACGTTCAAGAAAATACACTGTAAACACTAAAGCACTGTACACGGGTAAATCATTGTCTACATGTCTCATACATCAGAGGTTAACACTGGCAGCAAATGAAATCTTAGGAAAGATTTGAATCGGTCCTTCACAGCCAAGGCCAACAAACGGAAACTGCCCTGGCAAACCTTCCATTTTAGCTGTGGGGCAGAGGGAGACCCCACAGATGCAGGCAGAGACCCAGGAACAGCAAGGCTCAGAAGGACACAGACTTGGGTGGGCAGAGGAGGCCAGAGGGAGTATGTGTGTATTTATGTGCCCGAGGAAGTGGCCTAGAGTCACAATCTTGCTGATGCTTGTGTCTCAGGCTTCATGGTTCCAGAGGGACCATGAACTTGAACTTTTTGACTCCACTCACAGACCACTCTGAGCTTCTGCTTGTATCAAGGATGAAATGGTAGGGGTGCCTGGTGGCTCAGTTGGTTAAGCACCTGATTCTTAATTTCGGCTTAGGTCATGATATCACAGTTCGTGAGTTCAAGTCCTGCATTGGGCTCTGCATCGGGCTCTGTGCTGACAGCATGGAACCTGCTTGGGATTCTCTGTGTCTCCCTCTCTCTCTGCCTCTCTATTTCTCTCAAAAATAAATAAACATTAAAAAAATAAAGAGGGGCACCTAGGTGGCTCAGTCGGTTAAGCGTCCAACTTCAGCTCAGGTCATGATCTCACGGTTTGTGAGTTTGAGCCTTGCATCGGGCTCTGTGCTGACAGCTCAGAGCCTGGAGCCTGCTTCAGATTCTGTGTCTCCCCCTCTCTCTGCCCCTCCCCTGCTCATGCTCTGTTTCTCTCTGCCTCTCAATAATAAATAAACATTAAAAAAAGATAAAAAGATTAAAAAAATTAAAAAAAAAGAAAGAATGAAATGGTACCTGGGGCCCAAGTACCTGCTGGCCCTTCTCTTTTCTCCCCAAACACCATAATGCCTTTTCAGCAGAGTACAGGTTCTTCAGTGTTTTGGGGTCACTTACATCTTGGGGGAGATAATAAGAATCAATGATGCCAATATTTACTGAACTCTGCCCAGCATGGTGCATGCTTTATCTTGCCTAATCCTCACCAGATCCTGTGTCATACCCATTTTACTCACGAGGAAACAGAGGTTCAGGAAAGTGAAGGACGTGCTCAAGGTGACACATCCCACATGTGGTGGATACAGATTCAAACCCAGGTCTGGGACCCCAGAGCCTGAACTTTGCGCCACTCCCTGAATCAAGGAAACTTGTGATCCTCTCCCTGATTGCTGTTGTGTCGTTGTGTGCACATACTGGGTCTACACATACACAGACTCCCGAAGCTCTTCCAAGAGAGCCTAGAAGTGACTCCTAAAGGGATAAAGGGGCCCAAAAGGACCCCGGGCTTTTTGTGTATGTTACCCTTCCTGTGTCCTGACATGCAGACTTCCTGGCTGCAATATGCCCCGGTCTCTCTCTTATGCCCCTGGAGACTGAATGCCAAGCCCCATCTATGTGCCAGACACAGAGCCAGGCCTTGCTACCCGTGCGGTCTCATTTGATTCCTCTGACTCTCTCCCAGTGACCCCCTTCTCAGAGGGACCTGCTGTTTCTAAAACGATCAGCATTCACTACTAGTTCTGAATGGCCCCGACTAATGTCTGTTTGAGATGTGGCTGAGCTCATGGGTCAGAGAAGGGGACTGGCAGGCCTTGTCACCGTTAGCAGGGTGGCCAGCTTTGGGCGTTTTGGATAAGAGAGCAATCAACCATGGGTTAGTGGGCTGTTCGGTGTGTGAAGGGGCTTCTTCCAAAAGGCAGTCCGGTTCGGTGTATGAGGGGGACAGTGGAGACTCCTTGCTACATTCTAGCTCCAGCAGGGCTCCTGGGGGAGCGGAACCCCACAGCACACACAACCCAGGGACTGGGTGGGGGTGGGGGGACAGGGAACCCTGAGGGTGTACTCTGTCACAGCTGTCTGAGAACTGGCAATAGCCTGGTGTTTGGCAGATTGTCCTACAAATACTTCCCCGGAGGTACTAAAAATGTGTCTGCAGAACCCTGTAGTGTAGGGTACCAAAGCCAGAACTGAGCCTCTGGAACCTTCCTGGGGGCACCTCCCTATGGGAACCCTAGATAAGAGCATTTTTCCTCTCACTCTGTACCTCCTTCTCCTTTCTCTTTTCTTCCTTCTTGACTCCTGTCCTCCCTCCACTCCAGGCTTTTGGGCAGATATTGCCTCAGTCCCCGGGCTCCAGGGGCCCCTGGGGTAATGAGCTCTGGGGATGAATTTCCTCTCAGGGATTGTGCCGCGCGGCCTCCCGGGTGCGCCCCCCGCCCGGGCTTCTGCATCCTACCCGGACAGCCTTTTCTAAACTCGACAGCTGAGGCTCTTCCCGGGTCCCGGGCAGACCGTCCGCTCCCGCCCCGCGCGCCCCACAAATCTCCCGGTCTTACCTGCCAGCTGCGCGGCCAGGAGGAGCCAGAGCCCCGGCTGCATCTTGGCGAGCCCGGGACATCTGGTACCGGCGGGGCTCTGCGGAGACAGTCCTGGCTGGGGTGGGTGGGGAGCGGGACTGGGCGGGGCAGTTTGGATGGGGGGAGGGGGGACGGGAAGGACGGGACCGGGCGGGGTAAGGGAGGGAGTCCAGTGTGAGGTTGGCAAGGTCTCCGCCCTCACCCTCCCGGCATTTCAAAGGTCTTGGGTGCGTTTCCTAAGAGCCCACTGGGACCCCTTGCTTTCCAGTGAGGAGGTAACACCAGTGACCTGCACCAAGCAGTTGCACGTGTGTGAACGAAACCTGCCCCTGGGAGGTGGTCAGGACAGGGTGATGACTCCTTGTGACAGGTGAAGCAACTTAGAGGTCAGGATATTCAAGGTTCCCATGGAAGTGCAGGGTGGAGCTGGACCTTAATTTGGGCTTTTTTTTTTTTTTTAAACTTCTTTTTGAGAAGCTCACTGGGGCCTAGAGTGACCAAGACCCAGGCCTTGCCTTCAAGGGCACACACTTGTGAGGGATGAAGGGCTGCTCCCACAGCCCAGCCAGAGGCCAAGTCTCTCTCAAAAATTTCCTTGTTCCCATGAGCAGCATGAGGCTGAGCATACACGGGACAGACAGCCCTGGGGAGACCCCTTGCTAGTGTGAACTGTTTTCTTTTTTTTTTTTTTACTTGAAGTGAAATTCACACAACACAATATTAAACACTATGAAGTGTACAATCCCGTGGCATTTTAGTACATTCACATTGTCATGCAACTACCACCTCTATCTAGTTCCAAAACATTTTCATCTCCCTGAGAGAAATCCCTGTATCCATTATGTAGTCATCTTCTATTGCCCCCTCCCCTGCCCTACCCCATCCTCACTTTGTCCCTATGGATGTACCTATTCTAGACATTTCATATAAACGGAATCGTACAATATGTGGCCTTTTGTGTCTAGCTTCCTTCACTTAGCGTAACATTTTTGAGGTTCATCCATGCCATGGCACATATCAGTACTTCAGTCCTTTTTATAGATGTGTATTATGTTGTTGTACGTGTATGAGACAGTTTGTTTAGAGACTCATCTATTAATGGACAATTCGTTGTTTCTCCTTTTGGTTATTGTGAATAAAGCTACTATAAACATTCTTGTACAAAAATGTTTTTGAGTACTTGTTTTCAATTCTTTTGGGTATATACCTAGAAGTATACTTGCTGGGTCGCTTGGTAATTCTATGTTTAACTTTTGGGGGAACTGCCCAACCGTTTTCCCTAAGAGCTGTACCATTTTACATTCTCACTAATAATGTATGAGGGTTCTAATTTCCCACATCCTGGGGCGCCTGGGTGACTCAGTTGGTTACATGTCTGACTTTGGCTCAAGTCATGATGTTGCGATTCGTGAGTTTGAGCCCCAAGTAGGGATCTATGCTGACAGCTCAGAACCTGGAGCCTGGTTATAATTCTGTGACTCCCTCTCTTTCTGCCCCTCCCCTGCTCACACTCTGTCTCTGTCTCTCAAAAAATAAATAAACGTTAAAAAAATTTTTTTTAATTTCCCACATCCTCACCAACACTTGTCACTTTATTAAAAAAATATATCCATCCTAGTCACTGTGATGTGATATCTCATTGTAGTTTTGATTTGCATTTTCCTAATGATTAATGTTAGACATCTTTCATGTGCTTATTGGCCATTTGTGTTTCTTTGCTGTATGTCTATTTTAATTCTTTACTCATTTTAAAAATTGGTCTTTTTGTTACTGAATTATAAGGGCTCTTTGTATATTTTTGGATACTAGACCTTTCTCCAATATATGATTTACAAATATTGTACTGTTGAAAATATTTGTACTGTTGGTTGTCTTTTCACTTTTAATGTCCTTTGATGCACAGAACTTTTTAATTTTCATGAAGTTCAATTTATGTATTTTTCTTTTGTTGCTCATGCTTTTGGGGTCTCCAACTTGCAGATTTGCAGTTCATGGGACTTCTCAGCCTCCATAATTATATGAGCCAATACCATATAATAAAACTCTCTCTCTATATATCTCCTATTGATTCTCTCTGGAGAACCCTGACTACTACATGTAGCTTTATAGTAAGTTTTAAAATCAGGAAGTATGAGTTGTCCAACTTTGTCATTCTTTTTAAAGGTTGTTTTAACTATCTGGGCCCCTTTATATTTCTGTATGAATTGGAAGAGATCATCTTTTCCATTTCTGTAAAAAAGGCTGTTGGAATTTTGATGGGATTGCATTTAATTTGTGGATTGCTTTGTGTGGTATTGTCATCTTAAAAATATTAAAATTTCTAGTCCATGAGCATAGGATGTCTTTCCATTTGTTTAAATCTTTAATTTCCTTCAGTAATATTTTTTAGTTTTCAGTGCACAAGTCTTTGACCTTCTTGGTTAAATTTAGTCTTTGTTCTACAACTGTGGGATGGTACTCCCACAACCCGCAAGATTCTCAAAGTCCTTCCAGACCTACATCCAAGTGAGTTACCTGCTCATCATGACCAAGCCAAGAAATGAGCTCCATTTTATACATCAGTAAAGCCTTCCTTTCTTCTTTCCATCTTTGTATCTCATATTTCATCCTCCGCTTTATCTTAGTACCTAGAACAATGACTGGCATTCAATATCTGTTAACTAAATGAATAGGTAAATGCCTATTTTGCTATTGGATTGTTTATATTTTCTTATTAATTGGTAGATACCATTTGTCTAGCAGGGCTATATCAGGGCTCAATCAGAAGACAAACCATTCCAGTAATTTAAACAGAGAAAATTAAATATAAAATATTTTAAACAAATAATGTTTTTAACTACCAAATTGGTATGAGAGTCTGAGGCAGGAATTGGCAAATTTTTTTCTCTAAAGAGCCAGGTAGCAAATATTTTAGGCTTTATATATTTATATTTATTGTGGAATATTTATATATAACAATACAGAATGCAGAATATTTATATATAACCATATAGAATAAAAATCTCCACAACCTTTGTCTTGATAAAATTAAAAATATAGTAGTAAGTGAGCAAAAACTTTGGACTAAAGTTCTTTAATGAGAAGAATGGGATCCATTTTGTTGGGATAACAGTTTGCTTAGTTGGGGTTCAAATGGAAGAACCATTCTTACTTAGATGGAGGGCAGCACAAAAACAGGCAGGGGGCCCACATGTTGCAGTTTGCCCACCCTTGACTCTTGAGGGAGGTAGGCATGGAAGGAAGTGAGAAACTCGGAAGACGGACTCTCCACGTGACTGAGATTCGGACTCCGCAGAGAGAATGTGGAATGCGCAGGTGACGCCCCTCACCAGGGACAAAGAAATATGTCAGGAGTCATGGACTTCAACTAGATCACACACTCAAAGGCAAGGACTTACTGCCAAGGGAAACTGGCAACCTTGGGAAAAGGAAGAAAAGTTCCTTCTACTCCCAGTTTACAATGTCCCTCCAGCGCCCTCTATTGGCCGACACTAGCATCAGGTTCGCTGGCAAAGGAGACCAGTTTTCATCGTCTAGTTTCACAAAGAGGGGCAAAGAAGTTGTTTGGAGCTAAGAGGTAATAATTTGATAACTGACACAAAACCTATAGTGTTACAAATATTTTTCCCAATGTGTTTCTTGCCTGTAAAAAAGATTTGTTTATTTAAAAGGTAATAATAGTCTTGGGGAATCTGGCTGGCTCTGTCAGTGGAGCATTCGGCATTTGATCATTGGGGTTGTGAGTTGGAGCCCCACTTTGGGTGTAGAGATTACTTAAAAATAAAAAATCTCGGTCACTTGCGCGGTTCAGTCAGTTAAGTTTACGACTTTGGCTAAGGTCATGAACTCACCTGGTTTGTGAGTTTGAGCCCCACATTGGGCTCTGTGCTGACAGCTCAGAGCCTGGAGCCTGCTTCGGATTCTGTGTCTCCCTCTCTCTCTGCCCCTCCCCTGCTTTGTCTCTCTCTCTCTCTCTCTCTGCCTCTCTCTCTCTCTCTCAAAAAAAAAACATTTAAAAAATAAAGTAAAAATAAAAATCTTTAAAAAATAATAAAAGGTGATAATCTCAGATATTACAAAATTCAAAATAGAAAGAAATGAACGCTTTGAAAAGTTAGTCTACCTGCCACATCTGTCCCCCACTCAGTTGGTTTTTGTCCCCAGAGCCAACAGTTCAGCATATCTTTCTTGGAGATGTTCTATGCATATATACAACATATATCCTTTTTTTTTTTAGAAAATTTGCAAAAAAATCTTCTGTTATACATATTTTACTTCTAATTTTATTATTATTTTAAAACGTTTGTTTAGTTGTGTGAGAGAGAGGGAGAGTGAGCGAGCAGGGGAGGGGCAGAGAGAAAGGGAGATACAGAATCCGAAGCAAGTTCCAGGCTCTGAGCTGTCAGCACAGAGCCCAACACGGGGCTCAAACCCATGGACCTCAAGATCATGACCTAAACCGAAATAGGATGCTTAACTGACTGAGCCATGCAGGTGCCCTTGTTCTACAGATTTTAAATGTTTCTGCAAACACATTTATTATTTTTTTTCTTTTTTATGGACCCTGACTCATGTGTCTCGTTCAGGAAGACCATTCACATTGCAAGAGTAAAATGATTTTCCTATGTTTTCTTCTAATAGTTTTAAACTTCTAATTGATTTTTATTTTAGAGAGAAACAGAGAGCACGCAAGCAGAGGAGAGGGGGAGAGGGAGAGGGAGAGAGAATCCCAAGCAGGGTCCATGCCCAGAGCAGAGCCTGACACCGTGGCTTGATCCCATGACCCTGGGATCATGACCTGAGCCTAAATCAAGAATCAGATGCTCCACCGACTAAGCCACCCAGGCGCCCTCTAATAGTTTTATATTATAGTTTTTACACTTACATCGTTAAACCATCTGGGTTTTATATTTGAACAGAATCTGAGGTGGAGATCAAGTTTTAGTTTCTTTGAGGTGGTGGCCACTGAATTGCTTCAATGCCATTTAATCCAGCCTTTCCTACAGCTCCAAGTCATTTAACATCGGGACCCCAAACCCCGAACATCAGTAAAGGCTGCCGAGGATAGCTTCATCCCACAAGTCCCTCTCCTGCGTGCTTTCTTTGCCAGGTATCCTCTTCTCTCTCTGGGACCTGCTTGCCTCCTTTGTGGTGTCCTGGGTGCAATTCTTTCTGTGTTTGGGCTTCCCTGAACTGACTGGCTGCACCTTGGCCTTTTTCCTGTTCTCTTTGTGGGAATCTCCGTCCTCGCCGTGCTTGGTCTTCCCCTCTACCTGCTTCTCCTTGCTGTGTCCTCCTCTGCCCTCCTCCTCCCTGGACCTTCTCCTCTGGCCTCGATCTTGATCTCCAGCCTGATGGGCTCTGGTGTGACCCTCCTCCCAGAGGCGGCTGGTATCTTCTCCGCCTTGTGCAGCATGGGGGTCGGGGGTCTTTCCTTGCACAGGTGGGCTCTGAGGCCACAGGGTCTTGAAGAAATGGTTGTGTTTTTCCTGACACTGGTTTAGAGATTCGAGTCTTCGTCTGGAGTGATGAAGTTCGGACCACGGGGGTAGCGGGTTGTCCACTGTTCTCTGCCTTTTGTGGGAACTGGAGAAGGTGTGGGACCTCCTGAAGGGGAGTCTCCACTCCCTCAGTAGAGGTCTGGGCGCAGCGTGGCCCCTTTCTCTGTATGCAGAGTCTTCTGTCACCTTCCGAAAGCAAACCTCTGGCTGTAATCCTCTGGCTTTCTGCTTTCTAACATAATCCTCAAGTTCATGTTGAAAAGAGTCATAGATCCTAGAATTTTCCATAATGTTGACTACGGACGAATCTCTGCTAGGGAAGATGGAGGAAAAAACTTTCTGTTAAATGCATTATTTTGCTACAAATGTGTTCTTTGTCCTTGAAAAGATCAGTCTCTCAAATTTCGAGTGGAGATTATATTATGTTCATATATTACAAATACCATGTAGCCACTGATATTATAAGTGTAGATTTTTGACATAGGCCAAGAATCCTAACATATAACAGACTCAGAAAATGAGTCTTAAAACACTGTGTAAAGTTGAGGATTAGGAATATATAATTAATGTGTAAAATTTAAAAATTTATCAGTGGTTATCCTTAGGTTTGAGGATTATGGATAATTTTAGTCTTTCTAATTGTAGGTTGTGATTTTTTTGTCATAAATACTACTATTTGTGTAATGAAAAAAGAAAATTGAGTTATTTATAAGAGAACCAAAACATACCAAGCAGCTAATTTAAACTAAAATTATTCATAAATTCTACAAAACCAGAACTGGCTTGACCCTGTGCTTATGCCCTAAGAAATAATAGGAGTCACCAAATATTCTCTCTCACACACACACTGTGTTTGTATGTATATACACACGTGTGTGTGTGTGTGTGTATGTATGTATTTTAACCTCACAGTTGGCATGAAAGAACAGACAGAGATGCTATTAATTGTGCTAAAATCTGGACCTATCATTATTCCTTCTTTACAAATGAGGAAACCAAGTTATAGAGAGTTTAAATAACTTAAGGTCACATGGCCAGAAAGTGGAAGAGCCAAGATTTGAACCCAGATGGAGAGGATTCAGAGCCTGCTCACTTGACCACTCCAATATTGAAATCAACCTTGTAGGCATTGTGAGGTTTAGAGAGTGATTACAAATGAAGGGTTTGGAACTGTGCTGGGTACAGAGCCGACTGGTCAGTGGCAGTTAGCGATGACACTCTGTGGGAGACTGGAATGACACGGCAGCATCTAATAGGCTACGGGTGGTCTGTTTGGAAAACTTGTATCCATTCTACCTTATTGTTTTTGTCTTTCCGTTTAATCAAAATAAATACCTGTTTGTGCTAAAAGTAAACGCCCAAAACCAAAAAAGGAAAAAACCAAATCACAGTGACAATTATACACGTAAAACCACATTTCCCTGGGGGCGCCTGGGTGGCTCAGTTGGTTAAGCGTCTACTTCAGCTCAGGTCATGATCTCACGGTTTGTGAGTTTGAGCCCCACATCAGGCTCTGTGCTGATCACTTAGAGCCTGGAGCCTGCTTCAGATGCTGTGTCTCCCTCTCTCGCTGCTCCTTCCCTACTCACGTTCTGTCTCTCTCAAAATTAAATAAACATTAAAAAAAAAAACACATTTCCCTGGCTTCCCCCTCCAGAGGTAACTACTGGGTATATTACTGTTCCTAAAGACTTCTATCTAAACTCTAAGCCAACAGGTGTGAGGTCAGATGGTGCATTCTGGTTCTCAACTCAGCTTTTCTTCCCAAACAATGTATTTAGACCCATTTCCTATTTCAGTACACGAAGGGTTTGCCTCATTTTAAAGAGGGCCGTTTGCTGTGACAGAACAGGTGTGGACTGTGATTTAAAAACAAAATGAAATCCTTGCAAATGTAGGTGCTCCTAGTTTTTAGCTGACCAACAAGGCAGCAATGTTTCGCATACACCCAGTGCCCTGGGCCCACGCGTGGCTGTGCACATCCAGAGGTTGGCTGTGGGATCAGGACCCTCACTCATCCTTGGGAAGGTCAGGCTGGTCTGGCCCTAAAATGTTATTGGTCAGGAGAGAAACTTCCTTCCCTAAATAGATCCTAAAGCAAGACTGGATTTGCCAGGAGAGGCGTTAAATGTTTTGTGGAGGGTGTTTTTTGTTTTTGTTTTTAAGAGAGAGAGGGTGTGAGTGAGCAAGGGGCAGAGAGAGAAAAAGAGAGAATCCCATGCTGACAGAGAGGAGCCCAGCACGGGGCTCATGCTCACCCGATGCGGGGCTTGAACTTACGAACCCTGAGATCATGACCTTAGCCTAAGACGGGAGCTTAACTGACTGAGCCACCCAGATGCCCCTTGTGGAGGGTTTTAAATCAATTCTGGATCTTGATAAAATGAAAACATTTCAGAGAGGCCTCAGGTTACTTCCTCAAAATGGAAGAATGAGGAAGAGTGAAAACTTGGCCGGTGAAGGATTTGTTAGTACAGGCTGGCGGGTAAGACTCCAGGGTGCCTGGCCCAGCCTAAGAGAGGAAGGTGTCAGAGTGTGTTACAGGGTCCCCATTCCCCAGAAGGACTTGCCCCACAGGCTGGGGCTGGGTTTCACTTCCGGTAGGAGCACCTGCAGGCAGGTCACAAGTGTGGGCAGACGTGGATCTCGAGCCAGGCTGGTCGCTTACTCATGTGTTGACTTGCATAACTGTCTTATTCTGTCATGTGTTTCCTCATATGCAGTGTCCCCTGTGATGTGAGGTGCCGACTGATGTGATATCATTCTCTGCCCATCTATGACACATGGCCTGTTGGGCATGCACCCCCAGCCAGGTGTTACACTTGGTATTAGGCAAGTATGTGAGCTCAACAGACGGGTTCTCTGCCTTGGGGAGGCTTACAGTCTTGTGTGATGGCCAGACAATACCCCCACCCCCTCAATATGCAAGACAGCCATGACAAGTGCTGGTAAAGAGAGGAGAGGTCCAGGCTGTGTCCTGGGAGGTGGATGGGAGGGGACACGAACAGGGGGAAGGGATGCTGAGCAGAATGAAGCAGCCCTGCTTAAAGAGGACTCAGGTGTTGGCAGAAGATGTCTATATTGTGAGACCCATCAAGTCTGGCCTATTTTACCTACTAGACACCCTGGGGCATATACCTCCTGCCTTCCATCCTTGCTGCCCCATCCCCCGTCCAAGGCCCATCTTCTGTCACCTGTGCTACAGATCAGCCTTCATTCACTTTAACATACCCTTGAATCATGCTCTGGGGAAGCAGCCAGAGGAATTATATGTTTTTTCAGAGTAATTTTTTAAAAGTCAGTCTGATTGTGCCTCCTCCAGCCAAACCCTTGTGTTTACTATTGTTCTAAAATAGTCCTTAGTAAGTCCCCTAGGCCCCCCACGTCTGACCTGTTACCTATTCCTCAGTCTCCATGTACCAGCCACAAGGGCTGTCCCCTATTTCTTCCAGCCTCTCTGTAAAAGCTGTGCTCCCTCAGGCCACAGAACCTCTGCTCAGGCCATTCTCGAGTCCTTACCTTAACTTCTACTTTTCTCCATAGCCTGCTAGATTGTCACATCCCTGCCTACTTCTCTGCCTCGTCTCTGCCCCTCTGGCTTTGTTTTCTTAGCTGGGGTGCTGTATGTTAAGATAAACATGGCTACACTATACAGTAGAAAGCAGAATTTGCAAAATAATGTGCAGGTGAAATCAAATTCCCTAAGGCATTTCCTTCTGCATAGGGCTCTCGTCCCAGACCCAGGAGACTCCAGTCCACGCTTCTCCAAGGGAACTCGTGGCAAGTTTGGGGAGCCTGCTCTTCCTGCAGGTTCTTTGTGTCCTTTGGCTCCTGTTCCTCCTTCCATTGCTCAGACCGGAAACACAGGAGACACGGCTGCTCCCTTGCTTTTCTCACGTGGCACACGCAGCACCGTCAGTTGGTCCCCCCTGTTCTACATTCAAAATACATCCCGAATTGGACCACTTCTTTTCACTCTAGTGGTTCCTGCCCAGGGCCAGACCCCTTTTCTGCTGAATCAGGCCTGTCACCTGCTAACTGGTCTCTCAGCTCCTGCTTACTGAGTCTATTTCCAAACCCGCAGCCAGAATTAATCCTGTAACTATTATGTAATCGGGGATAAAAAGCTCACTCCTCTGCTCAAAGTCCATCAGGGGCCCTCCCTCACACAGAAAGAAGCCCCACTCCCCCAAGGGCCTAGAAGAACAGACACTATTGGTTGTCCCACTGCCCTGAGGTCTCTGCTTTCTCTGTGACACCATCCCCAGTGCTCCTGCCTTCCAGCCACACCTTCTCCTGGCTGGAGGGGAATAAGCCAGCACACCCTGACCTCAGGGCCTTTGTCCTTCTCTACCGAAGCCAACAAAGCTCTTTACCTAATTATCTCCTTCTGAGGACTCCTCCTTCTAGGCTTAGTTGCAATGTCACCTTCTCAACCCCTCTCACCCCATCGACCCCGGGGAATACCCTATGCCCCTTCCCTACTTTGTTGCTCTCCATCATTTTCCATGACCTAAACTTCGAGATGTTGTTAAAATGCTGATTCTGAATCACTGGTCTGGAATGGGGCCTGAGATTCTGCATTTCTACTGAAGGCCCAGGCTGCTAGGACCCAGACTACACTTTGAGTAGCAAGGATCTAAATGCAATTTAACTTTTTGAAATTTGGTCCATTTTCTATCCCCGACACTTGAATAGGAGTTCCTAACCCTATCACAGTGTATTTGGCATAAAGTAGATGCTTAATAAATACTGCTGAATGAATACACGAGCGAAAGAAGGCCCTGACACTTCATCGTCAATGTGCGGGTCCCACTAGGAAGCCCAGATCCAAGAAGTCCCACCTGCCTCAGCTAGGATTCCCCACCGGCCTCCTCCAGTTCACACCTCAGCCATCTTCCCTCCCAATTAGCGCCAAATGCCACCGGCATGTGTGGCTCACCTCTTACCTGGAATGTGCTAGTTTACTGAGAGCAATATCCACAAAGAGATGGAACCTCACCTTCTCAAGCTTACAAGTCTTTGAGGCCGTGTTAAGTAGAAGTCCTGTGGGTCCACAGAGAGTAGAGGCCACTGGCTAGAATCTCAAGAGGAAGTAAGGAGCCTAGTGCCAGGTTCAAGTTTCACTCTGAGCTCCAGGAGAAGTCCAACTTTCTCATCGCTCAGACTTCTTAGCCGGGCCTCTGGGAGCCAGGGAAGCAGCAAGCCGCACCCCTTCCTTTGTCTCCGCCTTTTGAGTTTTAGACCTCATCATCTTATAGATCCAGGCGTTCCCATCACAGTTTTTAAGCTGATTCAGGAACACCTAAGCCATCCAAGCTCATCACCTTGGAATGCAATCTGTCTCTAAGCTAATCGACATATCTTGTTTCAAGTCTATTTCGAAAAAATTTTAAATAAGACGCCACTCTTAAACTGTGAAATATAGCACACATGCAGAAAATATGCACACCACAAAAATATAAAGCACAATGATTTATCACTAAGGGAATGTCCAGCGAACCATATTCAGGTCAGTAAACAGAACGCTGCCCACACCCCAGAAGCCTGGCTCCTTTCCCTCCTCATCCGAACTGTGGGGTGCTAGCTTGACTTCTGTGGTAATCTCGTCCTTCCGTATAGCTTATCACTTAAGTAGACATCTCGAAAAATGATAGTTCAGTTTTTGTATTTGAACTTTACCCAAGTGGAATCATATGGCATGCACTTCTTTTGTTCAACACACTTCTGAACTTCACTACCAATGTGTTCCTTTTCATGGTTGTATGGTATTCCATTCTATTTTTAAAAATATATAATCGCAGATCATTTATCTATTCATGGGGTTATGAATGCTTCTGGTCTAGGGCCATTTTAAACATCACTGTCATGAATATTCATATATACATCTTCTGATGCCCACAAGTCTGCATTTTTGGAGGCTGTTAGCCTCAGAGTGGAATTTCTGTGTAACACGCGTTGTATACTCAGCTTTATCAAACACGGCAACATCAAATATTTTTTGAAAGACGTTTTATCAATTGAACTCCTCCCCCAGAAGTGTTTGGGTGCTTCCAATTCTTTCTAATGCTTGGAATTAAATTCTGTATCTAATTGTAATAGTCAAAGTGAAATTCAGAATAAGCAAAAACAGGAGGCGGGCAAGATGGCGGAGAAGCAGGGAGCTCTGTAATCCGCGCACTGCCGTATGGATTGAACTGAGAAGGACTGAAGGGATAAAACTTGGATTTGCAAGTGGGGGAAAGAAGAAACAGACGCCAGAAAGAAGACAACCTCAAAGATGCCTGAGTAAGTGACTGTGATCTGGGAAATTAGGGGACGGGCGGGTCCCGGTGGTAAAGGGGAAAGGAGCCCCCGAGCCCAACACAGGGAGAGCGAGCGGTGCCCTGGAGAGACCAGGGGAAGAGGAAGAGAGACGGAAAACGCACCTAGAACCATCTCTAAGGGAGGAAAAACTCACCCATCTCCCCATATATATCTGCCGAGACCCGGGAGAGAAATCCGTCCCATCTGGCTGGCGAGTTCTTCCTTGGGCGC
>CM053576.1:95473659-95641536 GCA_028646485.1 Cryptoprocta ferox
AGAAAATATGAACAGACCCATATCCAGTGAAGAAATTGAATCAGTGATCAAAAATCTCCCAATGAATAAGAGCCCAGGGCCAGATGGCTTTCCAGGGGAATTCTACCAGACATTTAAAGCAGAGTTAATACCCATTCTTCTCAAACTATTCCAGAATAAGCAAAAACAAACCATGAAACAAAAACAGGCGTTTCCCTGTTTCCAATGATACTGAGTCCCTTTCCTAACATCTCCTGGCTTTGGTGGGTTGCTCTCTTGTTTGTTTGTTTATTAATTCATTTAACTTTAGAGTTGGGGAGAGGGGCAGAGGGAGAGAGAATCTTTTTTTAAAAAATGTTTAATTGAGTGAATGAGAGAGAGAGAGAGAGAGAGAACAAGTGCAGAGAGAGAGGGAGACAGAATTTCAAGCAGGCCCTAAGATGTCAGCACAGAGCCCCATGTGGGGTTTGAACTCATGAACTATGAGATCATGACGTAGCCAAAATTAAGAGTCAGTTGGACGCTTAACTGACTGAGCCACCAAGGCACCCCGAGAGAGAGAGAATCTGAAGCAGGCTCCGCCATGTCCAGCATGGAGTCCAACAGGGGTTACTCAATCCCACAACCCTGGGATCATGACCTAAGCTGAAATCAAGAGTCAGGTACTTAACCGAGGTCTCTTGAACATTTTTCTGATGCATTGTTTGCAATTTTTCTATATTCTGCAGATGAGTCCTTTGCTGGTTCTTCTTTTTTTTTTTTAATGTTTACTTATTTTTGAGAGAGAGAGAGAGAGAGAGAGAGAGAGAACGAACGTAAACAGGGGAGGAGAGAGAGAGGGAGACACAGAATCCAAAGCAGGCTCCAGCCTCCAGCAGTTAGCACAGAGCCCGATGTAGGGCTCAAAGCCATGAACCATGAGATCATGACCTGAACCGAAGTCAGACGCTTAACTGACTGAACCGCCCAGGGTGCCCCTCCTTTGCTAGTTCTATGGGTGTGAGATCTCCCTTCTTTGTTTACATTTTCATCCTCTTGGTGGCATCTCTTGACAGACAGCTCATGATAAAGTGTGAAATTTCATGGTGCATGGTTCCATTCTCCCCATTTGGAGGGGAATCTTCCAGACTCTCTAGTCCAATGCCCTCTTTTTCTGCCTTGAAACGGCCCATTACCCCTTTCCTACCAGACCAAGACTATCGCCTTACTTTTCAAGCACCTCCAGGGCCTTCTCTGCCCTCACATTCTCTGCATATTCCCTCATACATGCTGAGGTGACCCTCCTTTCCTTCAAAGTCTATAGTAAAACTGTTTCCTCACTCTTGGTCCCTCCAGGAAGACCCTAGATTCTCTGAAGTCCAGCCAGTACTCGTCTGCCAGCTACCGCCACCCACCACACCTTCTCCTGGATTCCATCCCAGCTCCCTAAAGGACTGGGGTTCAAACCTCAAATCTGGGAGGAGACAGGCCTGGGCTCCAGGGTAACCCTGGACAAATTACTTTGAGTGGTTCTCAGCGTCTCGCTTTCTTCCATGTAAAATGGTGGGAGTGATGTCAGTTCCCTTTATGGTTGCTGTGGGGATGAGATGTACAAGAATGTCAAATGTCTGCTGTGAGTCAGAGCCCAGTCAGCATCCACTGTTACTAGGGACTCTTCTCCAGGAAATCCACGATACATTTGGATATCCTTACTGCCTATGAGAGTTGTCCTTTTCTTTGGTTTGTTTCTTGTCCATGGAAGTCCATACTTTATGCTCCTGGAAGAGCAAGCGGAGTCCCTGAGTGCCCTTGGATCCACTGTTACCAGGGCAGGTAGCCTGGGGGCAGGTGGCAGGGAAAGCCTAGAGGGCACCCCCTCTCCTCCATGATTAGTGCTGTGACCCGGGGCATGCACCTTCAAACCTTGGTCTCAGCTGCTCTTTCACATGCTTTCCTCTGGCATTCTGGGTTTAAGGACTGCCTACAAAGTACTAAAGCAGTGTGCCCAGCCTGAGGACTGCCCCCATTCCAGCCTGCGGAGGTTGTTTGTTTTTATTATGTTGAGTATTTTTATGGCATGTCAAGCACTTGACATATATCCTCTTATTTAATCTTCCGAAGAGCCTTGCAAGAGTACTTGTCTTATCGCCACATGATGAGAGAACTGAGACCGAGAGATTCAGAAACTCACCTAAAATCACGCAGTGCATAAGTTAGTTTTTGCTGCATCACAAACCGCCCAACAACTTAGGTTGTCAAACAGCAAGCAGTTATTTCTCACAATTTTGTGAGCTGGCTGGCCTGTCTCAGTGGGGGGTTAGATGGCCAAGGTGCCTTGTACCTGGGGAAGAGGAGGAGTCAGTTCAATGTCAGCTGAGTAATGGAGACATGGCCATGAGGCTCTCATTATTCAGCAGGGCTTGTAGCCAGTGGCTGAGTTCCAAAAGTAGCATTAACAGCAAGCACAGGCACTTTTCCAAATCCAGCTTGCATCACATTTGCTGTCCTCCTGTTGGCCAAACCAAGTCCCATGGCCAAGCTCAGCAGTACGGGAAGGTACTATCTAAGAGTACCTTAGGTACAGGGAGGAAGAATTATTGCTGCCATTTGCCCCAACAAATGTACCATACGTAGCTTGTAAGTGTACAACTGGAGTTCAAAACCAAGTATGTCAGATCTGAAAGTTCAAAACTGTCTTGGGAGTTATTGCCCAGGGTCAGAACACTCCATGTATTGCCTAAATAAGCAACCACCTTTTGCATGCACACCTGCAACTGTTTTGCAAATGTATACACATATTGCCATTAATAAACACAAATTACACGTCAATAAACACAGTTTTAAGTGTTTGTTCTGCTTCACTGATTGTTTTCTTCTTTAGAGACTCCAAGTGTATTTGAGTTTCCTTTGCTTATCTTTTATCCTTATCACCTTTTTGCAAGTCTTTTGTATTTTTTTCCTTACTTCTGTTGCCTTATCATTATTCTCCTTTCTACACTTTATTTCCTTTTTCTATATTTTCTATGCTCCCTTGTATTCCTTTTAACTTTTATATCCAAAATGATTTTTTTCTTTTGCTTATTTTTTCCTGTGTCTGTCAGGGTCACTGTTTTAGTAACCATGTCTGGCTCAAATGTGACACTCAATGAATATTTCTGACTGAAAAATAGTATTATTATTATTTTTACTGCATGACATTTTATTTTTCCTGGAATTCATAAATATTTTTCTTTTTCAGTTGCATACTTGTCTGGCCATTCTTTTTCTGGTGTATGTGCTTTTCTCAAAGTTTTCAGTATTTTCTTACTTCAACCCTGTTTGAAGTGTTAGGTCAGAGTTTTCATCTGCTTTGTGTCTGAATTTTTCTGATGTCTTCTTGTCAAAATATTTTACAGTTCATTTTTCTCTTATAATACCTTATGTGAAGCTAGATCACATTCTCCTCCTCTTTTCCAAAATTTAAATGAAATGTGTTAACCTTGACTACTATAAGGACATTTCTGAGAAGGGAATAGCCTAGGGTACCTTTTGCAGCTTCACAGCTCAGGGCTCCCTCTTTTGTTATTGTGAAGGGTGCAAAATATTATTATTTCTCTGTCTTTCAGGGCTAAGCCTCATTTCAGAAAAATCTGCTGTATTTCCTATTGGCCTATAGGTCTTGCCCGCCAAGGTGAGAGCCTAGGATGCTGTATTTTGCTGTTCCAGCTGTTTCTGGGTTTTGTTTCATCTGGGACCTTTTCCTGCTCCCTATTTGAACCTTCTTTTCTCCTTACTCCTAGTGTTACTTCCCAGCTTGATTTGGTTTCTCAACCCAGCAGATTTTTTTGTTTGTTTTGTTTTCAGGCAAGGTTTTGTCTTACTGCAGGAAATGTTTGCTGGTATTTCTGAAACCCTCATGGCTTAGATGTCCATAACAGTAGTCAGTTGCTTCGTGCCTCTGGTGCCCGTTTTGCACTCACCAACTCAGAACCCATGATGATTTCTTCCAGTCCTGAGGTTCTTTTCAGACTTGTCCTGTTTGGTACAAGGATAAATGATGGTTTGGGACAGGATGGCGTCAATGAAGATGCAGAGAACTGGACAATAGGAGAGATTATGTGATGATATAACCAGGGGGAATTACTGATGGCTCTGATATAGGAGAAGAAAGGTTGAACAATGGAGTTGTTGTTATTCACAGAAATGGGGAAGAGAGGACAGGGAGGAGGCAGGGAGGAATGCCTGGTGACAAGGGAAGCAAGTACTCTTTTGGGTTTCCAAGTAGAAATATCAACAAGTGCAGTTGGATATGAATCTAGAACTCAGGGAGAAGATCTAGTCTAGAAATAGAAATTTAGAGGTCATCTATCTTAGATAGTCTGGGCTGCTATAACAAATTATCATAGAATAGATGGCTGAGGTAGCTCTGGCCTCTTCTTATAAAGGCACTAATCCCATTCATAAGGGCTCTACCCTCATGATCTAATTCCCCACCTCCATATAGCATCACACTGGGGATTAGATATCAACATATGAATTGGGATGGGGGACATGTAGTCTACAGCATCAATATACAGATACATTTAAAGCCATGGGCCTGGAAAAGATCACTTAGGATGTGCGATTACAGAGTGGTGGTCTAGAACTGGTCCCTGATGCACTATACATGATGATACATAGAGGTAGGTGGAGGAGGAATCAGTAAAGAAGCCCATGAGAAGGAGGAGCTATAGAGGTAAGGAAAATCAGGTGAATGCAGTGCTATGAAGGCTGAGGGAAGAGCATTTCAAGGAAGAGGGACTGACCAACCAGACGGAAGTTGCTGAGAGGCTGACTGAATACAAATAAAAAATATCCATTGGATTTGACAACATGGAGGTCATTGGAGACCTCGACAAGAACAGCTTCAGCAAAGTGGTAGGGACAGAAACTAGATGGCAGAGATGAAGAGAATGAGAGGTGAGAAACTGTAGACAGCTCGCATTGACAAGTTCTTTTGTGAACGAGAAAGGAGGTAGCTGAAAGAGGATGTGGGGATGTGGGGCTCAAGGGAGTTGTTATTGTTTTTCGTAGAGGAGAAACAGAAGGGTGTTTGCATTCTAATGGAATAATCCAGTAAAGGAGGAGAGACTCATGGTGCAGGAGAGATGAAGACCTAGAGAAGGTGAAAGGGTGTAGGATCCAGTACATGATGGGAGATTTGTCTTTAATAAGAGCAGGGATACCTTAACTGTAACAGGAGGGGAGACAAAGAACGGAGTACCTGAGAGAAGTTCATAAATCTGATGGTACCACAATGAGTTAGTTCCCCTCTCAAGACATCATATTTTCTCACTGGAGTGTGAGGTGAGGTCATCAGCTGAGAAAGGAGGCCTCATGGAAGGGACTAGGAAGGGAAAGGTTTGAGGGAAGAGAATATAAAAGTGGTATCTTTGAGAGTAGGAAACTTACTATGGAAACTTGATGGATTGGAGGCTTGTGGTCATTAGTTTAAAATAAAATGGGTCATCTACCCTCTCTTCTTTCCTTCTTTGCTATTTGGGACCCAGTGAGGTAGGAGGCTAGGCAAGGTGGTGATACAGAGAAAGGTCAGGGCTGAGAAAGGCAGCAGCCCGGCAAGGGTAGGGAGACTGGTTACATGCAAGAGGACGGATGTGTGTGTGTGGAGTATATGGAGTGATATATATGATACGGATATATATCATAGAATATATATATTTATATATATTTTAGCATATAAGTAGGATCACTTTTAGCAAAATAATTCTGAAGTTAATATTAAAATAGACATGTAAGCCCAGTATTGTAGAAAGCAAAAAGAGTTTTCATATCACAGAATCTTGTTATCCAAGGTATTTTAGAGGCCAATCTTTCTAGTCATATTTGATAATGAGGAAAATGAAGTTAAGTGACTCCCCCAAAGTCACATAAAAAATTGATGGTATAACTGAGACTCAAATTCTGGGATTCAGATTCCCAGGCCATAATTTCTTCTACATAAAAAAAGGGATTTATCAGAATGAAAACATGGATTAGGAAAGAATAATCTAATAGTGTTTTATTTCTTATAAATTCCTCTCTCTTCAATTTCAAACATTTGGAAAATTGTGGTCATTAATAAGTTTCAGTCCTAAACAGGGGGTTTAAATATGAATAAGCAAGGTATAGCAAAGAATTTTTACAACTATAAAGTATGACCCACCTAAAAGATCTTCCTCTTAAGTACAACTACTCTGTTATTTCTCTTCCAAAAGAAAATCATCATTGAAGGGGAACAATGTTATTGACACAGGCCAACAAAATGCAGAAATTAGAACACTTTATTATAAATATTTCCAGAATATAAACTGATTTTATATCAAGACTCTTTGAAACTTTTAAAACTGTATGTAACCTTAGCTTATTATTATTATAATGTATTTCATTTTCCACTTTACAATCTAGAAAATGCACTGCAGGTTAGGTCTAACAAAGGAAAAAATCAGTCTAAATTGTGTCATAGAGAAAACTAATGAATGTAAAAATACTCCACCCCAAACAAAAACAAACCTAATCAAGAAATAGATTCTGCAAAGCCTATTAATACTCCAATTTAAAATAAATGACCTCCCAAGGGAAAAATACTTCTACTATCATAGCAGTTTGATGAGTAAAAGCAGTGCCACTCTCATTAAGGAAAATTACACTATATAGAAGAAAAATGTAAGAATGCTTTCAGGAAATGAGGAAAAGTAATTTCCATCCTGGAGAGTAAGCATATTAAATACTTTATGTTCACTTGGCCTACTGTTAGAAATTAAGTACCTGTTCACATGAAAAAATCGGTATGAACATGAACATCATAAAACCAAGGTCCTCGACTATTTTTTCAATTTAACCTCAGGAGAACCAACTCAGAATCTTCAAAATCCAAGGATAGACTGGTCCCAAAGCATTTCTTCCTCTGTCCTCTCTTTACCTTGTTCCTTTTTCTCTCTTCTACGCTTACGTTCCTCTTTCTTAGAGGCCACGTCTCGGCCTTTTCTCTCCTTTCGGTTCTTAAGCTTTTCTGTACTGACCCTGACTGTTTCCATCTGTGTTTCATTTCTTTGCAAGTTCTTGTGTTTGTCTAAATCTATTTCCTCACAGCCTTTTTTCCTCTTATGCTTGGGCTGCTCCTCCTCTGGTTTTCCTCTGCCTTCCTCGGGGCGCCATTTCCCCCGCTGATGGATCTGTTTATGACTGGCTTGATGGGCGCTGGCACTGTTTTCTGAGGAGAGACGGTTGTAAACTCCGGATTCCACACTGTATGAGCGACAGTTATATGCTTGCTGACTAAGGTTCAGGGGTCCTGGTTTTTCTGAGAAACAGTCCCTGGTGAATTGGCAATAGCTCAGGGAGTCTAGACTTAGCCTGCTGTCATGAGCTGGTAGCCACTGAGGTAACCGGTTTTCCACCTTTTGTGAAATAGGGCATGATCTTGGGTAGGTCTGGACAGTCTCAGATGAGAGTCTGTGATCAAACATTCTATACCTCGGTCTGTAATCAACCTCTTCTTTGTACCCATAAGCTTCCAAACAGTCCTCTCTCATCTTTCTGAAACAAGTCTTTGGCTCTAAGCCTCTGGCTTTCTGCACTTTGATATAATCTTCAAGTTCATCTTGAAAAGAGTCATATGTCTTCTTTGAATGCTTCATTAGGTTGACAACAAGGGATTCTCTGTAGAGAAGATAGGAGAAAATTCTTCTTACTAGATTATTATATTCTGAATATTTCCTTTGCTCTTGAAGAGAGCTTCAAAAAAGCAAAACAACGAAGCCCAGACAAATTAAAACCTAATTCAGCATAAAAGTTAAATATCATGACATTATATGACAAAAAGGTGCAGTAGGACAGTCAAATATCTCCCAGGCCACTCTCAAGTAGCTCTATCATTCTCAGAAGTGGGCTGAAGAGGGCAGAGGCAGATGACACACAGGGTCCTGTCGTATGGCTAAAAATGTAAGGCATATAGGGATGCGTGGTCCTTAGCCACTCATCCCTGATAAGGTGGCCTGATTGAAATATTCACACTTTTCCTAAAGTTCTGATTAATCAGTTTCCTGTATATCGTTTTTTAAGAGAAGTAATAGAACCATAGAGAAGTAATTTAATTTTTTAAAATCTTCAGTTTACTCAAATAAAATAAAATAAATACACCTACTTACCTGACTAGAGTACTGTAAGACTTAATAATAAAAGGATGTTTATAAAATGGTTTGGGAATGCTGGAAATTAGAAATTCTGCTATGAGATGAAACTACTCTTTCGTAGAGGGGATGAGGGAAGATGAGGGAACAAAGTTCCGTTTCTTCTGTACAGGTCTTGGATTTCATTCCGTTACTTCTGATTGGTAAAAAAAAAAAAAAAAAAAAGCATTCTAGAACATCTTCTGGTTTGTTCTCTATTAAAGTACTGATGTGGAGGCGGGGGTGGGGGGTGGGGGGGGCGGTGCCTGGGTGGCTCAGTTGGTTAAGCATCCAACTCACGGTTTATGAGTTGGAGTCCTGCATTGGGCTCTGTGCTGACAGCTCAGAGCCTGGAGCCTCTGTGTCTCCCTCTCTTCAGATTCTGTGTCTCCCTCTCTTTTCCCCTCCCCTGCTCTGCTCTGTCTCTGTCTCAAAAATAAATAAACTTAAAAAAATAATATAAAATAAAGTACTGGTGGGAAGGTTAAGGGAGGAAATGGAGATGAAAACTGAGAGGGAGTCAGATTGGTGCAGAGAAAAGTTTCAGAAGAAATTTAAAGGAGATACATGAGTTTTTTGTTGGCTTGTTTGATTCCTTTGGTGGTGGAGGCACTATTTCTGATTTTTTCTTTTCCCTACCTCAAATCCTGCACTAAGTACAAATGTAGCAGAAAACAAACATACTTACCTTAAGATCATACCCTATATATTTTTGGTGATATACATTGTCTCTAAAAATTAGGAGGTGGCATAACCCATGTAGAACAGAACATTTCTTCCCTTTAATAGAAAGAAAGAAACATGACATAGCACTCCAGAGTCACTAATGATCAGCTATCTTTTCCAGAAATTTGAGATCAAAAAATAAAGTCTAAATGAAGTCTAATTTGGTGATTCAGAAAATTTAGCTCCTATTCAACTTAAATAAGACAAAAATTCTAACTAGAATAATGCAACAAATATTTGATTCAATATAGGCAAAATATTTGAACAGACAATTCAGAAAGGAATATATGCAAAGGGCCAATGAACACATGAAAAAATATCATTAGTCATCAGGTCAATGTTAATTAAAACCACAATGAGATACCACCATGCACTCACTAGAATGACTGGGATATAAAGAACGATATTAGCAGTGCTGTTGGTGAGACTGTGGAACAACTAGAATTCAGATACACGGCTGGTCAGGGATATAAAATGGTACAACCACTAGCAAAGAGTTTGGTAGTTTCTTAGGAAGTTAAACATACACCTACCATATGATCTAGTTATTCCATTCCTGAATATTTCCCCCAAAAGGAAAGTAAATATATATGTCCAAATGTCCTTACAAAGAATGATACATGGATATTCATAGTAGTTTTATTTGCAATAGCCCCAGAAAGGAAAAAAACGGAAATGATGACCAACAGGTGAATGGAACTGTCAATAGTGGTATATCCATGCAATGAAATACTATCAGTGATAACAATGAAAGAACTATTGAAAGAGTAAACACCATCAATGAATCTCAAAATAATTATGCTGAGTGAGAAAAGCCTGACAAAAGAGTTCATAACATATGATTCCATTTATATAAAATCCTAGAAAATGCAAACTAATCTATGGTAACAGTGTTTGCTTGGAGATGAGGCAGGAAGGGATGGGAGGGATGATTATAAAAGGCACTTTCTGGAGTCTGGGTATGTTTACTATATTGATCATTTGATGGTATATACATCTGTCAAAACTCATCAAACTTTGTATTTTAAATATGTACAGTTTATTGTATGTTAACTATATCTCAATAAAGCTGTTTTTAAAAAGTCACTAGCAAGATAAAAAAGATGGTGATAACTGCTGAAACTGGATGATGGTATATGGGGATTCATTATACCACTTAGTGTCCTTTAATGTTCAGAAATTTTTGATACTTCATACCCACAAGAACGGCTATAATAAAAAAGGCAGGTGATATTCAGTGTTGGCAAGGATGTGGAAAAATGGGTAATTTCATTCATTGCTGGTGGGGATGTAAAATGTGCAGCTATTCTGAAAAACAGTTTGGACTTCTGGCCCCGTGCACACGGGTCTGAGCCTTCCCAGAACCATGTGGATTATCACCATGAAGTTCAACCCCTTTGTGACCTCGGACCACAGCAAAACCCCCAAATACCACATCAGTGCTCCCTTGCACATGCGCAGGAAGATCATGTCTTCCTCACTCTCCAAGGATTGGTGGCAGAAGTACAATGTCTGCTCCATGCCCATCCACATGGATGATGAGGTCCAGGCAGTTCAAGGACACTATAAAGGTCAGCAATCAGCTAGGTAGTCCAGGTGTATAGAAAGACATAGGTCATCTACATTGGGCAGGTACAATGTGAGAAGGTAATGGCACAACTGTCCACGTGGGCATTTACCCAAACAAGGTGGTTATCAGCAAGATAAAATTGGACAAAGATCAGAAAAAAATTCTTTTTTTTAAAGACTTTTTTTTTTTAGTTTATTTATTTATTTAGAGACAGAGACAAAGAGAGGGAGAAGGGGAGGGGGAGGAAGAGAGAGAGGGAAAGAGAGAATCCTAAGCCCTGACGTAGGGCTCCAACTCACGAACCAAAAGATCATGACATGAGCTGAAGTCAAGAGTCGGAGTCGGATGCTTAACCAACTGAGTCACCCAGGCGCCCTTGATCAGAAAAGAAATCTTGACTGCAAAGCCAAATCTCAACAAGTTAGAAAAGGGAAAGACAAATATAAGGAAGAACTTATTGAGAAAATGCAGGAATGACTATAAACTGTTATACAACCACAGTTTAGATTTTTAGCCTGGTATATATTCCTTTGAAACTTTTTAAGATGTCTCTTGAATATTTCATTTCCTTCCTGTTTTGTTATTGATATGTGGCTCTGTAAATCAACTTTTGCTGTTTTAATAATTTTATGAATAACCATTGGAAATGTTTCCTAATTAAAAAGAAAAACAAAGAAAAACAGTATGGCAATTCCTCAAAATGTTAACACAGTGTTACCGTTGACTCAGCAATTTCACTCCTGGGTATATACCCAAGAGAAGTAAAAACCTACGTTTACATAAAAACTTGTAGTGCTCGCTTTGGCAGCACATATACATAAAAACTTGTACACAAATGTTCACAGCAGCATATTCACAACAGCTAAAAAGTAGAAACAAGTCAAAGTCCATTAACTGATGAATGGATAAATAAAATGTGGTATATTCATACAATGGAATATTATTCAGCAATAAAAAAGAATGAAGGGCTGATATGTGGAACAACATGGATAAACCCTGAAGGCATGCTAAATGAAAGAAGCCAGTCCCCAAAGCCTACAGATCACGCAGAAATCAATAAAGAGGTGAATGGAAACTTACCCTTATCAGGCTGGGAACTTGGTGAAGAAATCTGATCATATTCTCCCATTAACTGCTTCAGTTTTCTAGCATGGACTTTCTCCAAATGGTGAGACTGTGCCAACAATCAGGAAGCTAAAAAACATGATGCAGAGATCCCAAAATCTATTTTTGTCTAATACTTCACTCCCAGTCATCTGAAACCAATCTTATTACAAAGATTAAATAGTTCAAAGTTTAAATTTACACCACCAACATGGATCCAGTATCTGAAAATTCACAAATCCATCTCCTTCTTATTATTTTACTTCCTATAAACCTGAAGGTGACACTAACTTTTTGAGTCTATATTTTACCCCGGAAAAATAAATAATATTTTGTTTTACAACAGTGACCCCAAATGTCTACCTCTAAATTTGAAAATAGCATTCATGATTTTTTATGTATTTAGTCTGAACTAAAAGTTTACGGACAGAGTTTGTTTGCATTCAAATCAAAGTATCAGCTTCAGAAGAAATAATCCTATGATTTAGAGGATCTTTATTTTCAGCCTCCCTCATAACGTGAAATCCTTTGCAATTCAAACTATATCACTACTTCCCATATACCTTTTACAAAGAGTATCTGTAAAAGTTCAATATTTATTCATTCAATGTGGTATCTATGGATAAAATAAAGGGAGGGAAGATTGAAGATCATATTAAACATTTAAGGTAATATTTTCAATCTTTAACTAGATATCACTTCATATACCATCTCAAATCTTAATTTCCTGAGTGCCTGCAATACTATCTACTAGCTTTTTGCTAATTAGAATGAAATTTCAGTATACAAACATTTAGTAAGGCTCTGATATTTAATTAGTATATTTTTATTTAGTCCAGAATATATTCTGAAAGAGAAGTTACTAGGTCACCAGTAGGAGTCTGGGCTCTACGGAAATGATCTGTATTGAAAGGCTGGGCGAAGATATCCGGCCTTGGCATTTTTGTGTTTTAGAGTAGACAATTTCAAGAAATATAGTCAGTCTATTTGAAGACAGTTGCTGATTCTAGCTATATCTTAGGTCATCTGGGAAGACCTGAGAATCAGAGAAGAACCACAAACCATCTTTACTTGTGGTGGGCAACAGTTCTCTACAGTTGTACAAAAATGATCTCAGGCAAGGCTCACTAAACAAGGCTCAGATAAGCCACTCAAAGGTATAGTCATATTCACATATTAACTTCCAGAACTTTTGCTCAAAGTGTTTCTCACCACAGTAAATAATCTACACCAAACTTACCACATGTACACTTGAGGTCTATACTACTATCTAAAGTTCCTAACAGTTGAAATCAATTTTATGGAAATTTACTAGTTTATAAATATGAACTATGATGTTCCAATCATGGAACATCAAAATTATTTTCCTATGCAGCCATTTAAATGAATGAGTTGGAACCACATGCACTGCCATGGAGAAAAGTTCATGATATATTTAGGGGAAAAAACAAGATGTAGAACTCTACCTACCTACCTACCTGAGTAGGTATATATATATATATATATATATATATATATATATATATATATATGAAAGGAGTTAAAGGAGCTGGGCTGCAATCCATTCATTTACTTTCCGGGGGTGGGGGGAGAGAAAGGGAAGAAGATAGGCAACTTCTGGACCTCAGAGAAAAGAGACCAATGATATTGGCTAGAAGAAAGGGAGCTTATCTTTGAAATGCCCTTAGCAAGATGTTCCTAAGGATTATCTACAGTAAATAAATTCAGGACCTATGAGGCATAGTTCTGTGAAGAATGTCATATAGGCAAGGGTATAAAATGATTCATAATTTAAATACCTCCACTGTGTAAGGTGACCCTCACTTAGAAACCTCATCTATTATTTTGGGCCACAGATGCATGTCTGAGGAGCCATCTTTCATGTCCTAGAGATCTTTGCTTCTTTAGGGTTGCTTGGTTGCTTGTATCCTTGAAATACTTATAAAGTCTTGATACTAGGTAATAGTACTGATTTGTGTTACTGTGATTTGACAGTCTGATCTTGTATATATATCTCAAAATCCACAGAAAAAAATCTGAAAAGATATATATTTAGTGAGGCATGAGATATAGGTTTAGGAAAGGAGTTACAGACAAGACTTAACATTTTGCTCTCTGCATATATCTGTACTGTTTTAATTTGTGCAAAAACATTACTTTGTAATTAAAAACTCCATAAAAATTAAATTTAAAGGTTAATTTTCAGAACCAGTGTGTAGATTAAAAAGGTTTGCCTAAAAATATTGAGTTTAAGAACTGCAGATCAGAAACGTTTTAGAAAGGATGATGAATATTTTAAAATGTTTCTCTATTATATGTAGTATCTTTCTGAATTATTTCTGAGTTGTTTTAAGGCATATAATTTAATTACTTGACTCTAAAATTAAAATGAAAAGCAAGCCATAAAGTGGGAGAAAATATTCCCATCTCATATATCAGACAAAGGACTTGTATCTAGAATATATATATAGAACTCTTAAGACTCAGTAAGATAAATTCAAATTAGAATGGATGGGCAGAAGATTTTAACAGACACCTCAAAAAGAGTGTATGTATTTATGTGTGTATACACACACGCGCGCGCACACACACACAAACATATATATAAGACTAAGTAAATGTAAATTAAAACCACAGTGAGATACTACTATACTATCACTGGAAATGACTGAAATTAAAAGGACTAAAAATACCAAATGTTGGTAAGGATGCTGAACAACTGGAATTCTCATACATGACTAGTTAGAATTTAAAATGGTACAACTTTACGCAGTTTGGTAAATTCTTTAAACATTCAACATCTACCATATGTCCCAGCCATTTCACTTGTATTTGCCCGAGAGAATCGAAGACATACACCCACGCAAAGCCCTGTACATGAATGTTCATAGCAGCTTTATTTGTAATAGCCCCCACTAAAACAACCCTGATGTCTGTCAGAAGGTTAATGTATAAACAAAATTTGGTATATCAATACAGTAGAATTATTCAGAACAAAAAAGAAACAAAATAGCAATATATACACAACCTGGATGAATCTCAAAATCATCATGCTAGTGCAAGACCTAAGAGTACCTACTTGTATGATTCTCTATTTTCAAAAAGTTCTGGAAATATAAACCAATCTATAGTGATGGAAAGATTAGTGGTTGCTGGGGACAGAAGTAGAGGAAGGGATGGATTGTAAAGAGGCAAGGGCAAACTTTGGGTGTTGATGGAAATATTTGGCATTTTGTTTATGATGGTTGCATGTGAGTATACACCTGACAAAAACTCACTGCCTTGTGTACTTTAAATATGTGTATAGGGGCACCTGGGTGGCTCAGTCAGTTAAGTGTCCCGACTTCAGCTCAGGTCATGATCTTGTGGTCCATGGGTTTGAGCCCTGTGTCGGGCTCTGTGCTGACAGTTCAGAGCCTGGAGCCTGCTTTGGATTCTGTGTGTGTCTCTCTCTGCCCCTCCCCTGCTCATGCTGTCTCTCTCTCTCTCTCAAAAATAAATAAACAAAAAGTATATACCTTAAGTAAAGTATATCTCAATAAAGTCTCCTAGAAGAGCTTAAAGATCTATTAACAGATGTTTTTGGAAAAACAAATAATTTTACCTTAATTTGTTAAACTGGATTTTCAAATGTTGGCTTTTTTTCCAGAAAGATTATCCACCTAACATAAGGCCAATTCACCTATGCAGAACTACTGCCCATCATACTATGTCACTTATCTCACTGCTCCTACAGCCAGACATAGGGACTCTGGAGTCAGTTCTGGCACTTATTAGTGGTGTAAGCTTGGTTAAATTTCTCAACCTCTCTGTGCCTTAAGTTCCTATTCTCTAAAATAGGGATATAACATATACTTCAAAGAGTTTTGTGAGCCTTAAGGAAATGAATATATATATAAAATGCTTAGAACAGTATATGGCACATAGTGAGTGCTGAACGAATGAGCTTTTATTGTTATTCAGGATTTCATCTATTTTACTGACATAGTGAAATGTTCTCCCAACCAATTATTCTCATAACTACAGAATGCCAAATAAAGGAAAGGTTATGTGTAAACAGAGCAAGAGTGCCTGACAGGAGTACATTAATTCTTCGTTTTTCAAGGTAACTCATGTTTTAGAGGGACTTTTGTAGTACTTATTTTTAAAAATGTTTATTTTTGAGAGAGAGAGAGAGCAAGCAGAGGAAGGGCAGAGAGAGAGAGGGAGGTAGAGAATCCTAAGCAGGCTCCCCGCTGCCAGTGCAGAGCCCAATGTGGGGCTCAAACTCTCTAAACGTGAGATCATGACCTGAGCTGAAATCACAAGTCAGACCCTTAATCGACTGACTTTGGCTCAGGTCATGATCTCAGAGTTGGTGGTTTCTAGCCCCACATTGGCTTTTTCGCTGACAGCGCGGAACCTGCTTCGGATTCTGTCTCCCTCTCTCTCTGTTCCTCCCCTGCTCACACACACTCTCTCAAAAATAAACATATGAACAAACAAACAAATAAAATGAAAGCTAAGGGCTCCTGGGTGGCTCAGGTCATGATCTTCTGAGTTTGAGCCCTGCATCCGGCTCTCTACTGTCAGCGCGGGAGCCCATTTGCAATCCTGTCACCCTTCTCTGCCCCTCCCTTGCTCTAGCTCTT
The DNA here is from genome assembly GCA_028646485.1 of Cryptoprocta ferox. Taxonomy (NCBI): domain Eukaryota; kingdom Metazoa; phylum Chordata; class Mammalia; order Carnivora; family Eupleridae; genus Cryptoprocta; species Cryptoprocta ferox. Next base: position 95,489,835 of record CM053576.1, read on the forward strand.
TCAAAGATAAACATTAAAAAAAAAAAAAAAAAAAAAAGAAAGCTGAAAGTTAGACTCCATCATTATTGTCTCTTCTGGCTGCTCTGATTTTGAACCAATTCTTTGAAGATTTCAGTTTATATCCTGTGTTAATATGTGCATGTCTGCTTTAATACCCAAAAGAGTATGGAATATCAAGCAGAAACCTCTAAGGATACTAGCTAATTTTACTACTTACAGAATGGTATTAGGTCCCAAGCAAGAAATAGTTTGTTTTGACTAAAACTCCTTTGGAATATTTTTTCAGATTTATCTTCTAATATTTTTGGAAAAAATCTAGCAAAATTCTGAAAACTCTTCTATTTCTAGAAATAGATCTCATGTATGATCTCAGTCATGAGATCCAGTCCTGTGTTGGGCTCCATGCTGAGCGTGGAGTCTACTTGGGATTCTCTTTCTTGCCCCCTCTCTCTGCCCCTTCCCTACTCTCTCTCTCAAAAATAAATATTTAAAAAAATATTAAAAAAAATAGAAATTGCAAAGCCTGAGCTTTTGCATTGTATACAATGTTTTTAGTAAGTCTCAGGTCTGATGAATAAATCAACTGAATTTAAGTGAGAAATCTAATAAAAAATTTCATGCCCCACAGCACACCATTTGTGTTGTGACATGGCACTTAAACATCATACAGCATGAAGGTTTTTAAAAAAAAATGTGTATAAATATCTCTGACGAAAAAATGAGCAAAATTAGGATGTTAATTTGGTTAGTTTTAGCTCAGTTCTTTCTCTTTAATAAATATACCCCCCCAAATGGTATGGTCTTATACTTTTTTTTAAAGTTTATTTGAGAGAGAGAGAGAGAGAGAGAGAACGAACATGAGTGGGGAAAGAGAGAGAGAATTCCAAGGAGGCTCCACACTGTTAGCTCAGGGCCCAATGCAGGGCCAAACTCACCAACCATGAGATCATGACCTGAACTGAAATCAAGAGTCGGATGCTTAACTGACAACTGAGCCACCCAGGTGCCCTATGGTCTTATACTTTTAAATCCAACTCACTCAGAAGTATTAGGAGACTAATCTTTTTCCCATTATTTGCATTTTTCTCTCAGCAATGTTATGTAGCATTCTCTGTATTCCACTAAAGCTATCTAAAAGTATTCTATGTTTTTTGATGCAGTAGTAAATAGTATTTTTTAAATCTAAATTTAATAAATGCTTGTTGCTAATATTTAGAAATACTGTTGACTTTTTATATGGCTCTAATATTTTGCCCCCTTGCTAAACTTATTCTAGTAGCCTTTTCCTAGGCTCCTTGGCGTTTCCTACATAGATGATCATATCATCTGCAAATAGAGACAGTGTTATTTCTCTCCAATCTGAACACCTTTTGTTTGTCTTGTCTGCTCTACTGGCTAGGATGTCCAGTACAGTACTGAAAAGAAGTGGTGAGAATGGATAGCCTTCCTTCATTCCTGCTCTTGACTTTTGCAATCTTTTAACATCACTATAATCTCAGGAAAGACTAAGCAGAGCATAGCATTACATTTTAGGAGACTAGGTAACTCACGGTTATCTTTGCTATCTTTTGTAACTATTTGTTATCTTTCAGGTTTTTATTTCTTTTTACCCATTTAAGTATTTTTTAGAGACCTTAATTGTGCTAGAAATGCAGCCCTGTAGCTGTCAGCCTCAGAAATACTCCTAGCTATGTTGGTTATTAACCTTGCCTTTTCAGGAAATTAGATTAGTATCTGATTTAGGAGTGTGCCAAGCTCTATTTCACACTAACACAACAATTACAAAAATAACTAAGGGTTTACTACTATGGCATATTTCCAATGACAAAATACAAAAGAATTAACAAAATCATTAACTGGGAGTATTACACATTTAATATAGTTACATATTTAATATAAAATTTATGTCTTTATTTAAACTAAGTCTTTGAACATCAATAATTGTATGGCTAGCTAGCTCAAGGATCATGCTTGTGAAGTTAGTTTTACTTGGACCCAAGGCAGGCATCCTACATCAGAATGCCACCAGATGCATTCCATTCCTTTCAAGGGATTAGTAACTGTGAAAGGGTCTGTAGGAAGTGGGGGAAAAGCCCCAGTGTTCATGTCCTAAAGTATATGTGATGAATACAGTAGGGGAAATCTTGTTAGCCATTTTAACATGCTTAGTCAATATTTTCACATATTGACATCTAATAAAGTCAGCAGATCTGAAACTAACAAGTAATCATTAATGTCTCTCCAGAGATCTTCCTCCCCAACCATTCTATCCATCTGTCAACATTAGATTTACAACATAATGTACTCTGGTGTGCAGGTAGCAAATAAGTCTTGGGCAGAGCACAGGATTATACAAAACAATGAACAACTCCTGATTATCCCAAGAGTCCTGATTAATCTACATTTAAAACTGCATTTTCTCTAATGTGTTCATCCTGCTATTTCTTACCAATTTTAGAGGCTGTCAATTAACCTGTTTCCTCCCCACCCCATGGAGAATTTGCCTGCCTTACACTACTATCCCACGTTTCCTCTGCAGCCACTTCAGATTCAGAGTTAGAAGCTGTGTGTCAGGAATGGCAAACCAGCCACCCCAGCTCTGGAGCACTCACCATTACTGCAATTTGAGAGACAGTAAACACTTATTGTATTTAAAAAAAAAATACAAAACCCAAAACTGCATTTTGTTTTTTTCTTTTTCTAATTTCACAAACAAACATTAACGACTAAGCTCTTTAAAAGGGCTCTCTTTCATTAGTATATCCTCGGTATTGGGTATTGAGCAGAGTACCTGGTACAGAGTAGGAGCTCAAAAAGTGTTTTCTGAATAAATACAACAATGGCTATTAGCTAGATTTTTGTCATTTGAGCCAAATCTCTGCTTAATATCATGAAAACAAAGAAAAACATTTTTACGCAATGCTATGTAAATGGGATACTGATTCAATAAGGAGTCAAAAATGTCCTTCATAAAACCGAGCCCCTTTAATTTCTTAAAAAGAAGCAAATAAGCAGGAATTGTTTTTTGTGGTTTTGTTTTTACTAATCCTTCAGGAATATAATTACTGGGTCAAAAAAAATTTTAACTGTCAAAAATATTTGAGAAACCAAAAAAAATTTTTTTGAGAAAACTGAATGAATTAAAGAGTGTCCTGGAAAATGTTATGACAACTCACCATAAATTCTATGTCTATTTCTTTTCATATAAGTCTGGTTACGTGGTATTTCTTTGGAGTTTTTGTATTTGTAATCTTATACTTTCTACATATTCTCTGCTTGCCAATATTTAATCCTTACTGACATTTGTTCATTCTCAAACCCAATACAAAGGAGCTCCTCTTAGCGTTTACAGCTATAGGTGAAAATGGTTTAGCAGATGTTCTTCAAATCGGTTTGAATGGTCCTATCAGGATCTTGACAGTGACTGGTGTTTTAATAACTGGAAGCACAATAATTCTTTCATACCTTTAATCTCCTAACAAAGTCTTTTAAGAAAAAAAAATACTGAGTAAGTAACAAGCAACATTTTTTCCCCTCTTCTTGTTTATGTACTATCTTACCTGGCAATTATTTAAGGCTTTTACAAATATCTCAGGTAAAAATATAGGACTTCCAGTGTTTTAAATAGTAAAATATGCCACATATTTACCATTTGTTAGGTAGCAGTTAACTGTCCAGTTAATGAAGGATATTTACCCAAAATAATGTGATGAGAGGTAATTTTTAGGTAATGAATTATATTTTGTTTTTCAAATCCTAATGAATAGTCTCAATCTTAACTCAGAGATTTGATCACTCTTTGAATATCACCTGATGGCCATTATAGGCCGAAGTTTTGTGTTTTATGAACACTGCCAAACCATGGAAAGAATATCAATAGGACTGGAAAGTCATTTAGGACCTCAGAGTTTGGTTGGTGCAGAGGTCCTCAACCTCGACACTAGTGACATTTTGGGCAGGAGAATCTTTTGTTTGGATGGGTGTGGGACTGCCCTGTGCATTTTATTTCTATCAAATAGATGCCAGGTAGCACCTGTGCTCCCCATGTCCTTCCTTGCCCAGGGGTGGAAACCAACAATGTCTTTATATACTGCCAAATGTCCTCTGGGGTAGGAGTGCAAAATAACCCCTGGCTGAGAACCACTCTGTTGGGCTAATACCATTCTGCTTCCCCACAGGTGATAAAACTCAGAAAGGAAGTTTGGGACTTTGAAAGTTTGAAAAAAAAAAAAAGCTTGGGACTTCCTCAGGTCATACAACTAGTGGGCAAACTAGCACTAGAACCTATTACTAGTCAAGATTCCTATTCCAGTATTCTCATTATACCGCCTTCGAGTTGTATAGAAAGGTTACAGCTAGCATTGTGTGAACTGACATTGTACAAAGTCTTAAGAAACCGCACATATTTAAAGTCATCACACACATGAAAAACAAAAAATGCCATCTGGCCAAAAACTGTTTTTCCATGAGAAACTGTTTCCAAATCTTCCTGTGATCTGGCTATGAGAGCCATATTGAGTTGTAGTCTGAACATCTATAAACTGCTCAGGCTTACTTGTTGGTGAGAGGCAGGAAGTCTGGTATGAAAACAAATCCAGATTTTTTAATCTCAGAACAATGATAACTAACCTAGACTGACTCAAGACATTAAATCTCATCTTCCTAAGGTTGCCTTCACTAAGAGATTCACTAGAACACCATTTGGTTGCAGTGACTTTCTCGTTCCATTTTTAGTGCATGGAATTTATATAAAGTGCTAATAAAAATGCTTTAAGAAATGTATACTGTTTTAATTTTTTACTTTGCCATTCCTCCAAAGTGAAATATGCAAGACTATGGAATAGGACAAAAAATTAGAATCTATCATGAAAGAGAGTAAAAACAAAATTATTTTCGTGAGGTTATTATACTGATGCCTCTCCAGAAAAAAAGGAAATCTAAATTATTCTACAATATTTTGGCTTCCACCATCGTTCCCTCCGGGGACAAAAAGCAACATAAGTCTACATGGTTAATACTAAATATGATGAGACTGAAGATGGTTAAATGTTTTACTGAGACCTGCAATGCGATCAAGCCCCACCATCTAAAATCCTTTCCAAAACTGCCTTACAGCCTTACCTTATAGTTTGGAACAAACAGGCTGTTCACAGGCATATATACTTGTAGGAACTCAAGTATCTGTTAGATCGAGATGATGAAGAAATAGCTTTTTGTGTTAGGGGAAATGTGTTGGTGAGAACTGTGAAAACTTTGGGCACAAACACTCCTTCCAAACTCCTGCAAGGAGACTTGACCACATTTTAACATGGCCTCTAGCAGCTCAAGGCTTAATCCCAGCGATGACCCAGTCCCCCTTGGAGCTCCCGCTAGAAAAACCTCAGGGCTGTGAAAAAGAAATTAGCGCCAACACCTGACGGCAGGCCCCCCCTCTCTCAAGAGTACTTACTGAATTTGGATTGTGACTCCTTCCTGTCTTTGAGAAGGATGTGTCCCTCCTACAACTCAGGAGTGTCCTTCTCAAAGACCTGAAAGCCATGCCTTTGAAGTGTACTCATCGGGAAGGAGAGGCCGAGGTCTCCCAGTGGCCGCGGGAGGATAGAATCCTCAGGTCCCCACTTGCCAGCAGGCTGACACAGCTGGCCTAACAACATGTCCAAGGAACAACCCTTTGTAATTTCTCACTTCCCTGACTCTTCTTGAACCCCCACCTCTCCTCCGGTCCTTCATTTTTGCTTTGAAACTCCCAGTCACCTCTGCGCAAATGCGAATTAAGAGCTCAGCTCTTTCCCCTACGGTTGGGAGGGTCTGGATAAAATCTGGTTTTCACCGCTCTCACTACTGTCTACTTTGCTATCTTTGACATTGGTAGATCCGTACTGAACTCACACCACTATCAGGACAGGCCTATAAATCTTAGAAGCTTGTTTTATAGGGTGTTGTCCTCAAAAAGTCCAGGAAAAGTCTCCAAAGGGACCTCTGAAAGCCCTCGGCTCTCTGCTCTTGCCCCAGGGCCCCTGCAGTTTTAAGCTCCCGGGATACTTCCTCCGGTGGGCAAAGTCCTAACTCCACTTCTGCCCAAGTGTCTACTTCCCCGGATGTCGAAGTCCGCCCCGCCGAGGTGTCCTGGCTTCCACGTCCCAGGCCGTTTCTCTCCTTATCCTCGGAGCTGCCTCATCGATCCCCCTTTCCCTGCCACTCCAGTCAAGACAGCTCCCTGGCCGTCTCTCTGCCCCCTCAATCCTCAGCGTCCTGAGCTTGCCGAGGCATCCCTCTCCCCTCCACGCTCCACCGGGGAGCCGTGGCGCCCCTTTCCCGGGGCGGCGGGTGGGGAGGAGGGCGGACGGACTGCGGCCCCGACCGGGTCGGCCATGGCGCACACTCGGGGCGCGCCCAGCCTTCACTGGGCCGCGGGGCTGAGGGTGCTATAGACCGGGCCGCCCCCGCCGCCGGGGCGGGAACTCACCTTCTCTGAGGCAGGGGCGGGCGTCTACAACTACTGTCCCCCTCCCCGCCAACGCCGCCGGCCGGGGGATAGGCCAGGCTGGAGGTGGCGGAGAGGCAGGGACAAGCGCTGCCGCCACCGCCGCCTCCGCCGCCGAGCAGGCGGGGTGAGAGGAGGAGGCGGAGACCCGGCTTCCTGAGGGGAAGTCTCCGCCACCACTGGCGGCTTACTGGACGGCGCCAACGCCATGGCGGCAAGGCGCGCTACTGCGCTTGTGCGGGCGCCCCGCTTCAGGGAAGCTCTTTAGCCCCGCCCCTTTTAGACCAACTCCTCTCGCTGGTTTTTTCGGGGTCTCAGCCCTAACTGTGGCTGGTCGCCCTTGGCCCCGTGGACTTTCACGGGGACTTTCCCCTCGTTGTCGGAGGGAAGGGCGAGCGCCTGGGGCCGCTCGCCTGGGGTGAGTGAATCTAAAACCGACTAAGAAAGAAAAAGTCTGGGAACCTCCGGATTCTTCCTCCAAAGTATCTGAAAAATACGCCATCTCCTTTTATCTGTTTGTCTTTCCTTTGTTAGGGCTTTTATTGCAGAGAGGGTAAGCAGAAACCTTGGTCCTGATACGTTGTCGTCACTAGTCCATGAATGACTTTTTTTGTCTCCCTCCTTCAATATGTGCCTAGATGCGCTCTCTTACACACACACACCCAAACTCACTCATCCCATTCCCCATTTCCCAAAGAAATCACCTCCCTCCTTTGTAGTTTTTTTCTATCTATATCTTTATTACATACTTACCTGGCTAAAAAAAGTTCGGGTGATTTTTGAATTTCATAAGATTTTTATCTTTATGCAGTATTCTGGAACTTGTTTTCACTCAACATTTCAGGTTCATCGAGGCTGTTGTCTGTTTGTTTCACCGCTGTACAGTATTCCACTTTTCCTGTTGAGGGGAATGTCTCCGGGTGCAGTGTGCAAAAGTTTCTCTTGAATTGATTCTCCCGCCCTGTCACTCTGCCATTGCCTAATTTCAGGTGCCCATCATCTCTTGTTAGAACCATGGCAAGAGATGCCTAACTTACCCTTCCGACTTCACCTGTCCAGTCTCCTCTCCATACTACTGCCAGAGCCTTCTATCTAGAAGTCATACCTGGCTCTCCATTGTCTGTTGGAGAAAGTCAAACAGGAGTACTACTGAGCTTCTGTGCACCTTGACCTCATTGCCTTCCTACAGCTCACCTCCCCACCCAGCTTTCACTTTATGATTTAGCAACATTAAACCTTTACTGATTCCTATAAATACCAAACTACTGCATAATTCAGTTTATTGTATATGCTGCTCCCTCTTCTGGAATGCCTTCTCCCTACTTCCTAATGAACTCCTCCTCCCTTCAGAAGTAAATTCTGTCCTGAATGCAGCATTTCTCATTGCTATTCATTTAATACTTTTGCTACATATGTATGTGTCCCTGAGGACATGAAATGCTGCTTTGCGTGATTTAAAACTTTACACAAATGTTGTTACACATACGGTTTATTCCCTTGCTACTCACTTTTTTCACTTATTATATTTTGATATCAAGGTCTGCTGAGATGTGAGGTTCTAATTCATTTACCTTCACAGCTTTATAGCATTCCGTTGCATGAAAACACCACGAACTAGCCATTTGACATTGAGCTTGTTTCCCATTTTTGCTTTTATAGACAGTGCTGTTCTACTGTTCTTGTGCCGGCTCCTTGTGCACCCATGTGAGTGTTTCTCTGGGGTTTATACTTACGAGATGCTGCTGCTTTTTATTTATTTATTTATTTATTTTATTTTATTTTTTTGTTCTAATCTTACATATTTTTATAGCTTGGTTTTCATTTTTTATTTTTTTATTTTTATTTTTTATTTATTTTTTTAACTTTATAGTTTATTGTCAGGTTGGTTTCCATATAACACTCAGTGCTCTTCCCCACAAGTGTCCTCCACCATGACCATCACCCCCCTTTACCTTTCCCCCTCCCCCTTCCGCCCTCAGTTTGTTTTCAGTATTCAAGAGTCTCTCATCTTTGTCTCCCTCCCTCTCCCTAACTCTTTTTCCTCCCTTCCCCTCCCCATGGTCCTCTGTTAGGTTTCTCCTGTTAGACCTATGAGTGAAAACATATGGTATCTGTCCTTCTCCGCCTGACTTACTTCGCTTAGCATGACACCCTAAATAGAGGCTTTGATAATACCCACTTCGAAAGGTATTGTGAAAAACATACAAGGTAATGTTAATGAAACACAATTTCAGACAATCAAACATTTATTGTTAGAAAACTTGCAAATGTATATGAAACAGTGGGTCACAGGGGCAGTGGTCTGGTGCTAGAATGGTGAACGGAAGTATAATATGTGTGCTTCTGTTGCTCCTACAGTACCCAACCTATTGTAGTTGGCTATATGTCTTTACCTCCACATCTCTGCTTGTGCGGATGTGGCCTTGGGGCTGAAATGGTCTCCTCCAGTTCTGGTTCTCTCACTCCCTTCTTTGTCAGCAACTTCTCTGAAGCCTTCCCTGACTCGTCTGCCTCCCGTGGATATCCTTTCCTCCCTTCCTATATCTCTCTCACCATCTTTACATGCTCTTCCATAATCCTTTCTAAATGGTCAGCGTCTTAAAAATTGTTCTTTTTTTTTTTCTTTTTTGACATAGAGAGAGACAGAGCATGAGCAGGGGAGGGGCAGAGAGAGAGGGAGACACAGAATCTGAAGCAGGCTCCAGGGTCTGAGCTGTCAGCACAGAGCCTGATGCGGGGCTCAAACCCACAAACCGTGAGATCATGACCTGAGCCAAAGTTGGATACTTAACCGACTGAGCCACCCAGGTGCCCCAGTGGTCAGCGTCTTAAAGACAAGGTCTGCATTTTATTTATCTTTGTATCCGGCCACTGAGCACAGTGCTGATAAATGTGCTGATAAGTGCATGTGAAATGAGTGGACTTAAGAATTCTTGGGAAGAAAGCTATTTGCAGCCAAGGATTTCTTGGAGCCAAAAGAAGAGAGATGAAAGCAAGCATGCTATTTTATTAGGAACATAGAGACCAGAAAATTGGAAGGTTTTTTCTGGAGGCTTTTCTTTTTTTTTAATTTTAGAGACGGGGGGTGGGGGGAGAGAGTTGGGAAGAGTGGCAGAGGGAGATGGGTAGAGGGAGAAAGAGAATCTTAAGCAGGCTGCACACTCAGCATGGAGCCTGATGTGAGGCTGGATCTCATGACCTGAGCCAAAATCAAGAGTCGGATGCTCAACCAACTGAGCCACAAAACTGCCCTGAGAGAGTTTGAAGTTTTGCCAATGATGTAGTTATACAGGTTGTAATGGACTATTAAGGAGGAGACCTGCCCCTGGCATTCTGGAATGTGAGAGCTAGATGTATGCAAGAACTTTTTCTTTGAATCTGTCACTCCTAGGGATTATAAAATGAATGAATGAATCAGCCAGTGAATTCACTTGAAGGTAGTGAGCAGCCCCTTGCTTATTTAACATTGCCAGGCGTTAAGCCGTTACTAGTTTAAAGCAGGTGTTGGTAAGCATTGTCTGTAAAAGGCCAGATAGTAAATGTTTTCAGCTTTGTGGGCCATATGGTCTTTGTTGCAAGTGTTCAACTCTGCTGTTACAGTGTGAAAGCAGCCATAGAAAATATGTAAACAGAATAGTATGGCTGTTTGGTTTTTTTTTTTCTTAAGTAGGCTCCATGCTCAATGTGGAGCTCGAACTCACTATCCTGAGATCAAGAGTCCCATGGTCCACCAACTGAGCCAGCCAGATGCCCCTAGAATGGCTGATTTTTAATAAAATTTTATTTATGGTCACCGAAACTCAACTTTTGTATAATTTTCATGTGTCACAACATATTCTTTTGACTTTTCTCCCCAACTATTAAAGAAGGTACAAACCATGCTTAGTTCATGGTTTCAAAAAAAACTTGTTGATCCCAGGTGGAAATGAACCTTATTTCCAGGTACAAAGGAGGTGAAATCCAGTGAGGACTGTTCTTTTACTCAATAAATCTTGCAGTTCTCTTGATTTACCACTAGATGGTCCCTTGTATGTGTGTGGCCCAGCCAGGGAGTCTTTCCAATAGAAGAGGTGATTGGAGTTTTTTTCATGGAAGATGAGCCACTGCTTTGTTAACGCAGGCATACGAACTGTTCCAGGGTTTCAAAAACCATTCCTCTGGGTTTCATTTATGTTTCCACTTTCACACTTATTTGTACATATTCCCTCTATTGCAGCATTATCAAACTGAAGGGAACGCAATCACTCTGAAGTCCTCTGAGATTATTTGCTCAAAGGCTCAGGAGGACAGTAATGTGAATACAGGCTATGGCTAAAGATTTGGGGACTGCAACTTGGAATCTGGGAACAGATGCTACCTGAGATACAGGTTAATAAGTGGAGCTTATAATAAGAGGATACTTGAAGCCCAAGTGCTGATACTTAAAACAACAAAACAGCCCCCATTCTTGCCCTCTTCATGTCACCTTTTTCTACCCTTAAGGTGCACGACTGGGAACCCAACATTACCCTGGCCCAGCATCTTCTGCAATAATATCATCACACCGTTCTTAGGGTATGGAAGTACTTGGTAGCCATAGTGACATTCTCGGCATACATGTGTAGCCTGAGGTGCAAGGGGAGTTAAGCCAAAATGGAGGTGCATAGAACTGTTGTGATCATTCCTGTCATCCTCTTGTCTGAAATCTCCCAGCTCAGATGTCTCTTCCAATCTAGGAGTCCCCTGGCTTGAGCCATCCCATTTTTCTCCCTCTCTCACCACCCTTCTTTATCCAGCCACACAAAAGAGACTGGATGGCTATTAAAATTGTTAACAATGGAAAAAGTTTCCGTCTTCCTGGAGCAGAAAAGGGCTTGACAGAAACATGACTCTGAAGGTCTGTGAAGTTCAAGTCTGTGACCCTAGGCACCATACCATACTGTCACATGGTTATGTCCACTCTGGCCCCTGGTTGGATCTCTCAGCAAACACAGAATAAATCTGTTTCTTCCATACCTCGATATACGATGTTGAAGAGACCTCTGAGGTTCTTCCTGAATCTTTTCTGCTAAACATCTCCAGTAGGGCGGTAAGAAATCTTTCCAAAACTCTAGATGGGGTTTCCCTGATGATGAAGACCAGCAATTCTCATGAAGGCTGTTTCCACCACTTAGGGGGCATTTTAGAGTCATTTTTAGTATATCCTAAAATTTCCAGGAAGGCAACCTCCTTGCTAACTGAAGGTTTATGCTTTCATTCATTCAGAACTTGACTAAGAGTCATTCACCATTTCAGAAAATCGTGTCACAGACAACAGTGACCTGTGTGATATTTGTGTCCCCAAAGTCAATCTGCATTTTCAGCTCTCATTCTCACAGTGATTCTACTTAAAGGTACAAAAATATGACCACTTTATCATGTTTTCTAGTGTAGTTGTGCCTGAACATATGCCTAAGTGAGCTCACCGACATATTTAATTGAGCATGAATATATATTATTTTATTATAGGCTAACTTTCACTTAATTTCTCCCTTATTAGGTTAGGTAAATGTTTTAGTCCATTTGGGCTACAATAACAAAATACCACAGACTGGGTAGCTTATAAACAATAGAAATGTGTGTCTTACAGTACTGGAAGCTGGAAGTTAGATATCAGGGCATCAGCATGGTTGGGTGAGGATTCTCTTCTAGGTCGTTCATAGGCTTCACATAACAAAGGGCCTAGGGACCTCTCTGGAGCCTCTTATTCACGAGGGCTTCACATTCATGATTTTTAAGCACCTCCTAAAGGTCACACCTACCAATACCATTCATTACCTTAGAGAGTGAGGACTTCCATATTTTGAAATTTGGGTTGGGGGCAGAGGAGAGTGAGTTACATATTCAAGCTACAAGATTTAGTAATTTATATTTTTAGGTATAAAAGCTGGTAAATTATGTATGCCATTTCATTTCAGAGTAGCAAAAGGGGTGTTATAAAATATTTACTAGGATGCAAAATTATCGTATTTTATATATTCATTTCCTGTTTTTGCCATAACAAATTACTTAGCGGCTTAAAATAACGTAAGTTTGCTATCTTATAGTTTGGTGGTTAAAAGCCAGAAATTGGGTTCACTGGGCTTAAATCAAGGTGTCGTCATGGCTGTTCTCCCTCTGAGTGTCCGAGGGGGTGAAACTGTTCCCTTGCCTTTTCCAGTTTCTAGAGACCACCTGCATTTCTTGTCTCATGACCCATCCCTCCATCTTCAAAGCCACCAATATAGTATCTTCAAATGTCTCCCTGACTCTGACCTTCTTGCTTCCATTGTTTCATCTCCTTTTCTGACTCTGACCCTCTGCCATCCTCCTGTAAGGATTCTTGTGGTTCCATGGGGGCCCTACTGGATAATCCAGGATAATCTCCCTCTCTCAAGATCCTTAATTTAACCACGCTTGCAAAGTTCCTTTTGTCATGTAACATATTCCCAGGTCTGGGGAGCAGGGCCTGGACATCTTTGAGAGGGGGGAGGGCTTTATTCTATTGACCACACTTAATTTTTTAATTTTTTTAAAAGTTTTTTTAATGCTTATTTATTTATTTTGAGAGAGAGAGAGAGAGAGAGAGAGAGAGAGAGAGAGAGAATCCCAAGCAGAATCCATGCTCAGCATGGAGCCCGAGGCGGGGCTTGAACTCACGAACCATGAGATAATGACCTGAGTTGAAACCAAGAGTCAGACACTTAACCCACTAAGCAACCCAGGTGCCCCCAATTGACCACACTTTAATATAATACTTGTTCTGATAAGGTTGAGACTCACAGATACAACTAAAGCATCGGGCTTGATGCTTGTTCTCTTTTTGTCTTGGGGCAGCTAGGTTTCTTTCTTGACCTTGGCTTGGGCTGAACCTGTTCCAGAGGCATTGGGGGTCCAGGTAGACATTTGAAGTCAACCTGGGTTGAAGAGCTCTTTTTTAATCTTTTTTTTTTTTTTTTTTTTTTTTTTTTTTTTACCATTGGGAGCATGTGATGTTTACTCTTTGGGCCATCCAGCCTCATTTAATTTATTTATTATTAAAAAGTTATTTTTATTATTTTTTTTTTGAAATATCGTTGGCATACCAACCGGTGAGTTCAGGATGGCTCCCAGCATGTTATATCAGTTTCAAGCATACAACATAGTAATTTGACAACTCTGTACGTTATGCTGTGCTCACAAGTGTTGCTACCATCTGTCATCGTACAACACTATTACAGTACCATTGACTATATTCCCTATGCTGTACCTTTCATCCCTGTGACTCATTTATTCCATACTGGACCTGAATCTCCCTCTCCCCTTTTGCCTGTGCCCCAACCCCTCTCTCCTCTGGCAGCCACTGGTTTGCTCTCTGTATTTGTGAGTCTGTTTCAGCTTTGTTGGTTTTATTTTTCATATTCCACATGTAAGTGAAATCACGTGGTATTTGTCTTTTCAACTTTGGTAAGAGCTGTCTGGCCATCAAGAAGAGTGGCATTTAGGGGCACCTGACTGGCTCAGTCTGTAAAACAAGTGACTCTTGATCTAGGGATTGTGAGTTCAAGCCCTACATTGGGTGTAGAGTTTACTTAAAAAAAGAAAAGAAGAAGAGTGGCCTTTAGGTCAATGGACACCTTAGAATTTTCCCTCCAATGTCCTTATTCCTGGGAATGAAGAAAGACAGAACACATTGGTGTTTTCCTGGCAGCAGACACGTTTAAGGGAGATTTGATAAAAAGATAGAAATGAGGGTTTTCATTTTCAAGGCCTGCCTCCTCTCCTAATACAGCCTGCGTCCAGCACCCCTGCATCATCAGGGAGCTCCCAATCCTCCGAGCCCTGTGTGGGGGTGCTGTGGGAGCCCCAGGTCATACTGGAGAAGAGGGATGCCACTTGGGGCCTAAATAGTACTGTTCTGTATGTGCGAAGGGGGTCAGTTCGGCATCTGCTGTATTCTGCAAGCAGTCTCCCTATGGGGGAGGGGAGAGGGGGACAAGGGGCCCATCTCATTTGAGAAAGTATGAGCCTGACAGCTGAAGGTTCCCAGAGCAGCAAGCATCACCTCTTCTCTTGGACCATTTCAGCTGTCTGCTTGGGATTGACAGAGGCATCTGGCTGCTAAAAATACCCCACTGACCAAGTGTTCCCTATTCCAATGAAAGCTGAGCATGACCGCCCTCCAGGACTGAGCTGCTTCTTGCAAAGGAACTTTGCAAAAAATTTTCAGGCCCAATTCGAGAGGCGCACCAGCCTGTGGTCATTTCTGCTTTTTGTCAGCTTTGCTGGTGATGAACGTGACCCTTCTTGGATCACTGTTCTCTTGCCTGGCCCGTTCCCACCTCCAGGAAGCGTGGCAGAGGGGGAGGTGAGGGCCCCGTGGCTGAGAGGGGGTAGGGAAGGGGAGGTGCTTGTCCATTTATAGGCTTGCTCTTTGGGATGCTGAAGGTGCTGAAATAGCAATGACAGGGGACTTGGCTCCCTGTTAAATATCTGCCCAGCTGCCTGAAAGACTCTGAAATGACAATAGGGAGAATGGAGAACGTGGAGGTCTTCACTTCTGAGAGCAAAGGCAGGGGTCTGAAGGCCACTAAGGAGTTCTGGGCTGCGGATGTCATCTTCGCGGAGCGGGCTTACTCCGCAGTGGTTTTTGACAGGTATGCAATGTGGGGTATTGCCTTCTTTTTGTCTGTTGGTTTGGCCGGTGCCAAACTCTAAAACACTTTGCTCTCAAAATCATCAGGGAAAGGGATAGAATCCATCTGATCATTTTTAACAGAATGGCACTTCTGACAGCTGTTTTCTGGAATAAGTTTTTCTGCAAAGAGTCCTCGCTAATGTGATTTGCTCTGGTCCCTAGGAGGGTTGTAAAGGTGAGTCAAGGCTCTGGGGCACTTTCTCATAATACCATTGAACTTGGCTGAGTGGGTGTGTTGGAGCAGACTGGAGAGGTGGGCGTGGTGCTATAGGAAACATTTTTCTTTTTGTTTCGTTTCGTTTCTTTTCTTTTCTCTTCTTTTCTTTTCTTTCTTTTCTTTTCTTTCCTTAGAGAGAGGCAGAGAGAGAGGGAGAGAGAGGATCCCAAGCAGGGCCCATACTACCATCACAGAGCCCAATGCAGGGCTCGAACACACGACTTGTGGGATACTACTAGAGCCAAAACCAAGAGTCAGATGCTTAACTGACTGGGCCACCTGGGCACCTCGTAAGAAATATTTTCTTACAAAAGGCTCCATGTTTTTAGCTTGAGTATAATAAATATATTACAGCATAGAGTAATTGTTGAGACTTTAAAAAAGTAATTGTAAACCTTACAATCCATTTACATTTTGAGCATTAGAATATCACCAGGAAGCTGAAATCCTTTTTTATCTTTCCTACCCCCAATCCCAATCTCCTCTGTCTTTCCTCAGAGGTAATTATTGTTAGGATTTTTATGTGCTTCCTTGTAGAATGTTCTTGTACTAGTACATGCATATATCTGCATTTATCAAAAATGTAGCACTGTAGTTTGTCTTTTTTTTTTAAATAGAAGTAGTATCATACTTCAGATGTCATTCTAGAACTTGGTGTTTTCACTGAGCATGTTTTTGATTCCTACCCTTATGGGAACTATAAGTCTATAGATAATTCTTTTAAATCCTCAAAGATCTCTTTCTTTTACCCACATGTAGATCTATCCATGTTGATCCATATGCAGTGTGGATGGCCAGTTACAACTGCTGTGGGTATTCTATCCAGTAAATACGTGAAAACTTACTTATCCACTTCCCTATTGAGGGACATTCGGTGGTTTCTAGCTTTTCACAAACACAAACATTTCTGCACACAAAATCCTAGACCATGTCCACTTGCACACGTGTGTGATTATTCTCAAGGATATACGACTAGAAGGGGAATTGTGCCAGAGTGTGCTGTTTCTATTTTAATAGGCCTCCGAAGTGGTTCTATTAAATTTACATTCCCATTTCCCCACAACCATGTCTACACTTGACCACCAAACTTTTAAATTAGTATTAAATCTTTATTAAAATAAACAAACCCTGCCTAGTGATTAAATTATGACCATGTTCCCTGCGCGTAAAACTGGGATGACCTGCCTGACATTGATGTGATCTGAATCAAGATGGCATCTGATAATCTAGGCTGTGTGGTTGGCTCACTGTACAGACCATCCTGGGAATGGGCACTGCTTTTCAGAGATCATTTGATTAGCATTCACATCTTTGTTTCTTCCTGCCTACCAGGACCTTCAGGGAGAAGGCAGAGTATATGGCTGGCTGCCATCTGAGGAATATGAGGGGGTGGAGGCAACAGTTATGCCTCTTCAACAGGGGTCTGTCTGGCTTTATTAATTTACTTGTAGGTGTGTCATGGCTGGAGGTGAGTGTGGTACAGGAGTCAGTTTGGTTCAGAATTAAGATAAAAAAGCTGGAAAACATAAACTCAGAACACCGATCTTGATGCCGCCACAGAGTTGCCACGTTGCCTTATATAGAATACCTCCATTGGTGCCTCTAGTTCCCTAAAAGCTAATATAGCCACTTAGTATCCGTTTTAAGAATGTTTGGAGTTGAGTGGGGTTTCCTTCTATTATAAAAGTAAAACTAAGGAAGAAATAAACACTGTTGTCTATTTCCTTCCCACTTATTTTAAAAGGTAGGTTTCATTCATGACACAGCTGGGATCTTATTACAGAAACTATGATGTCTTACATTTAATACTTTAAGTATTTCTGGGTTACTATACTCTCTTCATGAACATAGTATTTCATGGCTGCGTGCTCTCCTACCACTTCTTTATGACTGAGGTTTACATGGTTTTCTTGCTATAAATAAATCATCATTCATTTGAAGTAATAATTACAAAACAACATTAGTGACATTGAAGATAGAATGCTAACAAAATGTTATATTATTATTACAATAATAAAAATTGGGATGATTGTGGTAAACGATCTTTAAAATGATTGAAAAAATCTAAAAGAGATACTTTTAAAAAGTGATTTTTCCCAAATGTGTCACTGAAAACACAAGGGAACTGCTCTTGGGGTATACCTGAGTAACCTGGAAAGGCACGGAAGGAAACCTTTGCCCATCCTGCCCTCCCACTGTGGCCTCCTGGGGAAACTCAGCCATTGTACATGAGGAACCTGAGTTGGGAGGTAGGCCTGAGGGTTACCCACAAAAGAAGCACATTCTAATCATTCTATAGAAGAGACACGTCCTAATCCATGTTAGTGCAAGCCAGGCTTCCTGCCCTTTCTACCCTCCAAACACAAACATGAGGAAAGATTTTATTTTTAGTTGAGCACTGCATTTAAGTGAAAATTCTTTCAAACAATATATATGACTTATATGTACCTATGTATGTTATGAAGCATAACAAGAAATGAACACCCATGAAACCATCATCCTACTTTACTAGAGTATGCCATTATATTGTATCTTCTGTATCTTCCCCTACACTTCCCCATGTCCCAAAGGCCACTACTATCCTGAATTTTATATTATTTATTCCTTTGCCTTTTGAGTAATAGCTTCACCACATGTGTACATATTTTTAAACAATATATAATTTAATTTTTTAAGTTTATTTATTTATTTTGAGAAAGAGAGAGAGTGAGCAAGTGCATGAGCAGGGGAGGAGCAGGGACAGGGGGAGAGAGAATCCCAAACAGGCTCCATGCTGTTAGTGCAGAGCCTGATATAGGGCTCAAGCCCACAAACATGAGATCATGACCCGAGCCAAAGTCAACAGTCAGATGCTTAACTGACTGAGACAATTTTTTTAGAACTTAAATTTTCTAGAGAATTTTTAATGACTACACAGTATTACTTTTGACTGTTATATATCAGGTTAGCAAGTGCCATACTTTGGATGGCAAAGTTATTTCCTACTTTTCCTAATAGATCTCTCTGTACATCTCTATTTATTAAAGATAAACTCCTAGAAGTATATATTTTGGATTGAAAAGACAGTTTTAAGGCTTTTAGTATAGGTTTCCAAATCATCCCACCAAAGAGGGTTATACCAGTTTTGTCCATGAACATTATAACATTTGCCTCCTTATCCAGGCACTGACTAACACAGAAAACTAACTTTTACTTTTGTATTTTCCAACATCACTTATTAAAACTTATCTTAGTATTATTTTTTTGAATTTTTTATTATTAGGGAGGTGAAAGATTTTTTTTAAAAATATGTTTATTGATCATTACATTCTTCTGTGATTTGTCTATTTTCTATTGATGCCCTCATTTTAAAAATTTATGTGTAGCTCATTTGTTTTATTACTCCTTAATGTTCAAAACTTCTAAATTGTTTGAATTCTTATGAATCATTTTGGTTTGTTAGCTCTTTTGATTTCAACTCTTTTCTAGTCCACAGTTACTTTTGACTTTCTTTAATTTTTCATGTCTTTTATTTTAAAAACTATTCACTTTTCTTTTTCTTAATGTTTTTATTTGCTTTTGAGAGAGAGAGAGAGAGAGAGAGAGAGCACAAGTGGAGGAGGGGCAGAGAGAGAGGGAGACATAGAATGAGAAGCAGGCTCCAGGCTCCGAGCTGTCAGCACAGAGCCTGATGCGGGGCTTGAACTCGTGAACTGCAAGATCATGACCTGAGCCAAAGTCGGACACTTAACTGACTGAGCCACCCAGGCGTCCCTTCATTTTTCTAATATATTAAAATTATGTCTAAGCTTTAAGTTTCTTTTTTTTAGTCTATTTTTATTCCAGTTACTTATTGTCATTGCATTCATTCACTTTCATTTTTTTAGCTTATTTAGTTCCTTTTATGTCAAGGGGAATGAGAACATAAATGGTTTTAGCCTTAAGAGTGACTCAGGCCTTCAGCAAGATTCAGTCCTTATCTTTTCACTGCTTGGTCCTGGAAGGACCCTTCTAGTTCTCTGAAGTAGTACCTTCATGTTTTCCAAACTATAAAATCAGCGGGTTAGCCCAGTGGACCTACAGACTGAGGTCCATGGAGCACCACTTATCACACTATGAGTAAAATTCCATCATCACCATCCCCATAACCATCATCATCTTCAAACAAAACCCACAACAAATAGATTCATGGCCGGTCTTGCATAGAATCAGATTTGACGAGGATAGGAATTTGGAGCATATTTTACAACAATTTTGGAGAACCTCTTCTTCTGAAAGCCATCTACAAATAATGAACTGTCATTTGCAAGACTTTATAAAAGACTTTATAAAAAACTTTATTTTTTTAATTGACAGAAGGGTGAGAAGCAAGCACCTTGAGCAGAAGTTAGAATCCTATTTCTGGTCAAAATGGGATGTGTGGCAGGGGAAGTGCTAGTTAGAGCTCAGGACATTTAAGAATTAGGTAGGCACTGGACACCTTTACCTTTAGAGGTTCCACCTCACAATATGTCAAAAGGTAGTCTGCATACCACTTCTGAATAGATTTTTTGTAACTTTGCTATTGCAATTGTTATTAATTTCCATTTTGCATTTTTTTTGTTTCTGTTTTAAGAAAATTTGGGGACTATTCAAAGGTATGATGAATTCCAAACCTTTTTCTGGGTCATCTGCAAGCTTTTAGGCCCTTGACCCTGAGCCTCTATTGCCTAATGGAAGACCAGGGCTACCAGTGCTCTCTGGAGACGGAAAGGCTATTTCCAAGGTTGTGGAGTTCCTGGTGGCAACCTCGCAAAGATGATGTCCATGGCGAGTTGGGCAATAGAGGGGAATTGGGTCATTTGACCCTGAAGATCTCTTCTAGCATGAGATTCTATAGGTTGCATGATTTCTTCACATTGAAGGACTTTGGTGCAGCGACAGAGAGGTGCTGGGCTAATATAGAAATGGAGTTTGTTCTGATTATTTTTTGTTTTAGCATTAAACACAAGACATGGCATGGGAATGGTGCTCATGAGCAGTTCTAGGAGCCAAAAATACTATTTGATGGTTCCTTTTTAACAGTCCCAGACATTATGAATTTAGAGTGCATCTAGGCTTTGGTCCATGGATCCTTAGCTAAGGAGAGACTTACATTTGGAAGATCAAAGTTTATGTGGATGTACATCTGTGCTTTTTATTTCTGGGGAGAAAGTTTAGAACTTTTATCACTTTCAAAATCACTTTCAACCCAGAAGTAGGTTGAGACCCATTACAGATCAGGAAGCTGAGGCTTAGTGAGATGACAGGCCATCCCAGGTCATACATGGATGGACAAGCCATAGGGCAGGACTAAAATTCCTGGGATCTTGTCCAGTTATCACTGCCCTCCACCCCATTGCTGATTTAATTTCTTCTTTCCTTGTCAGTCCAGTTAATAATATTTAGTCTTAATAAAGGAAATAGTACTTGTCCATCAATTTCAGAACAATCAAAATCTGTTTCTGGGACCTGAGAATGGTTAGATCCAGAGACTCATAGGTAAAAAACAGGAATATACATGTGATTACACAGGGAAAAAAGTGTTTCTAATAACAAACCAATGTATTAGTTTTCTACCATTGCTGTAACAAATTACCACAAATTTTAGTGGCTTAACAGAATTTATTATCTCACAGTTTTGAAGATCAGAGATCTCAAATGGGTCTATCAGGTTATGTTTCTTAGGCTTTTGTAGTTTCCACAGGCTGCCTGCATTCCTGGGTTTCATCTTCAAAGCCAGCATCATCAAATCTTCTTCCCCATAGACTTCCTGCCTCCTTCTTATAAGGACCCTTGTAATTGCATTAGACACCCTGCCCCCAGGGTGCTTCAGGATTATCTCCCCTTCTCAAGGTCCTTAACCTTAACTACATCTGTAGGGTCCCTTTTGCCGTGTAATGTAACACATTCATAGGTTCCAGGGATTAGGAGGTTAACATTTTTTGGGGCGCTATTATTCAACCTACTACAACCAATAAGATGAATTTCCTATTAATCCAATTGGTCACACAACATAGTAAGGGGGAGCAAGGATAGTGGATTTTTACAAAAATTTCTTTCAGTAAAAATTTGACTGGTTCCTAAGTGATTCTGTTTAAGCATTTGAAAGTGCCCAGGAGATTATGCACACATGTGTAGGAAAAAACACCAATAAGCACATAAGAAAAAGTAGAGTGCTTTAAGAGAAATTAATGCCAGCCAGGCCTTTTTGAAAATTGAACCAGTTAGGAGCTTCAGGTCCACTGGAGACAGCTGGGCTTTTAGCCAGTGCAATTCTATGTGGGCTTGTGGGAACGCCAGGATTAGTGTGGCATACACACCAACACACTGTGGCCTTTATCTGATAACAGCTGATGAGTGAGTGGTGGGGGCAAATGATGCTATAAATGGAAATCATTTAATAAAGGGATATGGGAAATTCCTGAACAGTTAGTTCAGAAATGAATGAATCACTTTGTTATTCAATTTACAGTGTTAAACCTTTACACTTGATGATGCGGATAACCACAGTGAATTTAAAACTACATCTTTATTTTATTTTAAGTAAGCTCTGTACCCCCACTTGGGGGTTTGAACTCACAACCCTGAGCTCAAAAGTTACATGCTCTACCAACTGAGCCAACCAGGCACCCTTAGAAATATGTCTTTAGTTTGACACTTAGGTGCAGATATAAGACATGATGATGTGTCACATGCTCTGTTACAAGTTGTATTGCTACATTTTATGAAACACATTTAATTCTTAGATGCAGACGTTTGCGAATAATTGCTTTTTCAATATAAATTAGATCAAATGCGAGGTTATCCGCACAGTGACATCATCTTTGGTCACATCGGAAGATGTGTTTTGAGCATGAGAAATAGGGTGTGGTCACAGCTACAGGGAATGCAGACAGGTCTGAGTGGGGTGTGTGAACTTCTTCATGTGAGTTGTGGCAGAGGAAATGTCAAGAACTGCTACTTTAATATAGAAGAGCTGTTAAAAATAGGCAACACCTAGATCTGACCTTAGGAAGCAGTATCTCCTCACTTCTTATGCTAAGGTCTATATGGGGCAAACATGAATCCAGCAATGCCCCTCAGGGGTTGACATGGGCCATTTCAAAACAACATTAAGTAGATGCCATGGAGAAAAGAAAATGAGCCTTCTGACTCTGGGTGGGTGTCCCTTCTCTGCAGGAGTCTTCAGTGGTTCCCTTTGCCTGCAGAATAAGGACATACTACTGAGAGTTGCATTCCAGGTCCCCTCGTCTCTGGTCATTGGTCCAGCATTATTTCCCAGGGTAGCACATCCGACCATCTTGTCAGATAGCTACTCCTGTCTCTCCTGAACGCACCTGTTCCCCCTACATGGACGCCTTTGACTCAAGCCAGTGCCTCTACACGGAAGAATTGACGTTCTCTGAGTACAAACTCAGCCCATCTTTAGAGGGTCAGAACAGTGCCTCCTCCCTTCGCAGATGATTGCCTTCCCGGATTCTCGCCTCCCCCACCTCAGTGTGGAGTTAGGTCTCCCTTGAACCCTGCAGCCAGATACCTGCACTCCTGGATGGTGTGCCTCACCTTGCTTATATGTGTTTATGCCCCAGCTCAGCCTAGGGACTGCTCAAAGGCAAGGTTTGTGTCTTGTTTATCTTTAAGAACTTGTATTACCAAGTTCAATGCACAGCACATAGTAGATGCCTGATAAATACTTGTGAAAGGAAGGTAGAATGGAAGGGACAAGGAAGGAAGGAGAGAGGAATTTAAAATATTATTAAGTCCTCTGGGTACTTAAAGAATGTGGGATGTTCTTTAAGACATGCCCCCTGGGGCACCTGGGTGGCTCAGTCAGTTCAGTGTCCGACTTCAGTTCAGGTCATGGTCTCACGGTTTGTGAGTTCGAGCCGTGAGCTGTGCTGACAGCTCAGACCCTGGAACCTGCTTCGGATTCTGTGTCCCTCTCTTTCTGCCCCTCCCTTGCTTGCACTCTGTTTCTGTCTCTTAAAAAAAAAAAAAAAAAAAAGACACACACCCTTCCCCCTCGGATTTTGAAGGGACAGCCCCTGGCAGGCTGAGAGTTTTAAAACAGTACAGAAAGCCAGAGCTGTTGGTTCGGTCCTTTCTGGCTGTGTTTTTAGGGGGCTTGTCCACCTTGCAGGCGCATTCTCTTTGCATTTATCTGTCCAGTAACTGGTTATTTCCATATAAGGAGCTGAGCAGCGGCTACCCTTCTAGCCCTCTTGATTCTGACAGGTGACATGACCCAGGGCAGGGCTGCAGAGCGAGGAGTGAGTGGGGGACCTGCTGGCCAGGGCAAAGAAAGCTCAGGGCTGCAGGCAGAGCCCTAAAGTGGGCTTTGGCGGCTTCCTCTGTCCTCTGTGTTGGGCGCAGTGGCAGACATCAGGAACCCCTATAAGGATCCTCACATCCCCATGAGGGTAGTGATCACAACTCTAAAGGATTGTTATGAAGGTTTAACAAAGGAGAATTGCTTACAACATCTCTGAAAATTGCAGAGCGTTGTATAAGTGGGAGTTAATTAATATCCTCTGTGGGCACTGGGGAAAGAGACTAGGAGGAAAAATGGGACTTGCCAAAGATTGCCTGGGTAAGTCTGGCGGGGAGAAGCTGCTTTCTCCTGGAATCCAAAAAGCGGTTTTAGGACTTCCTGTCTTGTGGATACTCTCTCTCTCTCTCTCTCTCTCTCTCTCTCACTGGGGTTAGTAAGATGGAAGGGAGGTATTTCTGTTAGAGAATTACCTGTCCCTCTTCCAGGGGTTCTCTGCTAGCTTGGAGGTCTTCCTCGCTGGTAGCTACCTGAGAATTAGTGGATGCTGGAGGAAAGCAGGAGCTCTGAGATCACCTGGCCCAATCTCCCCCCTCCCCCCGCCATGTGACAGATGAGTGGGTGGACCAGGCTTTTGGCTACTGAGCACTATCTTGTGCCAGGCTCGGAGCTGACTACTTTACATTTAATCTGATAGTGGTGGGATTTTGGAACTTCTCTGTAATTTTCTTCTTGCTTGAAGTTTTTAAAATAGTAAGCATGTTTCATTAAAAAGTAATATTTGTTTGTCTAAAAGATATCAAGATCTAGGTGTTGTTATGCGGCACCTGGGTGGCTCAGTCGGTTAAGCGTCTGACTTCAGCTCAGGTCATAATCAAGCAGTTTGTGAGTTCAAGCCCCGAATCGGGCTCTGTGCTGACAGCTCAGAGCCTGGAGCTTGCTTAGGGTTCTGTGTCTCCCTCTTTCTCTGCCCCTCCCCAACTCACGCTCTGTCTCTCTCTCTCAAAAATGAATGTGTTAAAAAAATTAAAAAAATATCAAGATCTATGTGTTTTTATCCCATTTTCACATAAGGAAATGAAGGCCCAGAGAGGTTAGGGTACTTGCTTGAGGTAGATATTGGAATCAGGAGTTGAACCCAGCTCTGACCGGCTCCAAGTCTGACCTTCCATATTACCCATTCCACTGCCATTAAAGGAGATGGAGACCAGAAAAACTGGCTTTTTTTTTAAAAATTAAGCTTCCCCTTCCTGCCTGCCTGACACTTCCCTGCACACCCCACCAGAAGGAGCAGGTTTTCTCTCATCTCTACATTCTTGCTACTCAAAGTTACAACTCAGCATCACCCAGGAGCTTGTTAGAAATGAGGAATCCTGGGCCCCACTCCAAACCTACTGAATGAATTGGAACCTGAATTTTAATAAGATTTCTGGTGATGTGTGTGCACACGGAAGTTCCAGAAACCCAGCTCTGCTTCAAACCTACTCCCATCATCCTTCCCAGTTCCAGCCTCATGGCTAAGCCTTATTGGCAAGTGAGGTAATGCAGAGAAAGGTCAGCCCCATCCTAAGGAGATCTAAGTTAGGAGATAACTCCCAACGCTTTTTCACTAGCCTTTAAAACTTGACTCCAGGCCCTAGCAAAATTGTAGGATAGGTTATAAAACAGGTGGGTGAGGCTGTAGAAAATAGTTTGCATAGTTTGGTGCCTAACATTTGGAACCCATTATGAGTTCACTGTGAGAAAAACAAATCATTCCAAATTGACCACATTTTCTTTTAATGAAAAGTAATTATTAAAAGTTCATTATAGCAAAGTGTTGGTAAAGACTCTCATGAGACAAGATGATGGTGAGATGTTGAACTGAGAGCCAAATTGATTCAAGGACTGATAATTGATAGGATAGTGACTGCAGAGGTCTCTCTATCACCCAGTCTGGGGTGAAGTCTTCACCCTGCAGCAGAAGGGCTCAGTCTCCAGCTTTCTCCTGGTCAAAATGGTTGGTAGTGACTTGGAAGATGTGAGGGGCTTTCCACTAGAATTTCCTATGGACATATTATAGCTATAGTTCATGGCAGACAGATTATTCTATAATCAGGCCCCATTAAGTCCATTTATGGGAACCTCGAGGCAGGCTCAAGGACAGATGTATTGTCTCTCTCTGAGCCAGACTAAGAAAATTTGAGCCTCAAAGGCAGCGTGGACCAAAGAAAGGGCAATGCCAGAGGTTCAACCATGGGGCAGACAGAATTTAAAAACAATAACAAAACTGACTTCTAAAAACCTGACTAAAAGATTCAGTCTTTATTATCATTACATACCAGTAATTCTAAACAATGTCAGGGATAAAATACTCTTCCTTGGGGGAAAAATAAATCTACGTTTGTCTATATTCTAAACAATTGCTGTTGGGTAAACTTCAAGCTAGCACATTTTAAAATCACATAGCCCTTAATAAACATTGTGTTCTGCCTGGAAGTTAATCCGAGAGACTTTCAGTTAGCCCCTAACATGTGTGCCCTCCCCTATGTGTTTATTGCAAGAGCAATTTCTTAAAGTTCACAATTGCTTGAGCTTATGAAGGCCACAGTTCATTTCTCCAACCTCTGTGCTATTACCTCTTCCTAAAGTTTAAGTATATTAGAAATAAGCAGATCCCAGGGGCATCTGGGTGGCCCAGTTGGTTAAGCATCTGACTTCGGCTCAGGTCATGATCTCACGGCTCATGGGTTCAAGCCCCATATCAGGCTCTGCATTGACAGTTCAGAGCTGGGAGCCTGCTTCGGATTCTGTGTATCTGCTCCCTGCCCCCACTCATGCTCTGTCCCTCTCTCTCTCTCTCTCCCTCTCTCTCAAAAATAAATATTAAAATATTTTTTTAATTTTTAAAAAGAAAGAAATAAGCGGAGCTCATAAAGATAAAGGAGAACTTTTGTTATTCTAGGTGACCACCTGGAGTTTGTGGTTCTTTTTAAAATGTGAAACAGTGAAATAGTGTGAGAACTGCAAAGAATAATATTTGGTAGGTGTAAATTCCAGTTTCAACATGAAATATGTATATGAATGTGAATATATGTGTACAAATAAAAATATGAGGATATAATACTTGAAGGTTCTAAAAATATCAGTTTGGGTATAAAATGTTAGAGCAGTCCAGTGTGGGGTTATTCCCTGATGGGGGGCCCCTAAGGCAGATAGGCATGGAGTTCCAAGTGAAGTCACAGATGACAATCTGCATGATCATACTTGCTTCTAACTCTCCCCTTTCCAGACCATTTCCCTTTCTTTCCTGCCTTGGGTTTGTATTCCTGGTCAGAGTCCTGATACCCCAGAGGCAAGAATCTGTTCCTCCTTCCCATTCCCAAACTAAGAGATGCTCTCAGACTTGCAAAACCTCACGACTTAGCATATGATATAAGTGATGAAAAAATGAAAGCTCAAAATTATTTTGGCCATTTGGAATACTATAAAGGTGAAGACCCTAGTTCAGGTTAAAAAACTCAATGTCATGAGGGAATTTGGGGGAATGATGGATAGGTTCACCGTCTTGGTCATGGCGATGGTTTCACAGGTATGTGTGTATGTCAGAGTCTACCATAGTAAAGATTTTGGATATGTATGTCAGTCATGCCTCAAGCTATTTAAAAAACGTAGCATCATATGGACAAATGGAGGGAAGCTCTGACTTGGCTGTGTGTCTTTGAGGTAACCTGGGATATTCTAGTGACTAGATTTGTAATTTGATCTTAAATAACTGTGAGTTTTTTGCAGGAAACTGTTTATAGCACCACACCTGGATACCATACTCTGTTCTTGGCACTGTAATTATAAAACACTGTGACCCAGTGTCCACAGTTGAGGGGCCAGGAGACAGGATTTGGAGCCTCATTGGGATCCAAATTACTTGGGTTCTTAGGCAATTCAGTCTCTGCTGATAAACTTCACATTCCTGCCAGGGAATGCCATCTTGACTTGAAGCAGATATGAGAAATCCATAGCTCCCCATCGCTAGGGGTTTGAAGATTCCACTAAATGGTCAGGGTCCTGCATGAGCCTGTCTGTTCTGTTCTGCTAGAGCACTCGTGACAAATGACCTTCCCAAGCAGGGAATACCCTCTGTGGCATAGCTATGATGGGCTGCAGATTCTGTGCAATTCTAAATATGCTAGTGTAATTCTACCCTTCCTCTCTCATTGGGAAAGCTTAAGGGATTGTATTGGAGTGAGGAAGACATTATTATGGGGATAACTTTGAACTTGCTCTAAACTTATAACCACTAACCTTCCATGCCCGTGAGTATTTCATGATTAATAACAAATTATTAGCAACCTACCTCACAGCAGATGGGGACACAGCAGTGTGTTGAGTTGGCCACCCAGAGGCTGAAAACTGGACTCCAGGAAGCCCAGGACCTAGCTTAGTGCAATAGCCCGGGCAGTGCCCTTAGCTTGGCTCTCTACATGTCTCCATTTCTTGATGCCCTCCTGGGGCCACAGGGCCTGACCTTTGGTCTTTTCCTTGAGCCTGACGCCCTAGCATTGGCCGCTGAATCTTGCTTGATTGCCTTGCTACACCCACTTTCCTTTGTCTGTGGGACCCACTGTGGGCGCATCAGAGACCACAATAGGACTGTTGAAGGAGCTGGGAGTGAGAGGGGAAATGAAAGGGAGTCACAGCAGTGATCTTCAAATTCTTGCATCACTGACCTACCTAAGCCTGTTCCACTGGACGAGGATCCAGAGAGCAAAATTAAATGATAAGAGTATGTTTCTCGGGAAGGCAAATTCAAGCTGAACGCAAGGAGGAAATCTGCAACAATTAGGACTGGCCAACAGTGGATTAACTGTTCTTAGAAGCAGTACACTCTTTTTCACAATGGGAATTTAAAAATTGCAAGGTCAAGGATGGACACAAGGGATCTCTGTGTTTGTGTGTTCTGTCAAAGGTTTTTTCTTCAGGCTTTAGCATTCCGTGATCCCAAAAGCTCCTGTTTTCCTATACTTTTGAGATGCTTCTTTAGAACGTAAACTCCGGCCTGAGTTCACATTCACATACCCAGTTTTTCTCAGGGAGCTCAGTGCTTCTGCGCATACTGCTAAGCTTGTTTTCATCCTTTTTTTTTTTTTTTTTTTTTTTTTTTTTGCCTCAGTGGCCAGGATTTCTTTTCTTTACATTGCAGTATTGAGATCATGCCAGATTTCAGTCACTCTTGGTATTAGGGTTCCTTCATGCTTGCTTATGCCATTTTCTGCCTGAAAGACGACTCTAACCTGGGAGATACAAAAATCTCTCTTGGGAACACTGGGGGGCCAGAAACACGGCGGGGGGGCAGGAAACACGAATCTTCCTATTTGCCTCTCCCTCTCTCCCTGAGTGGGCAGGCACGCTCTTCCGTGTCCTTTCCACTCTCTCTCTCTCTGAGTCAGGAGAATACAGCGGATAACCTCAGTGACATCAGTAACCTTGTAATTGTTACTCTTGCAAAACACATGGAACTGTGACACACATCGGAATGCGCAGACCCCATTTTGCATAAAAATATCATGTTCATGTCTTGTCATATTGTAGATAGTTATGAGTTTTATTCTTTAGGGGAAAGAGACATTGCATTTCAAGAACAAGAGGGTCATGTCACACAGAGTCCTATGGTGCCAGGGAGCTTTTGGCTAGGGGACCATGAGGAATTTCCACCTAATCCCTTGGCCTGGAAGACTTCCTGGGCTCCTCAAGTGTCTGTTCCAATGTGTTCCAGGAACACCCCATGGGGCCGCTGTCATAGCCTCCTCATGCAGGTTATGTATCCCCAGTGCCAACCGCATATGGGTCTAAATCTACATTTGCGGAGTTAAATTGAAAGGCTTATATGCAGGGTGCAGTAGTGTCCCCCACGTTGGGGCCCAATGTCCAGTGCAGTCCCCATTTGCTGTGCTACCCCAATCACTTGTTTCTCCCTCCATTCCCAGCCTTGTTAACTTCGTGTGCCATACCTGCTTCAAGAGGCAGGAGAAGCTTCATCGCTGTGGACAGTGCAAGTTCGCCCACTACTGTGACCGCACCTGCCAGAAGGATGCTTGGCTGAACCACAAGAACGAATGTTCGGCCATCAAGAGATATGGGAAGGTGCCCAATGAGAACATCAGGTCAGAGCTGAGCCCCAGGGGTAGTGTTTGGGATTCCCAAATGTCAAGAGGGGAAGGCATTAGTGGCAAGCATTCCCAGGCCAAGGAAGCCAGGCTGAGTGCAAATCAGGGTAGAGCCTCAAAGAGACTGGATAGGGGCACTTCTGTGCACTCTCTTTAGGTCTGGGAGCCCATCTAGAACTGAGTATCTGTGGCCATGGTTTTAGTCCACAGCCCTTCTCTAGAGTTGACTGCAGACCTGTTCTCAATGGCTACCTAGTGTTTAACTTAAAAAAAAAATTGATCTGACAATGTTAAAAAAATTGGAAAATTCCACATTAAAAAATAGGATTTCTGGTTTCTCTTGAAAAAAAAAATCTGAAGATTTGGCAAAATGAGCTAGAGCTCAATAGCAGCTGAGCTGTTTAATTCCAGCAGAATTAAATAAACAAAAAAGTTTGTATTTAAATTCCAGTTAGTTAACATACAGTAATATTAGTTTCAGGTGTACAATGTAGTGATTGAACCTTCCCATACATCACTCAGTGCTCATCACAAGTGCGCTCCTTGATCCCCATCACCTATTTCATGCACCCCATCCCCCAACACTCTGGTAACCATCAGTTTGTTCTCTGTAGTTATATAGCAGCATATCTGCCATGGTCAAATTACGGAAGCAGCCCACGTGTCCATCGACTGCTGAATGGACAAGGAAGATGTGGTATATATACATAATGGAATTATTACTCAGCCATAGAAAAGTGAAATCTTCCCATTTCCAATGAAATGGATGGAGCTAGAGAGGAGTATGCTAAGTGATATAAGTCAGATTTCGCTCATATGTGGAATTTAAGAAACAAAACATATGAGCAAAGGGGAAAAAAAAGAGAGAAAGGTAAACCAAGATAAAATGCAGAGCTTTTCAAGTAACCATAGCCCACTAGTCCCTGGGCTTGTGCACACAGCCCTCTGCACTATATGCATTATATGTGAAAGACATTCTCAGAAGTTAGTGGCATCCCCAGGGCAGCTGTGGCTGGAAATCTCAGGACCAATATCATCAGATAGGGCTGCAGGTCGGTGCTTAATTGGAGAGCAGAGGTGATGGGGAAGGTGAGGTTGGGAGCATTTTCACTGGGTGGGGTGTGAAGTTAAAGTACAGAATGGAATCATGATATCCTAGTAATTTTTAGGAAACTACAAAAGAAATGGCTCAGTCAGCTTCCCCATCCCCCTTAGTTCCATCTGTTGAAACCTTGCTTCTTTAAAAACATGTTCTTTTGCACTTTTGTGTTTATTTTCATCTTTTAAAAATTTCAGCTTTACTGAGGTATATTGGCATATAAGATTGTAAGATATTGAAGGTGTTCTTCAATGTGTGTATACAATGTGAAAGGACACACCCCCATCTAGTTAGTTAACACCTCTATCACCTGACATTTATCCTTTTTGTTTTTCTAAGCGAGAACCTTTATGTTCTACTCCCTCAGCAGATTTGCAGTTATACAACACAGTGTTGTCAACTGTAGTCACTATGTTTTACATTAAATCCTCAGACCTTATTTATCTTCTAGCTGAAAGTTTGTGCTTTTACTAGTGTCTCCCTGTTTCCCCCACTCCCCAGACGCTGGCAACCACTTTCCTCTGTTTCTATGAGTTTGACCTTTTTCTTTTTTTTCTTTTTTTAAGATACCATGCATAACGGATACCATGCAGTTTTTGTCTGTGTCTGGTTTGTTTCACTTAGCATAATGCCCTCAAGGTCCACCAATGATGTCTTAAATGGCAGGATCTCCTTGTACACACACTTGCGCGTGTGCGCACACACACACACACACACCACATTTTCTTTATTCATTCATCCATTGATGGACACTTAGGGACCATTTCCCTAATATTTGGAGGCAATGGACACCCTACCAGAGCCTTATTTTCTCCAGTGCTGTCCTGAGCTCCTTGTGGGGATACCTTGGTGTCCAAACACCTGGGATTGCCAGCAGGGCATCTTTGCAGAAATAACTCTGACCCAAATGAGAGGAGAAACAGGCCTGTTCTTTGCCAAGGAGGTCCCTCAGGGACAAGATCTGCCTTAGGCCCCACCCCCTTGCAGGTGCCTGGCCAGCACGCATTCAATGAGTAGCCAAGAGTTGCCAAAATGCCCCTCAGTCATAGGCCTCATCTTGTGGGCATAGGCTGGCAAACAGGTAACAAGGGCACCCTCACTGTCTTCAAGGTGAAGTGCACCCTTCTGTCTCACACTCAACACTCTGTGTTCCCCAGAGCTCCCTCCTATCCCAGCTTGCCTCCCCTCCTCCTCCAGAGCCCTCTGCCCCAGCCAGGCCAGCCCCCTCCCTGCTTCCTGCATATGCCAAGCCTATGGGCTGCCTCCGAGCCTTTGCTTATACTGTTTCCCCACCCAGATTGTCTTTCACACCTCTCTTTAATCACTAAGACTACAGATAAGTTTACAGACATGTAGACATCTATTGCACTACTTTGTCTTCCAAATATTACATCAGGGGATATGCATTATTGTCTTTTACTAGCCCCTGGATAGGTTCAGGGAGGTCAAATGAATTGCCTAGGGTCACAGAGTAAGTGGAAATGAATTTGAACCCGGGTTGTTAGACTCTTTCTCTAGTGCACATCTCAGTTGGCCATACTATCAGGAGAGACTTGGGCTGCCATCCCTCGGTGTCCCCAGACTCCTTTTTCATGGTCTTACAGACCCCACATGACCTGGCTTCTACCTGCCTCTCCACCTTTATTTGCTCTTCACTCCCTACTCACTACACTCCATCCACCTTGGACTTCCTGCTGTTTCTCCATCATGCCAAGCTCATTCCTTCTTCAAGGTCTTTGTACTCACTGCTTCTTTCCATCTGCACAGAGCCAGTTCCTGTTCATTTCCTTTTCAGCTCGAGCGATTGTCCTCAGTATCACCTCCCCTGATCACCTTGGCTTCCCTTCTCCCAGCCACTCTCTATTATGTTTGTATTCTACCCTATTTTATTCTTTGCATAGCACTTAACACTAGTTTAAATTATTATTTTTTTAAACTTAGGTCTCCCCCACTATGGAAAGCTCCATGATAAAAGAAATTCCATCTATGTAGGTCAGCACTGTGCCCGACACGCATTAGGCACTCAGGAAATGTTTGTTGAATGAATGACTGTGCTGGGGCATCCCTAACCCTGCCCCTCTCCCCAGGCTGGCGGCCCGCATCATGTGGCGGGTGGAGAGAGAGGGCACCGGGCTCACTGAGGGCTGCCTGGTGGCTGTTGACGACCTGCAGAACCACGTGGAACACTTCGGGGAGGAGGAGCAGAAGGAGCTGCGGGTGGACGTGGACACTTTCTTACAGTACTGGCCACCCCAGAGCCAACAGTTCAGCATGCAGTACATCTCCCACATCTTTGGTGTGGTATGATCCCCCAGAACGTGGTGGGGGTGGGGGTGGCAGCTGGGATTGGTCAACCAAGAAGCATTCAGAGGCAGCCAGGCTGGACTGGGGAGGGGAGGCTGAGAGAAGGACCAGAGGGGACAGAGGCCCAAAGTGAAGAACTTCGTCCTGTTTCTGCTATTCTGGCCTTGCTTACTAGAAAGTCATTCCTGCCCTATCAGAAACAGGCATTCCCCACACAAACTGTTCATCATCCCCGAATGGTAGATTTGGATAGAAATTTACCTTCTTGTTTATCTGCACTTTCTACTTTTTCTCTTGTTTGTATTGAGAGCTAAGACCCAGTCACCATCCCTTGTTGCCCAACAGTCACTTTGGAAATGAGATCCTTCTCTCAGATATCGTAGGCAGGATAATGGAGAGCCTGGAGTTGTGGGTTATGGACATTTGGGAGATGAGAGGAAGGACTTTTGGAGAGAGCTACCTTGGAGCAGTAAAGCCAGACCTCTGGTAGCTATAAGAGGCCAAAACATGGGGGTAGGAGCTTTGTGGATCAGCAGATTCAGGCCTTGGGCTCTGGGGGTAGATGTCTTCCATCTGGCAGGTCTTCCTTCTGTGGTGCTGATGAGTGGGCTGAGGGGGAGATTACTGTAATAACAACAACAGCATGACCATACTGTACATCTCCTGAGTCCTCACCATGTGCCAGTGCTTCTGTGATAGAGCTCTCTAGAGAAACAGAGCCAGTAGCATGGGGGGAGGGGGAGGGAGAGAGGCAGGGAGGGAGAAAGAAGAGATTTATTTTAATGAATTGGCTCTTGTGATAGTGGAGACTTGGTTAATACAAAATCTGTTGGTAAGCTAGCAGGCAGGGGCCCCAAGGAAGAGCTGCAGTTCAAGTTCAAAAGCAGTCTGCTGGCAGAATCCCTTCTTGTTCGGGGGAGGTCCATCTTTGTTCAGTTACAGGCTTCAAAAAGTTTAAGAACCATATGATTCTGTCAATAGATGCAAATAAAGCATTTGACAAAATACAGCATCATTCTTAATAAAAACCCCCGAGAAAGTCGGGATAGAAGGAACATACCTTAACATCATAAAAGACATATATGAAAAACCCACAGCTAATATCATCCTCAATGAGGAAAAACTGAGAGCTTTGCCCCTGGAACACAACAGGGATGTCCACTCTTACCACTGTTGTTTAACGTAGTGTTTGAAGTCCTAGCCTCAGCAATCAGATAACAAGATGAAATAAAAGGCATCCAAACTGACAAAGAAGACAAACTTTCACTTTTTGCGGATGACATGATACCGTATATGGAAAATCCGAAAGACCACCAAAAAGCTGCTAGAACTGATACATGAATTCAGCAAAGTTGCAGGATACAAAATCACTGTACAGAAATTGGTTGCATTTCTATACACCAATAATGAAGCAACAGAAACAGAAATCAAGAAATTGATCCCGTTTACAATTGCACCGAGAACCATAAAATACCTTGGAATAAACCTAAACAAAGAGGTAAAAGATCTGTATGCTGAAAACTATAGAAAATTTATGAAAGAAATTGAAAAGACACAAAGAAATGGAAAAACATTCTATGCCCATGGATTGGAAGAGCAAATATTGTTAAAATGTCAATACTACCCAAAAATCTACACATTCAATGCAATCCCAATCAAAATTGCACTGGCATTCTTCTCAAAGCTAGAACAAGCAATCCTAAAATTTGTATGGAACCACAAAAGGCCCTGAAGAGCCAAAGTAATGTTGAAAAAGAAAATCAAAGCGGGAGGCATCAAAATCCTGGACTTTAGCCTCTACTACAAAGCTGTAATCATCAAGACAGTATGGTATTGGCAGAAAAACAGACACATAGACCAATGGAATAGAATGGAGAACCCAGAACTGGACCCACAAATGTATGGCTAACTAATCTTTGACAAAGCAGGAAAGAGGATCCAATGGAAAAAAGACAGTCCCTTTAGCTAATGATGCTGGGAGAACTGGACAGCAATGTGCAGAAGAATGAACCTGGACCACTTTCTTACACCATACACAAAAATAAACTCAAAATGGATGAAAGACCTAAATGTGAGACAGGAAACCATCAAAACCCTAGAGGAAAAAACAGACAACAACCTCTTTGACCTCAGCCACAACAACTTCTTACTTGACACGTCTCTCAAGGCAAGGGAAATAAAAGCAAAAATGAACTATTGGGGCCTCATCAAGATAAAAAGCTTCTGCACAGTGAAGGAAACAATCAACAAAACTAAACATCAACCGACAGAATGGGAGAAGATATTTGCAAATGATGTATAGTATAAAGGGTTAGTATCCAAAATCTATAAAGAACGTACCAAACCCAACACGAAAAACAAATAATCTAGTGAAGAAATGGGCAGAAGACATGAATAGACACTTTTCCAAAGAAGACACCCAGATGGCCAAAAGACACATGAAAAGATACTCAACATCACTCATCATCAGGGAAATACAAATCAAAACCACAATGAGATATCACCTCACACTGGTTAGAGTGGCTAAAATCAACAACTCCAAGATGTTGGAGAGGTTGTGGAGAAACAGGAACCCTCTTGCACTGTTGGTGGGAATGCAAATTGGTACAGCTGCTCTGGAAAACAGTGTGGAGATTCCTCAAACAATTAAAAATAGAACTACCCTACAACCCAGCAATAGCACTACTAGGAATTTATCCAAAGGATAGAGGAGTGCTGATGCATAGGGGCACTTGTACCCCAATGTTTATAGCAGTGCTTTCAACAATAGCCAAACAATGGAAAGAGCCCAAATGTCCATCAACTGATGAATGGATAAAGAAGATGTGGTTTATATATACAATGGAATGCTACTTGGCAATGAGAAAGAATGAAATCCTGACATTTGCAACAACATGGATGAAACTGGAGGGTATTATGCTAAGTGAAATAAGTCAGTCGGAGAAAGATATCATATGTTTTTACTCATATGTGGAACTTGAGAAACGTAACAGAAGACCATGGGGAAAGGGAAGGGGAAAAAATAGTTTTAAACAGAGAGGGAGGCAAACCCATAAGAGACTCTTAAATACAGAAAACAAACTAAGGGTTGATGGGGATGGGGGAGAGGGTAAAATGGGTGATGGGCATTGAGGAGGGCACTTGTGGGGATGAGCACTGGGTGTTGTATGTAAGCAATGAATCACAGGAATCTACCCCTGAAACCAAGAGCACACTGTATACAATGTATGTTAGCTAACTTGACAATAAATTATATTTTTAAAAAATTTTTAAAAATTATGGCTTCAACTGATTGCATGAGGCCCACCTACATTACACAGGCTAATTTGCTTCACTCATAGTCTACTGACTGATTAATTTAAATTTTTTAATGTTTATTTTTGAGAGAGAGAGAGAGAGAGAGAGAGAGAGAGAGAGTGCTAGCAGCGGAGGGACAGAGAGAGACGAGACACAGTATCCAAAGTCTCCATGCTCTGAACTGTCAGCACAGATATGGGGCTCAAACTCACGAGCCGTGAGATCATGACCTGAGCTGAAGTTGGACGCTTAGCCAACTGAGCCACCCAGGCGCCCCTAGTCTACTGATTAAAATATTACATACCAAATACTGTTTGACTAAGTATCTGGGCACTACAGCTCAGTCTAACCATAAAATTAACCATCACAGCTTCCCATACACTTATTTTATGCAATCTTTAAATACAAGATGAAATCATTGTTTTTAGCACTCCAATTTTATAGAATCGGAAGCCTAGGCCTAAAGAGGCTGTGTTATCTCCAAAGCCCACATAGTGATAGTGGGCTGATATCCAAGAAAGGACTAGAAGCAGTCTGGCTGGTGATTATAGATTTTTTACTCTTAGCAGTTATGCTCCATAGCCTTGGGGTGAATGGGTATCATAGACCGATCCTGGGTATCCCTAAGGTGGTCCAGGGACTAGAGACACAGGACCACATAATCACCAAAGTGCAGAACTGAAAGGACCCTTAGAGATCATCTAGTCCAACCTATAGATGGGAAAACTGAGGCTCAGGGAAGAAGGAAATTTGCCCGAGGTAACAGCTTATTAGTGGTACTCACAGGCTTGACTTCATGTACTTGCTGAATAACTGACGAGATTGAATGGAGAAAGTGACATTCCTACGATATCTATGACAAATAGCCATGTGAGTGCATGCGTGCATATGCATGAGTGCAGTGTAGCACATGTTTACATATGTATTTATGCAGACAGCAGACATTTGTGTGCAGTGGCTAATGTATTCTAGGTTGTATTTATTCTTATACATTTTTTCAGAATAGGTATTTGGCATCTGTTTCTATAATGAACAACTGATTTTGGGGAAAAGGAAATCAATGGAGTGCCACATAAGTAATAACCAACTTGATTTGTCTTGCATTCAGAGATATATGTTAAGTGTTGCACTCATCAGATTTTAAAATTGTGAACAGGAGTAAAAAAATATCCATCCACCAGACCCAAAACAATCAAAAAGAGATGGCAATTTTATGAACAGCTATAGGAGTTGAGGGTGGGTAGGCAAAGGAAGCAGGGGAAGCACATAGCCCTCTGTCCCTACACATACACACGCACGCACACACACAGAATAGGGCAGAACAGGGCATGGAGAGAAACCAAGATAGATACTGGGGAAGACTCATGTGAGATCCAGACACAGGAAAAGGGAGAGATGTCTCAGAACCAACTTTTCCGTCTTTGGCCTTTTTAGAATATAGCTGCCAAAAGCTTCCAAGGTGGCGTTGTATTTTAGCAAGTACAGCACTCTCCCAGGGTGCTCACCTTGAGGGTCCTTTGGAGTCACCTAGAGAACAGGAGATGAACTGTTTTGTTGCATACTCTCGAAGCATCTCCAGGATGAGACTGAGTCTTCTATTTTCTTGAACTTTCAACAGCCAAGATGGCGTTCTGTCCTTGGTCCATGTCTGTTAATCGACTCTTTCATCTTTTCCTCTGAGTAGATTAGCTGCAATGGCTTCACACTCAGTGACCAGAGAGGCCTGCAGGCAGTGGGCGTGGGCATCTTCCCAAACCTGGGCTTGGTGAACCATGACTGTTGGCCTAACTGCACCGTTATATTTAACAATGGCAAGTAAGTACGTCTTTAACTGGGGATGGTATGATGGGGATGTGGAGACCCTATTTTGTTTTCTCTACTTGACCTAAACCAGACTGTGGAACCTGAACCAACATGGATTTTGATTGGGCAGCAAATAGAAATTTCATTCTAGGGGTGCCTGGCTGGCTCATTTGGATGAGCGAGTGACTCTTGATCTCGGGGTCATTAGTTCAAGCCCCATATTGGGTGTGGAGATTATAAAAAAAAGTTTAAAAAATTAAAAAAAAAAGAAATTCCATTCTAGAATAAATGTGGTTAAGAGAAAGGTAATGAGAAGGACAGCAAAGAGTTCCACTCAGTTACAACTGAGTCTTTGCATGTTTCTTGAGGCTGCCTAGATGTGTTAGGTAAACCTCTACTGGTTTTTTAAAATTAATTAATTTATTTTGAGAGGGGTTAGGGGTAGAGAGAGAGAGAGAGAGAGAGAGAGAGAGAGAGAGAATCCCAAGCAGTCTTCATGCTGTCAGCACGGATGTGGGGGTCAATCCCACGAACCATGAAATCATGACCTGAACTGAAATCTAGAGTCAGATGCTTAACTGACTGAGCCACCCAGATGCTCCAAACCTCTACTATTTTAAAGCTCAAAGCCTGGGATTATCTATCAGGCAGTCAATGCAGAACAACATCAACTGAGAAGGTACTTGGCAGAAGCATATATTAGTCATGATCCCAGCAGAAATCAGAAGGCACACTCAGAGTTTACCCAAAGAGAATTTAATAACAGGAAATTTTACAGAAGTTTAAGAAACTAACAAGGAATGGTGAGTTGTGCAGGGTCTAGCAATAGTATGAAGTCATTACCACCTCCAGACCTCGAGGGGCAGGTGGAGGAAGTACTGTGACTACATCTGGTGAGAGCTGCAGCATGGGAGAGGTCCCTTTCTCCACCCCCCACCCAGTAGCTTGGCCGTACTGATAGAGAAAGCAGCCACTGCTGGAACCATGGCCAGGCAGAGAGGGAGCCAGGAGACTAAATACCCCAACCTTCCTCTTCTCCCACCTTCTGATCCCCTCCCACTGGCCAAAGTCCAACCAGAAACCAGAGAGCAAAGGACCCTGGGTGATGAAGCTCTCAGAGGCCATCCCCACTTGCCCCCGACTCCCAAGGCCACAGATCAGGGTGCAGAAGGGCAAAGAATAGATCTTGGGGTGGGCATAAATGGAGTCAGCAAACAGAATGAGACCCTGGTTGTCCACAACTCAGGGCTGGGGGGATTTGGAGAAACGAGGCCTAAGCAATATTATTTATTTTGCCCTTAGAGATGAGACAAGCTTTTATGATAGATGCAAGTCAACTCTGAGCCATCAGCAATGAGCTGGCTCGCCCCCAAACTTCCTAGAAACAAAAGACAGTGCTTTCTGGTTCTCAGTCAAGAATCAAGCCTAAACCCCCATATAGCAAGGACTCTGATTTCCCTTTTCCTTCCTATTTCTGGAAACAAAGGCCTGCATGACACCAGGCTCTAAGCAAGTGGGAAAGTTACTCAAGAAAGGGAAGTTTATTTGGGACCCAGATCATTTTCCCCCAGAATTTGCATTTCCTTTCCTAAGCCTCTTAGGGGTCACTGGCATGGACCTCATAGAATCCTTCTCAGAGGGGCTGTTGTCCCAGGTTAGTCTGCTTGGCTGAGGATCCAATTCAGCCACATATAGGACTGGTCTTTTGGGACACCACTCCAGTGGTGACCCAGGGCTCCCCTTGTCACTACATGTAACAGCTGTAGGAGCCCAGGAACCCTTTCTTCAGATCAAATCTGGTGTCTGCTC
Source organism: Cryptoprocta ferox (assembly GCA_028646485.1). Classification (NCBI taxonomy): domain Eukaryota; kingdom Metazoa; phylum Chordata; class Mammalia; order Carnivora; family Eupleridae; genus Cryptoprocta; species Cryptoprocta ferox. The sequence goes on from CM053576.1 coordinate 95,529,934, forward strand.
TGGCTTCTTCACATCCACTAATTTTGAGCAGCCATATTCTACCTGGCTTCTTGGCTGTTATGCGAGACTTTGCAGTCATGGCCTAGCTGCCTGCCATAGTGGAAAGAACCCAATTCTAACCCCATCGAATTTTATATACTACCGTGTGAACTAACCAATCTCCATTTATAGTTCACACAGTCCCCAAGATAGATATCAAAGAGGCCACGATGCTTGTGAGTGAGATAACAGCACCCTTGCATGGTTTAGTACCTATTATTAAGTGCACTGTCTCATGGTAGTCCCATTACCAGGTTACAGTTGAGGAACCTGAGCCCAGAAAAGGGAAATAACTTGTCCAGGCTGAGGGCCTTTGAACCCAGAACTTTTCATTCTAAATCCAGTGCACTTTCCACTATAGCAGGCTGCTTCTTGTCAAGTGAGCCCCCACCAGAAGGGGCTGGGATAAAGGTGGTGGTGATGGCCAAAGCTTTGATTCATAAGCTGGAATGCTGTGTGCCCTTGCTAGCTGTACTGGACCAGCCAATGGTAATGATTTCCATTCGGGTGTCTGTTTTGTCTTTCAGTCATGAGGCAGTGAAATCCATGTTTCACACCCAGATGAGGTGGGTCAGTCCTTGCAAGCATCCCTGCCCCTCTGACCCATCTCTCTCACTTGCCTGGTTTGCTGGGGCCGCCTTCTCCCGAGATTCCAAGGGGACTCTCTGGCTATAATGTCCTTCCGCAGCCCAGACTCTGGTCTTTGCTGAATGCTATACTTTAAATGCATGTATATTAATCATTTTGTTCCTCACCCACCCACTCCCCATGGTGCCTTTGCTTTCCTTTGCTTCTTTTCTTTCCTATCTTTCACTCCTTGCTTCTCTCACTCCCCTAACCCCAAAGCATGCCAGTCCCTTCTAGCCCACAACACCTTAGCAAAACCCACGTTGTCTGTCGAAGTTCTGCTTATATAAAAGAGGGCACTGATATTACTGACCTACTAAAGGGACTGTGTTTGTGTATAACCCCCAATTTCTCACCCAGACTGGCTTTGGCAAGTAGCACCCATAGCTGCAATCTTCTTGATAAATATTTATTTATGCTATTTGTTCAATGTTTCTGGCCAACTGTGAATTAGTGGTTTAGGTTAGATTTTGCTTTGACTTTTCTTAATGACAAATAAATGGCCCCAGGCGGGTCTATTTCTCAGGCTGGGTTTCAAAGTACTTGAAATGCTCTTTGGATTAAGAACAAAGCTCTGCATGGGAGTTTGGGCTCTGGGAATGCAGGGGTAGGAGTGGTTGCTGCCTTGGAATCTGTGTTGGCCTGCATTACATGTGACTTTGGATGATTCCCATCATCCCTTGGACATTTGGTTCCACATCTATAGAGCAAAGGTCAAGATGAGAGCATCTCTAGGGACCTTCCTAGTTTTAAGTCACTGGAGCTCTGCACTGCATTTCTAATCTCTCCAAGAAATAAATAATGTTAAATAAGTTGTCTATATGTGGCTCAATTAGCTGAACTCCAGAATTGCAGGCATTAGAGATGGAAGAGGGAGAATGGGCTGGTGGTCACTATTCATCCCCTCTCCCCATCCCAACTAAGGTAAAATGGGGCATGCATCTTTTCATATTTAAGTGACACTAAATTAAGTTGGGTTTTGAAAATTCTCTACACAATTGAGATAATTTGAGATACTCTGAGACCTTGCAAGAATTGACTGAGCCATGATAGGAAGAAAGGCTACTGGAAATCCTGACTCAGTTGGCATTGAATCACTGTTGAATGGGAATATGTCACAATGGAGCCGTGTCTATAGAAGGGATTGGTGGGGACAGAATTACTTTACCTTACTAGGACCCAATGCCAGAGATCTGCACTCAGCACTGCCCCAGGAGTTGCTCACATGGAACGATTTAGAACCATCTCAGAGCCCTGAAGTCAAGGGCTTTGGTGCATCTCCTTCCCTGTGCATGGCAGACCTGGGAGACTGACTGAGGATAGTCTGGGGAGAGCGGTATAATGAGGTGAAGTGTGAATGGCACTCGATTTTTCATCTCAACGGTTGTCAAAGTGCTGTGGGACCTCTTGGGGGGAGTTTCTTCCCCTCTCTGGGTGGTGGCACCCTCCCTTGTGAAATGGGGGCATTGATCCCTTGCAGCTGGGATTGTTAGGATTCTAAGCTGGGCTGTGAGGAGCATCACATGGCTCACCTCTCCCTCTTGCCTTTCACCATGGCAGGAAGAGCTGCTTCCAAAAATTGGGGTGGGGAAGAAAAGAAGAAGGTCCCATGGGCACATGAAGAAGCACTGAGACTTTATCAGTCTCCCTATGAACTGTTTGTATATATTATCACATTTATTTGGCATGTCAGCATACCCTGCGTTGGGAGAAGGCTTTTTTTTGTTTGTTTGTTTTTAATGTTTTTTTTTTTTTGAGAGAGAGAGAGAGAGAGACGGCATGAGCAAGGGAGGGTCAGAGAGAGAGGGAGACACAGAATCTGAAGCAGGCTCCAGGCTCCGAGCTGTCAGCACAGAGCCCGATGTAGGGCTAGAACCCACGAACTGTGAGATCATGACCTGATCCAAAGCCAGCTGCTCAACCGACTGAGCCACCCAGGTGCCCCAGAGGCTTTTTTACCTTAAGTGGTCACTTCAGATGCTTGGACATGCATGTCATTTCCAGTCAGTGGTTACTCACCTGGTTGTCACCTCAGAGCGCGTGGAGGGGGCTGCTGGTCACATGGTGTCTGACTCAGCCTCTCAGGGAGGTGACAGAAATAGCCACAGATCTCTCTGCATTTGTTCTCCCCAGCCCTGTGCATCTTGCCACCCACTCTGTGGGTGATGGTTTCCCAGTGGGCAGTGAGAAGATCCTGGGTAGATACAAGAGCACAACTTGGGAGCCAACTTGCAGGGCTCCCCGGTTGTTCTCTGGAGCCCCTGGCCTTCTGGGGGAGGGTGCATGGTTGGGAGGCCCATGAGCTGCTCTGCTTGTTTGGCTTAGCTGGATGTCAGCTCTGCAGTGGGCTTTTGTCTTCAGCACCTTCCGTATCTGTTACCTGGTAAGGTGGTAGTGCTGTAGGTAATGAGAGAGTCAGGTCCAGGCTGGAAGGGGATTGAAACACCATCTGCTCTTGCTAACCACCTTCAACCAAAACCCACATAGGTGAGGGAGGGCTTAAGGTAGGACCCAGAACGGGCCACGATTGTGGGTAACTGGATGTATGTACTTCCAAGAGAGTAGTCTCTAAACTAAGCAGGGGCAACTGTTGAGTCTTCTCCTGTTTGGAGTGTTTGGCCTTATTATTTCTCCCTCCCTTTGTTGCAGGCAGTCATTAGCTAAATGTACAGGGATAAATGTAGTCAGAGAAGCTACATATGACCTTGTGACCATGCCCAACCTCTCCCAGGAATCTATTTAATTGGATTTCAGAGCAATTAACTGAATGGAGCAGATTTGATTGTTATAATGTGTAGAGCAGAATTATTCAGAAAATTGTCCTTTGGGGCACATTTCCTCTTTTGGTGGGGGGGGGAGTTGGGGAGCGGGATGGGGAGTTTTCTTGGAGTGCTAGTGGAAATTGTCTTTAAGACTCAACTCCTTGAGACCTTGAAGAGCAGAGACCCCACTCTGAGAGCCCTGGATTTGATTTACTCCTTCCTTTACCCTCTCCAGAATTGAGCTCCGGGCCCTGGGCAAGATCTCAGAAGGAGAGGAGCTGACAGTATCCTATATCGACTTCCTTAACGTCAGCGAGGAGCGCAAGAGGCAGCTGAAGAAGCAGTACTACTTTGACTGCACGTGTGAGCACTGCCAAAAAAAGCTGAAGGATGACCTCTTTCTGGGGGTGAAAGATGACCCGAAGGTACTTGTAGTCCTGCTACTGGGGTGTCTGCGACCATCTTCTCCAGGGGCCAGCGAGAGTGGATTTCACAGCTAATCCATGCAGAGAACCAGCCTGTGACTGTTGGAAAGGTGCTGCGGGCTGGTGGACAGGGCATGGAAGACAGGTCCCAGCTAGCGTCCTGGGGCCACCACTTGCCAGGTGTTTGCATTGGTGAAGTTGCTCAGTTTTCTCATCTGTAAAATAGGAATGATGGCACCCCCCAGAAGGGGTTGCTGTGAGGACTGAACACAGTGATATATGTAAAGGGAGTGGCATATAGAGTGGACACTGGGTAAGTTTTAGTTCCTCTCTTTCCCCTTTTGGTGGTTAAGTAATGCTGAGAATTTCATATATTGAGAGCAGATGGGCAAAGAGATTAGTTGTCTGGTTATCACAAAGATATTCCTAGTCCCATGGAAATGGGCAATGTAGAGATTGGTTAATGTGCTTCAGTCCTGAGTAGCCTGCTGCCTGGTTCATGGTGATACCAGCAAGCAGATCCACTGAAGGATTCCTGAGCGGGATTTCAGGAGCTCAGCTGAGCTGGGAGAGAGCCTAGCAATGGTATAAACAGAAGGCTAAAACTGGACTCCTTTTGTTTCATTTGACCCCATGGAAAGGTGCACAGGTGGAAGGTCAGGTGGATCAGCATAGATATGGGGGTCTTCTCCCTGTTGAGGGGGATAGCAAAGGGGTTCAGCAGTTTTATGGACCTGAGGTGGGGAGAATGTGGAAGAAGGTGTGGGGGAAGGGCTAAGAGTAGAAAAGTACTAGGTATCGAGTTGGAGTGGGGGAGAGTGTCTTTAAGGGTCCCTCTTCCTCCCCTGTAAGGAGGCCTTTGGAGGTCAAAGCCTCAGATAAAGAGGCCTAGGAATGAAGACTCCTGGCTAGGAACACAACTACGTGATGTGTGGCTGTTGGGTCTCATCTCTTCACTTTAGATACGCTGCTACCTGCTGGTGATGATATGCCCACGTCTTCCAGTGTGAATTGCAGAGTTGGCATCTCTCTTGATATAAAAGATTGATGACTTCTGCTTGACCCTACTTGGATTCAAAGCAAAAGCTTTCTATTATTTTTATATAAGATTTTGTTTCTCTATTAAAATGAATAAACAAAATAAAAATAACCCAAACCAAAAGAGCAACCAAAAAAATTGATCAGAAAAAAATTGAGTTTAACTTATTTTTATTTTTTAAATGCTTACTTATTTTGAGAGAGAGAGAGAGAGAGAGAGAGAGAGAGAGAGAGAGAGCAAGCAGGGGAAGGGCAGGGGAGGAGCAGAGAATGAGGGAGAAAGAGAATCCCAAGCAGGTTCCGCACTGTCAGTGCAGAGCCCTTTGCAGGGCTTGATCTCACGAGTCGTGAGATCATGACCTGAGCCAAAATCAAGAGCCAGATGCTTAACTGACTGAGCCACCCAAGTGCCCCAAAAGCTGAGTATAATTTTTTTTAAAGCAATGCATCCCAAGGAAAATTCAAGGCCTTTATAATGTAGTAGCAAGAATACTGGAAAATGAGTCAGGAGGCCGGTGTTAAGAGTTCGGGCTATGACACTGAATGTCTCTGAGTGTGGGCAAGTGTCTTCCTTTTGAGCCAGTGTCCTCATCTGTAAAAAGGGAGTTGCACTGTTAACAGTTTCTTCAAGCTGATCCTATCTATACTGGTCCTCAAAGCTGCTTTTCTTTAAATGTGTTTATAATGCATTTATCTCAGCCTGATAAACCCTGTCCAGTAATCCAGACTTTGTGACTCCTTCTCAAACTTTTGATTGGCATCAGAATCCCTCCTGACTCCTTAATAAATGTATGTGTTAACTCGTTAGTATATGTGTGTATGTTAACCTGGATAAAAGTCAAAACCAAATATTTACAAAATGAGAAAATAACACCAAAAGGCTTAACATTCCCCTCAACTGTAGCTTTGGACCCTCCTTGTTTGGATTGCTTAGGTTTTTCTTTTTCTGTCTCCTCAGCTCTCACCCCTGGTTTTCACAATAGGAATGTGCCAGTTTTTCAAGGTTGGGGAACCAGCATCCCTCTTTTCCTCTTCTCTTCTGCTTCTGGCTCCTCCCCCTCCAGGGTCCTCCCCTTCTGATGATTCCTTCCCATCTGCTGACTTCTCCCCTTCCTCCTAGTCTTCCCCCTCCTCTTCCTCTGGCCTCTCCTCCTCTAGCGTTTCCCTCTGCTCCAGCTCCTTACTCTTTTCCTCCTGGTTTTCTATTTATTTTGTGCTTCTTGGGAGGAGAGTCTCTCTCTGCAGGGTTCCTAAAATCCTAGCTGCAGATCATGCTTTCCTGCCTTTACTCTGAAAAGTGGAGCCAAATGGAACAGCCCTATTTCCTCTCTCAGAATAGCTTTATCACATGTTGCACATGTAATTAACAACCTACTAGCCAGGTTGTTTTTGAGAATCTTGGCAGTTGCCTCCTTGAACAAATGTGATTCACTCCCAAAGCTTGAAGTAACACTCTTCCCTACAACATAAAATTGAACAATACTTTTATTAACACCTGACCACTTGGTATTCTCCAGCTCTACCCTGCGAGCCCCTGATTTCTCCAGAAGATTCATGAAGAATTTTGAGTTTTAAGTTGATGGAACTTACCAGAGATTAGAGAATAGTGGTCATAAACTAGAAGTGCTTTAATGAGCCACTATTTGAAAAGGAAAAATCTAGGTTTGACAGATTAGTGGTACACCTCTGGACTACCAGTTATAGAACTCTGCCCAACCAGGTGAGACATGGACCTCCTCTTACGTGCTTTATTCAAATGAGTTTAGGAAAGCAGATATACACTTAAATGACCTGTCTGGAACCAAGACATGACCCGAGTTAACAGAAGGCGACGGAGTGCTCTGGGGCTAGAGGGTAGCCAGAAGTCAGAAATCTCAGCCATATCAAAGATCAAGACAAAGATTGGGTCAGGAGTGAGGCCTGTGAGCAGAAGTCGCAATATTGGGGGGCACATCAATTGTTGGGGTCAGGCCGGGCGAGACCCCAGAGATACAGAAGGATTCCAGGAAGGCCAGGTATAGAAGGAGCCGGGGGTAGTCAAAATTGTAAGGATTGTTAAGAACTCTGAGGAAGCCAAAGTGAGGTGCATAGCTGCAAGGTGGACAGTCAGTAGAGAACTGGCTCAGGGCAGCTGGGAGACTGAGAGAAGATCCTGATCTCCATCTGTTAAGGGACTGTATTTTTATGGGAACAAATGCTCATCCTCTTGTTAGTTTTTGGTGGTCTGGTGAAGGTCACGACCTCACAAAACGATGTAAGCAGCAAATCAAAATGGAGCCATTGAACCCAATTCCTTATAGTGAAAAAATTGGAAAACTGGAAAACTGGTTAAATAGATTATTCTGACTCTTTACAGTGGAAAACGCTATGATTAATAAAAGTGGTGCTGTATTTTTATATCGATATGGAAAAATATCCATAACCTAGTGAGTGAAAGAAACAGACTATAGACAGAAATCTGGTACTACTCCAGTCAGAAGAAATATTTGGTGCTGTTGGCATGTCCACACACACATGTATGCATGTATAGGCATGTAGTTTAGCCAGTACATACTGCTAAGGTTATATAAACATACTTGCTGCTTGTGGTCAGTGCCTGTTCTGATTGGTCAATGCTTTTCCTGTACCAGTTGTTAAATATCTTAAATATTATTCCTGTATATATGCTTTGGAAACTGTTTCTCAAAATGCTATGTTCATCTTTGGGTAGATTCCAGGGATTTCTTTTTTTCTCCATGCTTTTTTCATATGTTTTAATTTTTTTTACAATGTCCATATGTCATTTTTATGGTCAGAATAAATAACAAAGTTATTTTCATTTTGGAAAAAAAATTTATCAGATTTGCGTCAGCAAAAAAAAATTTTTTTTCATATTCCGGAAAAAGAGTTTCTGATAAGGATGAGCACAACAATTAAACTTTTTCTTTGGACACTGAGAAGTTTGGCACTTTTTATTCAGAATTATGGTGCCCTCGTGGGCTTTCAATTATGGTACCTCTTTGCCTGAAATATCAAAACTTGATTTTTGAAAAATAAGATCACTAGGCCACACAGGCAAACACAGTTAACCTAATGAGTCTAGATTTCACAGAGACAGCTGACAAATTCTCTCATGATATAATTTGGTCAAGACAAAGAAATCTGAACTGGATGCAAAAATATTGTCGAAGGGTTTGAATGCCCACAGCCACAAGTCCCTTCTATACTGAACCACAGTGGCAAATTGGAGCATGAGTTTCTGGTCAGGCCATAAGCTTCTGTCTTCAGCACTGTGCCAGTCAGTATTTAAATCAGTGACAGGGTGCCTGGGTGGCTCAGTCAGTTAAGTGTCTGACTTTGGCTCAGGTCATGATCTTACAGTTCATGAGTTTAAGCCCCGTGTCAGGCTCTGTGCTGACAGCTCAGAGCCTGGAGCCTGCTTCAGATTGTGTGTCTCCCTCTCTCTGTGCCCCTGCCCTGTTCACACTCTTGTCTTTCTCTCTCTAAAAAATAAATAAACATTAAAAAAAATTTTAAATCAATGACTTGTGTGAAGACTAAAATGCAAGGGCATACCTATAGAATACACGGTTGACTTGAAGTAAACACGAACAATACAAAATATTTTGGGTGATAGAATGAGAATGTCAAATTCTGCACTGGGGTTCAAAAACCCAGGCATGAGCACAAGGTGGGGATCATTGGCTGGCAGCAAGATTCTGGGACTTGGTCAGTAGAAAATGCACGTGCGTCAGAAGCGTGATGAGGGCGCTGAAGACGCTATAGGGATCTTGAGCAGCATTTATAGAAATGAAGCATTCAGAATGAGGAAGGCATTAGTCTTGTACTACATTGAATGTCAAAGATGGCAAGTATTCAAAGATGCAAGGTATTACTTGGTGAAGGGGTCTCTAACTCAATGTCCCTTTTTCCCCAGCCCTCTCAGGAAGCCATAAAGGAAATGATACAGTTGTCCAAGGATACACTGGAAAAAATTGACAAGGCTCGCTCTGAGGGTTTATACCATGAGGTAAGAATTCATTTTGATAGGGAAGGGATAGTGAAGAGGGCAGAAAGATTCTCTAGTAAGGGAGGGATATGGGGCGAGGTGGAGATGAGGAGGCAACTAGCAGGTTGTTTTTCTGGAGGATAGCCCTTGGTTTGGACCATGACTCTTCTTGCCCTTAAGCCTTTAGCATCTCTTAGGGGTGTGTTCTCAGTGATTGTTCAACCTACTGAGACTGGGTCCGAGGAGACCACAGGCAGCCTGGCAAGGGACCCTGGGGGATCTGTGATATCTCAGGTTGGCATCAGAGGTGGAGGAATGAAAATGGCAGTGGGAGTTGCTTGCTTTTTTGTAACTGAATGCATGTCCTGGCTGCTGTTTCCAGTGTCTACTAACTGAGCTTTCAGCCCTGGCTCTTGAAGCAGGAGGAGTTGTCAACTGGCTGTACACTAGAGTCATGGAAAACTCCTCATGCTCAGGCTCTGACCCAGACATTTTCACCCAGATCTCTTGGGGTGAAACCCAGATGTCAGGCTTTTTAAAACTCTCAAGTGATTTCAATGTGAACCCAAAATTGAGACCCCCCCCCCCACCAAACACTGACCTGCAGAGTACTTGCATCAGATTCCCCTGGGCATCTTGTTGGAAATGCAGATTCCTGTATCTCACCCCCTAAGATATGATTCATCCAATCTGCAACAGGACACAGTGACTGTGAATCTGTCTTTTTTCCAAGGTCTCTCAACAATCCAGGCATGTAGTTGGGTTTGGAAGCCACCAAGGCATGGCAGTGTGAGAGATGAATTTGTTTTCATTTCCATCTACTTCTCCTTTAGCTTCATCCTCTTCATTTACTCATTCATTGCACATTTGTGAGCCCTTACTAGGGGGTGGGGTGACCAACATGAGACATGCTCCTTACCTCCCAGAAGCTCTGATGGGTGGGGAGACAGTCACACCAGCAAGGTGTTATTGTACAGTGTGGAAAACCTATGTCAGAGGCACGATGTAGGAGCTGAAGCAATCAGGAGTGCCCCACTGGTCCCATTCCTCTGACTTCTCATTTCTCCTCTTCCATTCAAACCTAACAGAACCAGGTATAGGCCGGGACACTGGCCCCATGGGGTTAAGAGGATTGTCTTCAGGATGGATTGATTTCCAGCCCACATTGGGTCACACCCCCACCCACTTGCCCCATGGGACTCTGGGAGAGTCTCAGAGCAAAATTAGTTTCTGCTCATTTTAAATGGAAGGAATTGTGTGGCATTTCTCCCATGACAGTGGCAAGCGAAGGGGGAACAATGAACAATTAAAATCTAGAGACCATCTGACTTTGTGGGGTGCAATCCAAGCACAGGTGAACACAGGAACCAGTCAGGAAAGCCTGACTCCAAGCTGACCGGGGTCAGGCCTGTCTTATTCCTTACTAGAACCAAAGTGACATCCTCCTGGTGAGTCTCCCAGCCTCCCTTTCTGCCAGCTCATCTTACACGCTTCCGTCATGAATGATTGTCCAAACTCGCTGTGCATAAGGACCACCCAGGGGCTAATACACACTACAGGTGCCAGGGTCCCCACCCAGATGTTTGCTTTCAATTGGTCTGGGGTAGGGGCCAGACACTGCTGTTTTTAAAAATGTCTCCAGGTAATTCCAGAGCCCAGCCAGGGTGGAGAATCACAGAAATGGTGGTTAAGATAAAGCTTGACTACTTAGTTTAAATTCTTGCTCCATGTTTTGCTACCTGTGTGACTTTGGCAAAGCACTCACCCTTTCTGTGCTTCAGTTTCCTCATCTGGTAAAACAGGAATATAAGTAGTACCTATCTCAGTGCAGTATTGTAAGAATCAATCAATGAATCAATAAACTCTCTCTCTTCCATTCATAACTCTCTGCTACCGGCTGACTGATTATGAAAACTCCTCATTTTTGCCATGTCACCCATGTCTCCCACTGTTACCCTTTCCATCCCTGCATCATAGCCAAATAGTACCGTTTTGCTATTCAAACTGGTGCTTTTCCACCTCTGTCAGCCATTTCCTCAGCCTTAAAAGAATGAACGCCTGGTGTCATTGTGGTGCCCCCATATGTGAGTTAAGTGTGCACTGTGGTACAGTGGTCATGGACAGGTCCTGTGTCCCGTGTCTCTTCCAGGTTGTGAAATTGTGCCGGGAGTGCCTGCAGAAGCAGGAGCCAGTGTTTGCCGACACCAACCTCTACACACTGCGGATGCTGAGCACTGTTTCGGAGGTCCTCTCCTACCTCCAGGCCTTCGAGGAGGCCTCACACTATGCCAGGAGGATGGTGGATGGCTATATGTAGGTAACAATGCTGGGTCTCAGAAAGTCTTCTGGAACTGTGTCTATTCTAGGGATGGCAAAGATGGCACACATTGCTATCTCTCCCTCCTGTACCCACAGCAGGCATCAGTAATCGATCATGGTCTTCTTTATCTTTTTTTAAAGTTTATTTATTTTATTTTGAGAGAGAGAGAGAGAGAGAGAGAGAGAGAGAAAACATGTGTGCACACACGAGTTGGGGAGGGGCAGAGAAAGGGAGAGAGGGAGAAAGAATCCAAAGCAGGCTCTGCACTGTCAGTGTAGAGCTTGATGTGGGGCTCAAACTTACGAACCCGTGAGATCATGACCTGAGCCGAGATCAAGAGTTGGTCACTTAACCACCCAGGTGGCCCAGTCCTCTTTATCTTTACAGCTGAGGCTTTTTACCATGGTGCTCTGAGTAGTACTGACCGAATGATCAGAGTTAGTACCTGAGATGAAACCTATATGTCATCTCTGGTCTTTCTCAAATCCTCCATCTCATCTATCATTTGGGTGACCCCTTCTGCATTTGGTTTTCTTAAGGCTAAGTCCAGCTTGATTTTAAGTGCTTCAAAAGGATTTCCCCCTAGCAGTCAGTGCAGGCAATCCTGCAACATTTCTTTTATTAAAAAAAAAAAAAGAGGTGTTAGCCATCCTTGCTTATAAATTAAAAAATGCAAAGCCCCTACCTTCCCTCTGCCAATGTCTTTCTCTTGCCTTCCATGTCCACACTGGCATGTGAATTTGTATCTTTGGCCAAATGAGTAAGCTGGCACAAGAAGGTACATTTTTTAAGAGAATGTTCCTCATAAACAAAAGCCAGGAAGACTGCACAACATGCTAAAAGGAAGCTTTGTTAGGAGGGTGCCAAGGAGGTGAGGATACAGTTCTGTCCCAAGAAGGACATTCAAGTTATTTTTATTCCTCTGAACGTCTACTTTGCAGGGAGAGGGCTGGAGTGCCTCCCGAGAGCTCCCAGCTCCCTGTCCTCTAGTTCAGAGTCCAATCCTGACCCCTTTATCCCATGAGGACTTGTCTTGGTGGCCCAGGTCAGAGTCTGAGCTCTCACAGTCTCACCATTCGGCGTGTTTGGTCACTGCCCCCCTTCTCTGTGGCTCAGTCCTGCCTGATGGGCTGTAGATGCCTCATGGTGCTGATGGGAGAGCAGATGGACTGAATCAATGAGGGTACATTGTAAGCTGTCAAATGCTGCACCTATCAGGAAGGTTGGGATGTTTTGTACAATTATTCACTATGTCCCCACAGGAAGCTTTACCACCCCAACAATGCCCAGCTGGGCATGGCCGTGATGCGGGCAGGGCTGACCAACTGGCATGCTGGGAACATTGAGGTGGGGCACGGGATGATCTGCAAAGCCTATGCCATTCTCCTGGTGACACATGGACCCTCCCACCCGATCACCAAGGACTTAGAGGCAAGTAGCATCTCAGGGATGGGCTTCCTAAGGATGGGAGCTGTGGATTCCAGAATTCTGGACTCTGCTTTTGGAAAGTCCATAGATTGCCCACTGGACCAGAAGGGAATTCAGACGGCTTTAGTTCACCACCCCCCTTGTTTTACATCTGAGCAAATGGAGGCCCTGAGAAGGGGAGTAAGCTGTCCCTGGTCACACAGTGAGAGGACAGCAAAGCTGAGGTTTGAACCCTGAGATGCTCCATGCGTGGACTGGGAAAGCCTAACCAGCGGCATGCGTGCAGCCACGTACATTAGAAGTTGTGCCGCACAGGGCAGAGTTGGGGAGCACAGGCTCTGGAATCAGGCTGCTGAGACCAAACTCCAGCGTCCCCACTTTCTAGCTGTGTGAGTGCAAACATGGACTGTGTGGGCCTCAGGCTCCTCATCAGTAAAATGGAGAAAAAAAATAGGTTCGTGATAAGAGTTCAGTGAGTTAATGGGTGAAAAGTGCTCAGAACAGTGCCTTACAAATGGCCTGGTCCTAATAGTGGGGGTTTCCTTAGTGCTTGCAAGGGCTGGTTTATTTGAGGGTGACAGGGTTCAGAGGACAGTCCTCATCAGTATGGTACAGGGAAAAAGGACAGACTTTGGTGTCATAAAATGTCTGAGAAGACTAACTTTATGTCTAGTGTATTAAGTTTGCCAAAGGCTCTGATGTATTCATTGCTGTATCCTCAGCGCCTCAGTGATGCTTGGCCCTTAAGAAATGTTTCTTGAAAGGAAATGTGGGAGCATGGGGGCTTTTCTATGCCTCACATACTATAATTTTCTTGATCCATTGTGAAGTATGAAGGAATCTCACCCACTCTATGTGTGGGGAAACTGAGACCTGAAGGGCTTGTCCCTTGCCTAAGGTCCCACAGTGTTAGTTGGGACCTATGTGCAGCATCCAGGGTTCAAATCCAATTCCCACTTGTCAGTTCCTGTGAACAAGCATTCTCTGCTGAGAACAATCCCTCAAGCAACTCTCTCAGGGGTCTGCTACCTCTCCCTAACAACCCGAGCCCACTCTCAGGACTTTAAGCCCTCAGAGGGTGAGTGTATGTGTGTGAGTGTGTATATATCTGTGTGTCCTCTGAGTGGGTACAGCTGAATCTCAGTCTGGGAGTCATTTCCCCCATTGTCTGCCCTTTCCAAAAGGACGAAGGTAGGTCAGAGGCCAATATGTCCTGGTGGCCTGTCATCACTATTTGTCATGTATTTGCGTCCCACAGGCCATGCGGATGCAGACAGAGATGGAGCTGCGCATGTTCCGCCAGAATGAGTTCATGTACCACAAGATGCGGGAGGCTGCCCTCAACAACCAGCCCATGCAGGTCATGGCCGAGCCCAGCAACGAGCCAGCCCCGGCTCTGTTCCATAAGAAGCAATGAGAACCTGTCTGGTGGGGGAGGGACACCGTGGCTCGGGGCCTGGGGAGCCATTCTGGAGGTGGTGGGCTTCTGGGAAGACCCTTGATGAGGAAGTCAGGGTAGTGTTCATGCTTGTTGCCGTGGGAGTTTATTGCTCTGTGTTCCTAAGATCATTTTGGTTCATTTAAACTCAGCTCAATTCAACTGAACTTTACCCCAGCCCAGCCTAGCCCAATTTATCCTATAAATATTTTTTGGGTGGGCTCTAGGGATAAAGAAGCTTCACATGTAGCTGGGCAACCAAACTGTAAACAATTAAAGCACAGTATAAGAATAAATACAATGGTAAACTATATGGGGGGGGTACTGTGGAGGGCATGTGGCTGGTGTGTGGCATGTGAGTGTGTGTGTGCACATTGGGAGGAGTGTCATGGAGGAGATGATATTTGAGCTGAGAGGGGAGAGGGTGGCACGCACCTAGAGTCTCAGGTGGCTACTCACCCACCTGTGCAGGTATCTCAGGGACTGCTGGTCTTACTTGTGGTCTGGAAAACCCAGGTCTTGTCTGATTAGGATGGAAGATACCCAGTTTCCTCAGATTAGTGTAGGGCTATAAAGAAGGGGCAATGTTTGGGCCATTTGGGTTCTACTCAGAGAACCAAAACCTTGTAAATATGAGTAAATATGAGGATGAGATGAATGTGCAGAAACAGGTGGGGCTTTGCCCAAACCACTCAAGGCCTCAGTTTAAAGCATGGATTCCAAGCATTATTCTGAAACTATTTCTGAAATACGTGGAGGGAGTGTCTCCTCCCATCCTCACTGTTAAGCCTTGATTCCCTGTGATGTGGGTGCCACTTGGACAATATCTGAGATTTTCTTGGCCACTGGCCAACCAGGATTGAAGTCTTAGCAGGGTGAAACTGAGGGAGAAGCTTGGAAACACACATACCCAATGGTCCTGGGATCGGCAGAATTGGTTTTGGGGGGTTTTATTTGGTTACATGTGCCTGCATAATCTTTACCGGGTTAGATGTCATCATAGGCCCCCAGCAAATTTCTATTCTTAGTAAGGGATAATTATGATTTCCCTTGATTAATTTCTCTCACTGCTCATCCCTTAAGGCCTCTGCTCTTCTCACCAGGAGGAATGGCTTATCCAGACTCTGCACGCCTAGGTTAGGATCTCCTTGGGGATGTGACCAACTTGCCAGGTTTCCACCCAAGAGTTAGGGTCTTGGGATCAGCCAAATCTAGTTGTCCCATTACCTTCTGGGGTCCTAAACTTCTCACCAATGTTTTGGGGGAATCCTAGAGCAACGGTCTCCATTTGGGAAGTGTCACCAATGCTTCTATACCACCTGGGGCCACCCTTGACCCCAGAGTTCTAGCTACCATCTTGAAGTGATCCCATCAGACCCTATATTTGTCATCTCTGCCTAAAGTATTGGTTCCTCCATCCCTACATTTTCATCCTTTGATCCACTCGCTGCCTCCCTCTTAGCCTTTCCAGTGGGTCTGCAAATATGCCAAAAAAACTGTCCAAAAACTCTTTGAATGTGCTACATCTTGGCAGAATATTCGTATCTGACATTTGGCTCTTCTTCAAGGATGCCCCCTTCTCTAGAAGCTTTCACAGGAAGATCAGCTGTCCTTTCAAGCCTTCATACTAACAGATCTGGAGATGGCACCAGCATCCTCCCAGGGGCCCAACTGCACACTGAAATGATCGCTCTTCTGCTTCCTGTACAATCTGCCCCCACCCACTACCCTTCTCTGTCACTGTAGTCTGCCATTATGCTGGTGGTTCTCCCACATTCATGGTCTTGTTTTCTACCCTCTCTGCCTCAAATTTGGTGTCTTCAATGTCCACTCACAAAAATCATCTAATCATCTTGCTTCACAGATTCTTTATTTACTTAGGTACAGATATCTTTCCAGTTTTTCCATTAACACACTCTCCTGGCCATAGTCTCTCCATTTTTATTTTATTTTAGTTTTAAGTAAACTCTACACCCAATGTGGGGCTTGAACTTGCAACCCTGAGCTCAAGAGTCACATGCTCTACCTACTGAGCCAGCCAGGCACCCCAATTTCTCCCATTTTTGTTGTTTAACTTTCTGGCCATTGCTTCCTACCCGTTCACCTCTCTGTCTTTTTTCTTCACCTCAGATTACTATATATGTATACTCGAGTGTTTCACCCTCCTACTGTCTTTGCTTCTTTCCAGATAAGCCTCTGCCAGTTCTCCCTTTCTGCCCTGCAGAGTCCCAATCCTGGACTAATTCAGATGTCTTGTTTTCCCTCTGTTGCTCCTGGAGATGCTAAGCACAGCCAGGGAGAACAGTGGCTCTCTGAACACAGGCGCTTCTATAGACTCCTTGCCAACCTCAGCTGGCCTTTGGGCGCTCATTGGCCCTTTCTCCCTTTTGCCCAGTAGGTATTTGAAGGCTTCACTCCTGTCCTCCAGTCCTCTGCTTTCAGCAGAACTTCATCTCCTGCTTCATGGAGAAACAGAGGCCAGAAGATGGGATGCCCTCAGTGCTCTTCCCACATTCATGCACGTCTTGTCTGTGCTTGACCTTCCTTTCCTCCTTCTCACACCAGTAGAACTGGAGCCCCTGTCCTCTCACAAAGCTAACTCTCCACCTGCGCTCTGGACCTCTTCCCCTCTGAGGTCCTCGGGGCCTTGCTTCACCTGTCATTCTCTCTCCACCCTGGTTCCTTGACATTCCTCTGTCCACTGCCTTCTTCAATGTCATCACCAAACATGCTGAGGGCTCTTTGATCATAATCTTCACACCTGAGTAATTTTTAAATGTTTATTTATTTATTTTGAGAGAGAGAGAGAGACAGAGACAAAGAGACAGAGGGAGAGCACAAGCAGGGGAGGGGCAGAGACAGAGAGAGAGAGAGAATCCCAAGCAGGTTCCATGCTCAGTGAGGACAGAGCCCAATGTGGGGCTCAATCTCATTATCATATCATGACCCGAGCAGAAATCAAGAGTAGGACACTTAACCCAGGGGTCCACTGAGTACATTTTTTAAAAGACTTGTTTCTTGCGGCACCTGGGTGGCTCAGTCAGTTAAGTGTCCAACTCTTGATTTTGACTGAGGTCATGACTTCATGGTTTATGAGATTGAACCCCACATCAGGCTCTAAGCTGACAGTGTGGAGCCTGCTTGGGATTCTCTCTCTTTCTCTCTCTCTGACCGTGCCCCCACTTGCACTCACTCTCTCTCATTCTCTCTCAAAAAATAAATAAACATTTAAAGAAAATAAAAGACTTGTCTCTTATAGTTATTATCTGCCTTTCTTGACTTTTCATTTGTTCCTGAACCCACTGCAGGCTGGCTTCCTGCACTCCACTGAAATGGCTCATACCAAGGTCAACTGTGGTGGGTGGGTACCTTTTTGTCCATATATTATTTGGCTCTCTGCACCAGTTGACACTCCCAGCCCTTGATTTATGGATACCACCTCCTTGTGATGATCCTCTGATGGGGTTTCTCTTCTCCCCTGACCCCGTTTCTCTATCTGCCCCTGAAACATTGGCATATTTCCTGGGATTGGGTTTGTTCCTTCTGGTCACTTTTGATTCATGCTCATCTAGCTTTCACACTCCCTGCATGAGCCCAGCCAGGCCTTTTGTTTAGTCGCCACCTTGAGGCTGATAGTGTTAAATCTGTATTCCCAGACCTTGCTCTTGAGCTCCAGCCCCACATACCCTCCCGAATGTTCTCTAGGCACACCACCCGTGGCGCATCCAAAACGAAACTTTCTCTTCCCTTTCTGCCCTCCCCGACATCCTCAGCACACTGCCTGAGAATACCCAACTTCTGCTCTAGCCACTTGCTTCCATTGCTTGCGTTGCTTGCATCCTAGACTTCAATCAAACCCACTCACTCATGGGTCCCTGAGTGACCCCTGTTCTTCTGGGCCTCACTTTGAATTTTGACACATTCTATCTAAAATATCTGAACCCTGCAAACTCCTGTGCATCTTTCAGCATCCAGTTGGGAAATCACCTCTTCTATGAACGCTTCTGCTGGCTGTCTATCTGAGTCTCTCACATCACCCTCAAATCCCCCACTGTAGCATGCTCCTCATGGCTTATGTAATTGCCTTTTAACTTGTCTGCCTCCTCCATCAGACTGTGAGCTCCTGGAGGGCAGAAGCCTCGTCCCTTTCTTTATCTCTCTATCCCCAGAACCTACCACAGGTCCTAGAACATAGGTGCTCAGTTAATATGTGTTGAATGAATGAATCAGTGAATGAATTTCCTTATCTCAGAGCAGAAGAGAACTAAAACTGCCTGTTTTGAGTTTTTATGTTACAGTAGTCCACAAAGGCCATTAAATTGTCCATATTTCCAAGTAAATATGTGTGGCTTCTCCTTTCTGACAGTCCATTTAGAGCAGCACTGTCTGACAGAATTTTCTGTGATAATGAAAATATACTGTATCTCTGTCATCCAGTACAGTAACTCCTAGTAACATGTGACTGTTCAAGCTCTTAGCGATGTGTCTAGTATGAATTTTAAATTTTATTTAATTTCAACTCATTTCAGTTTAAAAAGCCAACATGGTTACTGGCTGTTGTATTAGACAATGTGATTTTAGGGAATAGTGTGGTTTTTAAGGTTACGGATGCTGAGACAAGCGAGGTTCCTGTCGAAGCTCTCCTAATGTTAGCTGCATGACCTTGGACTGGTGATTTCACCCATGCCTCAGTTTCCTCATTTCTACCTACCACACAAAGTTGCTGTGAGAATTAAACTTTTAAAATGTGAAAGCCCTCTGAGTGGTGCCTGGCTCATCCTATGTGCTCCGTGGGCACTCCGGCCATGCTGCTGTCGAGGGTCCCTTCCCCTCAGAGAAGAGTGAAAGTCAAGAGTAGATGCAAGCAGCAGTATGTGGAAACCAGCTGTTCCCAGCCTGTGAGAGCGGACTGTGCACATCTCTTCCAAACTCTACATTCATCAACATCATGTCGATAGCTTGGCTTTGGTCATGGTGGGAATATTTATACCAGGGCAATCGGCTTAACTTTAAAAGAACGCATTCATTTGTAGTGCTGTCAGTCTATAAAAATGGAGTTCGCTGCATACAAGTTGCAGGACAAATAGTTAAAAACACCATTAAAGAAATCTTCCCTGGGGTACCTGGGTGGCTCAGTCGGTTAAGCGTCAGACTTTGTTCAGCTCATGTCATGATCTCAGGGCTCATGGGTTTGAGATCCACATCAGACTCTGTGCTGACAGCTCAGAGCCTGGAGCCTGCTGCTGATTCTGTGTCTTCCTCTCTCTCTGCCCCTCCCCTGCTGGTGCTCTGTCTCTCTCTCAAAAATAGATAAACATTAAAAAAAAAAAAAGAATGAAGGAGGGAATTAGCGGGAATTAGTATAGTTGGGGCACACAGCAGAGAGAAGAGCAGCATATGTGAGGGCAGTCAGAGGTGCAAGCTCTTGGACCGAGGTGTGCACAGTGCTGATAATAACATCCGGTGCATGAAGGTTAGCAGTACTTCTGGAAGCTCCCTTGCCCACTGCTGGCCCAGCATTACATACAAATCCCCCAATCTCGCGTTGCCCAGGAGTACCTCATCAGTCTCAGAGAATCACAACATGCAGTGTGACCACGGGCCACCACACGGGTTCGATAACTCTGGCATGAACTCGTCACTGTCAGCGTCCACAGCTCAGCTTGTTCTGAGGACAGTTGGCCAAGGTTTCCCAGATGTCTTTAGGAGCTGTATTTGTTGCCTATTGTTGCTGTAACAAATTACTACAGACTAAGTGCTTTAAAATAGCACAGCTTTATTATCTTACAAGTCTGGAGGTCAGAAGTCCAAACTGGGTCTCACAGGCTAAAACTGAGGTTTCAAGCATGGCTGGGTTTTTTCTGTTTTTTTTTTTTTTTTCATGTTTATTTATTTTGAGACAGAGAGAGCATGAGTCGGGGAGGGGCAGAGAGGGAAAGAGAGAAACCCAAGCAGGCCCCTCGCTGACATCAAGGAACCCAACTCAGGACTCCATCTCAGGAACTGTGAGACCATGACCAGAGCTGAGATCAAGAGTCGGATGCTTAATCGACTGAGCCACCAAGGTGCTCTGAGCTGGGTTCCTTCTGCAGGCTCTAGGGGAAGAAGCTGTTTCTTGTCCATTTCAGCTTCTAGAAACTTCTAGAATGCCCACACTCCTTGGTCTGTGGCCCCAGTCAGCAACCTCATCACTCCTCTGACCCTCCTGCCTTCCTCTTTCACTATAAGAACACTTGTGATCCCATTGAGCCCACTGGGATCATCTAGGATAATCTCCCCATCTCAAGGTCTTTACAAAAGCCCTTTGCCGTGTATGATGACATATTCACGGGTCCTCAGACCAGCTTGTGGACATGTTTGGTGTCATTATTCTGCCCACCACAGCAGTCTTTCTATCGAGCCCTCAAAGCAGTCATTTATGCACACCTGCAAGCCACTGAGCAGAAGGCTCGGGACTTGAATCTGGATTTCCAGGATCCAGGAGAATGAATCTTCCTTCCCTCACATCATATTGGCTGCCTTGTCAACTTTGTCTTCTTTCTGTTCCTCATTCACCAAAACAGGGTTTGTAAGTTCTCATATAGTGGACCACAGCCCTTTCTCACTGCCTTCCTTTTGCTAGCCTATCCTGGGCAGGTGTGGTGTGTGGTGTGTGTGGAATTCCGCTGTAGACCAGGCATCTTCCTGGGTAGGGGGCTGTGCAGGAAACTACAGTTGGAAGCATCAGATAGCGTTCCAGATAAGCAGCTTTTGTTCTTCTGTAGCATTGACATTTGGCCTCGTAGGACAGTTATTTCCCCTTATTCACCATTTGGCTTATTCAAGTCTGTTTCTTTCTTTCTTTCTTACTTTCTTTTTCTTTCTTTCTTTCTTTCTTTCTTTCTTTCTTTCTTTCTTTCTTTCAGTCTGTTTCTTGAGGGAAATTTTGCCTTGCTCACTATGGTGGGCATCCAGGCACCTCACACCCAACCCATTTATACCTAAACTCATCATTTCCCTCCAGACCTCTACTCCGTGCCCATCTGGTTCCTCAAGATCTGGGGTATTAGGTGCCTCCTTCTCCTTCACCTCCTATATTGGGCTTCCAAGCTGCTCTTTTCAGCCCACCATCTCTCCAATTGTGAAAACAGCACCCACCCAATCTCTAGAGACTCTCCTCTGCATCACGAAGTTTGTAGGAGGCCGCTCAGGACAGGATGGCTCAGGACCCAGCCTGAACCTATCATGGTGCACCGTTCCCTACACACAGTGGTGTGCTAGTAAGTATTTAACAGCAGTGTTACGAAGACCCTGGTTTGTAACATTTGCTGATTGTTTCCCAATGTTAACTTATTTTTTTTGAGAGACAGAGACAGAGCATAAGTGGGGGAGGGACAAAGAGAGAGGGAGACACAGAATCCAAAACAGGCTCCAGGCTCTGAGTTGTCAGCACAGAGCCCCACATCGGGCTCAAACTCATGAACTATGAGATCATGACCTGAGCTGAAGTTGGATGCTTAACCAACTGAGCCACCCAGGTGCCCAACATTTGCTGATTTTTACTGTATACATACTCCCACCATGGTCCATGTCTAAGCTGCCAAGCTGTGTGTTGTGTTGGAAGCTGGCACTGATTCTGGCGCACCATTGTATGTGACCCAAGCTAAGCAGTTGGGTCCTTATGAGGGCACTCTTGAACTGGAGGAAGAAGAGTCCCTGCTCTTCTCTGGGAATACAACTCTCAGTTTGTGACCCTGGAGGTGCTGGTAACCATACTTACTGCTGTTTGCAAAGCTCTGGGAGAACATAGCTAGCATCGAGGGAGAAAAGGACTTGATAAGAAGAGAGAGAAGCATTGATGACCTTGTTGTAAGACTATGGAGCTACCAGCTCTTTCCAGTTCTATGAATCAGTGAACCATCTCTCCCCCACCCCCTACCCCCCACTCTACTTTAATTTTGGTCCAAGTGAGATTAAGTGGGTTTTTTCACTTGTGACTAAAGGAGTTCCCATGGTGCTAGTTTATCTCCCTTTATCTTACATCCCTTCTCCACCCCTCTCTGCCCTGCTCTGTGCTCAGAAAGGCCAATCTCTGCTTTCTTGTTCAGCCAATGGGGGGGCCCCAGTAGGAGATGGGAAGGCAGAGGAGTGGTTGCATATCATTCCCCGCAGCAACCCCTTCCTCCCTGCGCCCCCCCACCTATACAGGGTTTGGCTCCTGTTGGGTGGCCCTCCGATGACTCCAGTTCTCAGTAAGCTCGAGTAATGCAGTCCCCCGCATTGTCCCTTCAGGCCTATGGGTGATAATGGCTTCCGGCGGTTGCTTGAATGCCTCACCTACCTTGTAGGTTCCATATACTCAAACCATGCTTGTGTAAATGGTGCTTCCATTAAATCCTCATCAGGAGAACCCTTTTGAGTAAGGCTTATTTCCCGCTGATACATCCCTGACATAAGTCTTTCTAAAGCGCTTCTCACCTCTAGTTGCTAGAGCCCATTGATTCTAATTCTTAAATGCTCTTGAACCTTTCCACTTTGCTCCAACCTCACAGGCAATGACTTGGTTCAGGCCCCCACATCTTTCTCCCAGACCATTGCTATAGTCTCTTAATGGTGTCTCTGTATTCAACATTGGCCCTTCTCATTGGTCCTTGACACCATGGCCAGAATAATTTTCTACAATGTATTTACTACTGCAGCTAAAAACTCTTCAATGATTCCCCCCCGTCTCCAGGATCAGGCCCAGACTCCTTACCATGACAGAGACTCTGTATCCTTTCTCTGCCTCATTCCTTGCCAAGCCTCAATTTATACCTTGCCTCCCAGCCAGGCAAATATCCTTGAATGTGTTGAGAATCAACTGGAATGTCACTTTCTCTGAAGACTTTTCCTAGCCAGGCAGGGTCTGGAGCTGGTGCCCACCAGGATCACAGCATGGACCATACTGGTGCTATCATGAAATATCGGTTGATCTCCCCCCGTTGGACAGCAGGTCTCCCTGAGACCATTGTCTCCTCAGAGATTAACACTGCCCAGTCCTGATTTTGGCTGAATGAGGCCAGGTTGTATGGAGAAGATACATTTAATTTTATATCTCCATGTTTTTCTAATAGGAAATACTAGAAAATCATGGGATAGTCAATGTGCCTCTAGTATGTACAGAAAAAATATTCTGAATGTCGAATATGGATTAAGTTAGACACTCCACTCCCCCCAAAATCACTTTCTTCACCCTACTGGGAGTCAGTTTAAAACAAAAAAGAAGAAGAGAGGCGCCTGGGTGGCTCAGTAGGTTAAGCATCTAGCTTTGGCTCAGATCATGATCTCCCCATTCGTGGGTTCGAGCTGCGCATCACGCTCTGTGCTGACTGCTCAGAGCCTGGAGCCTGCTTCGGGGTTTGTCTCCCCCCCTCTCCCCTGCTCATGCTCTGTCTCAGTCTCTCTCAAAATAAATAATAAACATTAAAAAAAATTTAAAGGAAGAAGAAAACTGGAAATGTCTACGTTTGTGTGCAGCTAGATGCCAAATCTGTCTCTTTACAAATCAATCAGCATTCCTAGGTACAGAGAGCACTCTCTTGTCAGGATGCCAACAGGACAGATGGAGAGGAGAGGGCAGGGTCAGGAGGGGAGAGGGGTCAAGGTGAAAATAGCTGTGACAATCAACAGCTGTTTATCCAATTTATTTAAAGTTGACTTCAGGCCCAAAGTTCTCTGGGTACCTGTACAAAATCCAAATTCAGCATAAAATTAATTTCCTTTTCAGGCATAAACACACAAACAATCCCCTCCAAAAGAAGGCTGTTCCTAGGAGAAGATCCCAGTTAAGAGGAGACTTTGGGAATTTTGTCAAATCCCTAGAGGCTTGGCTGAAGAGAACTTGCTTCTACTATGTTGTCTTCAAGCCCAACATTTGACTCTAAATCATCTGCTTCTAAAAAAAAAAATCATGGTTCATTTAAAAAAACACAGGATCCCAGGGGCACCTGGGTGGCTTAGTCAGTTGAGTGTCTGACTTTGGCTCAGGTCATGATCTCATGGTTCGCGGGTTCGACCTCTGTGCTGACAGCTTGGAGCCTGGAGCCTACTTCAGATTCTGCATCTCCCTCGCTCTCTGCCCCTGACCTGCTCGCACTCTGTCTCTGTCAAAAAAATAAACATTAAAAAATTAATAATAAAAAAATTTAAAAAACCATTCCAGGAAATTAGTTCCTTGCAAAAAATTCAGTATAAATAATGCAAGAAATTCTCTTGACCTCCCACACCAGAGGTGATAGCTATTATCTGATGTTCCAACAGTCTATATAAATAGAAAATTTTGTTTCACATTTGAACAAAATTTACATGTACAATTGATACTGTCTGGAAACTTGTTATTTTTTTTTTTTAAGCTTCATCTTAGAGTTAGTTCTACAGTAACGCTTACAGACCTACCTCATTCATTTACTCTACCTACCACAGGTTATTTCAGAGTATGGCTATGGGACAGTTTATCTAGCCCTTTCTTACTCATGGGCATTTGTTTCCAGTTTTTGGCTCTTGCATCCTTTATATGCTTTTTTGGGTATGTGTTTAAACACTTCTCTACAGAGATATACAAGAGTGGCATTGCTAGACGTTAGGGAATTTAGAAAATATTAGTGGATACCATTAAATGATGCTCCACATGGGCTGTAACAGTTTACATCTCTACCAGTGATGAGAGAGCCATTCCTTACTCACATCCTTGAAATGATCCATGTTATCAATCCTTTTACTTTTTACTAGTTTGATTTGTAACATGGTATCTCATCTTACAACTCTCGTCCCTGATTACTTTGAAACTAAGCATATTTCACACTGTGAATTGCCCATTAATGTGCTCACTGCACCTTGCCATCGACTTGTTGGGTTTTTTACTGATTTGGAAGAGGTTTTTGTATTCTGTTAACCTCTGTGATGTAAGTCACAAATATTTTCTCCCATGTGGTTGCTTTTCTTGGAAACTGTGTTTATAGTCTCTTTTCATACAAACCTTTGTAATATGAATTAATCCTTTTCTTCATGTTTTTTACACCTTAAGATGGTCTTCTATATATCAATATATACTGACTTATGGTAGCATGCCTATTTTTAATATTTAATATTTATTCATTTAGCTCTTCAGTTCATCTGGAATTTATTTTTGTGAATGGCATATTGTGGTGTGGCTTTAGGGTTTTTTCCCTTGTATCTCCTACCTCTGAATTCTTACGGAAGCTTTGAAGTTCTTTCTTTAAGTGTGACTTAGTTCCCCCAAATTATGGTCTCCCTCTTTTTCCAAGGCCCCATTCCACATTGTCAAATACTATAGTGCCAGGCAGGAAGAATTTCATCCAATAAACTGGTGTAGATAAAATGCCAGAGGGAGGGAAAGAGTACTTTTAGCTGTGCAATTCAGAAAGCCTTCTTGAAAGAGGCGGCACTTAAATTGCTAGGGGAATGAAAGATTATTTAGCTTGATTGGAATATATATTATAGGAAAGGGTTGAAGCTAGATAAGGTAGGACAGGCTATAATCAAGCAAGAGTCAGCAACCTACAGTCCATGGGTCAGACCAGCTGTCACTTGTTTCTACATGGTGTGGGAGCTAAGAATGATATTCTGTGTTTAAATGGTTAAGAAAAATTAAGAGAAGAATGTTATTTTATGACACATGGAAATTATATGAAATTTAAAAATTTTTAACGTTTATTTATTTTTGAGAGAGAGACAGAGCACAAGTAGGGGCGGGACAAAGAGGAGACACAGAATCCGAAGCAGGCTCCAGGCTCTGAGCTCCCAGCACAGAGCCCGACACGGGGCTCAAACCCACAGACTGGGAGATCATGACCTGAGCTGAAGTTGGACGCTCAACTGACTGAGCCACCCAGGTACCCCGGAAATGATATGAAATTTAAATGTCAGTATCCATACATATCGGAACACAGCCACGCCCATTTGTTGGTGTATTGCCTGGGGCTACTTTGTGCTAAAAGGGCAGAACTGTGCCGCTGTGACAGGGACTGGATGGCCCATAACGCTGAAAATATTTACTCTCTGGCTTTTTATAGAAAAGGTTTCCTGACTCCTGATACAGAGACATGAATGCAGGTTGAGGAGTTGGACTCTTATGTGTGAAGCAATGAACTAGGAAGCTTTATGATCAGGGCTGTTTTTAAAGAAGATGACTATTAGTAAGGTGGAGATTTGTAGGTAAGTGAGAGAGAGGGGTGGGGAGATGCCATAGGGCCTGTGCAACCATCCACATAACAAGTTATGAGGGTTCAACTCCAGAAGTGGGAAGAGAGGAGATAGGAAATGTGACAGGTTCATTCATATTTAAGGCAACTGTGTTGAGAGTTTTCTGTGGGCTGGTACAGGTCTGGAGCTAAAAGACATGATGAAGGTAGACATGTCTGAGCTTGGCCGCTCTTTGGATGTGGGGAACGAGCACCTTATCAGCTTGCTAGGGCTGCCATTTCAAAGTACCTCAGACTGTGCAGCTCAAACAGAAATGTGTTATTTCACAGTTCTGGAGGCCAAAAGTCTGAGATCATGGTGAAGACAGGGCCATGCTCCCTCTGAAGGAGATAGGGAAGGATCTGTTCCAGGTCTCTCTCCTAGCTTATGGTACTTCCTTGGCTTGTGGCTGCATAACTGATCTCTGCACGGCATACTCCCCATGTGGGTGCTTCTGTCTGCAAATGCCTCCCTTTCATAAGGACACCAGCCATAATGGATTAGGGGTCCCCCTTACTCCAGCATGACATCCTTTTAACTTAGCCAATTATATTTGCAATGTCTCTATTTCCAAATAAGGTCACAATCTGCCATCCTGGGGTTTAGGACTTCATCATGTGAATTTTAGAGGGGGAGGGTTGCAACTCAACCTATAACAGCTACCAGAGCCTGGTACAAAGTGCTGTTCAGAGAAATGCTTTTTCCACATTCTGCTTCTGCCCATAGCACAGAGGGAATTTCTGCCTGACCTTCCTCTGCCTGCTTCTGGTGCCTCCTGCTAAGTTCCTCCATCAACTCCCCTCCAGGAGAGTGAATTGTTCATTTGGTGGGTCGGAGCCCAGTCTTTTGGTTCATGTTCCCTGGTGGGTGGGATGCTGCGACCACACTGGCAGGCATAGCTCCCCTTTGCCTGCCCAGTATTCCTGTCCTCTGTCCCCACAGGGAGCCAGAACACCCTCTTGCTCTGGCTCCTTGCCTGTATGGCTGACCAGGAACGTCATTCCAGGGCTGCCATACAGATCCAACCACATCTTGGGTTCCCTGTAGGGTCACCTGCATAAGCAGCCTAAGGGTTGCTTTCAGGGTGAGAACTACCTTCAGACCTGACTTAGCAGGATGGAACATGCAGATCATCAAGGTTTACAAAGATTTAGGTGGGTCAGCACACACTGATACAGCGCCATCAATCGAGAAGAAAAGACTTTTTTTTTTAAACAAAGTTCACTTTATTACATTAATTTTACACAGTAAAAGAATATGAAATGCAGACTTGTCTAAATTCTCTTGCTGATTCTCTTGAAGACAATGTCATTCAGTGTCATGGTCTGAAAGTAAAAAAAAAAAAGTCACAAAATGTTCATCTGATGTGGAGTGGCACAAGGTAGTTAAGGTTACAGAATGGTCCCAAATATGCTAGCATAAGAAACAACCCAAAGTTTCCTCTGTTTTCTATAGGACCAGAGGAAGAAGTGGCAATCTTTTCTAAAATCTCATGCTAGATCTGGGTCACTTCATTTCCTTGTGTGGAGAGTTGTCCTGACTTTTAGTGAATTCCTTTTTATATCAATGGCAGTTAGAGCAAAACCATCCAAATGAGTCCAGTCCAGTCCAATTTCTCAGTTTCACTGAGTGCCTACTATGTACCAAACACATGTTGAGGACCAAGGGCACAAGTACATGGAAACATGTAGGCACCTAGCCTGGAACATAGAAGGTAGTATAAAATTTTCCTCCCAAAGAGCTATGAAGCATATAAAAGCATTGGCCCATCAGATTAATCAGTTTTTTAATTTTTGAGGGACTTTCCTTTCTCATGCACAACCCCACGCCTGCCTCCACTGGTTCTCTTGAACAGCTCTGTGACAATGACATGGGGTCATGTCATTGGGGTTACAAAGGAGTCCCTTAACTTCAGCAGCAATGGAATAGAAAAGAAAGAACTAGGTTTGAACCCTGGTTCTACAGCTCATTAGTGGATGACCTTGGACAGATCAACCTGTCTATTAAATCCCTCATTCTGCCTCCCTCGCAGCAGAGGGAAAGATTAGGGGAGCTATCAAATGCATATCAAAGTACAAAAAAGCCTATCAAGGGACTTTGGCCAGAACTGAGTTCAGGCTCATCTCCCTTCCTCCTGCTGGTACCTTCGTGATGTGCTTGTGAATGTGCCCAGCAGGGGTGGGACCGCATGTTTCCTGGTTGACTCTCTCTCTCTAGTTGAAGGATTTCTCCCACTTGAACAAGGGTGTGACAGACCCCCTGGGTAGCATTCTGCTTCTGCTACTCCCCAAAGCAAAGAAGAGCCAGAAGACTGTAACTGCAGGAGAAACACTGTACTATTCACTTCCAAATCAGGGATAGGACATGGCCGACAGTCAGGCACCAAGGATGATTGCACAACTGGAATGTGCCACTCACTCTGATAAGCTACCATAAAGCTTCTGTGAATATGATTCTGCTTGTAAATGCTTGTGAGCAAGTCTTGTGGCCACATCCCAGTGGAGACTGAGAAAGGTAGGCCATGATGGTGGCTCTGCACAAACAGTGCCTTGTCCTACCAAGCACCTCTTTTTCCCCATCCCATTTGGGTATGGGTGGAAGAAGGGAGATAGCAATGAGGAGAGAAGGAAGAGTGGGAGGTTGGAGTGGTTGACCCTGACCTGGAAAGTGGGGATGGAAGGGCAGCCTGAAGGAACTTAGGAGAGGTGGGGAAGCACCAGCCGGGGGCCACCGCCAACACATGTGCGGTCTTTGGTGATTTAAAAAAGGAGTAAGTCAGGCAGAGAAGGACAGATACCATATGTTTTCACTCATAGGTCTAACAGGAGAAACTTAACAAAGGACCATGGGGAGGGGAAGGAGGAAAAAGAGTTAGGGAGAGGGAGGGAGACAAAGTACGAGAGACTCTTGAATACTGAAAAAAACTGAGGGCGAAAGGGGGAGGGGGAAAGGGAAGGGGGGTTTTGGTGGTGGAGGACACTTGTGGGGAAGAGCACTGGGTGTTATATGGAAACCAACTTGACAATAAATTTTTATAAATAAAAATAAATAAATAAATAGATAAAAATAAAAAAAGGACACCCTTTCCTCAAGATGCTTTACTTCTATCTGCTGGGAAACTATCCAAATACACTGCACTAGTTTTGTCAGAACAAGATGGTTAACTGTCATGCACTTCAAGATGGTAATAAGAATACAAGTCTACACTGTCTATAATGGGAGTGGCTCCCTGTAGGGTTGTGCAGTGTACAACTGTGGAGGACAGCCCTGTGTGACAGGCCCCAATCAGAGTTCTGCCACACATAGAACTAGAGTTCTGGTACATAGTGGGTCCTCAGTAAGTGGTAACACAGACTGACAACAGGAAAGGTGATAGAGCTGCTCCCCACTCTGCCTCTCCCCTCCCCTCAAGTTCTGGGCACCACAAGCTCAGAGTGCCAACTTACGTTGGTGATTATGTCTCCATTGAGTTCGGTCACAGACTTGATGCCTTTGAAAGTTGTCACCAGCTTATTGTCACCTTCCATCTGAACCACTGCCTGCAGGGGACAGAAGAGATGACCTATGAGGAACGTCTAAAGATGGGAGGTGCATTTAAAAGCTAAAGAAGGGGTGCCTGGGTGGCCCAGTTGCTTAAGTGTCTGACTTTGGCTCAGGTCATGTCATGATCTTTCAGTTCATGGGTTTGAGCCTTGCGACGGGCTCCGTTCTGACAGCTTGGAGCCTGGAGCCTGCTTTAGATTCTGTTTCTCCTTCTTTCTCTCTCTGCCCCTCCCCTACTCACACACTGTCTCTCTCTGTCTCTCAATTTTTGATTGAACTAGAAATGAGCATAGGACACCGAAGTGGTCTCAATTACAAGCACTAAAATAAAATCAGTTAAATCTCAATTCTCCAAGCTGATGCACAGAGGTAGTAGCAAAATTCCAAATACTGGCCAGTTGGGAAAACACATATTTAGCCCTGGTATGTATTCCTTGCAGCACATTTATATTTTCTATGGTGGTCTCTTTTTCAAGCCTTATGCATCCAGGAAGAGGCAACAGAAACCCAGCAGGTAACAGAAGACCCTGGCCAAAGTTAAAAATTTGCCTCCAAGATGGACATTTGGAAAAGGGCTGTGGTAAAATGCATGAGGGCTTGCCCCTTGCTACAGGCCAATCAAGAGAATTTCCTGTCACAGATTTCCTGACCTGTAATGTCATATCTGGAGAAGCAGAAATAAGAGGCCATCAGAAGAGGTTAAAAGGATGTCTATGCCCATTTTACAGATGGGGTAGCTGAGGCCAGGGGCACAGGGACTTCTAAAGGCTCAGTCTGAAGGCCTGCCTGGGGTCTTAGTATTCTGGTATTCTTGATGTTGCCAGCACCTCCTCCAGGAAGTCTCTCCCTGTGACCAGCAGCTCTAGGCTCAGCAAGGCCAGTTTAGTTTGGGGTCAAGGATGACGTCACAGCTCTGCATAGGGTTTTTCACTGACTCCCGCTTGTCCACTGCTGGGCCTGGGAGAACCTGTGACTGTCCCCCATATCTTCCACATGGGAGAGCTTGGGTTTTTGGGCCAGAGCACCCACACAGTCACAGGAAAACGGGAAGGGCTTCCTTAGAGCTTCCTCCCTAGAGCCGTCTTGTCTTTCTGCCTCCCAGCCCCTAAGTGGGTTTGGAGATAAGGTATTGGTGGTGGGGACTGTGAGGCGGGAGCCTGGTGGGATGAAGCCCTGTGGCCAGGTTCCAGGGAAAGTTCCAGAAACAGAGGGTGGCTCGAGGGGGCACCTCCTACCTTGACCTTCTCCCCAGTCATGGTCTCCAGCTCACACTCCTCTCCCAGAGTGAACTCATTTTGGATTACTTTGGGCCCAGTGGTGATGGTGAGCTTGAAGTGCTTCCCATTCTGCACGATTTCCGACACCCCTTTGATGTCCTTCCCTTTCTGGATGAGTTCGTCAGGCAGACCTGGTGGAAACCATCTGAGGTTCAGAGACGAGCAGAGGTGGGAGTTGCAAGGCAGTGGTCACAGAGAAACTTTGTGGTATGGGGTGGGGAGGGAGGCACCGTGTCTCCCCAGAGGCCACAGGCACAAACCAAGTTCCGCGAGCAGCATGGGCTGACCTCTGAAAAGAAAGGTCAGTCGACTGACTTGGCCTGACCTGGTGGTCCACTATTTTGCCAGGAGGGTTATAAAGAAGACACTCCTGTGTCCTGCACACCCTGTCCTCTAGTGAGCACCCTGGTTCTCCCTTGCTCTCCCTCCTCACGTCAGACTTTGTTCTCTGAGTATCAGCGTGTCATTCTCCACACCCAGACTGACCACGCGGTTCATTTTCTGAGTCAGGTCCCTCCTAAGAGTGAAAGGAGCCGCTACGAATAAGGTGCCAGGGCAACATTCCCAAGCTGGAGCTGTGCCCGAGGAGTCTCCGTCCACCTACCCCTGCCTCGGCCTCTGCTGTCAAGGCTCTTGAGGAAGATGCCATGGGTGTCCCTTGCCCTGGGACAGAGCTTCACAAATTTCAGGCAATATCTACACTGTTATATGAATTGAGGTCCCCGTGCATTGTCAGTGGGGGTGGAGGGTCCTGTGGTCTCCTACGGGATTTGAAATAGAGATGGCATGACACCCTACAGGAGAAGAGCCTAGACCTCGGCTAGCCCTGAAGGTCCTCCTCTTCTGCCTTCGGTCTTCCCCACCCTGTCCCCCCTGGGCACCCTTCTTTGTCACATCAACCCTTTCCTCAGAGGGTTCCCAATACCTGGAACACACTCCCCTCCCCCTGTCCCCTAGGGGACACTCGCTTATCTTCCAAGGCCTAGCTTAGGCTCACCTTCACCACCACCGAGCCTTCCGTCCATGCCCTCCCGTGAGAACCTCATCTGTCTGCACATGACTCTGGGGTCACAGGGGATTAAAGTCGTGTCTCTGGAACCAGCATCTACTTCAAATCCCAAGGCAAACACTTTCCACCTGTGTGACCTTGGTCGGGATTACTTAACCTTTTTAGGCCTCAGTTGTCTTGACTGTAAAATGGGAAAAATACTAGTACCCAACTTAGAGATTTTTGGTGAGGAATTATTACATGTTAAGGGCTTAGCATGGTACCTAGCAGTGAGCCAGTGCTCAGTACACATTAGGGGATACGTTATTGCATCTATTTCTTCTCTTTTTTCTCTCTCTAAACTGTGACTTGGAAACATGGCTCATTGTTATCTGTCTCCCTGTATCCATCCAACATAGTACTCAGCATGTGGTTGGACTAGAATCAATGTTTGTTAGGAGAATGAATGAATGAATGAATGAGCAGGCTCACACAATGAGGTACCAGAAGAGATCGCTTCAATCCAGATCAGCCCCTGGCTCAGTGCTTTCCACTTGCCTATGAAGTAGCCTCGTCCAGTGAGTGATAAGAGCACAGGCTGCGAATCACTGCAAATGATACATCACTTGCAGTATCAAGTGATGGCCTGTGCAGAGCCTGAAACTTTCCTCCCATCCCAGCATCAAGACTCTGATTCGCTATCCCCAGCAAGGCCAGACCCTCATTGCCATGACCCTCCACCTTGGCGTCCAGCCCAGCACTCACCGACTGCCTTCATGAAGGCCTCAAAGTTTTCCTGGCTTTGTAGTTGGTACTTGCCGGAGAAGTTCATGGTGGCGACGAGGCTCCCTCCACAGCTGATCTGCAGCTCTGCAGGCTGGGATGTCCAGTGTGGACTGATTTATAGGGGGCTCCTTCCGCTTCAAATGTTGGCCATAGGTCAGCAGCTGTCGACTCCTTTATGGCCAGGTTCAAACATTAACTGCTAAGAGCAATGGTCAATGATAAAAAAACAGGACGGGCACAGCAGTGGTTTGCTCTAATTCAGCAAACATTAGTGGATGTCAATCAAGTGCAAAGCCCTAAGTCCCTGCAACCTTTAATGTGGTAATCCTCCATTAAATGTAAGATTGTGTGTATGTATATGCTTACATATCTGTACACACATATGTACATATATGTGCCTGTGTGCACAAGGATGTATGCGTATGTATGTATGTGTGCGCATATACATGTGTGTGTGTTGAGATTTACACACACAGAAAAATACCAAAGAATCCCTTTAAACTCAAAACTTCACCTTATTGGGCGTCTGGGTGGCTCAGGCTTTAAGCGTCTGACTTTGGTTCAGGTCATGATCTCAGGGTTCGTGAGCTCAAGTCCCACCTCTGGCCCTACTTCTCTTTCTCTCTCCGCCCTCGCTCACTTGTACCCTCTCTCTCTCTCTCTCTCATAATAAAACAAAAGGAACAATAAAACCTTCCTCTTCCTCTTATTTACGTACCTTATGATCTCTTCCATTTTTATCATTACACAAACTTAATTTTTACAGAGTTGTCATAAGCCCCTAGAGTTATTTTGTGTTCTGAGAATCGTCTTGATAATGATAAGTTCTGCGCAGTCCACATCAGTCTTCGTTTAAAGATGTCAAAATACTACATACTGAAGGGCAGGTGGGAACCACTGAAATGGGGTGTGTCGAAATTGAGATGCATTTTATTAGGCAGAGATGAGGTAAGAGAAAGAAAGCAGGTAGTACGTGCTGGGCCAACTGAACGTGTCAGGGGTGCCCATGTCTGAGTTTGCTTTCCCACTGAGACTCTGCCCATCCCTCACCTCCACGTGTTCACCTACTCTATAAACCATCTGGGCTCCTAGAGCACCTCACAAATACCTATGATCCAAATCCTACTGGGATTATTTCTCCATGTATTCTTTTTCATTTCTTCCTTGGTATGCCCAATATCTGGCACATAGCAAGTGTCCCATTCATGAAGGGCCAGCAAACAAAAACCATCAAAGGATAATGAGGCCATGGGTCTTCTGGTTAAAGGAAAATAAGAAATGTGGAGTAGTCAGGTTGGCACGTCCCCTCCAATCACTGAAACCCTGGGGCTGGGCAGCCAGGATCAGGGTGTGTGTGCGTGCGTGTGTGTCTCACCAGGCATGTATGCCTAGATGAGACTCCAGGGTGAGAGGAGGTGAACAGAGCTGGCAGCATATGACCCCAGGCCCGAGAGCCAACCACTCTCTTCCCATCCTTGCCCATCCTTTCTCCTTCCTCTGCAGTTCTGCTCTGCCATTCCAGCCTGCACCAGGGAAGATGGTGGGAGATTGCAGCCAGAGCTCTGTTTCCCAGAAGTGCTCTCCCCTGCCAGGGGATCCTGTCTGCTCTCACTGGCAGCACGACCCCTAGGATGCCTACGTGCTCATTTACCCACCTGCCAACTCTCTGGGCTCCTGGGGGTTCTGCTCTGGAGGCCTAGCAGCCCTCAGGTTCTGGTTGTAGATGAGTCAGGGGACAGGTGAGTGGATGAGGGTTCATGCTGGGGACGGTGACACGGCAGGAAGACAAGCCTGAGGAGGAGCTTGGCACGCATGCAAGCACATCAGCCCACAGTGGAGGCATGCTCTGTTATCTCCAACTCCCTCATACTCTCCCAAACCTCCAGAATCTTAGCCATGGTGATCCAGCAAAGTACCTGAGAAGTCCGCTCATCCACCCATGTGCTCAATGTCAATGTGCTCTGGCATCCCTGACAGGTGGCGTTAGCATACGCCCTGCTGTGGAGAGCTCACTCCCTTCTGAGCGGCATGGGCAGAGGGCACTGGTTGCCTGTCATCATGTGGATCCTAGCACCAGTCAGCCTCTTCCTCCAGCACAGAGGGGTGCTCAACTCTGCCCTCTCTGCTCGGCCTTCGTCCTCTGACAGTGCCCAGGACACAAAGTGCTTTCCAGGCCACGGGTCAGGATGGTCCCTGGCAAACACTGAACAGGCTTGTATGTCCAGAATTCTCAGCCATTTTTAGCCACTGCAAATGCCCTTGGACCTAGCTGGCCGTGAGAGAGTGGCTCACAGGATGGCGGGCACATCCTCTCATCTTGGTTCTGAACCTTGATTGTGTACCTTTTGATATGTCTCACTGTACTGAGGGTGCCCATATTAGACCCTAATCTCCTCCATGTGGGACAATGATTTTTTATTGTATATATGTATATGTAAGGAAGTAAAAAATCCATTGTCTTAGCAGTTAGCATTGGAATTCCCCTCTGATAGGAAACTGTGTGTGTGTGTGTGTGTGTGTGTGTGTGTGTGTGGCTAAAGAAGCTGCTTGGGCGAGAGAGTGAGTGAAACCTACGATCTGTGGGCAGCCAAGGCTAAGGTAGTGACGGGGAAAGGCTGCTAGGCTGTGCAGGACCCAGGGACAGACCTGGTTGTGTCTTCTTTCTCCCACCTGGACATCAGGGAAAGGAAGAGAGCAGTGCAGCAGGCAGAAAGGAGGGGAACCACTGAGTGGGTGTGGGGTGACAGGTCATGAAGACACCCCCAGTGGCAGTGAGGCACTCAGGGCTTCCAGGAAAGCTAATGTTGAATTTGAATCTGCTCATTGGCCACAAAGTGAATCTCTATCCATCTTTTTTAAATTCCCTCCCCAGCCAACTCAAATGCTTCAGTAAATTATAATTCATAAATCAATATATGTGCAAATAGAAAATGATGAAGGGCTGAGCTTCACTTCCAGATTGATGGGGTGGAGTTGAAACAGTATACCTGAAACAGTATAGAGCTTCCTCAACTTACCATGGCGTTACATCCCAATAAACGCATTGTGAGTTGAAAATGCATCTAATGCCTAACCTCCGGAACATCATAGCTTAGCCCAGCCCACCTTACCCGTGCTCAGGATGCTTACATTAGCCTACAGCTGGGCAAAATCACCTAACACAAACCTATTATATAATATAGTATTGAACATCCCATGTATTTTATTGACTACTGTACTGAAAGTGAAAAACAAAGTTTGCATGGGTACAGAATGGCTGTAAGTGTATTGTTTGTTTACTCTTGCAATCATGTGGTGGATGGAGCCAAAGCTCATTGTCGCTGCCCAGCACCACAACAGATGATGGTATTGCATATCACTAACCTGGGGAAACATCAAAATTCACAAAGCATGGGTTCTACTGAATGGGTATCACTTTCATCCCATTGTAAACTCAAAAACTCCCAAGGTGAACATAGGTCAGGGACTGTCTGATCAGAGAACAGAGTGTCTATGGGAATACAGTCCCTTCAAGGATCCCCAGAAATCTTAGTGAGGGCTTTTGGGGAATTAAATCTAATTTTACCCAAATTCCAGAGTGCCATGTGATCTGAGATGACATCTGGGTGATGCAGGCTAATGTCCACTGGGTAACAGCTAGTGTGTGTCTGTCTAATGACCGTAGTGACTGAGCGCTGGACTAAATTCAAGTCCTACCTGAGACCCCACCCACCCACCTCACCTGCCACCTACCCAAAGAACATTTCAAACACTTATCAAGGAGCAAATCAGTAAAATTTGCATCAGTGGGGAGCATAGGAGCTCTGTAGACTAAAGCCAATAAAATAATCACTAAGGAAATGACAGTGATGAGGCCATTTAAACTCCCTTCCTTCAGCCGTTAAGTGCTACATCTGGGAGGATCTCCTGGCAGTGCCCTGGATACACCGTGCTCTCTTGTGCCACCACTGGCTGGCCGGCATCTCTTCTCAGATGAAGGGATACCTAGGTATACATCTAGACCCTCTCCCCTTAACCACGAATGTCAAATGACACACCCCATAGTGCTGTTTTCTGGGCTCTAAGGTGGAGTAGGAAGGAAGATCATGAATTTTTCTCCTTGGGGCAAGTTAGCACTCATCCCAGAGCCCTCTCCGGAAGCCTGGGGTAAGAATTCCTTTTCTGGTGTCTGAGACCAGACCCTTCTGCCTGCCTCTGTACTTCCTCCCTACCCAGGCCAGGCAGCCCCCGGGCATGATTCACTCAGAGGTTGGCCAATGGACTGGAACAGCAGTGAAGACCCACCAGCTCTTGTAGGAAACAAACAGTCTGACAGACATGAAGCAAGGACCTCCTCTCTCCCCATGACCCCAGAGAGGGCAATCTGCAATGGCCTCCTTTGACCCCCAACCCCCCCCTTTTTTTTAGTGAATCTTGAGCCAAGGAAGTTAGTGGCCATTTCAAAATCTAACACTTGTAAGTAGCTTTCCATAAAATTGGGAGAGAGTTATGACATCCCCTGCCCACAAGCTAAACAAACACAAGAAGAGATAAGCTAAATTGCAATGACAAAGTTCAAGTGGTTTTCAGGAAAAAAAAAAAGTTCTCACTTCATGGGAACCATGTGTGATTTTTCAACTCCTAAACTGTAATGCCTCCCCAGTTCCCACTAGACATCTCTTCTCATGCTCCCTACTCAGATGAACAGTGTGAAGGCATGGGAGAAGGGGAGACGTGCCTCTTGGTGGCCAGAATATGACTGGCATTCATTTTAAACCAGACACCTCTACAGTTGTATCTGATCCCAGAGTGTCCGCAGTGCCAGGATGTCCATTACCTGGGTGTTTCAGAAGGTGCCCTGAGCTGCCCATATTCTGCGAGAGGCAGGGCTGTGGAGGGGAAGGATTTGGGTTTGGACCCAGATTTCTCTCCCTGATGTGTGATCCTGGACAAGTCACTCAGCTTTATGGACCCTTCGCTTCCTTTTCTGTTAAATGGCCATGGCATTGCCTTCCTTGTGAAAGCTCTGTATAAACTGCCAAGTCCATCAGGACCGTGAAGCTCCTATCAGAGGGGATCAGAGCACTTTGCATTGGCTTTTCCAAGCATCTCAGAGGTATCTCCAGCCCAGGGCCCAATTTTATGTTTATCTCTTGAGTTGGGGACAAGCTCCTTCCCATCTTCCTGGGCTGGTGGGTAGTGTCTTCCAACCCTAGCAGCCATCTCGGTTCCCACTTTGTGTATTTTATAAGATTGAGGCCCCATCTCCTGCTCCTGAGGACATGCAAACCCACACTCTTGGCCAAGCAGGCTTATTTCCAGGTCTGGCCACCTCCCCCAGGCACCGCAGCCTCATCAAACTGCTTTCTGCTCTTTCAGTTCCATCTGTGCTCGTGGAACCTGGGAATGTTTCTTTCTTTCCTTCTTGTGACCTCAGCTATATATCTGAAAGACCATTAGGGTTTGGCCTGAGCATTTCGCCATGCTGAGGGAAGAGCTTACGTCGGCTCAGTTGGCCATGTTGTGGGGACCTGGAAGTCTTGTGATTTTATTATGTACTGTCTTAAATCCTTTTGGTGGGATTTCGGTATGCACATCTTTTGACAAAAAAATTTTAAAAGACATTCTTTTTTAAAAATGTTTATTTATTTTGAGAGACAGAGCAGGCAGGAAGCAAGGAAGAGGCAGAGAGAGGGAGAGAATTCCGAGTAGGTTCCAATTCTGGCAGCACAGAGATTTTAACTAAAATCAAGAGTCTGATGCTTAACCTAACCGACTAAGCTACTAAGTCAAGATGGCCCTAAAAGCCATTCCTTAAGCTTTGTTTTTCATACGCTTATTCTATCTCGATCATTGCATTTCCCTAAAGAACCCTGTGTAAATGACTGTCCGGTACTTAAAATCATCCATTATCTTTGGCATCTTTAGATGTCTGCCTACTAGAAGAACCCAATGGGGGCCAAAAGGGCAAACATTGCGGTGGTGGTTTTCACTGTAAAAAGAATCACACTACACAGATTGCTCTGAAAAGTCTTCTTAACACAATTTCCCTTTGTAACTTTTAGATAAATCCTTGTAGAAAGTGAGATCTTCTTATAATTTATTTAAGCCACCCCACCCCACCCCCACCCTCTGCCACATGACTTCTCCTTTACTGTGACACAGTAGAGTGGAAAATCCTGTGGATTATGTGGCAGGCAATGGGGATGATTTGTGAGCTGATGTAATCAAGAGAGAACTCAAAACTTATCTCTAAGTCTTGTTTATTAGGCTTCTATTTTGGCTGTGAAGCTAATAGTGTTTGCTTGTCCTGTGTCCCTGTGTCCTTGTGTCCCTTGCCCTCCAAGGGTTGAAAGCTAGTCCAGTTGGCCTCAAAGTCAGCCTGACACTTCAAAGACAAAGCTCACCAGCCTGTCACCTCTGCCCTGTAACTCTGCATTCTCTCTGCTTTAGAGCCATGAGTCACCAGCCCTTCAGAGCTGGGACAGCCACTCCACTGACATCCCCTAAGGCTCAGCTCCACATTCCCTCACCAAAGAGCCCTCCTGATGTCTCTGCTTTCTCTGCTCCCCTAGACCAAAGTCCCCAATGTCAATTTTTAATCCGTTCCCTTAATTCTTTTTTAAAAAAATTTTAAAATGTTTTATTTATTTTTGAGAGAGAGAAAGAGAGAGAGCGTGAGCAGGGGAGGGTCAGAGAGAGAGGAAGACACAGAATCCAAAGACAGGCTCGAGGCTCTGAGCTGTCAGCACAGAGCCTGACGCGGGGCTCAAACCCACGAACCCTGAGATCATGACCTGAGCCGAAGCCAGATGCTCAACCGACTGAGCCACCCAGGTGCCTCACCATTCCCTTAATTCTATTGTATTAATAGTGATAAAATAGAAGCTTCTATTAACTGAACATGAAGTAGATAGGTTCCCTGTACTATTTCATCAAATTTTCAGAACAATACTATAAGGTAAGTGTTATTATTCCCATTTTTCAGATGAGAAAGCTAAAGTACAAAGAGGTTAGTAACTGCTTCTAGTTACCAAATAAGAAGTTGCTAAATAGGAACATGAACCCAGTCTGTTGGACTCCAACGCTTATATTTTTGACCTTTATTATTTCCATAGTATAATTTTTAAAGGTATATCTTGCTTACTTTCCTGAAAATTCTTCTAAACCAGAGCTTAGCATTGCACTTTCCATGGAGTACATGTCTAGAAAATGTTGATAAGACAATAGTCCAGATGCCATTGACCTCTTGAGTCATTCATGGTTGACTTACTCTTGGCTCAGAAATGTCCTATTACTCTAGATCAAGTAACCTGACAGTCCATGTGTATGAAGACGAAACTTAAAGAAATGAAAGATCCAGAGGTAGCTGCTGGGCCTTTGTGTCCAAGAGAGGTGCAGTGCAAAGCATATTTCACTAAATTCTAATTCTTTAGCGGTATGATCTGTAGTTCTTTCTATATTCGTCTTACTGGAATATCCCTTATGGGTCACTCTGTAAGCACACCCCTTGTGCTCCATTGTGATCATGCACATCATTCTGTTCCCTCCTCCAGGGTTTCCTGGGAAGCCTTTCCCCAGCTTTGATCCCAACAAAGCCACAGGCATCAGATGATTCATTTACTTCTCAAATATTCACTCAACAAGCATACTCTGACCTACTATGTGAAATTTGTTGTGGGTAGGGTTATGTTTTGAATCTACAAAGGGACTCACTGTGTCATAGGCAGCATGATAAGAGTTTAAGCTGCCTTTTGACTAGGATGAAGTTTGAATAAAAATTCAAAATAGCGGTGCCTGGGTGGCTCAGTCAGTTAAGCATCCAACTCTTGGTTTTGACTCAGGAGATCTCACAGTTTGTGGGTTTGAACCCCACATCGGGCTCCATGCTGACAGCACTGGGATTCTCTTTCTCCCTCTCTCTCTGTCCCTCCCTGCTTCCTCTCTCTCTCTCTCTCTCTCTCTCTCTGCCTGTCTCTCTGTCTCTCTGTCTCTCTCTCTCAAAATAAATAAAATAAACTTTTTTTTAAAAAAAACTTCAAAATATAAGGAATGATTGAATTAATGAACGAAGGAATCTTCTGGTCCAGGAAGGAGTCAAGATACTTTCACAAATAGAGAACAAAGCATGCAAAGGCATGGAAAAATAAGGTGCTGTTGAATAAAGCATGAGGTTCAGAGGAGAAGAGTAGAGAGGAAAAGAGAAGAGTCTCTGTAGGCGTACTAGGGATGGGGGGCCTAAAAGGGAGGCCACAGCCTGACAGTGAAGGAGAGACTGGATTGGATCCCCAGACAAGAGTCTGTATATACCCAAAATGGAGTATGTGTCATCACAGGAGATGATTTTAGATGGTACCTGGATGAATACTTTTATGTCTATATATTAATATTAATAGTTATGCATTGAGTCTAATATAGGTTTGAAAAATATACATCAACTTATGACCTCATAGATGCTATTGCTTAGGAAAAGGTAAGTTGTTTTTTAAGGAATAAAAGGTTTGTAAATAAAAAGGAGTAACTTAGAGAAAAACAGTACATAACTAATAGTATGGAAAACAGATGTTGCCCTAGTCATTTCAAATGAGGAAATTTAATACAGGGGATTAGTCACCAAGGTTTTAGAAGAGCTGAAACGACCAAAGAAAGGAGATTCAAGGATATTAATGCCCCTGAGCTGGGTCCCAGAGGCCTACACTTGCTTCTACAGTACTGGAGGTGGCTGGTGCCTTCAGTGCTGGATGCAGTAAAGGGCTGTCACCTTGGCTCAGGCATGAATGACTGATAGGGGCCACCTCCAGCCAGGCTGCTGGAATCTAGAGCCACTGCATTCCTGTTGCCACACCAGCAACCACCTAGAATGTCCAGCAACTGCTGCTGAGCAAGATTGCCTTCTCCTTCTGACTTCCACTTTCCCACTGATTGGGTGATCACCGTGCCTGAGATCCTAACAGAAGGCAGCTGGCAAAGGAGTTTGGAAAATGTAGTTTGTAGACTGCAAGTCCCTAAAATACAGAACAGAGTGGTGAGTGAGGGTAAGGGGCCGAGAGACACGGGCAAAAAACTGGCACAAGGGGACCTGAAGATAAGGCAAAAAGAAATAGAGAAGCTGATGTGCTGGTGACAGCATTTTGGATACTGCTCTGCTAGGTGATGGACAGCCAACAAAAGTTTTAAGCAGAGGAGAGGCATGATTGTGGTTTTGGAAGATTACTCTGTGGAGGCAACAGGAAAGACCAGCTTGATGGGGAGACATCTGGAGGTGGAAGAATGAGTTAGGAAACTTCTATAAAAATTCTGGCAAAGGACAAGGGGGACTTGATCTAGGGAGGAGACGGGTGGGTGGGAATTGGACGCTATTGTGTAATTAATTGT
Organism: Cryptoprocta ferox; assembly: GCA_028646485.1. NCBI lineage: Eukaryota > Metazoa > Chordata > Mammalia > Carnivora > Eupleridae > Cryptoprocta > Cryptoprocta ferox. The sequence goes on from CM053576.1 coordinate 95,572,166, forward strand.
AACTGAGAGTGTTTGGGGGTCTACTGTCGGTGGATGGATGGGGAGAGAAGCTCCAGCCCTGGTGAACATGGGGGTGTCAGTACTATCCAGTGGCTAATAGAGGGAGATCATCCTCACCGCTTCCCTCTCTTCCTTCTTCCAGCTGGAAGTATGTCCTTCTCACTCTGAACTCACCTGACTGAGTTTCTATGCCTCTCTCACTGTTTGTACCACTCTATCTTCCAACCTCACCTAGCTTTATGTCTTCCTTTCCCTCTGGATGGTAAGGTGCTAGGTAGCAGGATGCAAACATTCACCCTTGTCTCCCCAACCAGACTTTCATTATCCCTGGCACAGAGATAAGATCAATGTGTGCCTGAGGAACAAGGTGGCTGTAATGATGTAATGATGCTATTTGTCTATGTTCATGCTCTACAGTCTCCTCTCCTCTCCATCCCTCTTCAGTTCCTAGTAGATTGTTTGTGCACTGTCATATGTCCACGGTACCCTTAAAATTCTGAGGGCAAAACCTAGCATCCATGTCGACAGCTCAATGGAAACAGCTGTTGACCATAGTATAGAGGAATTCATTCAGGCTGCCTTGTCACTCAACCTCTTACATCATGGGATTGCCTGGTTTCATATACATAGTACAGCTCAGTAAACACTAAACATCCTTTTTTCCTTCCTTCCTTCCTTTCTTTCTTTCTTTCTTTCTTTCTTTCTTTCTTTCTTTCTTTCTTTCTTTCTTTCAAGTAGGCTTCACACCCAGTGTGGCGCCCAATGCAGGGCTTAAACTCATAATCCTGAGATCAAGATCTGAGCTCAGATCAAGAGATCAAGAGTTGGTCGCTTAATCAACTGAGCCACAAGGCGTCCCTAAATACCAAACTTTAAAGTGTAGCACCTTCTCTTTTCAAGGGTCTGTGGTCTGGAATATCCTTAGTCTGGAAGTTTCGTGAAGGAGGGTTCATGAAGGAAGAGCCTCCATATTGGTACTTTCTTCATAGTGTTATTTAATATAACCCCCAGAAATAGGGGGTGTCTTGAGAGGGATTACCAGAATATCCACCAGTACAGGACTGACTACATTGATTATGGTCCATCCGTGACTTAATTACTGTGTAGCCATTGACAAGCATGAGCGACTTGGAAATATTTCCAGAGATGGACAGTTAAGGTAGTAAAAAGTAGTTACAAAAAGTGTAGAATGATTTCGTTTAAATTTTAAAAGCCCAATAGCCATGATTATGCATGCACATACACCCACACACATGTAGAGAAAGTCTGGAAGGGCACGCCCTGCACTTCACAGTGGTTGCCTGGGAAGAGAGCGGTAGGAGGCAAAGGAGTAGCAGAAAGGTACTTTTTGCCTGTTTTCATTTGATTTTTTTTCACAGTGGATTTCTTATATGATTAGATTTCTGACAATGGGGCCATCATTGCCATGTGAGAAATATTCAGGCAGTGTCTCTCTCTGCTACAGAAGGATGGATGCTGCCTCCTCCTGTGGCTGTGGGAAAAGCCAGTCCCTTCCAGCTCTAGACCACAGTGGATGTTTTCATCCGGACTCACAAAGGCTCTGCTTCATGGCCCTCCCACGTGTCGTTGCCATTACAGCTAAAACTTCCTGACACTCACTGGTACCAGGCACATTTATATGAATTATCGTATTTCACAACACATTTAAACCCATTTTAGAGACGAGGCAAAGAGAAGTTAGGGAATTTAAGCTCCATGCAGATGAGAAGCAGAGGAAGGAGCCAGGATTCAAACCCATGGACTCTGGCTGCACAGCCCAGACCAGTGATATCAATGCAAGATGAGGAGTCAGACTCTATCATATTTCTCGGTGCGACCTGATTCACAGGAATCTACCCACACTCACCAATGTTGTAGGAAACTTGAGTGGAAATCAGGGCAGAAGAATCGATTAATGTCAAAACCGTTCTGATCTTCCCTTTGTTAATACTGGACCTGGGGAGCACCTTAGGTGGCGTCTGACTTCAGCTCAGGCCATGATCTCACAGTCCATGGGTTCAAGCCCTGTATCGGGCTCTGTGCTGACAGCTCAGAGCCTGGAGCCTGATTAGGATCCTATGTTTCCGTCTCTCTCTCTGCCCCTCCCCCGCTTTCACTCTGTCTCTCTCTCAAAAAATAAATAAACATTAAAAAAAATTTTTTTAATACTGGACCTGGGAGTGAGTCCACTTAGGAGGAACCATGCTAAATCCTTCATCAGGATGTTTCCCACAAATGTTCTCCAAACATTCGCGACTGCCTCACTATAAATGGTACCTCACCGAATGCTCTGCAGAATTTTTGAGACTTCCAAGGTCTCAAAGAGTGATAGGTTTCAAAATGTAACCCTGAGCGATTCTGCAGCACTGTCGACAAGCACAGGGATACCCAAAGCTCCATTTGGTCTGAGGCTAAAGGGAAAATCTTGGGGATTTCTGAATTATCATCTCTCCCCTGGTGCCTCAAATTTCAATTGAATCATTACATTTTAAACTTTGTGGAAATTTGATTAAGAAGTAAAGTTCTTGGGGTGCCTGAGTGACTCAGTCAGTTAAGCGTCTGACTTCATTTTGGGTCAGGTCATGATCTCAATGTTCATGGGTTCAAGCCCTAAATCGGGTTCTGTGCTGTCATCACAGAGCCTGCTTGGGATTCTCTCTCTCTATTTCTGCTTCTCTCTCTCTCTCTCAAAATAAATTAATAAACTTAAAGAAAGAAAGAAGTAAAGTTCTCGAAAAACACTAAAAAAATTTTCTACTGCTTACTTTCAGTTTATTGATCTATGACTGGGAGGATTTCAACTGTTAGGAAATGACCATCATAATATTAACTCAGGAGTAAAATGGTACAGTTGGAAAGTTAGGGTCTGTAATCACATTTTCAATTTCTGTTTTATTACTTGTAACTTTCTTGAGGGCAGGGACGGTGTTTTTATGTGTATTAGAGCTTAGCAAAATCTCCTAGAGTAGGAAACACTCAGGATGTGTCTGACGTGCCTGTGGAATGGCTGAGTGAACGGATAAGAATAAAACAAATGTCACAAACTTTGCCTACAAGTGACAACTCTTCTGGCTTTTGCCTCCTGGCAGGATCTTCAGTTACCCAGGGAACAAACACCTTGGACAGAATGAAGATGCAATTAGAGATCTATGAGAAAGGGCTTGGGTCTGTTTAAGCAACAACCTTATAAACATTTCGTAGAAACACTAAAGCCCCCTGCTCTTGGAAAGTAGCATGGAAAAGTACAGGATTCCATGATGTGGGTAGAGCTCATGACAGGCACACTGTCCACTTAGAGGAGGGATCGCCCCATCTGCTGACAGGTGTGTGGATCAGGGGTAGGGACACTTGTAATCACATGTCCAACTCGGGCCCAAGTCCCTTCTTTGACCAAAGCTTTTGACAATATGGTTAATTTTCAACTAAATATTATTTGACTAATCTACCCCCTTGTAACTCAGGACCCTGGAGTCTGTCAGCTTTCTCTGGCTGTCTTTGCTGAAAATAGCTCTGATAGGGGTTGTTTTCCAAGGTCAGGGCAAAGTTTTCCAAATAAACTCTGGTGTCTTGAGAAAGGGCAGGATTAACCGTCTTAAATGGGATTTGAAACTCTGTTACAAAGATGTTTGGGTCAGGGGCGCCTGGGCAGCTCAGTCGGGTGAGCTTCTGACTCTTGGTTTCAGCTCAGGTCATGATCATGGTCAGGGTCATGACACTGAGCCCTGCATCAGCGTGGAGCCTGCTTCAGGTTTCTCTCTCTCTCTCTCTCTCTCTGCCCCTCTCCCCCACTTGTGCACACTCTCTTTCTCTCTCTAAAATAATAATAATAATAATAATAACCAAAGATGTGTGGGCCTGAAAGGGACCAGTCGGCTGTGTCCAACCATTCACTCAACTCCTTTTTCAAAGAGGCTCAAGTGGACAAACTCTTGACCCTGAGTTGAGTTGATATTTTTCATTATAGTTGGGGAGACTGATTCAAAGAGAATCCAAATCAGCAGAGGTTAGAATAAAATGCTGAACCATAATCTGCACAGCACAGTTCAGTGGAACTTATGCATTCCCAAGGCTCTGATTGGGCAGGCGTGATGCATACTACAACTCCCATTTCACCAAGAGAAAATGAAATCCGGAGACAGAAAGCATCGTGTCTGAGGCTGCACGGCTAGGAAATAGCCCAGAAGGCAGCCCTTCTGGAAGCAATGCCAGGACTGTCTCCTTTCTGCCAGAGGTGTCTCTTCTTCACATTATCATTCTAAACGCAAAACAACTTGTATTTTAATGAAGTATACATACTCAGAATTGGGGAATTTCTCTTCTGGTACATCACCAGCAAGTTTGGCTTCTAGACCAGAAAATCAGAGAAGTCAGTGCCTGGCATATTGCAGGTGCTAAATAACCATTTATTCAATGAACGAGTGAATGAATGAATGAACGAATGAGGTTTTGCTCATTATAATTCCCCCCCCCCTTTCCCTGCCACCCAACTGCCTCCATTCCTAAGCAGCCACTGATCTTCTTTCTGTCACTGGGCTAGTTTGAATTTTCTAGAATTTTGTGTAAGTGCAATCATACCATAATTACTCTCTTCTATATGACCTTTAATTTAGTGTAATCATTTCATATCATAAATAACAAAAACAAAACAAAACAAAACAAAAAGACAAAGAAGGATAATCTCAGAGAGAACAGTTGACAACCTTATTCTGCTGTGTTATATAACTCATCATGATGTAGTAGCAGGATACTGAGGCTGGGAATGGGAGAGCAGGACAGTAGGCTGATGGGGGGCATAAATATCTTGGGCAGGCAAGTTCCACCAGTCTCCCATGGACGGCCGCTCCTCCAGGCTGGGAGGGTGATGGGCTTGTGGTCAGGAGCCCTGTGCCAGCATGCATGTCCCCAGTGGGTGGGTCACAACTTCAATGGCCTTGAGTTTGCTCTTCCTATCTAAGAACTTGGCCCTCTGACCATTGACCAGCTGGTCATGTGCCACATATTCAATTAATCTCATTGAGATTAGGGAAGCAGTAGGAGCCAATAGTTCCTTCGATTAGACCCGAAATGGTCTGAACTCAGCACTCAATCTAGCGGCCTCTGATGGCCCTAGATAATAGGCTTCTGTCTGGATGAAAGGTCTTCATAGGCTTCACAATGACCTTTGGGCCTCACAGTTGTGCAGGTTGCCCCTTTCCAGGGCATCTGAGCCCATGAACTGGATGAGGAATGAGTACCATGGCCACGATCAAAAACATTCCTTATCTAGAAAGACCATATTTTCCAGGATCTGAAGGTGAAAGGTAGAGCTGGGCCCACTTCCCCAAGCTCATTTATCTTTCTTAGAATCAGTTTTTGATTAAATGCAACTCTTTGAGATGTTCTGATTTCTTCTAGCCCTGGATGTCCTTGGTCCCTCATCACTCCCAGCAGGAGACATAGCCACTAGTGTCTTGGTCAGGGTTGGGAAGATTTGTATTTGCCAAATTAGTGACCAGCTCTTTGATCCCATAAAAGTCAGTGTGAGGTGCCTGTTCAATGCATGAGACCACCTATGGGCGGGACTATGAAGTAGCTGTCTAGACAGAGTCCTGACTTCTCTCCCCAGCCAGCCTGCCCATAGCCTCCAGAATCCAGATCAGCCTTGAACATCTGAGCTGAAAGGGGCATGCTCTTGGAGAACATTCCTTCCAAAAGATTGTAACCAAAAATCTAAGGGACCCCGAAGGGTCTAGGCACACCCTGAAATTGTGTGCAAAGTATACTTCATTTTTCTGATAAGACTTTCATTAGATCCTCAACCTTCACCTCTCAAAAAGCTCGAGAAACCCTGACCTAATTCGATCCCTTGTTAAGACGGGGACACAGAGAACTGAAGTGGTTGGCTCAAAGTCCCACAGTGAGGGGCATGTGAACTGGAAGAAGATTTGGGGCTTGGCTCCATCCTGCTCTCTACCCCCGCTCAGAATCTAGAGTGGAAGTACCCAAGTGGTCCTTTGAACCCTGTAGCAGGTTAAGCACTCAGACGCCTGGGCCCGTGGTGGACCTGCTCAGAGTCAGAGGGTGGGCCTGGTGTTTAGCAGGCTCCCTCAGGGTTTTAGGGAACACTAAAGTGTGAGACTCAGGACTGCCCCTAGAATTAAAAAATACACACAAAACACACATAAACGGTAATGTAATGAGGTGATTGCAACCATGTTCAACTCTTTTAGCTTTTTTCCCCCCTTAGTACTTTTCTCCACATTTTTAAATAACACTGTTTTATGATCTTTCCTTCCTTCTTTTGTCCTTCTTTTCTCCTCTCCTTACTTTTTTAGCTGTAGATATTCTCAACTAAGTTTTTATCATGGGCAATTAAGATCATGAGACTTGTATGGGGTTTCCAGGTGCCCAGCTGGGCTCACATCTCCCATCTTCCTTGTCTGGGAATGTTCTAGACTCTAGAAGTGTAATTGACATACCCATTTCACATGCCACAGCAACTCCAATCTCCCCTCCCGTGGGGGGCGCTGGAGATCTGGCCATGGTCTGTGCGCCCTGTTCCCAGCTGCCTTCACTGCTGCTCCGAACCCACAAGAAATGTGGGAATCCGTTCTAAACCTTCTCTGCAGACCCATGTGGGTAAGAGAGAAGGTCCTTGCCTTCTCCTGACTTGCAGTGACAACCCGCTGCCTCTCTGCTGCTGGCTTCTAAACCCCAATGCTGGCTTCATTCCTTTGCCTACACCCTTTTCCCTCTATGTAATCTGCCCCACTTGTGAGAAGTTGACAGAACTGTCCATAATTTTTTATTTGTTGTTCTTGCATCTGTTTGTTTTTTTTTTTTAAAGGTCATTCTTCTATAAAGGCACTGGGTTGTGTAACATCCTCTGCTTCCCTCACTTGACGGGAAGTGTCTGCAAGGATGACACCACCATAGTCAGCTTTCACTCTCCAGCCTCATGCTGGATGTGGTGCTTTGCATCTAGGAAATGCCTAATGTCCGTTTGTTGAATGGATAAATTTGCCTTGCAAAATATCTGTTGATATTCTTTAAAAGATCATTTCCTGGGGCACCTGGGTAGCTCAGTAGGTTGAGGGGCTGACTCTTGGTTTTGGCTCAGGTCATGATCTCACCGTGCCTAGATCAAGCCCCTTAAGATCAAGCCTGGCATCCAACTCTGAGCTGATAGCCTGGAGCCTGTTTTGGATTCTCTCTTTTCTTGTCTCTGTCCCTCAGCGCTCTCTCTCTCTGTCTCTCTGTTTCTCAAACTCAGGAACTGTGAGATTTTAATCCCACCAACAGTGGATTACTGGGAAATGAACCAGGTGACTTTGGAGATGAGACTCCTAACTCTGGTTTTGCATCTGTAAATTATCAGGTAAAGTCCAACTATCTTCTGACTCTAACATATCATAAACATTTTAGGCAATAGTTGCTTTCCAATCATCATCTACTTAGAGAAGCTGGGGGAACAGGCGAAGGTGATAGGAGATGGTGTCAACGGAAGATCATGAAAAAAAAGAAGTATAACTTCACCAATGTGTACTCCTGGTACTTGGCCAGAAGATAAGGAGGACAGAGTAAAAAAAGATAATTCCCATGGCAAAATTCCAGTTTACCAATTTTCTAGGAAAACATGGAGCAGTGATTTCAATCTACTATGGAGAGCAATACTCGATTTACTAGATTTTTTAATCCTTTTGGGCACATGAATATATATGCCATATGCAATTTGATGAATTAAAGTAAAAAAAAATTGAAAATCCTATTGCCACTCTCAGGAACTCACCACCACTCCCACCCAGCTCACCCCCAGGATAAACCAAAACCCTATCTGGGGTTAATTTTGCAGTAAAGCAGCTGTAGCAGCTCTTTTGACCCAATACTGCCATCTAGTGGCACTGAATGTAAACACTATGTTTTATGACAGATCCAGGAACCAGAGAGGTGGAGCTCAGGATGTTGGTACCAGGTAAGAGGGAAGGGAGCCAAACGCTCTGTATCAACTTTCTGCCTGGCATGAGTGGGTATAAAGAAGCCCTCTTCAGTTGTACCTATAGCTGCAAACCCAAGTCACGGAAGCTGGACCAGGGGTCACGTCCTCCGCGAAGTGTTGGGTGTGACTCCTGAGCCCCAACAATCTGTTCTGAGTCACACTCCTGCTTGCTTCCCTTAAGAGCACTTCTCAGTTGGGCTGTGTGTATCCCTCTCCCTCTGGGGTCCTGAAGGGCAGAGGTCTTGTTTTCTGTCTAGAGCCTGGCCCAGTGCCTAGTACTTTGTAGGTGTGCAATATATATGGAGTATAATTACACATCATACACCATATGTATAATTATGTATCAGTAATAAAAAAATGAGTGAACAGCAGAGTAAATGTCCATCACCTTCATAAAGTCAGTTCCAAGGCAATGAGACATCTACTCCTCTTAAATCATTTTCTAAATTGAGTAAACGCGTGATGCTTGGCCCATATCCTCTTTCAGGAGGAAAGAGCATCTTCCTCAGCTGCTGGGAGTGGCTAGGACAAGGCCTTCAGCCCACAGCCTTCTTTGGGGATTGTATCAGCTGGAGATACAATTTTGATGAATAGACACTGATTGTACGATCCTGGCCCAAGGTCACACCTCCTTCCGGGGCAGCTGTATCCAATGCTTAACTGATGTGGGAGTGTAGAGGCCCACATTTATAGAATCACATGCAATTCCTGAAGATGCTGTGGGGTTTGTTCCTAAGGTCTGCCCCCAGGAACCTCAAGTCTCTCTCAATCCCCATGTCTACACTGGGGGAAACATGCCACTGTCTCCTCCCCTCCCACAGCTTGGGGTACACATTGTCGATTAGTCCCCAGTCCTACTCCTTTCAGGAAAGCTCAGCTCAGTATTGAATGTGTTTAAAATGCAGCCTGCGTTTTAAAGTGCTCCCCTTGGGATGCCTGGGTGGCTCAGTTGGCTAAGTGTCTGACTTCGGCCCAGGTCATGATCTCACGACTTGTGAGTTCAAACCTTGAGTCAGGCTCTGAGCTGATAGCTCAGAGCCTGGAGCCTGCTTCAGATTCTGGGTCCCTCTCTTGCTCTGCCCCTCCCCCACCCATGCTTTGTCAGTCTCTCTCTCAAGAACAAATAGACATTAATAGATAAGAAAAAATAAAAGATTCCTGGGACCCTCCTACTGACCTTCAGAATCAGGATCTTGGAGATTGAGCCCAGGAATCTGCATTTTAAACAAACTTTCTAGGTTCTTGCTATCCAAAGTGTGGTCCTCAGACCTGTAACATTGGTCTCGCCTGGGAATCTCAGCCCTATCCCAGATCTACTGAATTAGAATCCACATTTTAAAAATCCTCAGGTGAAGCTTTTGCATGTTAAAGTTTGAGAAGCATAGGCCTAGATGATATTTATACACCCTGGAGTGTAAGAACCACTGATCTAACACTATCAACAGGTGACAGTAAGTATTCTTGGAATGGGGTCTACACTCAGATTGGGGCCACAGGAAATGGTTGTTTGGTTCACCAAAACCATTGCAGCTGCAGGTTCCTTTTCTACATTTGAGACCACTTCAGTCTACGCAGATTTTCTAGTTCTTGATGTATTCATCTGCAAAACGAAACAAAACAAAACAAAACATGTTCTCATTCGGAAGCTTGAAAATGTCTTTGCTGGCCATTGTTTTCCAAGGATGGTTAGCTTAGCCACCAATTAAGGAATTTTTTTAAGTTTATTTATTTTGAGAGAGAGAGAACACACAAGCAGGAGAGGGGCAGAGATAAAGGGCGAGAGAGAATCTCAAGCAGGCTCCCATGCTGTCAGTGCAGACCACAACGTAGGGTGAGATCATGACCTGAGCTGACACTGAGACCCAAATGCTTAACTGACTGAGCCACCCAGGCATTCCCAATTATGGAATTTCGTATCAGTCTCCCATCAACTTTTGCAGGCTGGCCTTTACTAAATGAGTAACCAATGACATTTAGGTGGCTGACAATTCAAGTAGACCTTTTATCTTCTATGCATTTTATTCATTCATTCAAAAAGCATGTACTGAGTGTGGCTGGTGATTGTTCTAGGTGCCAGGGAGAATGTGGTGGATACCACAAATAAATTCTGTGTCTTCAAAGAGCTTCCATTAGAATAGAGGGGAGAAAACAGCCAAGAAGCACATAAGTCTGCAGTAAATGCTAGGAGGACAATGGAACAGGGCGATATGAGGGTGACGGGGGAAGGGTGAGCTCTGAGGGTTCTTGAAGGCCATTCCGTAGTGACAAACAGTATCTACCATCTCACTCCCAGAAAAGAGAGATGGCTGTCATACCTACCCAAACTCGCAAGTATTAAGAGCTTAAGTGGGTGGTGCTGGGCCCAGGGTCTGTAGGCACAGTGGTGAGTGGGCAAGGTCCCGCTCCCAAGCAGCTGACATTTTAGTGGGTAGGTGGACAATAAACTGAACCACAACAACAACCACCTTCAGAATATGGTAAGTGCTATAAAGAAAATAAGATGGGTAGTTTGACCGAGAGACACAGGGAAAGGAAAATGGTCAGGGAGGGTTCTCTGAGAAGATGACATTAGTGCAAATACCTCAGTTGTGAGAGAAAGCCAGTTATGGAAGAGGCTGGGAACAGCATTTTGTCAGAGGGAATGGCAATACCTAGAGATATGAAAACACTTGGTTTGAAGAAAGCTGAGTACTGCTCGATCATCACAGTGGGTGAAGGCTGGGATATTTCAAGGTGAGGTTAGAGAAATCTCTTGGGCCACATGGGCTCAGAACTACATTCTAATAGTGATGAGAACTACTGAGGATTAATGAGTCATCTCAATGGGCAGATGTGCCAATGGCCTATGAAACACCTCATTTCAGGGCTCCTCTACTGTGATGCCAACCCCATTGCATGTGCAGGTAACATCGGGTTCTTGCCATGACCTCCCTTGGGGGTTGAGGGTGTGGGACCTAGTGCTAAGATCCTGGTCTGGCTGCTTTGGCCAGGAGTGATCAACTGTTTCTCTGACCCAGAAAACCCCATGTCTCCTGCCAGGAGATATACCTAAAGTGTGGCATGCTAACCTGTTAGCCTCCAAGCAGGGTACCGTCTCAGACCCTTCACGGTTTCCAACTTAACACTAGGCAACAAATCTGAGTCCCAGGGGCACTAGTTGAGTCTATTCGTTATAAAAGCTGTTCTGGAAACTGTCCCAGAGCTTTCAGCTTATATCTCATTGGCCAGAACTTGCTCACTTGGTCACCTATACAGGCAGAGAAGTTTGAGGGCTCATGTGACTTTTCTAGCCACACCTCTTGCCATATCAGAGGAGTAGGTGAAAGTGGATGTTGGTCAAGCATCTCATGGTGGTCTGTCCCAGGATGTTTGTAAGGCAGCTCTTACACTGCTATCTTTCCCTGGTTTTCAGAATTTCTTATAATGGAAAAAATCTTTTCCAAGTCCCAAGCAACTTAGAGTCGTGGCAGGATGAAAAGAAAATTGGATGTTGAATCCCAGCAGCGCTGCTTTCTAATCATGTACCCTTAGGTAGGCCACAATCTTGCTGAGTCTCAGTTCCTGAAAATTGGAAATGATGTGGTGACTGGGTGGATAAATGGACTAATATATGTGAAGATTCTTAGGAAATGTGAGTCCAGGCTGAAAGAGTGGAAGAGCAAAGGGCAGGTCCAGCACCTGTCAGGCGGCATGAAACCAGTTCCCCTCCCAGAACAAAGCAACAAGAGTCCGCTCCAGTGTCGTGACGTGTCCAAGTCCACAGAAGGCCGGCACAAGACCTCCCGTCCTGACAGCCAACAATACCTGTGACTGCTGAACTGTACAAGCAATTTATCATTATAACCACTCTGAGAAATTATGCAGAACACACAGAGTCAGTCTGGACAATGGTCCCGAGATAATGGAACATGAGTCTAGGCTTTTACTTAATTCTGTTTCAGTGGAGATCACTGGGTAGGCATGATTTCCTATCTGCACGAACAAGAGTACCTTTGAACTTGGCACAGATGCTTTCATGCACACCGAGCAATGCTTAGCACGAGCCAGGAGAAGGAAAACAATGACTGAGAAACTAGCATCCAGTCCCTAAAACAAACATCTGTTATAAATGCACACTTTGCTCAGATGGTAAGAAAGCAGCACCTGAAATGACATCAACTATAGAACTATTTGTACCCTTCTCAGAATTTTCTGCAGGTTTCTCAAAAGTTAATGAGTAAGACCAGATATCAGAGTGTTAAAAGGTATCTCTGACCTGTATTAATTATGCCCCATTGACTGCTATACCAAATAAATTCAGCAATGGAAGACTTTATTTAGAAGAGCAGAAAGGAGTGCATACTAACTACCCAGAAGAAACTTCCAGCATTGGAAGAGGCTTGCTTGTTCTTTTCTGAGTTTTTAGAAGAGATTTCTAAAGTTGTTTCCTGATGAATCAGATTATGTTTGAATCAAAACTCTGATTGTCTTGTACTCCCAGTGGGAGTAGTGTGCCCCTTCTCAGGGCTCTGTCTGCCCCGTCACACCTTCAAAGCTTTTCTCTCTGGGCAGCTCTTTTGGATAATGTGCCTCTTTTGGATAATGTGACTCCTAGCCAATCAGTTTTTATGTTTTTGGCAATTTTTTATTAGGATATAATTCACATAGCATTAAAATCACCCTTTTGGGGCGCTTGGGTGGCTCAGTTGGTTGAGCGTTCAACTCTTGAGTTTGGCTCAGGTCATGATCTCATGGTTTGTGAGATTAGCTCCCCTGAGCGAAGGCTGCTTAGGATTCTCTCTCTCCCTCTCTCTTGTCCCTTCCCTGGCTCGCACATGTGCTCTCTCTCTCTTTCAAAATAAATAAACTTAAAAAAAAAAACTCACCATTTAAAGTGTACAACTCAGTATTTTTGGTATATTACAAATCTGTGCAACCATCACCACTGTCTAATTCCAGAGCACTTAAATTATTCCCTAAAAAAACCCCTATTCTCATTAGTAGTCACTCCATATTTTCCTTTCACCCAGCTCCTTGCAACTACTAATCTTCTTTCTGTCTCTATGGATTTTCCTATTCTGGACATGTCACATAAAGAGAAACATACAGGATTTGAACTTGTGTGTCTGTCTTTCACTTAGCATAATGTTTTTGAGGTTCATCCGTGTCATAGCATGTTCATCCATGCTATAGTATTTCTTTTTGTGCTAAATAATATTCCATTGTATGGATATACCACACTTCGTTTATTCATTCATCAGTTGATGAGCAGTTGGGTTGTTTCCCTTTTGGGGCTATTATGAATAATGCTGCCATGAACATTTGTGTTCAAGATTTTGTATGAAAATATGTTTTCAGTTGTCTTGGGCATGCACCTAAGAATGGAATAACTGGGTCATCAGGTAACTCTTTAACATTTTGAGGAAGTGCCAAATTGTTTTCCAAAGTGGCTAGACCAGTTTACATTCCTGCCAGCAATGGGTCTCAGTGTGTATATGAGGACTCCAATTATTCCACATCTTCACCAACACAATTTCTCCGATGCAAGCCATCCTAGCAGGTGTGAAGTGGTATCTCCTTATGGTTTTGATGTGCAGTTTCCTAATTACTATTGATATCTTTTTATGTGCTTGTTGGCCATTTGTAGATCTTCTTTGGAGAGACGTCGTTTAAGTCCTTTTCCCATTTTTAAATTAGGTCGTCTTTTTATTATTGAGTTGTATTGGCTTCTTCTATATTCTGGATACTCAGGTCTTAGCAGATTTGTGATTTGCAAACATTTTCTCTTAATCTGTAGGTTGCTTTTTCACTTGCTTTTAATAGTGTCTTCTGAGGCACAAACACTTAACCCAATTTGTCTATTTTGTTGTTGTTGCTTTTGATTTTGGTGTCATATCTAAGAAGGCTTTGCCTAATCCAAGGTCATGAAGATTTCTACCATAGTTTTCTTCTAAGAGTTTTATCGTTTTAGTTCTTACATTTACATCTACTATCCATTTTGAGGTGAATTTTGCATATGGTGTGAGGTAGGGCTCCAAATTTACTCATTTACATGTAGATGTCTAGTTATCCCATCATTGTTTGTTTAGAGATTATTCTTGCCCCATTGAAAAGTCTTGGTACCCTTGTTAAAAATCAGCTGACCATATGTGTATGGGTTTATTTCTGGACTATCAATTCTATTCCATGGATCTGTATGTCTATTCTAATGTCAGCACCACACTGTCCTGACTACCACAGCTTTGTACTAGGTTTTAAACTCAAGAAATGTAAGTCTTCCACGTTGGTAATTTCTTTTCAAGATTATTTTGATTATTCTGAGTCCCTTGCATTTCCATATAAATTTTTAGGATCAACTTGTCCATTTTTTTTTTTAAAAAAAGGTAGTTGGAGTGATACTAGTCAGTTTTTTCTTGATAATTTGAGACTGTTTGAAACTCTTAGTTACAGAGTCAGGAACTCAGAGTAATGAGGGTGATTCAGAGCACTGGAGCTTAAAACCCACCCCATCTCCTCAAACAACCACCGCACACATTAAGTGAAATAATATATTCTCAGTTTAGGAGGTCAAAATGCTCAGAGACCCCAGGTATGTCTCTCTGAATGCCATCTTTTCTCCTCTTTGCCTTGCTGCCTTGCCTCTCGGGAACTCCAGAAAGAGCCTGAGTGCCGGCCAGTGCTCTGCGCAAATAGCTGGTGGACTGTGGGCAGGCCACTTGCTCCTCCAGCATCCTGTGCGGTCTCTAATCTTTACAGAGGGTTCTGGCCCCTAGCTCCTCCCCTCCACTGCATGGAGGCCATGGTAAATCCTCTGTGCTCACAGTCTTGTAGAAGCTTCCCTTAGCGGACTTTGTAGGGACACATGAAAGAAATAGCACTGCAGGGGCCCTGGGGCTCTGCTTTGAAAATCATTGGCCTCAAAGCCACAAAGAGCTACACACTCTAATCTGTAGGGTCAAAAAGCAAAATACGTAAGAGCAATTTTTCATTTTATAAAAACTAAAGAGTGAGGTCCAGTGTAAAAGTCTCAGAGAACTCCACATTCTGGCTATTCCTGCTTCGCATTCAGAATTCTGTTCTCCTCGTAGTCCATACAGAAGTTTTTATTCACAGTAACTGCATTGTTCTGAATGTCCTGGGCAGGGATTCCTAACGAATTAGACCTCTTCTTCCCTGAGCAAAAGGCTTCTCTCCTTTCTGAGGGAGTCAGATGATTTATAGAAGAGCTTCTGGCCTTCCCTTCTGCTTACAGAATAATGAAGAAGTCTTGCAGGCCTCTGGGAGTCCGGCTTGGTGGAAGAACTCTGTGGAAGGTACTTTTGTCCTTGTGGAGTTTCTGAGACTCCATCCTGGTTGATCATGAGCATTGTGACGAACACAGCTGTGTCTTAGGGCATCTTTGCCAGGTGCCTCAATTTCCCTGGCCTTTGAGTGGTTAAGTATACCTGAATAAGGGATGGATAGCCTTTGGGGGTCCTGCCTGGCCTGTATCCCTCTCTGGGAATGGCTCCCTGGCATATATGTGAACCCCATGACCACCATCCATTAGCTGAACAGTGACTGGTCAGACTCTCTCTTTCTGGAATCTGAGACCCATCCAGACTAGAGTTGGTCAATGGCAGGTCCATGGACTTGTGTAGATATGTCAAATGAACACCTGTGGGCCAAAGTTTGGAGAGAGGTAACTTGAGTAAGCAGAGACCACAGAGTTAGCAGAATGTCATAGATAGGAGGAAGAAAGGAGGAGGGCAGCCATCCAAGTCCTCTGTCCCCATGAGTCCCAGCTGTGTCTGCTACACTGACCAGGCCCAGCCCCAGAGGCACAGACTAAACCTTAGCTGGCATCTGCCCAGCTCCTCAAACTTTGCCTCCCAAGTGTGTTGGGACCCAGAAGCACGAATGTGAGTCCAGGGGCATTTGCCACATCTGGAGGACAGTTTTTCAAGTGTCTTGCTTTAAAAAAAAAAAAAAAAAAAATCTGGGGAGGCACTTCACTCTAGACTAGATCTCTACTTAATAAAAAGTGTTTTCCGACAAAGAACTGCTGAGCTAAAACAATGCCACGGATCCTTGTGGATTCCGAATTCCTAATGGACTAGCCCCAGTCTCAGGAGCAAGGAGTCTGTCCAGACATCTGATTTTGCAGGCGAGAAGCATGAGGCCCAAAGAAAATAAGGGCTTCTTCTTTCCATCTTGTTCTGTCTTCTAATCTGAAAAAATAAGGTTCCAGGGCTGCGATGAAGATTAAGAGACTGAATGTAAGCGATTAGCAAGGTGCCTTAAAAACATGCCAAGTGAGGACTAAACGGGCGCCCTCCTCCCCCTCCTCCCGCGCCGCTTTCTTCCGCGCTCGGCCTCACTCCTCCCCCGCCTTTCTCACTCTGCCCGCGGAAGCCGGAGGCCTGCGGCCCAGACCAGCGCGCACTGCCGAGCCCCGGCCCCGCCACCGCCACCGCCGCCCGCGTCCGGGACCCGGTAACCGCTCCCCCTCCCGGCCCAGGCCGACCGATTCCGGCCCGGGAGCCGCCGTGGAGCCGCTCGATCGCCGCGGGGACCTCCCTCCGCCCCAGCGGAGCGGGCGCCCCGGTAGCCGAGCCTCCCCGAGCTCAAGGCAGGCCGGGCCACTCACCTCCCCGCATCCGCTTCTGGCGACCGCGGCGGATCGGTAGCGGTCTATCTGCGCTTTTGAACTTCTCTCGGTTTCGCTCGACCCTGACTTCCGTGTGGCTGTGTCGGCCTCCCTGCCCCCTTGTGTAGTCTAGTTGGGGCACGGTGCTCGGACTTGGAGGAACCTGGGAGGGTCGAGGGTTTCGAGGCTTGGCGCCTTCCGTAGGGTGTCTGCAGTACTCGAGAAGTGTTTTCAGGGGCTAGGAGTGTGCCTTATTAAAACCTCCATCCCTTGACCCAGGGTCTGGTTAGCCGGACTGGTGCCCAGTGACCTTAGACAGGCAGGCGCCTACCTTGAGCCTGCTGGAGCCTCCCCCCTGAGGGGCGCTGCCTGGACTCGGGACGGGGGCAGAGACTCAGCCGCTGGGGTCCAAGTGCCCGCCCTGCCCCACCCTTTATCAGAACACATCTTCACCTTGCTGGGCCCTTCCTGAAATGTTTCCTGGCCTTGGGGCTTTAAAATCAGAGCTGAATTCAGTGCTATGGACCAGAGAAAGGTATTCAGAGCTCAAGCTCAGCTCCTAGACATGGCACCTGGCTCCTGGGAAACTAACTGATGTGACATTGTAACCAGAGTTAGGCCTTGAGTGCCCTTGGACACTCCTCCTCCCCACAACCCCAATCAGAGAGTCCTGAACCCACACAGGGCCAGTTAGCCTTGGCTAGACAGTATTAAGGGTAGCTTGTCAGCACTTCTAACTCTTCCAGGGTTAGGCTGAGAAGTAGGGCCCTGGTTTTCAACTGGGATGACCAAACCGTTCTAGTTTGTCTGGCACTGAGGGGTTTCCTGGGACATGGGACTTCTGGTTTTAAAACTGGGAAGGGCCTGGGCAAAGTGGGATAAGTTAGTTCCTGTATTCTTAATCCTGGCTGCAAGATCGACTCACTCAAGGAGCTCTCATATAGAGGTTCTAAATTGATTGATTCAGGGAGGGTCCTAGATAGGAATATATATATTTTTATAGCTCCCAAGTTGATCCCAACAAACTACCAGAGTAAGGAACCACTAGGTTATAGGCAGCATTGCTGATTAACCGTTGAAGGTGGTTATTTTTTGAGCAGAAGGGGACCCAGCCATCTCTCAAAAGGGTGTATAACCAACGGTGGTGGTGGCCCTGTCTTTATCAAGAGGGCTATCAAAATGGCAGTTGCTTTATTATTGTTATTATCTTTCCCCAGTTCCCTTATTCCTCAACAGTGAGGACCAACAAGCCTTCTCCTTTCTTCATGTGCCTCGGTATCCCCTCTCCCAAGGTCAGTGAATTTGCCACATTTGGATTGGAGAGGTCATGATTTGGACAGTTCCAGAGAAAGATGGCATGAGACTCAACAGGGCTCCATGTCTCTCAGTCTAGGATGCCTACCCCAAATGAGTAGTGGTCCAGGGGCTAGCTGAGGGTGCTGTGTATGCTTCAGCTTCTCCCCGTGGGGTACTGAGCTTGGCAATCAGGTGCCTCTGGGACTGTTCCCTCCGCAGGCCGCCAGGATCATGTGGTACATCAGCACTCGGGGCGTGGCCCCACGGGTCGACTTTGAGGGAGCCCTCTTCTCTGGCTATGCTCCTGATGGAGGTCTCTTCATGCCAGAGGAGCTCCCCCAGTTGAGTGTAGAGACCCTGCGTCAGTGGAGTGCGCTCTCCTACCCCGGCCTGGTAAAGGAGCTGTGTACCCTCTTCATCGGTCCTGAGCTCATTCCAAGAGATGTCCTAAATGGTGAGCACCCCCCAGTCTCCCTACTCTCCCACCTAACTCCCCAGCCAGGCCAGCTCCCCCACAGAGCTGCAAATCCATCACTAAACTCCTAGGAGGTTCCTAGTCCTGTTTCCCAAACTTAGGATTTTTTTTCCAGATTCTGGAATCCCAGAAATGGAAATCTCCCCCAAACAGTTCATCCATTCCATTCCACCTTCCATCTCCAATAAAATGAATGCCCTGTGGCATCTGCAGAGAATTGTTCCCTTTCATTTATTGTTCTAAAACCTTTTCAAGACTAGAAATTTCACCAACATCCTGAGATGCTTGAATGGTGGGATGCTTCCTACCTATATACAAAGCACTTGGGCCTTCAGATTGCTGTTTCATTTCCTTGAATGGTAATTTTAGAAGGGACTTTGAGAGTATCCTGGACCAGCTCCTCTCAAACTGGAATATACCCATGGATTGCTCTGGGGAACCTGTTAAAATGCAGGTTCTGATTCAGTAGGTCTGGGGTGGGCTTGAGAATTCTGCATTCCTACCAAGTGTCCAGAAAATACTAGTGCTGCTGGTCCATGGGTCAAACAAGTGATGTAATCACAACGTAATGGTGAAAGCCTGGGGCTGGGAAGAAGAGGGCCACTCAAAATGTGGTCTCATGGTAGTGATGACATTGGCTGGGCGCTTATCAGAATTCTCAGGCTTCTTCAGACCTACTGAACCAGAACCTACATTTAAAGATCCCAGGTGATTGGTTTGCTAATTAAAGTTTAAGAAGAACTACCTAAGATGACCTGCCTTAGGTAGGATTATATGTAAACCATCCCAAGGTTCTTGTATCACTCATGTAAGATTTAGTAGAGCAAAAGCAAATAAAGAATATCCTCTTTTTAGGAAGGAATATTAGGGGGTGCCTGGGTGGCTCAGTGGGTTAAGCTTCCGACTTCAGCTCAGGTCATGATCTCATGGTTCATAGGTTCAAGCCCCATGTTGCACTCTGTGCTGATGGGAGGCTGCTTCAGATTCTGTGTCTCCCTCTCTCTCTGCCCCTGCCCTGCTTGTGCTCTGTCCTTCTCTGTCTCTCAAAAATGAATGACCGTTAAAAAAAATTTTTTTAGGGGCGCCTGGGTGGTTCAGTCGGTTAAGCGTCTGGCTTTGGCTCAGGTCATGATCTCACGGTTCGTGGGTTCAAGCCCCGCATCGGGCTCTGTGCTGACAGCTAGCTCAGAGCCTGGAGCCTGCTTCGGATTCTGTATCTCCCTCTCTCTCTGACCCTCCTCTGCTCGCGCTGTCTCTCTCTGTCTCTCAAAAATAAATAAAAAACATTAATAAAAAATTTTTTTAAAGGAAGGAACATTAGAAAAGATGAGACATTGATTTGTTTATTGCATAATTGTTTAATCAAACTTCTGTTGGCATACACACACACACACACACACACACACAAGAAATCCAAACGGATGACATTTACAAAGTAAAAAATGGAAATTTGATAGTGTCATTTCTTTTCTCGGGGGGGGCATCACTATGAAGAATCTATGGACAGTATGGTTCACATCTTCTTTCTTGGATTATGCAATTATATTCATATACAGTATCATTTGGGATAAACATTTTTGGCCTCTCATCTGGTCTCAGGAGATAGGAACTTCAAATTCAAAAGTGTAAAGAGACGGAGAGAGAACCTATGGAAGAGATCATACCCTTCCTCCAGCGTCCAACCCCTCTCCCCTCGCAGGTCTGATCGACCAAGGTTTCAGCAGATTCCGCCACAGAGAGGTGGTCCATCTGTCCAGGTTGAGGAATGGGCTGAACGTGTTGGAGCTGTGGCATGGGGTCACGTATGCATTTAAGGACCTGTCCCTGTCCTGCACAGCACAGTTTCTGCAGTACTTCCTGAAGAAGAAGGAGCAGCACGTCACTGTGGTCGTAGGTGAGCTCCTTGGGGGCCCTCACTTGCCGGCATCCATCCACAGGATGCCCTGCATTGATGTCTCTCAGGGACTGTGTGTTACTGGTTCTTCTAGAACAGGGTTTGTAACCTTTTCCTGTGCCATGGGCCCCTTTGACAGTCTGAGGGAGGCTATGGAGCCTTCACAGAATAATTTTTTTAAGTACACAAAATATGTAAGACTATATGGTACCAAGGGCACAGATGCCCTGATTTCTATCCCTGGATCTCTAGGAGGTTAATGGGCCCCAAAGATTAAGTCCTAGGCTCCTACTCTTCAGGTATTTGAAATAGACATTGCCTCACCTGGCAGCCATGCTTTAGGGACCTGTCTTTCCTTTTCCATCTCCCTTGTCCTAAAGGGGAGGATTATCTTTTTTCTTCCTATCCAGGAACGTCTGGGGACACAGGAAGTGCTGCCATTGAGAGTGTTCAAGGGGCAAAGAACATGGACATCATCGTTCTGCTGCCCAAGGGTCACTGCACGAAGATTCAAGAGCTCCAGATGACAACAGTGCTGAGAGAGAACGTCCATGTGTTTGGAGGTGAGTGTTGGGATGGAGGCTCTAGGGAAAGCATGGCCCTGCCTTGTGGGGGGTCTGTTTTGGGAGATGGGCTGGAATAAACCTGGGCAGTTGATTGGTTGACCATCCTTCCTCCTGCCATTTCCCTGTCCCTGCCTTCCTTCATCAGCCATGAGATTGATATATGCCTTGGCTTAGCTCTGAGCAAGCTCTTGGCAACATGATTTCATGAGCTATTGGAGGTAATGAGCACATAAACCAATACTGACAGTCCAATCTAAGAAGTATATGCTGAAAACCATAACCCAAAGAATGCCACCTTTATGCAGGTTCAACCTCCTGGTATCATATATATACAGACAGCCACCAGACCCATGAGCCCGAGCCAACTGACTTGGGTTTTGTTCCAAGACACTGGAAGTTTAGAGGGCACAAACATAAATAATTATTTTTTTTAATATTTATTTATTTTTGAGAGAGAGAGCACGAGCGAGCAGGAGAGGGCAGAGAGAGAAGGAGAGAGAATCCCAAGCAGAGAGAGAAAGAGAAAGAGGGAGAGACTCGAACCCACACACCGTGAGAACATGATCTGAGCTGAAACCAAGAGTCAGACACTTACCCGACTGAGCCACCCAGGCACCCCAGCAGGTCTAAGTATTTAAAACAGGAAATCAGTCAGTGATGCCCATTGCTAGAGACACCCCCTCCTGAGCTACATCAGGAATTTGGGCATTTTGCATTTTCAGCAATACAAAAACCTATCTCCTTTCATGTCAGGATATCTATTTTGTCGAAATTGAGACGTAGAAGGGCAAGGTGAGCTTGAGTGGAGCTGTACACTTTTATTTCCACTTCTCACACCTAGCTAGACCCCAGGTAGCCCCAAAGTAGGGGTGGGGGTATGAGCATTAGGGGTCTTGGTGAGGTTTTGTACACTGTATACGCTGTGGCCTTGGGGAAGCTGTCCAGGTGGTCTGGTTTGGTTTGGTCACTCACCCAGCAGGAGAGCAAATGTAGTGGTAGAAGACATGCCTCTTACAACTCGCTTGGTCTCCTTGTACGATCCCTTAGAGGATGTTTGCGTAGGACACCAGCTTTGTCAAGGAGTGAAGCATAGCACAGAGAAACCTTACCCATGGGAGTAGCATGACTATCCTTTGTCCATTTGTTCAGAAGTAAGCACAAGGCCCCTTCGACTCTTCCCTTTAACAGGTATATCCACAGTCCAGTGAAACATTCCGGGTTTAACTATGCAGGTGTTGGCAAAATCTTACCCATTAGCTTTGGCGGTTGCCTGTATTTGGCTGCATTTTTCTGCACTCATTGCAAAATTTTGATGCATGCTATTTGGACTCCTGAGGGTCTCTGTTATACCCTAAGCATGAAAACTGCTAGTTATGGATCTAAGGCTGTCTTTGCCTAGAGTCAAAGCAGAGAATAACTTTTTGTACTTCTGGCCTGCCGCCTACCCTCTTCTTGCCTTGTACCAGATACTGGAGGGATTTTATCTAAAGGCATGTGACGGGGGAGCCTGGGTGGCTCAGTTGGTCGAGCGTCTGACTCTTGATTTGGGCCCAGGTCGAGATCTCCCCGTCATAGTCTCATGGTTGTGAGATCGAGCTCTGGATCAGACTCTGTGCTTGGCATGGAGCCTGCTTAAGGCTCTCTCTCTCTCCCTCTCCCTCTGTCCCTCCCCTGCTCTCTCTTTCTCTCTCTCTCTCTCTATCTCAAAAAAGAAAGCTAAATTTAAAAAATGGCATGTATGTAAGCTTGGTTCCTGACCATGGGGTGGAGAATGGTTCCCATTTGTAAAATAGTGGTAGAAATGTCAATGGTATTGAGTGTAATATGTCATAAATGTGTTATTGCTGGAGCTCGAGGGGCATTCCTGTTGTGTACATGCTCTGAGCTTCAAGAAAATAAGGCAGCAGACTTTAGAGAAATTAATTTTTATTTCTAAAGAGCACTGTTCAGGTTCTTCCTTTCCTTTCTGGAATCTTCTGATTTGGTTTCTAGGAGGATGTGTGTTAGTTCCAGAGCCAACAGTGGCTATGTATTTTCCCTTAGACCAGTGAGCTCAAGGAGTAGGGCTGCACCACCTGGATCGTTGTGTGTTGGACACTGATGTTTTATAAAGTCATTAATTTCTGGGGCACCTGGGTGGTTCAGTCAGTTAAGCCACCGACTTCAGCTCAGGTCATGATCTTGAGGTATGTGAGTTTGAGCCCCTGATGGGGCTCTCCTCTGTCAGCACAGATCCTTTGTCCCTGTCTCTCTGCCTCTCCCTGGCTTGTGCTCGGTTTCTTTCTCTCAAATATAAATAAAACATTTAAAACAATGAAGACATTACTTTCCATATATATTTTATACTGAGTTCTTTTTTTAAAAAAAGAATCTCTTTTTTTAAGTTTATTTATTTGAGAGAAAGAGAGAGAGAGAGAATGGGGGGAGGTGAGGGAGGGGCTGAGAGAGAAGGGGAGAGAGAGAGAGAGAGAGAGAGAGAGAATCCCAAGCAAGCTCCTTGCTGTCAGCAAAGCCCAATGTGGGCCTCGATCCCAGCACCCTGGGATCACGACCTGAGGCAAAATCAAGATTTGGATGCTTAACCGACTGAGCCACCCAGGTTCTTCTTAAGCAGAGAGTAATCGGCAAGTGCTAGTTATACATTATTTGGGATGGTTTTGGCCAGAAGTGACAGAATATCTAACTCAGACCAGCTTGAACAAGAATATTTTCCAGGTTACATAACTGGAAGTCTAGAGGGGGGCTGGGCTCCTAAACAGTTGATTCAGTGAGTCCACAGTCCCTCAACAGGAACCCAGATTCTCTGCATTTTCTGCTCTGTCTTCCCCAATCCTAAGGCTCCTTCCCTTTGTGGCATATAATGCTTACTTAATGTAACCAAGTCTCTCTTCCTGTGGCTCTGTCTCAAGAGCAGTGAATTTTTTCTAGAACTCCAGCACACATCCCCTGGTACGTGGATCTAGAGTCAGCCCCCTAGCCTCATTGCTGCTACTCAGTGCCAAGGGTGGAATGAATAACAGCCTCAGCGCCTACTCTTGCACTTCCCGCAGTAAATCTTACACCTCTCCTCCCAGCTTGGATCCAGTGGAGGAATAGACCCAGGTTCAGATAAGAGGTCCATATTGGCATGACTGCTAGTTGGGCTGGATTGAGGAACACAGCTTGGATGAGTAGCCAACTCACCCGTAAATTTACTGAGCAATTCATCCATAAATTAAACTGGGTACACACCCAGCTCAGGGAGGAAAGGTCCATGCCAGCTTCCCTACCACGTAGGAGCAGGGAACAGAATACCTCTCTGTGATCTAACCAAGAGAAGGTCCAGACCATATGGGAACAATGACTCTTTACCCCCACCCCCTGGTAGAGGACTGTGGAATAAAGAAAGGATCAGCCTCTCACCACTCACAGTCTCATAAACCATGTCTCCTTGTTTCTAGAGAGTGGGGAAGGTGGGCGCAGACTGCAAAGATGAGTCATTTTCCCAATATACCAGAAGGTTGACATTTTTTGTCTAACTTTATACAATGGTAGAAATGTTGGAAGTATGACCACAAGAATATGAGGCATGGTTTCTTTCCATGAGTTGCTTAATTTTGCGTCTAGAAAGCCAGGCCACAACATGGGAGAGCAGAAACCCAAGGCCGAGTGAAGGTCCCAGCAGGATGGACTCAGTGTAGGAGGGCCTTGTTGCAGGCAAGTGCTGACCACCTGTGGGTCCTTCATGCTCCTGAGAGCCACCCTCTGCTCTCTCCCCTGACAGTGGAGGGCAACAGCGATGCGCTTGATGAGCCAATCAAGGCTGTGTTCGCTGACGTCGCTTTTGTCAAGAAGCACAATCTGATGAGCCTGAATTCAATCAACTGGTCCCGGATCCTCGTGCAAATGGCCCACCACTTCTTCGCTTATTTCCAGTGTGCGCCATCCTTGGACACGGACCCCTTGCCCCCTGTGGAGGTGGTTGTACCGACAGGGGCTGCAGGTAACCTTGCAGGTAAGGAGACCCCTGGGCAGAAATGGGCTTTCCAGAAAAATGCCTGTGGCCCTAGTCCTTCCCGCTACCCCGTGGCTGCAACCATGAGGAGGGAGATTGAGTCCTAGCTCTGAAGGTGACAGGCAAGCCCTCAGCAAACTTCCCCCTAACTCCCTAAGAGGACATCCCGGCCTCTTTCTGCAGGAGGGAAAGATGGGCTAACCCCACTCAGGAGCGTATGGAGAGATGAGATCAAGGTTCACAGCTGTGCTGACCTGGCAGTGCCCTCTTCCAGACATAAGGACTTTGCTCCCAGCGTTGGCCAGCTGCCTATGAGGGCACCTGGCACAACACGTTCCCACCCCTAGAATCACTCCCCAGAGACCGTGTGAGATGGAAAGAGGGCTGGCCTTGGGGTTCTGGCCCCAGCTGTGTGGCCACGGGGCAGTCCCTTAGCCTCTGCCACTCAGCTGGAAAAGCAGTATCCGATATCTTATCGTATCTCTCAGGACTACTGTGAGGTGCACCTGAGAGTTCACGTGTGTGTGTGAACTTTGTAAAGGTGAAGCGCTGTGCTGCTGCGTGGCATTAAAATCCTCTTGCAGAATAATAATAAACATTTATCCAGCACTTTCCACCTATCAGCTCCTCTCTCAGTGCTTTTCATGCATTACCTCATTTAATCCTCGTGTGGACCGATGAGGACAGTGCTGTCATCACCACTGTGTAATGAAGAAGTGGAGGCACAGAGGACTCACCCAGCTTGCGCCTGCTTCCACACTGGTCAGTGGCAGAGCCAGAATGACCGTCCAGACCAGCCGGCTCTGGAGCTTGCCAGGCTGCCTCCTAGTGGGCACTACTGTTTCTGATGGCTCTGTCAGTGGCATTGCTTCCGATGGGCGCCAAGCATGGCTTACATGCCACCATGAAAGCATCTTAGTGGTCTGGAGGCTTCCTGACTTCTTCCACTCGCACGGGGATGGGAAGAGCGGGGAGCTGGCAGTTGGGCAAGGATAGGTCAGCCATCGCCACCACCAACTGGGTAAAGCCCACTGCACTCCCCACGTGCATCCCCCTCTGGTGAATGATGCCGCCTGCATGTGCCCCAGTGCCTGCCACCGTGGCTGGCACAAAACGAACACCCGCAGAGTGTGCTCCTATCTACCTCTGCTCCATAGGGAACCAGTTGTTTCAGTTTAAACCCCTGGGTCCTTTGAGTGTCCACGTCTCCTCTGCCATACACGGATATTGTGACGTTTACATTCGGATCAAGTGAAATAGAACGTGAACGTGCTTTTGCAAAATTCAGGGTGATGTTGGGGTGGTGTGGTGATCCCTAAACTCCTCTTAATGACCTGCTAGAGACAAACCACCCATGGAAGTATGACATTACCTTTTTGGGCTCTCCCTCTCTCAGGGTGAGGAATTCCTTATTTGCTCCATGCAAACAGGAACTGCAGCCAGGTGGGCCGAGGGCGCCGCTCTGTCCTCCCAAAGGGCCTCTCCAGCAGGTGCCGTCTCAAGGTGCTGCTTCCAGGAGGCTGATTTAGGGGGGCAAGACCATGTGCTCTGGACTTAGACCTCTTTCCAATCCTTACTGTACCACTCAGCAGGCTTTGGGTGGGTCGCTTCCACTTCCCAGAACCTCCATCATTTTCTCTTCTGCAAATAGTAGCGAGCATGTGTGCCTGGTGCATGCGTGTGTTTGTGTGTGTGTGTGTGTGTGTGTGTGAGACAGAGAGAGAGAGACAGAGAGAGACAGAGAGAGAGACAGAGACATGGAGAACAGTATCAGGGCACCATAATATCTCCTCCTCCTCTTTCCTGTTTTTTGTGACAGCGTTATTGTTATATGATTCACATACTATACAATTCACCCATTTAGGGCACTTGGGTGGCTCAGTTAGTTAACCGCCTGACTTCAGCTCATGATGTTCAGATTCAGTTCGAGCCCTGAATCAGGCTCTGTGCTGACAACTCAGAGCCTGGCACATGGTTTGGATTCTATGTCTCCCTCCCTCTCTCCCTCTCCTCTGCTGCATGTGCTCTCACTCTCTCTCTCTTTCAAAAATAAACATTTAAAAATGTAAAAAAAAAAAAAACACCAATTAACCCATTTTTTTTCAAACATCTAAAACATATGGGAAGTGAAGCTTAAGAGGAATAGTAAGCCCCTGACCCAATGTTACCTTTTATCTATTCCTACAAGATAGCCACTAGCCATTGAGCACTTGAAATGGGTAGTCTGAATTGAGATGTGCTGTAAGTTTAAAATGCATGCCAACTACAGGGGGTACCAAAATATAAGCCTTTTGTTTTTGTATTACATGTTGAAAGGATTTTATCTATTGGGTTAAAATTGAGTTTCATTTAATGGAGTTATTAGAATTATAGAATGTCATTTGTACTTGTGTTTCACATCATGTATCTCTCGGATAGCATCATCCTAATGTCTTTATAAAGAATTTATAGGAGACTATGTGCCAACAACCTTGTCATCTAGAAGATTTCCACAAATGCTATTTCAGAAGTTGAGGGTTCTCTGATATGAGAACTTAATTTTAGAGAACTAGACAAGATCACAAGATTGTTCTGTTTATACCACATCCCATCAGTAGTCTTTAGTATATGTGCAGATTTGTGCAACCACCCCCACAGTCAATTTCAGAACATTTTCATCACCTTGGAAAGAAATCCTATTCCCATTAGCAGTTACTCTTCATTTCCCCTCATTTTCCCAGCTCAACTATTGATCTGTTTTGTCTCTATCAATGCCTATTCTGGGCATTTAGTATACAATAGAATCATACAATATGTGATTTTGTGTCCAGCTTCTTTCTCTTAGTATGTTTTCAAGTTTCATTGATATTATAGCATGTATCAGTACTTCATTCCTTTTTATGGCTGAATAACATTCCATTGTGTGCATGTACCACACTTTGTTTATCCATTTCTCAATTAATATTTGAATTGTTTCAATTTTATAACTATTTTGAATGGTGCTGCTATAAACATTGGTGTATAAATTTTTGTGTGGATCTATATTTATTTCTCTTGAGTATATATACCTAGGAGTGGAATTGCTGGGTCATATAATAACTCTATGCTTAAATTTTTGAGGAACTGTCAGACTTTTTCAAAGCAGCGGCACCATTTTATATCCCCATCAGCAACGTATGAGGGTTTCATTTCTCCACCAATACTTTGATTCTAGCCACCCTAATGGGTATGAAACAGTATGTCATTGTGATTTTGGTTTGTATTTTCCTGATGACTGATGATATTGAGTTTCTTTTATGTTCTCATCGGCCATTTGTATATCTTCTGGAGAAATGTTTGTCCAAGTCCTTTGCCCATTTTTATTTTTTTAAATTTAAAAAAAATTCTAAGGTTTATTTATTTTTGAGAGAGAGAGAGTGCAAAGGTTGGGGGGGGGGGCAGAGAGAGAGGGAGACACAGAATCCAAAGCATGCTCCAGGCTCTGAGCTGTCAGCACAGAGCCCAATGCAGGGCTCAAACCCACAAACCGTGAGATCATGATCTGAGCCAAAGTTGGACACTTAACCAACTGAGCCACCCAAGTGCCCTGACCTTAGCCCATTTTTAAATTGGGCTAGTCGTGCTTTTATTGTTGACTCAGAAGGGTTATTTACATATTCTGTATGCAAGTCCTTTATCAGATACATGATTTGCAAATTTTTCCCCATTCTGTGGGCTGCCTCTTTGTTTTCTTGATCGTGTCCTTTGAAGCACAAATCTTCAAAATCTTCACAAAGCACAAGAGTTTCTTAATTTTGCTGGAGTCCAGTTTATTGAAATTTCATTTTATTTCTTGTACTTTGGCGCCATATCTGAGAAAACCTTGTTCTTCTCTTCACTTGTCTTAAGCTGGGTGCATTGCTCGGAAGATGGGCCTGCCTATCCATCTTGTTGTGGCAGTGAACCACAATGACATCATCCACAGGACTGTCCAGCAGGGCGACTTCTCTCTGTCTGAGGCCGTTGAACAGACCTTGGCACCAGCTATGGACATTCAGGTAGGACCTGTGGGAAAATATGCAGGTCTGGCCCAGCTGTTGATTGGATGGGAATGGACAAGGGCTGAGATCAGTGTGGCTCCTGGCACCCTGCCTTTCCAGGTGCCCTACAACATGGAGAGAATCTTCTGGCTGCTCTCTGGCTCTGACAGCCAGGTGACAAGAGCCCTCATGGAGCAGTTTGAAAGGACCCAAAGCGTGAGTCTACCCAAAGAACTGCACAGCAAGGTCAGTCCCCAGTCATGCACCACGGACAAAGCAAAGGGTGCAGACACAAAACCCAACGTGGACTTGAAAATCTTGTCCAAGGCAAGAGGACACCTGTTTCTTGAACACCTGCTATGAGCCTGGCCCTTTGGCAGTCTCTTTCTATGCACGAATTTGTTGAATGAGGAGAGGCAGTAGAAAGCATTGATTCAAAGTCAGACGGGGCCTGGCTCCAAGCCAGTTGTGAAACCTTGGGCCAGTTTCTTAAACTCTGTGCCTCACTTTCCTCATCTGTAAAGTAGGGCTAATGAGAATGCCTATCACAGCATTGTTGAAGATTTAAGTCAATTAATGCCCATGAAGCACTTTGTATACTGCCTGGAAATATAGGGCTTGATACATTAACTATTATTTTTTAAATTTATTATTGTTGATTGTCAGCAATAGCAACACTTGGAAGCCACTTGGCCCATCCAGTATGGACAGAGACCATTGTCCTCTTGAGCTTTTTTTTTTTTTAAAGAAAAGGAGAAATTTTATTTCTTCAGAGTGGTAAGAATCTAGTTGGGAAGAATTACTTTTATTTTAATGCAGCCTAGTGATGGCCCACTTATTTTAAATCAGGAGAAAGGATTTCATATGTTGACGGTGCCTTTAACTTTCTCTACCACATCCCACCAAGTCATCCAGACAGTGTGTATGTCCAGTGACCAGGTCCTCACTAGCCTACATCAGCTCTAATCATTACCAAGTTCTTTATGTTAAGCTGGAATCTCCTCCTTCCAGCTTGTGCACTGGGGAGCTGTCTGATTCCCATACTTGAAGAGAATCTTCATTTCTCTGCTGGGTCATCCCGGTTCCTTCAGCTGTCCCTTCTGTGACCTAATTTTGCATAGTCAAAATCAGTCTTAAAGGCTTGTTCCCAGAACTGGATAGAATTCTCTGGGTTTAGGCATCCATGCAGACTGGAGTGGAGTTTCAATCTTTCTTGTGATGCAACTTGTCTTCATTTGGGCTGCCAGAGCAAAGTACTGGAGACTGGGTGGGACTTCTAAACAGCAGACATTTATCTCTCATAGTTCCGGATGCCAGAAGTCTGAGACCAGGGTGCCAGCACAGTTGGGTTCTGGTGAGAGCAACTTTTGAAGTGGCAGACTGCCAGGGTCTTGTCATCCTCACATGGTGACAAGACATTTAGCTAGCTCTCCAGCCTCTTCATATAAAGGCACTAATTCCATTCACGAGGGCTTCACCCTCATGACCTCGTTACCTCCCAAAGTCTCACCTCCAAATACCATAACGTTGGGATTAAGTTTTTAACATACGAATTTTGGGGAGGGGGGACATAAACATTCAGACTATAATACAACCAAAGATCAACTTACTTGGTTAATGGTTTGTGTCGATAGCCCCATTCCCTCTCCTCATGTAAATGAAGTGCTCCATGAAAACAGACACCAGATCCCACGCATCTTCATTCTCTCCCTGGCTGTACATGTACAAAACATTGCATCTGATGGAACAGCATTCATTCATTCATTCATTCATTCGTTCAACATATCTACTGTAAGCCGGGAACTGTGGTACATACTGGAGATACAAAGATAAAGAAAACACATTCTCTGTCTCCTGTGAACCCTAATGGGACAGGCAGCTGTACAAATGATTTATTACACCCTATGGTCGCTGTTGCAGTCAAGTACATGCAAGGTGTTTGGCACTTTGATAGCTTGCAATAAATTTTCAGAGAATGATCAGCTCAACCATCCACACTGAGGGGACAGTGAGAAGGGAGTCTTCTTCTGTCTGTGGGTGGGAGGGGGAGGCTTCCTGGAGGAGGTGCTACCTGAGCTGGGTGGGAACTGACTGGAAGGTGTGTCTTGCACCCACAGAATGGGATGCACCAATGACAGGTCACCAGGAACGTTTGATTACCCTTAACCTTCTGTGTTTTGTCAGTTTGTTGAACAAGAGGATATGATAATTTGCTGATTCATGAGTTAATCCTCACTAAATTTATTGACTTGAAACTCAAACGGTCCTTCCCCCAAGCTGAGTGAATCAACTGGAAACTGGGAAGCAGGGGGAACCAGCATTCTCTCTGAGCTGAAGACTTCCTCTGAGCCTCTGGTGTTGTCTGGCTATGTTTTATAGTGAGTTTTTGGTCACTTTCCCTGGGTTCCCCCCAACCCTGATTCCCACCCCTCTGACCCTGGGCTCCATCAGCTTTCAGAGACAGTGACATCTGAGTCCGTGTCGGATGAGGCCATCACCCAGACCATGGCTCGCTGTTGGGAAGAGAACCAGTATCTGCTATGCCCTCACTCAGCCGTGGCTGTGAGTTACCATTATCAGCAGACGGAGCAGCAGCAGCCCAGGTATGGGCCATGGCACCTGGGTCACTGGGGTACTCTGGCTTTCAGGGGCCCTCCTTTCCCCAAGCAGAGGAGATGAGAGTCTGAACAAATGGCTTTACTGAGCATGACCAGTGCTGTGTGGAACTGTGCCCTGAGAACGGTGATCCCAGAGGAGGGTGTGGGATATATTCTAGGGACAGCCACTGTGACAGGTGGTGGTTGAGTGGGGACTCCAACAAAGGAGAGCAGTTTCCCTAGCAGTGTCATTGTAGAGATAAGTTCAAAGTACCAAACGCCTGTCTCTTTTTCTTTCTTTCTCCCCTGGTCCTCCTTCTCTCCCTCCTTCCCTTCTCCATCCCCTGTTCTCCCATCCGCCCTCCTGTTAACCACCTGCTCCACCCCACAGCCTTCCCCGGTGTTGTCTGGCCCCTGCTTCTGCAGCCAAGTTCCCAGAAGCTATCCTGGCTGCCGGGCTGATGCCAGAGACCCCTGCGGACATCCTAGCCCTGGAGAGCAAGGCGACACGCTGCACACCAATGCGGAAGGGTGACGACTGGACGCTGATGCTTCGGAACACCATTGAGGACCTAAGCTGGAAGCAGAGAGGTCACTTCCTGAATGCTCTGGAATAGCCAGGCTAGATTTGACTTCCTTCAGGCTCCAGACCCCAGGGAGGCATGCCCTCTAAACTTCTTTGCACACCTTCTCATCAAGAGTTGGTGTAGGAGGTTCTCAGGAGGTTGCCCAGCATGGTCTGGGGACCAGCTGCCTTTGCTCTGTTCCATAGCTGCTCTGTGTTCTCACCATGGTGGCAATGTGCCTACTTACTGGAGATGCTGGCTGTGGGGGCATGTGTGGACCGGGTGTTCCAAATGGTGCAGGAGCACCACTGCTGCGGCATCCCTGTGATTGCCCGTCTGCCCGCTAACTGTGCTGTGGTTCTCAAAATGTGGCCCTTGGGTCCCCTCAAATTGCACACTTCTGGCCCCTACCCCGGACTTTTGCAGGCAAATCTCTGGGTGTGGGCTGGACATCTGCAGTTCTTACGAATTCCCTGAGTAAGTCTTCTGTGCACTCTAATTTGGGAAGCCCTGTCTGGGGAGTTTAAGTTGATATGTAATTTCTTATTTATCAGTTGTAGGGTGTACTTTGTCTTCACCAGGGCATGCTCTATTGCTTCTACTGTTTTCACGATCTAGCCCTGCACTGTCAGACTCAGTAGCTACCAGCCATATGGACACTGAGCACTTGAAATGTGACTAATATGACTAACACACTGAATTTTTCATTTCTTAAAACTAATTAATTTACATGTAAATGTCTTTATTTCTTACATTACCTGATTCAGTCATTAAAAAACTTTCAAGGGGCGCCTGGGTGGCTCAGTCGGTTAAGCGTCTGACTTCGGCTCAGGTCATGATCTCAAAGTTCATGAGTTTGAGCCCTGGGTCAGGCTCTGTGCTGTCAGTTCGGACCCTGGAGCCTGCTTCAGATTCTGTGTCTCCCTCTCTCACTGCCCCTAACCCACTTGCACTCTATTTCTGTCTCTCTCAAAAATGAATAAACATTAAAAATTAAAAAAAACCATTCAAGTATGGTTAGAAAAATGCAGGTATGTGAATCTGTTTTTTCAGCTGTAAGTTTTATGAAGTCTAAATACAGGTAAGTATGTCCAATGAAATTTAGCATCCTAATTGAGAAACACTACAAGTACAGAATACATATTAGATTTCAAAGACTTGGAATGAAAAAATCGGAAGTATCTCAGGAGTCATTTTACACTGACCACATGCTGAAAGGATAATAATTTGATGTATTGGGCTAAATAAAATAGATCATCAAAATTAGTTCCATACATTTCTTTTCCTTTTACTAGGATGTTTAAAGCGATATATGTGGCTCACCTTTGTGGCTCACATTGCATTTCCGTGGACAGCCAGTGATCTAGAACTTAACTTTGACTTCGGGTACACATGAACACACTGCAGACAGTTGTGGGTTTAGTTGCATTACTGGGTTCACATCCTGTATGAATCGAGGTGGGTGAGATGAGACCAACACAAACGTGAAGGTCAACACAAGCCTTCTGCTCCGGATGTGATGGTAGGGGGCGGGGTCCCTCCTTTGGAAGACAGGTGAGGCAGGCACATCATGGAGGGAGTTTTGGGGGGCACTAGAGTTCACTGTTGCTACCATTCTCAGAGGTGCAGGGAGAAGGCATCCTGCCTCCAGAGCCCGCTCCCCATGCCCTGAGGTCTAAACGTGGTCACCCACGCTGATCTCTGGCTGCCATTCCTGCAGCACAGCATGCCAGCCCCACATCTCTGTGATGCTCAGGGAAAGAAGGAAGAAGCTGGAGGGCGCCCTCCTCCTGGAGAACTTGACATTGAAGCATGGCATTCAGTACAAAGATGGAAGGACAGGAATGCTGGACCCACAGGAGGATGGATAGAGCATTCTTAAAGGAAAGACAGTGACCCTTACAGGCCAAAGCCCTGGGCAGTTTCTGAGACACTGTAATATCTACATCAGCAAACACGATGGAGCCCCAGGGCCGGTTTACCCACCAGGGGCTAGAGGGTTGATGCTTCGGAGTCATGATACATTTAAAGACCTATGAAAATCCTTTCATTTCTTTTAAAATTGAAAGAGACAATGAATACAACCCAGCTTGGCTTATATTCAACTTTAGACCAGCAGAGTTGTACGATAGAATTTTAAACATTCTTTATGGAGGAAGACACCCATGAGAGCAAAAGTGCCCAGGGCCCACAGAAGTCGGCATGTGGGTCTGATAGCACCTACTACATGCCAGGTAATGCTCTACAAAGTAACTACAGTAAAACCCTGGACTGAAGTAACTTGTTCTGTGAGTGTTCCACAAGACGAGAAACATTTCTAATGAATTTTGACTTGATAAACGAGCGATGTCTTGCAATATGAGTAGTTCGTGATGCCAAATGTCACATGATCACAACTGAGCCAACGGTTCTTGAAATATGCTTTGATATATACATGCTTTGGATTACAAGAGTGTTTCCAGAACGAATTATGCTCACAAACCAAGGTTTTGCTGTAATTGAATCCTCACAACCTGTGACGTAGGTATTGCTATTACCTGCGTTTTTACAGATGAAGAAACTGAGGCATGCTGAGAGGTGAGGACCTTGCTGGGGTGGCACTGCTAGGAGGCAGAGAGGCTGGGGACTTCAACCCAGACCTTGTGGCTTCAAGTTCATTGGCTAGTTTCCATTACACTGTGTCTTATGTAGCTGCTCTGTGGTCCACCCACTCTCCATCCTTACCCTGGCTGTGGCCCTGCTTCTGGGGTACTCCTCCACCCTCCCTTTCATGGATGGATTTGGGAGCGTGGCTTTGCTTCTCCGAGAGGACTGCTGGGGGCGCTGCAGCGCTGCTTTTTCAGTCTGTCTAACCGGCACTGGCCGTGGCTCCCAGGGCCACTGTGGGCTGGCCTGAGCCACACTAGTTCCTTATCTTTTGCTGCCTTATTTCTGAGGGCCTCAAGGCAGTGTGGGGGTCCTAGGGGTAACAAAAATCCCTGCCCTTTGGATGGTTCAGAGATCTCTGAGAGGTCACCACACCTGGAAGAAGGGACCCAGAATAAAGCCACTGGACACAGCACAAATAAATGCAAAACATGAACTACAGGATAGTCTGGCCACAGGGCATCTTGAGGGTGAGTGGAGGAGCCGGACAAGTGTGAGGGAAAATCCAGAGAAGCACCTACCCTGTAAATGTACACACAGCCTGGCTGTCCTGACACACATACATCTACACACCTACACACACACACACACACACACACACACACACACAGACACCAAAGTTAGAATCGGTTGAAGATGCCCTTTCTGAGTCAACCACTCACTGGCTGCGTGATCACAAGCAAGGCATTTCTCTGTTGTGAGCCTCAGTTTCCTCATCTGCCAATTACAGTACTTCCCCTGCTGGTTTGTTTTGAGTATTACATGAAACAATGTACCTCCAAGCGCTGGGTAAATGTTAAAATGCTGCGCAAAGGGTTCTTCTTATTACACAATTATAGCCTGCACTGAACAATTTAGTACTTTTAAGCTATCTTGTATTTTTTACTAATTGCTTTGCAAATTAGTCTTATCTTGCCTGTGAGGTTGCCTCTTCCTCAAGGACCAAGTTCTCCTGTGGCCCAACTGTGCTGGCAAAGCTCTGGGCACACGCAGAGCTGGAGCTGCCTCACGCAGCCGATGTGCCTAGCCCCAGGCTCTGTGAGGGTCTTTTGGGGGCTGAAAGACATGGATGGGTCAGTGGTGGCTCTGCTAGCTGGTTAACAAACCTCACTAATCCACACAGTGATGATAGTGATGGGTTGATTCCTTTTCTTGAGAACGATGACCAGCTGAGCCCTTTGTGAGGCCAGTGTGTTTTCCAGACATTGACTCCTTTAATTCTCACCAGGACTGTATGAGAAAGTACGATTAGGATCTCCATTTTAGAGATGAGAAAAGGAAGTTCAGAGAGGTTAAGTAACTTGCTGAAGGTCCCCCAGTCAGTGAGTGGTGGAGAAGAGATGTGACGGTCTGTGAGCTTAAACATCGTGCTCGACCGGGAGAGGCACTTTGGGCCAGATGGCCTCCAGGTTCTCTTGAAATCAGAGTCTGCAGTCATCTGAAGGTTAATGGGGAGATGGCTGTGTCCAAGGAGAAGAGGGCCAGATGCCCAGGGGAGGGGGCAGGGAGCCAGAACCTTTGTGGGGGGGCTTGCCTCTGGCTCGGGTTCCCACTTGGAGCTGGGTTCCTCCCTGGTGAAGGCTGGGAGCCAGTGTCTGCTAAGTGGAGTTGGTGTCATCGTGGGACGAGAGCAGCATGGCCGAAATTCTGAGGAGGTTTCAGCTGCTGGCTGGGAGGTCCAGCCTGGGGGGCCCCACTGGGAAGACTGCATGGAGCTGGGGAGACTCTGTGGGGTTTTCTGTGTACCCAAATGAACGAAGCATGAGCAACGCAAGGAGGGCTGGGCCATTGCCCTCCTGAAAGAGGAGAGGGTTGACTTCTCCCTGTCCTGCTCAAGAAAGCTTCACTTTATGAAAGGCCTATCGGTTTATCCATCCACAACCTACCAGGTGCTGGGCCCTCTGTTGGGTTCCAAGGGAGAGAGAAAGAGTAGGAAAAGATGGGGCTGGGGTTGACTTACGTAGAAGGATAAAAGTTTGGATAACACTCAGGGCCTGCCCCAAGGCTGTGAGTGACTGGTTCCTGGAGACGGAAGTCCCAGCAGCCCTCTTGAAGCCCCAGCAGCCCTCTCGAGCCCCAGTCTTTCTGGTCCAGCTCCAGTGCTGAGCCCTGGGGCTGCAGGGATTGGTTTAGGGGCCCACTCCCTGAATACTTGGGCGTGCCTGCAAGACTGTTGTCCAATACCCTGTGATCTAAGACCTAGCCCCCAAAACTCAGCCTTCCTGCGTGTGACCTCTGTGAGTGGCTGAGTGGAATAGATCTGGCAGGAAGGCTACAGGGCCCACCAGAGGAAGGAAGGCAGCAGGACAGAGACAGTTTGTGAGAAGGAGGCAGGGCTGGGTCTCCAGGGGTCTGCTAGGTACCTAGGAGATCCTCCTAGATTCAGAACTATTTCCTTTTCCTCCTCAATAGTTTGGGCATCACAAAAATCTTTTATAACAAGGCGAAGGGACTTCCTTCCCTCTGAATGAATGCTCAGGAGCTGAGTAACCAAGGCAAAAATCCCGTAACAGATACAAAACCGAGAACCCAGGCAAGGCTCTGGGTCCTTCCGGCCAGGAGAAGCCACTAGAGCTTTCCCCCAGTTTGGCCGCTAGGGGGACCCACGGAGTTTCATCTGCCTTCTTCCAGCCCCGCCCCGCCCCCAACTTTGCAATCGCCTGGATCGCTGTCTTCCTTCCACGAACCCTTATCCAAGCCTCATCCCCAAGCAGAGACAGCGTTTGCTTGTAGAATGGAGTCAGTTTACGTCTCCAGGGATCAGAAGGGTCCAAGCCCAGCTCTGTGCAATGCTCCTGCCAATAAAGGTCACTTTTGCCCCCTTTCCCAGAACCTCTGGGCAAAAACTCCCTCCAAATTCTCCAAGTCCTGGATGAGGGAGCCAGTGATTCACATGGCCAGCAGAGGGCAGCAGAACACCCCCCCCCAAGGCCCTCTCCCTCCAAAGGCAACTGACCCCAGCCCCACCCCCGCCCCCTACAGGCTTGCGTGTCAGACTTTGTTCTCCAGGAATTAGAACCCCTGAAGGCCGGGGTGGGAGCAGGGGGGGTACAAAATGTTTTTAGTTCATTCTCAAATTTAATATTGGGACCTCCCTCCTTAAAAAATAATGTGTGTGTGTGTGTGTGTGTGTGTGTGCGTAGCTATCATCGATGCTTCCAGTGTTGTCTTAAGTAGTTTTTGTTTTGTAATAATGCTAGTCAAACATGTACAAACATAAAACCACCTGTGAACTCCTTATACTGATAACTCTCATACAAAGATAAACAAATAAAAATTCAAATTAAATGAGAACAAACCTACAAACAAAATCAGAGTTCAAAGTAATCTCATTAATGTATGTGATACGTCACATGCTGCGCTCAAATCCCTGGTGCCAGGTAACCATGGCACTGAACTCCTCAGGCATGATTTTCCTTGTCTGTTGAGCATATTTATCCTCTGTATGTGATGGAATAACTTCATTCTTTCGCTACTTTTCGTTTCTAACCACAGGGAAACATCCCAAGCGCAGTACGTTGTGATGTCATATCGGCTTTGCTGGGCACCAACTCACCATGTATTCGTCACATGGTCTACCCTTCCTTATTGCTTTGGGACAATTGAGCCAGTATTGTTGCTCGTGATTGTAAATACAAACACAAATGCAGACACTGTAATGATACAGAAGACTTAATTTTAAGGTGGCCGGACAGATGATCCAGAAAATGTTCTCTTAAAAAACTTATGAAATCACATACCAAAAAAAACCCCACACCAATGATTAAGAATTCTTTTTTTTTAATTTTTTATGTTTATTTATTATTGAGACAGAGAGAAACAGAGCATGAGTAGGGGAGGGACAGAGAGAGAGGGAGACACAGAATCTGAAGCAGGTTCCAGGCTCTAAGCTGTCAGCACAGAGCCCGACGCAGGGCCCGAACTCATGAACCATGAGATCATGACCTGAGCTGAAGTCAGTCGCTTAACTGGCTGAGCTACCCAAGTGCCCCATGATTGAGAATTCTTAAATACCAAGAATGGATGTCCAGAGCCCCGTGTGACAAATGCCATCTCTCCCAACACTCACTTTTTGCAACTAAGCATAGAAACTCAGAGAAGAGAGTTGGCTTAGCCAAGGTCACGGGGCCAGTCCGTCAGGGCAGCTTGAGAGTTATGGGACTGTCTTACTTTGCACAGCACTACCTCCTGTGAACATACTCCAGCCACCCCTTCCGGACTTGGCCCAAGAAAAGGAGTCCTGAGGGTTCTTTTAGGAATTAATTAGTCATTGCAGTTGGGGTAGATCCCTGCAGGTTTCAAGCAGCCATTTGACATTTGGAATAGGAAAGAAATAGGATATACACAGCCACTGCTGCATACGAAAAGAACTTGTTTAAAGCCCTTCCAGATTCTGGGGTCTGAAAAGAAGGCCCAGGCTGCACCTTTCTGTATGCTCTCATTTTGTGTGTGTGTGTGTGTGTGTGTGTGTGCATAATAAGCATATATATATATATATATATAATAAGCATATATATATATATAATAAATCTTTCAGGTATTGAAGTCTTATTGGGTGCTCTTTTCAACGCCTGAGGAATATAGGCTATCTCTGCCCCAGTTGCAGGGACAGGTTTTGAATTTAGGTCTAATAACTCCCAAAGCATCCATGGATAGAAGTTGAGGGATTTGAGAACCTGAATGGGAGGAAACTACAGTTTTATTTTCCCTAGCCTGTGACTGAAAACCGATGAACACTAGCAGAACCCAGGACTTTGCCAGAGCTAGAACCCAGACATTGTTCCATGACCTTATAACAATGGTATGTATCATGAAATATTATTAACACTCATCACCACATTGAAATAATATTAGATCTGAAACTATATTATGTTATTTAATTAGCAGTAAAGGACATAGTGTTTCTATATTACAAGTATTTTTTAAAAATATCTGTCTTTCAATATAATCAGATTCTTCTCTTATTGAATATACTTTCTTTAATGCATATGAAAATATTATTCTAGGCTCTCAAAGGAGTGCACCTAATAAAGTATCCTTCATCTGGGAGAAACAGATCTGTAAGGAGTTACATCAACTATAAACTGGGGCACCTGGGTGGCTCAGTTGGTTAAGCGTCTGACTCTTGATGTCGGCTCAGGGCGTGATCTCACGGTTCATGGATTTGAGTCCCGCATTGCTGTTAGCCTGTTAGCATGGAGCCTGCTCGGGATTCTCTTTCTGTCTCCTTCTCTCTCTGCCCCTCTCCTGCTCTAGTTGTCTCTCTCAAAAAAAAAAAAAAAAAAAAAAAAGCAAAATAAAACCACAAGAAAACCCCCCTATAAACTGGGCATAGCCTGGGTTCAGCATGTACATTATCTCTAAATCTTGCAACATTGAAGTGGACAGTATTATTTCCCTTTTATACACAAGGAAACTGAGGCTCAGAGAGGTGCCTAATATCACATACTCCACAAAACAATAAATACGTTGAATGCTAGCCTAAAAATACGGACAGAATGAGGGTAGCACAGTGTCTGGCTTTGCTCACTACTGGATTCCCCATGGCTGGCACCATTTGGATGTTCAGTCAGTGTTTGTTGAATAACTGGATGAGAAGACATCCACTAGGCTGGCTGGATGGGCTGCCAGGTGTGGGACAGGAAATACTTCAAAGGAAAAGCGAAGGTTGGGACGAGCCCTGGATCTTGGAGAAATCACAGTGTTCCATTCCCTGTGCCAGTTTCAGAAAGGGCCTGTCACCTAGCTTTGGCTCATATGATGCAAGGGAAAAATCATCCATAACTGATTCTGCTTCTTGACATTGGAATAAGAGGAAGGGATGCTTGGAGCCACTGCAGCCACTTTGTCCCCATGAGGATGGCATCCTTCAGCTCTCAGTGATGCTGTGAACTCTGAACTGGGTAGCTTGCAACTTCCTACCTCTGAACTTCTAGTTAGGGGAGATAACAAGGGTAGTTATATAGAAATCTGTTTTAGCTGAGTTTTCTGAACCTTGTAGCTAAAGGCATCCTAGTGATAGAATGTGTACGAAGAGAGAGGCAGGGGTCATGTCAGGAATGACTTCCATGCTCTTCTTTTTTTAATTTTCTTAATATTTTATTTATTTTTGAGAGACAGAGAGACAGAGACAGAGACAGAGAGAGACAGAGAGCATGAGTTGGGGAAGGGCAGAGAAAGAGAGGGAGACACAGAATCTGAAGAAGGCTCCAGGTTCTGAGCTGTCAGCACAGAACCGGGCACAGGACTAGAACTCGGGAACAAGATCATGACCTAGGCTGAAGTTGGATGCTCAGCCAACTGAGCCATCCAGGTGCCCCACTTCCATGCTTTTCTAAGGAGCTTATGGCTTATGCCTAGAGGTGATGATGTGGGTGAGCAGGGTCAGGGATTAAATGATTGGGAGGAAGGGACTGAGATGGTGTGATTTATACTCTAGAAAGAATACTTTGGAGGCAATGTGGAGGATGGGATGGTGGAAAATGGTTAATAAATAAAATGGTAAAATAGTCCAAATGTGGTAAATAAGCAATCTGGGCTGGGGGTCTTATTCTGCTGTCAGCTTGATGAAAAAGAGAAGTGGAGTAAGTAACCATGTTCAAATTAGAACTTTGTTGTAGATCTCGACTTTCAGGGACCCCAGTCTCACAGACCTCATAGAGGACCTGCTGCTGGGAATGATGCTCAGGATGGTGACACTGAGGCCCTGTCACACCAGCAAGGCCACCAGCATTACCCAAGAAAGGACTGGCCTTCAAAGTACCATTTTGGTTTCAGGAATCTTCCCTTCTAGTGGATACTATTCTTTGAAAATTGATAATCTTTCTGATTTAAGTGGTTACTCTCAGTAAACCAGAATACCTCCCTTTTTTTTTCCCTAGATAAAAGAAAGCTTGCTATGCTTGGGTGTGTGGGTCTGGTTCGAGGCCTGTCCTGGGGACAGAGGTGGTGCTTGTGGTGGACAGATGCGTGGACAAGGACAGCCTCCGTGTCTGAATAGTGGCATTGGCCTCATGTCATGTTCTCTGTGTTCCTTCCTGCTCCCCACACCCTTAGACTCTGACAATCCCCCACTGGGCTGCATCTTTTACTTGCACAGAGTTGGGGATGAGACTCCTCAGAATAAAATATATTGCTCTCAGTCTCAGGTGTGGTGCCTGCGGCCAGCTGAACACTCAGTATTTATAAAGTCCTTACTGTGTGCTTGGTACCATGCATGAGGAGGCATTCTGAGGCCCCACTCTCTAGTAGTTGCCAGAGACCTATGCGCACTCACACACTCACACACACACACACACACACACACACACACACATGTACACACACAAACAGGAAATGGTGGGGGCAGTAGGTAATTTGCTGGGGTGGTTCTGAGAAGAGGGGAAATCACTGGTTCTGGGTTGGACAGCTCATGAAAGCTTCGTAGAGGGAGTGAGTCAAGTATCTTGTGAAAGCATGGTTGGTTTTAGCTAATGATTTATTAGCCATTGTGGACTGAACTGTATTCCTCCAAATACTCCTATGTTGAAGCCCTCAACCCCAGTACTAGAGAATGTAACTGTATTTGGAGATAGGGTCTTTAAAGAGCTAATTCACTTAACATGGGGTCATTAGGCTGAGCCCTAATCCAATATGATTATGGTGGACACCTAATCCAATATGGTGTCTTTATAAAAAGAGATGAGGACAGACACATACAGAGGGGACACGATGTGAAGACACAGGGAGAAGACAGCCATCTTCAACCCAAGGAGACAGACCCTATAAGCCAGGCATGGTTTTAGGCACAGGGATATGACAAATAAGATACCTGCTCCTCAGGAGCCTTCATGAGGAGGAAGCAGGGAGCAGGCAACCAAGAAAAAATAAATAAGCCAGGTAAGCCCAGACTGTGTTGCAGCTGGGAAGGAGAGTAAGCAGCAGGTGAAGATGTGGCAGAGATGGGGGAGGGGCAGGGCCAGCTCTAGGTGGGGTGGTCAAGGGAGGGTCGCTGGGGAGTTGCCACCCCAGGGATGACAACTAGGAAGTCAAGCTCAAAAACATTCTTGGAGGAGGGGTGCCTGGATGGCTCAGTCAGTTAACCTTAAGCGTCCAACTCTTCATTTCAGCTCAGGTCATGATCTCATGGTTGGTGAGTTTGAGTCCCGTGTCGGACTCTGCACTGACAGTGCAGAACCTGCTTGGGAGTCTCTCTTCCTCTCTCTCTGCCCCTCCCCTGCTCGTTCTCTCTCTCTCTCTCTCTCTCTCTCTCTCTCAAAAAAAAAAAAAAAAAAAAAAAAGGACATTCTAGGAGGAAGTCACAAGCCAGAGCAGAGGCTTGGAAGTAGGGTGTGCTTGGGTGTTTGAGAATCCCCAAGGAGGCAAGTGTGAGTGTGTCCAGTGTGCAAAGTTACAGTGGGATGAAATGAGCTCCCTAAGCCTGGCAGGGAGCCCATCACATAGACACTTGAGGGCTCCAAGAAAGGCTTGGGTCAAAATGATTTAACTTGCGTGTTTAAAAGATCAATCTGACCATATGATCCAGTAATTCTACTTCTGGGCATATACATTAAACCACTGAAAGGAGAGAATTGACCAGATACTCAGGCACCCACATTCATAGCGGCATTATTCACAAGAGCCAAAAGGCAGAAGCAACCCAAGGGTCCAACCACAGAAGAATGAATAAATAAAATGCGATATATCCTTACATTGGAAGATTATTCAGCCTCAAAAAGGAAGGAAATTCTGACACATGCCACAACATGGGTGAACCTTGAAAACACGATACTAAGTGAGAGCCAGACAGAAAAGGACAACTATCATGTGATTCCACTTCCACGAAGCACCTGGAATAGGCAAATTCATAAACAGAGAAGAGAATGGTGGCTGGTGGGGGGAGAGGGGGATGGGCAGTTAGTGTTTAATAGGTACACAGTTTCAGTTTGGGAGGATGGAAATGTTCTGGAGATGGATGGCGGTGATGTTGGTTCGATATTATGAATGTACTTAATGCCACTGAATCGGATACATAAAAATGGCTCAAGTCGTAAATTTCATGTTCTGTGTATTTTACTACAATTAAAAAAATAAAAGATCAGTCTGCTTGCAGCTCAGGCAGGGAGTGAGGTGCAGACAAGAAAAACGAGGCAGGCCAAGCCATTTCCTCATTGCTCTGTGCCTATCGGGCCGGCTCCGTGATTTCCATTCAAGAACTTTCCCAGCGCCCAGGATGCTGAGCCTGCCACAGAAGCCAGGACTTCAGACCCTCAGTCCAAAGCTCCTCACTTGGGAATCACACTGCAGACTTGGCATCTGGCTGTTTTCTGATTGCAAAGTGGGGCGGCTGCGGAGTGGAGGCCTGGGGCTCCGGACCCTTGCGGCCTCCCTAGAGCAGAGCGTCCTCATGATCCACACCAGACAGCTTCTGCAGGCTCCTTCCTGTGCCCGGCCTGTGGTGCTGCCCAGGCAAGCCCGCACGGGGGAATCACCCTGCCCTGTAAAAAAAGGGGGGGGAGAGAGGGAGAAAAGCAGCACCATTAAAATCTTAGTGCATGAATAATTACATTTTAAAAATCCCCACATTTTTTTTTTACATCAAAAGGAATTCTGTAATCAGAGGTTTAATTTGCAGATTTAGTGGCATTTGGCAGGTTAAAAGTAGGTGCTGTGAAGTGAGTAAGCGTGGGATTTGG
The DNA here is from genome assembly GCA_028646485.1 of Cryptoprocta ferox. NCBI lineage: Eukaryota > Metazoa > Chordata > Mammalia > Carnivora > Eupleridae > Cryptoprocta > Cryptoprocta ferox. The sequence continues at coordinate 95,616,455 of CM053576.1, forward strand.
GGCTGGAAGCAAAGAATGGGGGAATCTGCTCCGCCAGAAATCCTGGCTTTGAGCTGCCTTGGAGCTTTGTGGCCCCACTTCCTCTGCCCACAGCCACCCTGGGACTGGCTACCTTTGGGGGGTGGGGGGAATGGGGGAAGGGAGAGGGAGAACAATCAAGCCTTCCAGCCCCGTGTCCTCGCTTCCTCCTTCTTCTTCAAAATAGCTTTATTGCGGGTTTTTTTTTTTTCTGATTATTTTCTCATTGCAAAAGAAAAAAAAATTCTGAAAATATGGAAAAGCAAAAAAAGAAAACAAAGATCACCTGTAGTTTCAGTGCCCGAAGGTAGGAATGCCTCTTCCTCCTCTCTAAAATGATGTGGATAAAATCCTTTTGCCAAGTGGCTTGGGCTTTACAGGATGTGCAGGTTTATTATTCTCGCCCCTCTCTCTCCACTTCTCTCTCTTCTCTCTCTCCTCTGGGAGTCTCCCTCTCTTTCCTTCCCCGTGAGAAACAAAACGAAACAAAACAAAACAGGAGTTTTGACATCTGAAGTTCAGGAAGGGAGATTTGGGCCACAGAACCTTTCCAAAGCAGGGCAATTCCCGCTGGGGGAGGGGTGGCGTGGGGGAGGGGTAACAGAGTAGGGCTGCCGACCTGTGGAAGGGAAGGAAAAGAATCAGGAGTGGGCAGTGTCTGTCCCCTATATCAACTGTATGTGGATTCATCCCAGAAGGGGGGACATTGGGTGAGGTGACTGTCCTCAACTGAGACAATTTCTACATAAGTAGGGATCAAGGGCTGCTTGCAGGAAACCCCTAACAGCTGGGGGGTGGGTGTATGCCCTTCACCTCTGAAGGGTGTTAGGGGGTGGGGGTGGGGGTAGAGAGAGAGACAGAAACAGAGACAGAGAGGCTGAGACAGGGAGACAGAGAGGACTGCTGGAGCTCGCTGAGGCAAAATCTAAAACCAGCACCAGCCGGCTGCTCCTGGAGAAACTGCCAGTTGCCAGGCAGTTTCAAGATGCATCGAGGGGCACCTGGGTGGCTCAATCAGTTACGTGTCAGACTTCAGCTCAGGTCATGTTCTCACCGTTTGTGAGTTCAAACCCCATGTAGGGCTCTGCACTGACAGTTGCGGAGTCTGCTTGGGATTCTCTGTCTTCCTCTTTCTCTGCCCCTCCCACTGCTCGCTTTCTCTGTCTCTGTCTCAAAATAAATAAATAAACATTAAAAAAAAAAAGATGCTTCGGTGAAGACAAATGTAGGAAGGAGACAATAGTTGGGCTGTCCTGCAGCTCACCGAGACAGGACCAAAGCCATGGAAAGGTCTGGCAGTTTGGGGGGAACAAGATAGGCGCTTTCAGGAGACTGAAGGCAAAAATGCAAAGTGGGAACAAAGAGCAAGACTTTCCTAAGGGTGGCCAAAGGCTTGCCCCAGCGCCCCTCTGTCAGCATTCGTGGGTGGAATCTTTCTTATCACAGACTCTGCATGTATCTGGCAAATATTAATGGCTACCATTGATTTAGCATGACTGTCTTGTCCCCCAAGAAACTGGGGTTCTGCTTTCATACCGAAGCCAGAAAAGAAGACTAAGAGAGGTTGAGGAAGTTGCCCAGGCTCACAGGCAGGGAATGGCAGAAAGTGGGTTCAAACCCAGGGACTCTGACTCCGAAGCTCTACACATATCCACTGGCTCTTGTGACCATATTTCTCCAATTTATACCATTGTGAGATACTTTTTAAAAGTATAACGGATTGAAGGGACATCAAGGTGATTAAACTCATGTGCTTGGACCACAACGGATGGAAAGAACATGGTTTTACAGATTAATTGTAGCAAGAAATTACCAAGAAATTATAGCAAGAGCTTATGTTTTTAATTTAGAATAGAATTGCCAAATTCTATACATTAAACCAACTTAATTTCGTTAACAGTTAAATAGATCAAGATTTTAAATATTTATATTTCACACATTTTTTATAAAGTATGACCCTCTCAAAAATTATTTCAGTTGGAAGAATTCTTTTTGAATTATTTAAAAGCCACCTTTTCATTTAATATTGGCAGCAAGGGGCTGGTTAGAGTCTTCCTTACAAGGTTCAACATCAAGTCTATTTACATATTCTGTTTCTGTCACCAGTAAAATGTAGCAAAGGAGAAAAGATCAACTTCCCTTTTTGTACTGTTTGAGCTGTGTTTTACTGTTATTATTGTTGGCAATTGATGTATTCATTTGGAATAGCTCTTCTCCTAACTTTTTACAAACTCTTCACATGGAGGCTGCCTATGTGGCTCTACGATTCAAACCTGGCTTGGGAGCGTGTGATTCTTCTTTTTATTAGAACTTCCTTCTTCTGGATCCACGAAGATGATATGAGGCAGTAGCTATGTCTAGGATACAAAAAACTTTGAATCACATCATGAATATGTTGGATCTTATATGTCTGAATGCGTAATGAGGCTGATTGTGATCAGTCAGTGGTTAAATACTACACATCAGGAGAAGCTATTAGATGTCACATGTGTGTAATTAGGTAATGCTTCCTGCCATTCTTCAATATGGCACATTATTTTAAAAAAGAAGACTGTCACATAATAATATCAATGGAACCCATATAAATGTGTCTAGTGTTTTCTTTTTTTTTAATTTTTAATGTTTATTTATTTATTTTATTTGTAGTTGATTGTCAAGTTGGTTTCCATATAACACCCAGTGCTCTTCCCCACAATGTTTATTTATTTTTGATAGAGAATCAGAGTGTGAGTGGGGGAGGGGCAGAGAGAGAGGGAGACACAGAATCTGAAGCAGGCTCCAGGCTCTGAGCTGTCAGCACAGTGCCCAATGTGGGGCTCAAATTCATGAACTGCAAGATCATGACCAACTGAGCCACCCAGCCACCCCTCTTTTTTTGTTTTAATTTAAATCCAAGTTAGTTAACATATAGTGTAATAATGATTTCAGGAATCAAATTTAGTGATTCATCGCTTACACATAACACCCAGTGCTCATCCCAGCAAGTCCCTCCTTAATGCCCATCACCCAGTTAGCCTATCCCCCAACCCTCATGTTTTTCTTAAGTAGATATTTTAAATATTTTCAGAGCAAAAATATGGCTAATAGAGCTTTGAGCTTTTCTGGTACAACACCTACTAACACCCCATAGCACACAGGCTGCACCTTAGTCTCCATGATACATTGGTAAAATCATGCTAATTTGATCCAATGTGCGAAAAAAGTAACAAATGCTCAAGACGCCATGCTCTAGACGCTTGTGCTTTAGACATATATTCTAGAGAGAAACCATAACAGATGCAGAGATGGACTATATTGATAAAGTTTTTACGGGTCCAGTGGTTTGAGCCCCAGTCAGATTAACCTTCCAAAGTAAGGACAACTTATTGCACATTTAAACTCCTACTACCGAGAAAGAAGCAAAACAATCGGTAGACTTCTTTGGATTTTGGAAGCTACATCGTCCATACTTAGGAATCGCACTGTGATCCATCTATCAGGTGTTACAGAAGGCTGCTAGCTTTGCGTGGGACCCAGAGCAAAAGCAGACCCTATGGTAGGTCTGGACTATAGGACACGCAGAGCAGCCTTGCTTCTGGCAGGTACAACCTGGGACATGGCATGGTGTCAGACACGTCTATGATTGAGAACACTGCCAGGTGGAGCTTCTGCACACCCCAGGAAGAGAGCAACAATCTAACACTCGGGGTTCCACCACAAGGTAAAGGCATTTGCAGCAGACAACTATCTACCATTATTGCAAAAACAGCTGTTGACAGGTTAGTGGGTTCTTGTCGAAATTTAGCCCCTGACCCTGGGGAGTCAAGGGGCCATGAGGTCATGATGAGCTGGATACTGTTAGAGCCACACGTCATAGGCTGGGGAGGGAAGCAGCTGAAATCTCTCATAAAATGAAAGTGATACATTGGGGATTGGGCTGAAGTGGGTTCATGGGGGCCAAGGGAATGGCACACATGGATGAGTCAGACACCCATATTCGTCACCACGATTGTATCAATACATCTCCCTCAGTTCACACCTCTGGTCTTTGTGTGATCTCGACCTGCTTCCTTACCAATAAAATCCGGATAATCGCAGGGAACGTTGTGAGAGTAAACTAAGATAATAGACATGGGGGGAAATGGAAAAGTTAAAATTACTAAGCAAATTAAAATTAAATACTATCATAGCTGAAGCTCAAGCCAGTGTGTAAAGGTGAGAAGAACTTGCCCTAATCCCAGGACCGGAAGGCTCTCTGGGACTTTGCAGACTGGGCTCTATGACTTTGGAGGAGTCCTCAGCGTCCCTGCAGTGGCCTTGGTGGGGAGGGGGCTCCTGGCTCTTGCTCTGCTGTCTCTAAAGCAGTTTGTCTGATCTGTTTGCTAATGGGCACAGGACCAGATTAAGACTTTAAAGGCCCTAAATACTGAGAAGGCCAAGAAGCCCCCATCCCTACATACAACTTGTTTTCAATTACTGACATTAAAGTGGCTCATTTCTAGTTTTGCTGCTGGAAAAATTCTAGCCGAGTTTATATTCAAATGGAACATTTGTCTCTCCCTCTTCCTATCCTCCTGCTGTTCTAAGCATATGCTTAGCATGCCTTTTGAGTAATCACAGCATTGCCTGGGTTTTCACAGAAAGATCCATTTAAAAAGGAAGTTTCATTGTGTCACCTTTTGATCAAATCTAATGTCTATTTAAATCTCCTTGCCAATAGCTCACCAAACATTTTACCAATGCTGGCTCAGACACCTTCCATACTACTTATCATCCACCAAGTGACCCTGGCACACGTTCAGATTATTATTAGAAAGTCTGGTAGCGAGGCCAACTACACCACCTTCTAGCTTCTCCCATCGGGTCTCCCTCTGCCCTCAGGGCTCTGCTAAACATGTTTAATCCCCCTTCCACTGTCTGCCTCAGCTAAGCCAGGTGCTTGGGTGGGGTTCTTGGAGTCAACCTGTCTCCTCTCTTTCTCTCCAAACTTGACTCCTCAAATAGCCTCCCCAGGTAGTGATAATAATAGCCCCAATTAGTTGGACTCACCATATGCCAGGTGCCAAAGTCCCACAGCTAGAGGATCTTAGAGGCAAATGTTAGGTTGTCTGAAATGGGGTCTGTATTTTTAGCCTCTACATTATGGTTGTAACCTCCCATCTAGTCTGAAACAGACAAGTGCTATCTCTTCAGAACATTCTGAACAATTGGTATAGGAAAAAAATGTCAAGTACCACCAGCTTTGATGTGGAGCATTGTCTAGAACCTGAAGGAGGGAATCAAGGAGTGTTCACCCTGCCCCTGAGTTGGATCTGCTCACGCTTCTCCGTATGAGACATCTCTTAGCTGTAGGGGCAGTGCTGCAGCTAACTATGGCCTTTGGCAGCAGGGAAGAGTCACTGGATCTCCTGAATGTTCTCTGGATGATCACTGATATCTGCAGTGATCTCCTGTCCATCTGGGTGAGATTGTCCCCATAGAGGGTTCATGGCTGAAGTGTCACTGGCATCTCAGTAAAGGCCAAAGCAGGGAGGGGCTTCTGGGCAGCTAGCTTGGTCCCATGCCAGTACTCTGTCTGTAAGAACAGTTGGGTAAGCAATTTCATGGGTTCTACTTCCTTAATGTGAGGTGGGCTTTTCTTCTCACAAAGATTTATAAGTGGGGAACTCTTCCAACATAGGAAGAGAGATCAAATGGGTGAACCAAAATATGCCCACATCTCTGTAGCTATGAAATTCCTCAGGTCTTTTCCTTTAATGAATCAACTATTTCACTCATATTTATCAAGTCCAAGGTCCCTGAAAGGCACAGTGAATGGGAAGGTGGCTGCCACATTTAGTTGAAACCTCAGATCTCCAATGAGCTCACGGTCTTTCAGTTCCTGTATGCACCAAGCCTAAACGGGACTCTTTATTTACAAGACCAGAGGTCAGATTGGGGGGTGAGGAAGGATTAAAATGACTGGCCTTATTCTCTTAGATTTAAAACACCCAACTAAAATCCTCAAACTCTCCTATTGCCAGGACTTCCACAGGGCTGTGTCTGTGATATTCCTAAAACATGTATAAAACTGTGTCATCTCCACAACCCAGAAATCATCGATTCATCCCCCCTACTCCATTCATTCATTTACCCATCCATTCATCCACTCAGGGTGCATCTGTGCCTATTATGTGCCAGGTATAGTGCCGGACACTTGAGATATAAAGGTGAACGCCATGGGCCCAGCCCCTAGGGAGTTCAGAGTGTAGCCAAGGAGGTGGATAGGAACACAACTACATTCAGAGAAACGGGAGCACAGGCAGCGGTGTGTCCTTAGTGCTTCTTGCTAAAATGCCCTCCCCGCCACGACAGGCAACCCCCGATCCACCACCCCCCCCCAACCCATACCGGTATCCTGTAAATCCTGTGCTTCCTTCTAATCTAATCTAGACATCTCCCTGGGAGATCTGCGATGTTTCTCTGTGTGTTCCGAATGCTGGAATCTCCCGGAGAGGCGTGTGGGGTGGGGCAGGAGGGCCCATGGCATTTTTACTGTGTGTTTCCCGGAGTGCCCTGCAGCACACACTCTTAGCACCTAACAGGACAACTCCTCTGGTATCTCTTCCCTCAAAACCAGTACGTGTTTTGGTGATGCCTTTCTGGAAGATGAAAACACATTTTCATTGTTCAGTACCTGAATGGGATGGGGTTGCTCCCCAAAGTCACATTCAACTACACACTCTGCGCCTGGTAGGCACTCCGTGACCATGTGGGCTCTGCTGGGAGGCTCATCTCCCGCCCCAGTCAGGCCTGCACAGGGTAGGGCTCCCCAGGTTGGGGGCTCCCTAAGAGAGCTGGGGGCTTTGGGAGAGTTTTGCTGCTTGGGGAATGCTCCGCCTCCATCAACTCTAAGCGAGGAATCTGGGCCCAGAAGATAAAATGGTTTTCAGCCTGACAGAACTTGCCGCTTCTCAGATTGGCCAGCAGAGCTTTGGTTTCCGGCCAAGTCCATGGTGGGCTTCCCTGCTTTGATGTGGTTTTGCAAGGAAAACATCCGCAAATGAGCAACAACCAACAGAGTCTCTTTCTCTCTTAGTCCACCTTGAGTTTTGTAAAAAGAAGTGCTAATTAGCTTCTTGGAATTGGTTGAGGCTTGAGGCCACCGCCCCTCTAGAGGAGAGAAGGGTATAGGTTCCGGCGTCTGGATATTGGCATAAATGTAGATGAATGTGGGAATCTCCAAATAGTTACTCAAACATGTGTCATTGGTGGAAAAGGGGAAGAGAGGACCTTTGGAATTAGGGGACCTGGGTCCTGAGTGGCTCAGGCTCTACGTCTTAGTTAAGGCAGACCATTTTGTATCTGAGCCTCAGTTTTCTCATCTATAAACTGGAGATACCAATCAAAGTACCGCCTTAGTACCAATAGTCTCCAGTGAAATATGCCTGTGAGAGACCTGTGTGATCTGTAAAGCTCTATCCATGTTAGGTATTAACCAGGGAGAAATACCCAACCGCAAAATAAGACAAAAGAATTGTCCATGACTAGTAGAGGCAAAATATGTTGATCAATTCTTTTTGAAAGGGCTTTAATTGATTTAGATGTACTTTGTATCACAATAGCAATAACAATAGAGACTATAGAAATAAACTTAATATTAAAAACATTTAAAACTTGGGGTGCCTGGGTGGCTCAGTCAGTTGAGCATCTGACACTTGGTTTCGGCTCAGGTCATGATCTCAAGGTTCACGGGTTCGAAACCCACGTTAGGCTCCACACTGTCAGTGTGGAGCCTGTTTAGGATTCTCTCTCTCCTTTGCCCTCTCCCTCGCTCATTATCTCTCTTAAAAATAAAATAAAAATAATTTAAAAAAAACATTTAAACTTGTCTCTTTTTTTTTTCTACCAGTGCAGAACATTTTCTTAACTTTCTATTTTGAAACTATTGTAGATTCACAGGAGGTTGCAAAAACAATGTGTAGGGAGGTCGATGTACCTTTCACACAGCCTCCCCGGGGTGGGGGGTGTCTTACATAACTGGTACAGTCTCAAACTAGGGAACTGACATGGACATAATGCACAGAATTTGTTCAGATCTCATCGGTTTTACAAGCACTCATTTGTGTGTGTGTGTATATAGCTCTGTGCAATTATCACACATGTAGCTTTGTTTAACCACCTCCACTATCAAGATTCAGAACCGCTCCATCACCACAGGGCCCCTCATGTGACCCCCTTATAGGTTCCCATCCTCTCCCTGACCTCTAGGCCTCCACCCCTCACAATCACACTAATCTCCTCTCTATCACTATTATTTTGATATTTCAAGAATATTATATAATATACATACATACAGTATACAACCTTTTGAAATTGACTTTTTTCATGCAGCATAATCCCCTTGAGGTCCTGTGCAAGCTGTTGTGTGTATCAGTAGTTTGTACCTTTTCTTTGCTGAGTAGGATTGATGATGTGGACATACCTTTGTTCGTGTGACCACCAAAGGACATTGGGGTTGCAGTCATTTCTTATGAAGGAAGGGGAATATTTTTTGGTTCTTTTAATAAATATTCATGGAGTCACCCCCAAGAGCCAGGTTCTACCGCAAGTGTTGGTGATGTAGCAGGAAATGCGAGAAAGATGATAAACCCACAAAGAGAATGATTGCAGGAGATAAGAAGGGATACAGAGGAACTAACAGACTTCCTGCAGAAGGGAGATTGGTGGGCGCCCCTTGGAGGAGGCATCATTTAAATCAAGACCTGAACGAGTAGGAATTAACCCTTCAAAAAACCCTAGGAAAGAGCATTCTGGCCAGAGGAAACAGCAAGTGCAAATACCCTGAGGTGGGCATGTGCCTGGCTGTTAGGGAAACAAAAGGACACTGCAGGAAATTCGAAGGCAAGGTTAGGAGAGGTCAAAGAAGCTCACAGGGCCTAATGAGGCAGGGCCTGTGAGTTACAGACAGGACTTTGCATTTTATTCTAAGGATATCAAGCAGGGGGAGGCATGATGCTATTAATGTTTTAAAAGATCACTGTAGGTTCCAGAGACAAACTGTTTTAAGCCCCTGAGTGTAATTTTACTAAGTAACTACTCATTTATTATTCACAAACCCTTGAACTAGAACTGAAAGCTAACAGCCTTCATAGCTACTAATCATGTGGGACTACCCCCCTCCAGGTCAAAGGGGAGTCCAGGGAGGATAGACAGCGTCAAACATTTTCTGCGGCTCCAAAGTCAACAGCTCAGGAAGTATACATTCATACGGAAGAATATGCAAATATTTGTGTTTTTTTTATAGATACCCACTGGATTTCACTTGGTGAAACCATGAGAACTTGCTGCCCTCCCCCTCCATCCCACTGTGCACCTGGCCCCTATCCCCTACTCCCCAGGCAATGGTAGGGGTGAGAAGAGAAGGGGATGGGCAGGCAGGAGAAAGGGACATGGCCCATCAGGCCTCAGAGAGCTCTCAGTCTGCTTGAGGGATTGGTGGCTAGGTTAGGAGAGAGAAGGACGGAATGAGAACAAGAAAGGAGCTGTGTGGACTGACATGGGAGACGGGAAGGGACCTTGAGAGTCCAATCCCAGCCCCAGTAGTGGGGAAGTCACCTTGCCCCTCTGGACTTGTGTGTCCTCATAAATGGCTGGTATGTGCTGGTCAGAGGATACTTTCTATCTGCAGGACAAGTCAGTTCAGGACAAATACGCGTTTCGCATGGCTGGCCTGCCAGAGTGAATGTGAGGGGGTACTGAGATTAGGCAAATGTGAGGCTGTCTCCCTCCTTCAACACAGTGGGATAGAGTCTAGGAACTGAACAATCTCTAAAACCCAACTGCAGAAGCTGACCACATGCAGAAAGGTTGCCCTAAGGCCTCCAATTCTGGAGTCCCTCACATTAAGTAAATTTGATATGCAGAACTTTAATTTTCCTAACTGATAGACTAGGGCAAAGTTGGTAAAAACTATGACCTACCTGCCGAATCTGGCCCCCTACCTATTTTTGTATGGTCCACAATCTAAAAATGGTTTTATATTGATACATAGTTGGGGGGGGGAATCAAAAGATGAATGACATTTTGTGACTGTCACAAGTATATGAAACTCAAATTTCAGCGTCCATAAATAAAGTTCTATTGGAACACACTCCTTTGTTAATGGCCTGTCTACGGCTGATCTTGCGTTACAAGGGCAGAGATGAATAGAAGCCGTCCGACCTGCAGGCCCAAAATGTGTCCTCTCCAGCTTTTTAGGAAAGTTTGCTGACCCCTGTGGTGGACAGACTCTAAATGGCCCCATGAGTCTTGCCTCTGGGTATTCATGCCTCCCATTGAGTGTGGGCAGAACCTGTGACATACTTCTAGCCAATGGAATCCAGCCCAGGTGGCCAGGCCCCCATGACCTCACAGAGGACTGTAACTTCCATCTTGCTAGCAGACCCTCTCCCAGCGCAGCTTTGGTAAAGCTAGCTGCTGTGTTGTGAGCTGCACCACGGAGAGACCATGTGACAAGAAACTGGGGGTTGGCACCGGACAACCCTGGCCAGGAAAACAAAGCCCTCAGTCCAACAACCTTGCAAGGAATGAAATCTGGCCACCTGCCACAGGACCTTTCCGAAGTCGAGCTTCAGAGACCCCAGCCCTTACACTCTTGTGAGAGACCCCAAAGAAGAGGCCGCAGCTTAGCTGACCAACAGAAAGTGTGAGATGATAAATGGGTGGGTTTTTAATTTTTTTTTTATTACTGAAGTATAGCCAGCATATAATGTTATATGAGTTTCAGCCATACGAGAATGTGATTCGATAATTCCATACACCATGCAACGCTCACTGTGATAAGTGCTGTCACCATCCGTCATCATGCAACGTTATTACAGTATTATGGATCATATTCCCTATGTTGGACTTTTCATCTCACTTATTCATTTTGTAACTGGAGGTTTGTATCTCTTAATCGCCTTCAACTTTAATGTGTATTGTTTTAAGTTGCTAAGTCTGTGGTAATATTGTTTCACAGCAATAAAGAACTAGGGGATTAGAATTCAGATTTCCTCAAACATCTCAGGCATTCAGTGGGATTCCCTTCACACAGGATTCCTACACAGCTCCTTGGGAGCAAAGCAGAGAAGCGAGGTGAGGCTCTGGCAGCCCTGGGTGTTGCAGGAGGACCAAGTAGACAAAGATTCTAAACCAAACCAAGGGGCACCTGAGTGGCTCAGTAGGTTAAGCATCTGACTTAGGCTCAGGTCATGATCTCATGGTTGGTGGATTCGAACTCAGTGTCAGGCTCTGTGCTGACAGCTCAGAGCCTGAAGCCTGCTTCAGATTCTGTGTCTCCCTCTCTCTCTGCCCCTCCCCTGCTTGTGCTCGTCTCTCAAAAATAAACATGAAAAAATTTTGTTTTAACCAAACACCAGGTTTGTCAGACCCTGGGATAGTTAAAAGAGATTCCTAAGGATGATTTTATTTAAATAAATCACCAAAAAGCCTATCATTAAGGGTGCTAAGTGGGCAGGACTGGAACAACGCGAATCCCCTAGATATGCTTAGGGCCCTGGGTTTCTGTGGGCCAGAGACACACTGGCTGCTTGGCTCTGAACGGCTGCAAGGTCATGGCCCTGGTGAGCTGGGCGACCACTGAAATTGGAGGACCTCCTGCAGCCCATGACTTTAAGTCTTAGTGGGGGGTCAGGATTATGCAGTCTACATTGCTCTCATTTATGCCCCAGTGGCCATCCCCTAATCCTGAAGAACCCCTCCCCACTGCCCCCTCGACCAGACAGTCCTACCACCTCAGAACCATCTGTGCAAGAAAGTAGAGCACAGACAACCTGAAGAGGGAAGGAAGTGGGGATCTCTGGCCTCTACCTAGAAGTCAAAGAATGTGGGTACATATGCAAACAAAGAATAATTTGATTATGAAATTTAGGACAATAAACTAAAGGTGCAGTAGATATTTTTAAAGTTTATTTATTTGAGAGAGAGAGAGAGAGAATGTGCATGCACAAGTAGGGGAGGGGCAGAGAAAGAGGGAGAGAGAATCCCAAGCAAGCTCACACGGTCAGTGCAGAGCCCTATGCAGGGCTCGAACTCACAAACCACGAGATCATGACCCAAGCTGAGATCAAGAGTCTGACGCTTAACTGGCTGAGCCACCCAGGTGCTCCTGCAGTAGATATTCTTAAAGAGAACCTTCAAAACCTTTGTCAATCCCCAAGTTAGGAAATATCACCCTAGGATGTCAGGAGAGAGTTGTCATGGAGCCAATGTGTGCAGGATGTCAGGTGGGTGGTGAGGCTCACCACTCAGCTGCTACTGTAAAAGGGCTCCCCCTTCCAGATAGACCCCCAAGGCCCTGCCATCCACCTGCCAGCCTTGAGGCAGAATCAGGAAGACTGACCTGCCAGAGTTTCTAACAACTAAAAGAAATCACAAATATTAAGTTTTGGACAACTAAGTATCCTTTTGTTTTAAAACTCCTGAAGCATCATTACTAGGGCAAACCATCTTTATGGTGAATGTGTCAGAATCTAAGAGAGTTTTCATTCATTCTATCAACAGATGTTTACCCATGTTCATGGAGCACCTACTGTACTCCAGGCACTGTCTTAAATGCTGGAGATACAAAAGTAGACAAGATGCACTTACTTCTTGCATAGGGCAGCCTATGCAAAATAAAAAATGGCAGCAACAATAGCTTTTGTTATTACGACTGTTACTGTTATTACAATGTATGGCATAGGCCCTTGATAACTGCCTTTTCTGTCCTTGCTGTTAAAATTTTCAAACACCTGTTAGAAAGAGTCCACTACGAGCCCCAATAACCATTGAACTGCTTGAGCTCCCACCCAACATGTCCCAAGATTATTCATGGGTATAAGAGAATCTTCTCTGTAAAGTGTTGTCCTTGAGGATGAGATGGATACTTCAGGCAAGACCAACTTAGCATACACTCGACTGGAACTCTGAAATTTTCTCACTTTGAAAGCAAGTAAAACTGTTTTGTGGCAATGTTTTGGGACCTAGTTATATATTTTCAAATAAAAATGTACCTTTATTACAAAACAAAACTCTGTAAAGAATGAAAGACCCTATTGAGTCTTTTTAAACTTTTTCCTTTCATTGTTTAAAAAATGAAAAAATAGAGAAATGTAAAGAGCATGGCTTGCCTTTTCTCAATAACCCCCCTGATCCTCCCCACACACAAATAAAAGATAATCACTGTTGATAGCTGCTGTGGGCCCTTTAAACTTTTACGTGCATCTAAACATAGAGATTTCTGAAATAAAAATGGGATATTATACCCAGTTTTTAAAAAATGCATTTCTCCCCCACTCAACACGACATGCTCAGCCAAACAGAGAACGCATTATTCCTGTGTCTATGCACATATATACCTCCACTGTTTTGAAAGTGGTGTAGAATTCCACTAAAGGCTGTTCCACAAGTTTTAACCAATTCTCTATTAATGGACAATCAGATCACAAGTAATAATTTGCCAACAATGTTGCAGTAATCACTCTTTGACACAAATGTGTGCATTTTAAAATAAATATTCCCATAGGGTACATTTTTTTTAGGGATTTTAAAAAGTTTGTTTATTTTTTATTTTTGAGAGAGAGAGAGAAAGCACGAGTTGGGGAGGGACAGAGACAGAGAGAGAGAATACCAAGCAGGCTCTATGACGTCAGCACAGAGCCCAATCCAGGCCTCAATCTCACAAACCATGAGATCATGACCTGAGCTGAAATCGAGAGTTGGACCCTTAACTGACTGAGCCACCCAGACTCCCCCTATAGGATACATTCTTAGAAGTGGATTTTATTTTTTTTATTTTTTATTTTTTTTTACCTGACATTAGTTCTGATAATGAGCTGTAGTAGAAAAAGCACTAATGGGGCATGCCTGGGTGGCTCAGTCAGTTGAGCATATGACTTCAGCTCAGGTCATGATGTCACAGTTCCTGACTTTGAACCCCGTGTCGGGCTCTGTGCTGACAGCTCAGAGCCTGGAGCCTGCTTCAGATTCTGTGTGTCCTCTGTGCCCCTCCCCTGCTCTCTCTCTCTCTCTCTCTCAAAAATAAATAAACAATAAAAAAAAAAAGATAGAGAAAGAAAAAGCACTAGTCATGAATTCGGGAGCCCTCAGTACAAGTCCCTGTTTTCACTCTTGGACAAGTCATGGGACCTCTGAGCTTCAGTTTCCTCATTCATGAAATGAGAATACTAATCCCCCATTTCCCATTTCATGGTGGGGGGGGATGCTGAGATAAATTGAAATAAAAAATGCAGGGGCTCTTTGAAGGAAATGAAGCACTACACTGAGGGGGAACGGGTGGTAGTGTTATTACTGTTATCCCTTAGGTGTTACGAAATTCCCTATGTGAATTTAATTAACTCTAATTTTTAAACTGGGAGTACAGTGGGGGGTAGTTACAGGTGCCAGGGCTGCGGACTCACAACAAACACGAGACTTTGCTGGCAGAGACACCAGAGCCTGTCTGCAGATACCCAGAGGATTCTTGGCCTAGACTTACCCCGGGGCCTCAGAGGCCAGAGTGAGACCGAAGGCTCGAGGTCGAGGGAGGCTGGTCCCGACATGCTCCGTGGAAGAGTCTAATAACAATTAGAACAATCCAACCTGCGAGAGTTTAGCCTATGAGGGAAACTCCCAACACTGGAAACATTCAAAAAGAGGCAGGTGAACCCCCGTAGGGGTCACACAGAAACGTTTCCTGCAGGAAAATTGCCACCAGGGATACCTGGTTGGGCCCTCTTCTTTTGTGAGAGACCATCAGCCTCAGTCCACAGGCGGGCAAGGGCTCTGATGGGCACCTGGGCAGTGGTACAGCCCCAGACCTGGTCATCTCGGAGTCCCTTTGTTAGTTAGCCACCACTCTGTGGGCTCTATTCCTCAAAAATGTTGCCTACCACCAAATAAACCATTTTACTGTGACACAGCGACACTGCACTCATTATTTATCAAATCAGAGGCAATGAGAGCTATAAAATAGCCAGGATTACCGTTCTTAACTTATAGGGTTACAGCCTCAAACAACAACACTTAATTCAGACAAGTTGATTGGCATGTCAAAGGACACACAGCTAGAAAGTTGACGAGCCAGGACTGGAAGCTGGGCCTCCTGAACCCGCGTCCTCCCTCCTGAACAGAGACGGCAGACCCCTCTCAGAGGCCCAATGGCTCCAGCTTCACAGACCCCGCTTTGGGAACCCTAGTTCTAAAGTCCCCGGCACTTGTAGTTCAACGACGGGGTTCTAATCCCAACCCTGCTGCTTTCTAGCTGTGCAAGCTTCTGGAAAATGAGAACAATGTCACTGTGCTCTTAGAGCAGCTTTGAGGAACAGATGAGTCCAAAAATGCTCCATCATTACATAAAGGGGAGGCTTTTATTCCGTGATTGAATATGAAAGGAGACGGCATGTGAGGAGGTAGAAAGGTGCACTTGCCTTCACCATTAGCATGACTGCCTTTTACTAGAGCCAGAAATCACTAAGTGTGGGGCTGGTCTCTGCCGGCCGGACACCAGGTTCCCCACCTTGGAGTCAGATCCATCCAGCAGGAAGTGATTAGGGCGTTGATACTCTCTGCTGCCTCTTTGAGGAGCCCCAGGAGGAAATTTGGCCGTGTGGCGAGAGCCAAGCGATCTAGGACCAAGGGCGCTGTGCTTCCTCCATTTGGAAGTTCATATTTTAATGTCTCTGACCTGTTAGGGTAGATGAGGGCATGTGGTGTACATGGCTTCATGGCTTTTTTTTTTTTTTTTTTGCTTCATGGCTGCATTCCCTGGAATGATCTGTTTTCCTCAGTGCCTGGACTGTTGTCGAAGCCCATGGCCCACACAGGGCCCAGGGAGTCCTTGGATCAAGTCACTCCAGGCACATCTCAGCCCTTCTCTTTACAGGAAACCGAGTCCCAGGGAAGGCGAATGACAAGTCCAGAGTCAGGGGGCCAGAGTGGGCATGAGCAGGGCCTCAGAGCACCTATGTGCTCTCTAAAATTCAGGAAACCGAGGTACCCTACCCACTGTGAGCAGAGGAAGGGCAATGGGACACTGTCCCTTCCGGAGTTCTTGAGGGAGGTCAGGCCCCAGGCAGTTAGAGAGGTGGCTTGCGTTAGTCTCCCTAGAGCCTCTTCCTTCTCCCCACGGAGCCCTGACCAAGCACAGCAATACCATCTGCCAGCCGCTTCGCCCTCGATACCTGCCAGGCGCGGCACTGAGCTCACAGCACTCAGCCCTTGGAGGTGGAGGTACAGGCACCTCATTTTACAGGAAACAAGTGTGAGGCTCAGACCAGGGTTGTTGCTTGGCCAAGGTCACACAGCTAGGAAGTGGTGGAGTCAAGATTTGCATCCAGTACTCGTCAGGAAATGTCCTCAGCAAAGAGGGGGCAATGATACTATGCATCATCCTTGCAGTTGGTCTGAGGGTGAAATAGCTGAGGCTTAAGGCAAGGGTGCCTGGGTCTCTGTCACAGCATTTCTGACTCAGAAAGTTTCTGACTCAGTCTGGGGTGGGCCTGAGAATCTGCATTTCTAAGAAGGTGGCAGATGATGTTGAGGCTGTCCCGGTTGGACTACACATTGAGAACCACTGCTATGTGAGGTTTCTCCTGCCACCATCCCCTAACTCACAGCCCAGCCCCATCTGGGCTAGGACAGGGGACTTAAACCAGCAGCAGCCTCAGACAGTGAGAGGAGGAAGGACCCTATCGTCCGAAAAAGTGGGTTTTGATTTTCCTATTGGCTTTTTAATATCCATGTGGACCTTTGTTAAGTAACCTGATTTCTCCAAGCCTCAGAAAATTCTCTAGAAAATGCAGATGCTAAGACCTACTTCATAGATTGCTGAGATTATAACTATAATCCCACCCGCTACATAGTAGGAGCTCAGTAAGTTACCCTGTGTCTGGAACACAGTGGTTTCTCTTTGGTTTCCGCTTCTCCACCAGGCCTCTGGACCCCTGGGCCCAGATGTTCGAAACCCTGGAGGCTGACTGTGTTCTGTGCTCTTTAAAAATTACTCCTAAAGGCAGCATCAACCTGCTTGAGAGGCCTGCAGTTGAAGACTGCCCCAATCCTGGAGCCCCCAGTAGACCACACAGCCAGAGAGGGCGTGGCAGCAGAGAAAAAGGGGAGGCAGCAGAGAAAAAGCCAGAGGACAAGGAAACTGCCAGTAGTTTAACCCCTTAGTGACCCAGGGCAGTGCACTCTAATCCCTGACAGCTGGAGGCTCCAGGCTTTGTCACGTGGGAGGAAGCAGCTGGCTCTTGGGTCCCTACCTGCCGCAGCAGGGCTGGGCCTCCTGGCGCACAGGTGTTGGGGCTGTGGGTTTTGATCTCGCACAGAGCCTGGCAGTTTGCAGGTGGGGCCACCAGCATCTGCTCAGCGGACGGGGTACGTGCCTGGCCCCATCTGCTCACCTCACCTCTGCCTCTGTTTCCTCCCTCCCACTGGAGGGGCCCCAGTGGCAGTCTGGCTCCCTCCCACCCAAGCTCTGAGAGAGATGCATGGGCGTATTTTCAATGTGCCCACATCCTCGGCCAGCGCATTTCCATTCATTCAGCTCAGAGTTTCAGTCTTACCAGGGCTCCCCTATAGGCTTGTGTAAGGCTCCAGATAATTCAGGCTTCTGTCAGAGAAGCACAGCCCTGTGATTTGCTATAGGATTTGAATGTATGAGAGCTGGTTCTGTTCAGCATTCTCTGGAGGGTTTGTCTTCTCCGATGCTTGGAGCTTAACATCTGCAAGGCAGGTAATTAGGACAGAAAGATGGATGCAAAGTGAGGAGCGTCAAGGACAGGCTGTGTGCCATACGTATGAGCTAGAACCCATATCGGGCTCTGTATAGTTTCCTATTGCTGCCATAATGAAACACTATAGACTGAGTGACTTAAACAACAGATCTTTATTTTCTTACAGTTCTGGAGGCTGGAAGTCCAAGATCAGGTTTTGTTTCTCCTTACATCTCTCTCCTTGGTTTGTGGATGGGATGACTGCCTTCTGGCCATGTACTCATGTGGCCTTTCCTTTGTGCCCATGTACCCCTGGTGTCTCTTTCTCTTCTTACAAGGGCTTCAGTCATACTGGATTAGGGCCTGCCCCATGACCTGACTCAACCTAATCACCTCTTTAAAGGCCTTATCTCCAAACACAGTCACAATGGATGTTAGGGCTTTCACATGAATGGGGTGGGCAAGCCATAGTCTACAAAGACTCTATTCTAAATAAGGTGGCATTCACAGATGCTGGTGGTTAGGAGTTCAACATGTCTTTTGAGAGGGGCCATTCAGTCCATAGCAGGAGGTAAGCTTAGCTAGGAGAGGATGCAGAAGGCAGTCCACGCCCGCCACAAGACAGGGAGACCTGATAGGAAGCCATTGAGGAAGTCCGTGCAGAAACCCAGGTAAAAAGAAAACATATTTGAATAAAGCCCTGAGGGCAGGGAGTAGGAGGCAGGTGAAGTGAGTGTGACTATGTTGATTTACAAGTGAGGAAACTGAGTCACAGTGCAGCTATATTACGTTGTCTGAGGTCCCACTGTGCACAGATATGAGCCTGGGTCTGTGATTCTCTGCTTGCTCATATTATGGTTGTCTCCAAAACTGGGCCAAGGGCCCCTGTCCTCACAGATAGTGAATGACGGCTTGGCTGAGGTCTTACCACTTGAAAGCTAAAAGTCCTGTTTTTCTGCCTCCAGGTCTGGTGCCGTGTAATCCTAGATCTCCCTTCTGCCCCAAAGGGGAATTAGGAGCTCTCTCCCTTTCTATGACCTATGCTTCTATTTTAATGCAAGTCAGTTCTCCAAGCCTGGTTTAGCCCTGTGTCCTTAGATTCTGTTGATCAAGAGGTCAGCTGAAGAATGTGACAAGACTTCCCTGGCCTATATGCCTCTCTTCATGGCCTGCCCTAGTCCTTTCTTTCACACGCAACCAGTACATTGGGCTTTTGGGAACTCATGGCCTCAGTGATCTGAATTACCATCTTATGTGATCACAGGTAGGAATCTGATGTGAGAAACCTGAATGCTGACTGCTTGGAAGGTGGGGGGTTCACTCTTGCCAGAGTGTGACCACAGCAGTCACATCACAGCATCAGCCTGTCGCCTGGCTTGCCCAAGCAGTGGCACAAACTGCAGCTTGGAAAACAGAAGACTCAGCCTCTGAGTACCAAGCTCTTCTGGGCCTTTCAGAACTTGTGTATCTTTCTCTGAAAATGTGGGTCCTGTTGCTCACTTCCCATGATCAGAGGTTAACTTGAATAATTTTGCAACAGTGCAAGGTGTAGAGCCTGAGGTAGTAGAAACTCACTCAGTAAATGCCAGACACCCCCCCCACACACACACACTTATCCTTTTGAATCTCTCAAGCTTCACTGTCAGACCTGTCTGTGTTTTACCCTGAGCTCCGAGGACAGCTGAGCTGTGTGTGACTGTAGGCAAAGGACTAGAGCCTCAGTTTCCTCCTATAGGAAGCAGTTGTAGAAAGGTGGTTAAAAATAAAAAGTCTAGAGCCAGATCCTGGCTCCTCTTCTCATGAGCTGTGTGACTGGGCAAGTTCCATAGGCTTTCTGTGCCTTGACTTCCCTCTCTGTAAAGTGGGGATCATAAGAACATTCAACTTAGTACATGATTTGGGGCCAATTTTGAGTTTTCTGCAGCTGCAGTTTACTGATTTTGGCAACTGTTTTAGATAAAAAAGAAATAGTCAAGCTAAAACAGTGCCCTTATGAGATGACAACAATAAAGGGCTTAGGAGACAAACTTGAACATGAAATCAAATCATTCTTTGCCTGAAATAAGGAACATCACCACCTTGGCCATTTCATTGGCCACTCCAAAATTTACAAGGAGGGGTCTGTGAAAACATGCTGATTTGTAAATTGATGGATATGGAGGTAAATGGTGAAAATCACAACATTCCTCTCATTCCCCACATCTGGAAAACAGTAGTAATAGTATCTTTTTTTCTGCTATGGTAATAACATTTTTGAGAAGGACCCATCCTAATTGACAATTATTATGTATGTGACAGGCACTGTGCTAGGAGCTAAGTGTTCTCAACTTTATTTTTTTTTATTTTTTGAAATATTTATTTATTTTGAGAGAGAAACAGAGCACAAGCAGGAGAGGGGCAGAGAGAGAGTGAGACACCGAATCGGAAGCAGGCTCCAGGCTCTGAGCTGTCAGCACAGAGCCTGAAGCAGGGACTCGAACCCACGAACCATGAGATCATGGTCTGAGCTGAAGTCAGACGCTTAACCAACTGAGCCACCCATGTGCCCTAACAGGGGCACTCTAGGTATTGCTCTAGGGTATTATATCTACATATGTAACATAGAAGTCGACTAGTGTAAACCTTTTATCATTTTGTTTGAAAATTAGAAATCTTGCCTCCATTTAAATCCCTTTACCTTCCCTCATTTATAATTATCTGAACTATTTACTGTATGTACTTTGAAAAACACATCCTATGATGTTATAATTTTGCTTCAACCACCAAACAGAATTCAGAAAACTCAAGAGGAGAAAAGTCTATTGTATTGTATCTACTCACATTTTACTTCTCCCATGTTCTTTCTTCTTTTTTGATGTTCTACAAGTCTTTCTTCTTCTTCTTCTTCTTTTTAAATGTTTATTTATTTTTGAGAGGGGGAGAGAGAGAGTATGATCAGGGGAGAGCAGAGAGAGAGTGGGAGACACAGAATCCGAATCAGGCTCCGGGCTCTGAGCTGTCAGCACAGAGCCCAGTGGTGGGACTTGAACTCACGAACAATGAGATCATGACCTGAGCAGCAGCCAGACTCTTAACCCCTGTTTCAATGCTTTTTTATTGTCTTTTTTTTTTCATTCAAGTTGAGGTATTCCTGATTTTGGGTATAAAAAGTGTTTTTCTAATGTAAACTAGATATGTTAAGTACCTGTTATGAGATGTTATTTAAATATTCTATTCTAGGGGCACCTGGGTGGCTCAGTCAGTTAGGCGGCCAACTTCGGCTCAGGTCAGGATCTCACAGCTAATGAGTGCTAGCCCCGCTTTGGGCTCTGTGCGGACAGCTCAGAGCCTGGAGCCTGCTAAGAATTCTGTGTCTCCCTCTCTCTCTGCCCCTCCCCTGCTCACGCTCTGTCTCTCTGTCTCTCAAAAATAAATAAAGGCTTAAAATTTTTTAAAAAGAATAAATAAATATTCTATTCTAACAGGTCTCACTGACCCTGCACCAACAGAGAAAAGGAGGGTGACACCTCATTACTGCCAGGTAATGCAGGAGCCCAGACTACCCACCTCAGTCTCTGTTGATACTGCAGGTGGTGGGGATTGGGGGTGGGGAGGTAAAAGAGGAACCTTATTGCCCCTGGGCATGGATAAAAGCCTAGGCTCCCACTTGACCTCAGTTCTCGACAGGTACTTGTTTTTCCCATGGTCTTTGGCTAGAGCAGAGTGAGTATTTTCAAAATGTTTTTGATCTGCTAGGCCTCTTTTCTTCCGATCCTTTGGCTAGAGATTTTCTTGGAGATTAGGTTTTGTTTCTGTTTTTTGTTTTACACTTTTTGGTGTTTCCAGATTGAAGGAAGCCATAATATATATAAGAAGAGAGAATAATGTCATTCCTCCAATCCTGAGGTTCCTATCCAACTTTCCTTTTCACCTCTCAGAATTTTCTTATATTTGTCTTATTTTTTATGTTCAGGGTGTTTGGTTTACTTAGAGGGAGGAAGGGGAGAAATGTGTCTATTCCATTTTGTCTGGAATCAAAAAATCGCTATTTTATAATATTAAAAAATATTATTAGGATTATTCCAAGTTTTACTGAGATATAATTGATGTACATTCATTTTTCTGAAGTATAATTATGAGACTATGTTTTTTTAATAGTTCTTTTTGGGCAGCTGAGCATCTGACTCTTGGTTTTGGCTTAAACCATAATCCCAGGGTCATGAGATCAAGCCCTGTGTCAGGCTCCGTGCTGAGTGTGGAGCCTGCTTCTCAAGATTCTCTCTCTCTCTCTCCCTCTGCCCTTCTCCCACTTGCATGCAAGTGTGCATGTGTGTGCTCTCTCTCTCAAAAAAAAAAAGTTCTTTTTGATGTACATACTAAAATATTTATATATGAAATAATACAATAGCTGGAATTTATGGCAAAATAACTCAGTGGGGGTGGAGGTTGGTAGGGACATAAGTGAAACTAGAATGTTCAGAAGTTGGTAATTGTTGAAGTTGAATGACTCACTTAAAGCGGGAATTCAGGGGCGCCTGGATGGTTCAGTTGGTTAAGAGTCCAACTCTTGATTTTGGCTCAGGTCAAAATCCCAGGGTCATGCTGAGCATGGAGCCTGCTTGGGATTCTCTCTCTCTCTTCCTCTGTCCCTCTCCCCTACTTACACACACTCTCTCTCTAAAATTAAAATTAAAATTAAAAAATGAAGTGGGGATTCAGTGTTCTATATCAGCTTGATTCAACAGAAATTTAATGTGAGCTACATATATAATTTAAAAATTTCTAGCCACATTTAAAAAGGAACAAAGGGTATTGTTAATTATAGTAATAGTTTATTTACCCCAACAAACCCAAAATAATGTAAAAATTACTAATGATATATTTTACATTTTTTATACCGTCTTTGAAATTGGTGGGGATTTTACACTTACAGCACATTTCAATTCAGATGAGTCATATTTCAAGTATTTAACAGCCACATGTGGCCAGCGGCTACTGAATGAGACAACACAGTTTTTTAAAATTTTTTTAATGTTTGTTTATTTTTGACAGAGAGAGAGAGAGAAAGAGAGAGAGAAAGAGAGTGCAAGTGGGGGAGGGCAGAGAGAGAGAGGAAGACAACAGAATCCGAATCAGGCTCCAGGCTCTGAGCTGTCAGCACAGAGCCTGATGGAGTGAGGGGCTCAAACCCACTGACTGCAAGATGATGACCTGAGCCAAAGTCAGATGCTTAACCGACTGAGTCACCCAGGTGCCCCAGAGACAACACAGTTTTATATTCTCTTCTTTTGTTAATGTTTGGAACTTTTCATAATAAAAAGTTTTTTAAAAATCTAGATCTGAATTCAAACCCCATGCTCTTTCTTAACTCCTATTTTCTTTCACTCTTGCAGCCTTGCTCTGTAATTTGGGACTCTCTTAGACACTGCCTTGCAAAGAGTGGCACACATGGGTCTTGGGAGAGGCACACAGCTCACCAACTTCTTGTGTCTCCGCCGCCGCCCTTTGCACAACCCGGCATCCAGGTCTATGTCCTACTGTGTTTTTGAAAGTGAGACAGGTCAGAGTTCAGGCGCTGGCTCTCCCGCAGCACCCAATACATACTCAGCACATAATTTGGGTTTCATGTACATTGACTAAGTAAATGAATGTTAATCAGGAGACAAGATTGCCTACATATTGTGAAGTGGGTGACAGCAGAGGAGAATCAAACACTTGAAATGTGTTAGGCATTTTCACACATGGGATCTTATCAAACCTTTGCAAAATATATGTGCCTGAACTCTTATCATCACCCCCTTGCAGATGAGGAAATAACTCAGTGTCTAAGTTACCGGTCATTACGTGTGAAAGCCAGGCTTCTGACCCAGATGTGCCTGACCAAAGCTCCATCACGTCATCCCCCCGGAATTTGCCCAGCAGCTGGAAGGGAGTGCAGGGACTAACCAATCATGCGCAATAACCCGCCCTCTCTTGCCTTACTCACTTTTGCCCGGTTGACTTTTCTCAGCGTGTGGTGGACAGAATAATGGGCCTCAAAGATGTCTATGTGCTAATTCCCAAAATCTATGACTGTGTTAGGTTAGATGGCAATGCAGAATTAAGATTGCACAGTAAATTTAAGGCTGCTCACCAGCTGACATTAAAACAGGGAGATTATCCTGGATTACCCAAGGGGGCCCAATATAATCATAAGGATCCCTAAAAGCGGAAGAGGGAGTTGGAAAGGGGAACCAGAACAATGACAGCATGAGAAGGACTCAGCCCAGTGCTGTTGAAGGTGGGCGGCCTCCAAGGCAGGAAAAGGCAAGGAAATGGGTTATCCTCTAGAGCCTCCATACGGAACATAGCCCTGGGGTCACCTTGATTTTAGCCTACTGAGACTGATTTTGGACTTCTAAACTTCAGAACTCTAAGATGTTCTTTTTTATTGTTCAAGCCACTAAATTTATGGTAACTTGTGAAACAACAATGAAGAACGAATACATAGCCCTTGCCTTGGCCCAGCCCACCTCAGTGTCCAGAACAAGCTGCCATTCTCATTCACTGCCCTGCTTCTCTTGAACCCTGGTAGGCCAGCTGGCATTGAGTCAGGAGCCATGGAGGTCTTGGTATCTCTGATACCTTCCAGCTCTTTCCTGGTCCTTCCTGGCCAAAGCTTTTGGGGTTTCTGAGGTGTCGTTGGTCTCCTTTAGGTCAATTGGGTCCATCGTGGTCTTGCCTGCTGTCCCAACTTTCTGCAGACTGCCTGGCATTTTGTTACTATTAGCCCTATGTTTCCCTATGGGTGGGTCCAATCCTGGCCTGTCTTTAGCAGGTGTTCAGACAGAATTCCTGCAATAACCTGGCTTGTGTATCACAGCTGTATCCACTTGGCATGGCACAGAGATAAGTTGATTGTCTCCTCCTGGGACAGAACTATTTTTTCCCCTGCAAAGCTGTGTACAGTAGGAAAAAGGATTTGGCATCCAGTTTCAGAAGGTCTGGGCCGATGTCTGAGATTAACATGGACCAGCCACCAATTTACTCTGCTTCCTCATAGGTAAAGTGGGGATAATAATGATACCCATCTCACAGGGTTCAATGTTTAATTTAACTCACAAACATTTAGAATTAATAAATAATAACTAATCGTTATTGAGTGATTTATGCTCCAGACATTATACTGAGCATTTGATGTATTGTTTAATCCTCAAAACAGGTCTGTTTTATTTATTTATTTATTTTTTAATGTTTATTTATTCTTTTTTTTTAACTTTATAGTTTATTGTCAGGTTGGTTTCCATATAACACCCAGTGCTCTTCCCCACAAGTGACCTCCACCATAACCATCACCCCCCTTTACCTTTCCCCCTTCCCCTTCCGCCC